>OZ026597.1:17145108-17267608 GCA_964020085.1 Micromussa lordhowensis | reverse complement strand
ATGGTTTCATGTGAGAATTGTGAACATTTTTGTCAACACAGTAATTTGAGTGCATTTGTATCCTGATTTTAACACTCACCACTTTGGGCATTGTATAATTTTTTCAAGCAAGAAGATCACCCACCCCCACCCCACCACCGCCAAATCTGCTGGTGCCTGTATGCCAATGAGCACAGATGTCAAATTCCCAACCCCCGGGGCACTTGTCAAATGCCACAGTTATGCCTGGGACAGGGATGTCGATGTTCCTACAGTGTGAATTTGATCCGTGCATCAGTTAAGAAACAAATAGATTGGCATTATTTGAAGCACTATGTAAACAAACAGCATGTAGTTTAAATTCTTATAACATTTATACAAATCTTTCAATATTTGTCATTGAGTAGTTTATGTCTGGTAATTCTGTGAACCAGCAGTGTACACAACAAGTGGGGCATTACTAGCCATATCCATAATGCCGTGTCATTTCAAGCAATAAAAAATCTACCATGCAAACAACTTAAAAATTTTATGCATGCATTAGTTATAAAACGCCCAATCACGCGCTCGCTGCTCTCAAATTTCATTAAGGACTTTCCCGGTTCGTTCACCACACTTGCAAAAGACATACATGTATTTAAGCTTCTTGCTCGCGTCGACAATGCGAAGTTAGAAACTTGCTACATATCATAAATTTCTAAGCTAACTACATCGAAGTTAAGCGTCCCACTTCCGGTTAAAAGCCCATTACATTTCGGTGTAAGAAAAATAATACGATATTCCGATGTGAATTGAACGACCCGAAAGTGGCGAAGAAAGTGGAAGAAATATCGAGTCACATGTAATGTGCATGTACAGCATAAAATCACTCCTCTGCATTCGATAAAATGTTCAAAACAAATAAACAGCAAAATGATAAGGTAACCTACGTGTATAAGCTGCACAAGATCCAAGTTGTCTACGTGTGATGGTATAGGAAGATTTTGCCATGTGTATAACTCCTTGACCAAGTGCTTTGTCGAGCGAAGAAGCTGCCAGATAAGAAAAGTGAATGTCAGCTATGCAATGCGGACTACCCGTGTATTACAAAGGAAAGTCGTGTTCAAGCAAAAGGAAAGCAAAACCATCTTACCAAATTAGGCGCAGAAGGCTCAATACTGCTCAAGAACTCGACTATTTGAGTGATTTTCGCATCTTCGCTCTCGGCGAACCACATCGGAGGCGGGTTAGGATAAGATTCCTGTTTGACGCGGGAGACATCAAAATTGAAACTATTTTAACATCCTTTCCGTAATTAATGCCCTAAAAGGGTTTGTCAACGGTAACAAGAAATCAAACTTGGCTTACATAGATATTGCAGTGGACTACATGTTCACCATCTGGAGTGAAGAATCGGTATGTCACTTCATCCAAACCGTTGGCTTCAACGCGGAAATGTTCATGCCGCGAGCCAAAGGTTTTCTCAAGGATACTAAGCTCCCTTTTAAGCTCTTGAAACTTGGACATTTGCCTTGCTCAGGCAATAGCGAGAGCTACCTTTTACTGGGAACAGCTTCCATCAACAAACAAATCATCCGAAAGGAAATTTCGCATCTTTGGGTAAAGAGTCTGAAGTTGTCAACCGCTGACCACATCGCAGAGGAAATTATGAGAGGTTTGACGGGGGAGGGGTGAGACTCGTTGCTTCAGGTTTAATTTCCTGTGTGTTTTTGAAAGGGAGAAGGGGAAAAAGAACGTTCTCTTTTCACGGGATGAGATGAAAGGAGAGAGGGAGACTGCGCGACCACGAGCTCGTGTATCGCCCTCCGCGCTCTACTCTGCTAATCCGCCTGCTCTGCAGGTTATGTTACCCAGACAACTGCAATTCAGTTGCCTTTTGCTGTTAGACTCAAAACGAGATATAAAACGAAGAGTTTCTCTTTCTGTACCTATTTTAGTTTGCTCCAAGTGTTCATTTACTTACGGAGCAGTGAGATAGGGATAAAAAACCCAGGGGTTTTTAGCTTCTCCTTAGTGAACGCCGCGGGGAGCAGGCTGCTATCCTTATCAGCATAGTAAATATGACCGATTTTCAAAATTAAGCCCTGGCCAAACGGAGTCGCAAGTAGACGCAAGTTTTCAACTTGCGTCTTCTTGCGACCCTGTTTGGCCACGGCTTTACACTGGAATATGAAAATTTCTGCTTTGTTTTTCTAGATTCACTCTCTTACTCCTTTGCCAAAAGTTCACGATAGGATTCTATCTTTGGATTCTATCTTTTGGTTTTACTTTGTGATCTACACTGTTAATTCAGTTTTTAACTGCCAGAAGTGTTAATAAGCTATTTATTTATTTATTTATTTGGTCATTTTCAGTTCATGCCGTATACAGATCAAAAATTGAAAGAGCTATTCTTAGTTTTCATGTGACGTCATCATTTTTCCAAAATTAAAAATTACCATTTCTTCTGAAGTTTCAGTTTCATCAGATGAGCCTCTAAAAACTTGACGTGTTCTACAACGTTAAAGCTCGACGGGGTTCTTTGTTTTGTCATAGAGGACGTTTGAATTTCCAAGTTTATGCGTTGCGTGACATTAGAATGGTCGCCAAGGTTTTACTACTACTGAACAGATAGGTGTTTCTGTCACTTTACGGTCACCATGTTGGTGCTCCCCTCCGACAAACACCAACATGGCGTCTCCATACAAAGCTCTATCAATATGGGTGTAACACCTTTCCGAATAACGCGCAAATGAAAAACCGCATAGACTACGATCTTGGCAAGGTTGTGTATGTATCAATCATCTACCATATCTCAGATTCTTGACTTAATTTATTGAAGGGTGACGATTTGTATTTTTGATTGCGTGACTGTTCAACCCAGCCCGATCGTGCCAATATAAAGTAAGCATTTAATTTCCACCTGGAGAGAAGGAATGAAGCAGTTAACTTCGTGTGGTTAACCAGTAGATATTCAGTACTCTGACTGGCAACTTGATTCTTATAAAATGGTCCGAGGTCGCTCGCTCTCATTCAGACCGTCTGGGAATTAGGCTGTCTGACTGACTGAGTGGCTGACTGACCGACTGGCTAATTGACTGACTTACTGGCTGTCTGACTGACTGACTGACTGGCTGGCTGGCTGATTGACCGACTGGCTGGCTGACTTAATTGACTGATTGACTAACTGACTGACTGGCTTACGGACGAAATGACTGGCTGACAAGCTGACGCAATTGACTAACTGATTGACTGACTAACTGGCTGGCTGACGGACGGACTGGCTGGCTGACTAGCTGACGCAATTGACTGATTGACTAACTGACAGACTGGCTGACTGGTGGACGGACAGACTGACCGACTGACTGGCTGGCTGACATAATTGACTGATTGACTGACTGACGACTGACTAACTGGCTGACTGACTGGCTTGTTGACTAGCTGACATAATTGGCTGATTGACTAACTGACTGACTTACGACTGACTAACTAGCTGACTGACTGACGGACGGACTGACTAGCTGACGTAATTGACTGACTGACGACTAACTAACTAGCTGACGGGTGGACGGACAGACGGACCGACTGTCCGACTTGCTTCTTGGTTGGCTCGCTCCCTCACTCCCGTGAATGGTACTTCTAAACTAGATTCAATGATCAGATCCAACCACCTGAACGCATCTGATATTGAAATCAGCTTTATTTATAAAAACTACATTGCTAAGCAAACCGAGCTGCTTGTATATAAAAATAGAAATTCAAACAACTGTAGCAGACTCTTGATCCGTTGTTTGCAGCGTCGGAAATAACTGAATAAAACAGAAGTAACAAAGCATGCAGACTGTCTCTTCAGTGACAAAAAGAACTCAATTTTTCGTGACTAATGGTCAGAAATTTTCGTTCGCCAGTTCATTCGTTCAAAGCTCGTGAACAATGAACTATGAACAAGGGACTTAACTACAAGTTAGTGTTCAACCAGAGTCTACTACAACTATACTTCAAAAGGCCGTGGTTTTTGGATAATGTAATAAGCGGGATATATATTCGTGCACTACTACTAAATACTACTACTTGTCTTACAATAGTAACTCAGTACAGTGAAGATAACAAAAGGACTAATAAGGTGATCTAACAAGTTTGTTTTTAGCTTTATATATATTTTTCGTTTGTATTTGTTTTTTTAGCTTTATTGTATGCAAGACGTTCTTAAAGAGAAACAAACTTTGAGATTATTTTAAGCTTGTTATTGAAGAGAGTGACAGCGGCCTCGTTTTTAAAATGAACACGTTTGTAAAAAAATATTGAATCCTACCTAATTTTTATTAAAAAATGCGACTAAATGTTCGGTATCCTCAAAGTACCTTTGAAGTAAAAACAAAAACCTTTGTTGCCTGGTTTTGTCTTTTACCAGCCGTAACCGTACCGAATTAATTTGTTGTCTACCAAAATACTTTCAAATTCATGATAAAAAATTAGTAATCATGTGACATGACCTAACTCACAACGTGAAAAAAAAAATCGTACTTGAAAAAACTTTTATCTCCCCCTTTAAGGGAGGAAAGGGGTTGGGGTGAGGGTGGGGGTGGGATGGCAAATCAGTCTAAGCTGATGTCATTTATTTTCATTTTGACATATGGCAATTGAAGGAAAAAACTCGGAAAATTCAAAAACTCAACCGCAAAATCGCACACAACCGTCCTCTGTAGCTCTCGATGATCTTGTAAATCCTGGTAGATTTGTTAGTAAACTGTAGCATTGCTATCGATCGAATGTAAGCATAGACGATCTGTTTTATAATTATTGTTTCTCGGTTTTTCTTTTCAGGCCCTAGGGAGCGAATGCTAGAGACAGCTTAACCAATGCTACAGAGAGAACTCTTGTTAGGGGAGATAATCATGATAGTGAACACCACCAACTTAAATATAAGCTTATAAAAATAAATCTGATCATAAATATTTGAACTTAAATTTTGGGTTGCATGACTTCAGGTCAGATACTGACAGCATTGCGAAGATTTCCAAAACTTATAGTAATCGTGCAATTATTGTGATTTTCTATAAGCACGACACGTGATTCACTTGCAGGAAAGCTTATTTGATGTATCAAGCTGATCCTATGTACGATGTCGTGAGCTTCTCGAAGACTACAGACCAGGCTCATCGCTCATGGAAATCAGTAGATATATAGAGGACACGAGTAAACACTTTTCCCCTCCTCTTACTCCCCGAGAGGAGTGTTCGGCCAAGACATGGACTATAGATGAGCTGTTTAACATGACGATAAGAAGTTGGGAAAAAAAACTAACTGTCAGAAACTAACTGAATTCCTACTTGGCTCTATATAGGCCTAGCCAATTACTTTGTTATTCTTAACCATGTATATTAGGCATTTGACTTGGTGGATAATATTGTTCTAAAAGCTAAAACGTGCCCTAAAATCCTTTTTCCGGCTCTACTTTAAAGGCCTAGCCAGATAGTAATCTTAATTATGAATAAGGCATTTTTTTACTAACTAGCATTTGACATTGTGTATAATACTGCACAGCAGTAATCTGAGTAACGGGCCTTAGGTTCAAATGTCGAACTTTTCATGCGCCAAAACGTTTAGCACTTCGATATCTAAACAATAAACGAGTAATGATGAAAGGCGGCGTTCAATCTAGAATTTTAAACTTTTATGAACAAAGTGCTCCAAAAATGATTGATTACCAGAGAAAGGCAAAGCTTCTAGGGCCAATTTGGCACTTTAAAGACAATTTTGGACTTGGACTACTCCAGGAGGTTTTTGGGGGTCACCAAAAGGCAATCGCAAAGGGTGGAACACAGTGAACTAGTGAAGTTCTACAAACCTGGGATAACTTAAAATAGAGATTATTGCGTAATAATTGTCTGGGAGATCAGACGTACAATTGCGTGGTAAATAAGTGCGTAACTCCACGCATCCAAGATTTCTAATCTAGGAGTTTCAATGGTTTCGCGAAGGCTTTAATTCGATGGCTTTCCGAAATTTGCCGATACCTTCGTTGGCTTTATTCCGATTGACTTTCGCTCATTTGCATTTGCACATAAAAAGATGTCCCAGCAGTTACTACAAGTTCAATCGTTTGAACCAGGCCCACAACTGAATATCAAGATATATAATATCTAACGTAACACCTCAACCAGTTGCTGTGAACCGGTAAGACAAACAGGTTTCTTGACTCACAAGTATGTGATACTATTCAATCTCAAGCTGCATTGAGGATTGAGAATCTGGCTGAGCAATTAAAATTGGGGAATTAGGGATAGGCTGCGGTACGTGGAGACTAGAGGAAAAAGCTGGGCCACTACTGCTTGTGCAAGTAAATGAGAGGACGCCTATAGGCGGATTCATGCTGACGTCATTGTTTACATTTTTGCTCATTTGGATACGGCTTTGCGTACAGAAGGCAACATGTTAGATATGAATTGACTTCAGGCAGCTAAAGAACTAGTGAAACTTAGTACATGGTGAAATTTTTAGCTCTTTGGGTGTAATATTCAAGGAGAAATTGTCTTTCAAAAACTGCAAAATTTCTGGGTGGCAAAAGCGCTAATGAACTCATACATTCTTTGTTAAATTTTGAGTTTTTAAACCCGTGTTGCACAAAAAGTATTCAATACATCAGGCTCATATTCACTGGCAGAGTTAATTGTACTATGACCTTTCAATATTCAGGACTGATTTACTTGTAGCTCCATCAGAAACTGAATTGCTTATGCTAATGAAGCAAATATTGTAAACAAGGATTCCCCTATTGTTCGAGTTAGGAGCCGAGTTGAGATCCTAAGAAACTCCTATGTTAGTTTGTCTCAGTAAATAAATAATTGGAGGTAGTAATAATTATTTCTCATGTTGCATGATTTCCGTCAAGCATGCAACATGAAACAAGTCAGCCCTGAAGACGACTTCTGGTTGTAATCACGTGACTGGATAGCTCGTCCTATTCTGTGATTGGATATTTGTAGACCCTTTTTTCTCGAGGATTTGACAAAACTGAGACATCTATCAGTTCGAGGAAAATGAGAAATGGAATGTTACCTGGTGATTTTCGAATATGAAAGTATTGGGAGCCATCCATTGTTCACCTGCTCTTGGACAGAGGACTTTGTCGTTTAGATCACCATAAATTGCTTCACATCGATTGATTGATGGCCGACCTCCAGCTAAATGAAAGAGACTGTCCCGACAACCTTATTCACTAACATCCTTTCAGGTTTTTGTTTGTTTTTGTTTCGTGTTTGTTTTATTTTATCATTTTAGTTTATGGGATTTCGCAAATCGAACCATCAGAGTTTTTGAATTTGGTGCCGGATTTGTGCAATATAAAAAGAAAACCATTTCTCTCGAAGTAGTACAACATGATGAATTTTGTTTGCCGTTTCCTACTTTGTCCCTTTAACCAGTCGTCTTAGAAGTGACCTGCACCTCGTGTGCTTCACTGAATGCAGTCTAGCAGGTATTGTTGCTGCAGTTATTCAATCTTCAATCAAAACTACGGAAAACGGTATTCCAACGGATAAACCAGTGTCTATAATGTTTTGGCAGAAACCCAGACAGTCATTCATCAATGAAGCAAGAGATTGAATACCCTTCGCTAAGTTAAACTACAATGACAGGCTTCTAAACCTGCCATTTGCTTTGCTACGAAGGCGAAACGGAGGGCTAATGAACTCTTTACTACGAGCATCACCTATCAGGATCACAACAACTACCAAACGAAAGTTGTTTCGTCTCTCTGAGTCCACTGTGGACAGCTTGTAGACTGGGACGCCATGCTTCCTGGGAGATTCGTAAACGGAGTCCAAATCAACCGTGAAGAAATACTGTGAAGAAAGCATTCTGATTAGAGCTAATCGCCTCTTTAAGACCTATTGAATTGAAATACGCACAGTTCCCCATCACGTTTTTACTCTAAATTACCCCATGCTTTAAGCTTGGGTTCTCACGGTTAAACACCCTTCTCATATGACAAGACTCGTTATCGCTCGAGACGAGGAAAAGTGATTGTCCACTAGGTAGTGACTTACCTTGGACTGGTCCGCACTTACATTAGTTACCAGCTTCAACTCAATTCGTATGCACTTCACGCTCGTCACGTTCCGTCGCGAACACAGATGACTGCGATCGGCCTTATTTCTGTTTACCTAACTTGTCCAGTGATAACACAAATAGCATGCTGGCATGTTAGGAGGGGTGGTAAGTAGCCGTGTTCACAGGTCATTTGATTCAGTTGCTCAGTACAGACTCAGGAATATCAGACCTTTAGTCGATCAAAGTAGGAGTACGAGACTGAGTAGCAGTACGTCATTTCAAACCTAGTGCTTATGCTTTTGATTATCACCTTTCACAACAATCTCGTATCACAGTCTCCTATTCAACTGGGCCGGGTTGTTCAAAGCCCGATTAAGCTAACCCAGGATTAGGGAGAATTTTTATTTCAGTTTTGTAACTTTTGGGTGGGGTTTTCTGTTTATATTGTTTGACCTTCTGTTTTGAGTTTGAAAAAACTCAAACTACACACAAAACATAACCAATGAAAAACATTGTTATACAAGCAAATTGGATACTTCGGTTAAATTTTAATCCTGGGTTAGCGGCTTTCGAACAACCCGGCCCTGGTTAGTGACAGGGAAGAGTGAGGGCAATGGGAACGTAAATGGATTGAATTTCGATGGTTGCTCTCGTACTCCACCCCTTACTCGTATGCCGATCCAAAGGCCCCTCATGAGGGTTCTCAGGAGAACTGTCCGGCAGTCAAGCCGTTTCAAGAGAGTCACAGCCTATTAGGTGGTATCACAAAACAGTTCTGACGATGAAGTAAACCAAAATGTACATTACATTTAAAGTTTAGGAAGAGCATATTATCACGCGAGGAACCATACATACAGAGCCAGGGGTCTGCTCACGCAATTTCGACATTCTCAAGTCACGCTATTTTTCTTTACCTTACTCGAAAAGTACGGTCCTGGCTGGGGCTTGAGACAAACCCTTCCACATCTGTCTCCGACCAGATGTGCTGCATCAGGGGTCCTTTCCACGTACACCTCAATAGTTTGCACTTGGTGACCCCCAGTGGAAACACAAACTTTAACCTTGCCTTTGACCACTCGCTGCCTGGAATGGCGGCCTACACGTGACTGCGTCTTGAGATAGAGCTCCCGTAGATCCGGGAAGGTTACCGTGATGTGTAAACCAGTACCAGGTTCCTCCCCTAGTTCTAGGTTCTCAAATATCGATTGGCAACAAGTGGTGGGAGATTGGGGCTCTTTTTTAGACCCGGAATCCAATTTTACTTCCTCATTTTCTGCAAGACACGGAAAGAATAGAAATGACTCAGTGAAATTATCCGGCTTCTTTCTTCCGCACACTCTTCATGACCCTACATGGCCCACAGAATTCCAATTACACCATTGTGACCCGTTCCCCTTCGATGTCTCCTGTCCTATGTGGGGCCTGCGTGCTTGACTTTGTATTTAGCCAGAAAAAATTATGACTGAGGCAATGTCCATGAAAAGTTATGACTGAGGCAATGTACATAGTTAAATTCTCCCCCTAGGCATTTAGGGTGTTTATGACGACTATAAACAACAAAAACGAAAACAAATGTTTGCCTGTTACTTGCCACGATCTGTTTTGATATTTTGGCCAATATGTGGTAAACTAGGATAATATTCTGGGTTGAATAGGGCGGAGGGGGGGGGGGGGGGGAGGGGAATGTGCAGCTCGATTATCAAGGAGACTTCTAGATTGAGCTAATGTATTCGAAGACTCATTATCTGCTCTTACTAACTTGGAAGCTCGTCTTAAAAGAAAGGCGAGGATGTGGTGCAAAATAGAGTGCATTTTTTGGCTCTGACAAATAATTTAGTGTGCCAAATGTTCTAGTTGTTTATATAAAACGAACATTTGCCAATTCACTTGTAACGCGGAAGAAACTCGAATGACAAGATTTGCATACGCTTGTCAAAGACGACGTGATCAGTATTCACACAATGTCAAGTGACTTACAACTTCCTGTCGCGCTGAAGAACAAGGCAGTGAGGTGTAAAATATTTAATCTCAGAAATACAGTCTTCCCTGTCCAATTCTATTGCGATTAGAAACTCTTACACCGATAAATTTCGTTCATTTGGAATCGATTTGTTTGCTAGTAGACAAATACACCGAGTTTTCCCTTAATTTGTCATCTTGTTCCGTTTGATCTCTGACCCCCTGTAATGTTTATTGAAGCCAAATTAGCTCTTAGCCATTTTGCAGTTTATTCTTTCTTTGTAACAACCGGGGCCTTTTTTCTCAACCAAGAATTTCTATACTATTTCAACGTTTGCTGCAGTAAAATTCACCACTAAAAGTACGCGACGTAGTTACAATTTGTACCCCTGCCTCCCATCTCTGCCGTCATCAGTGCTATGTTGACAGTGATTATCACATCAGATTCATTGTAGGCAAACGGTTTTTGCATAATAATATCCAGTCATGTTTTTGCGGAGAAAGCTCCGTTCCTATACATATTGTGTTATTAAAACAATTATTATCGGCTACCTACCCAGTTTCCAAGGCAAATTTTGTGCCATAAAAAAATTCAGTAGGCTGACCAGCTTACTGTCTCTCTCAGCTCCTGTTGTCAGAGAATCCAGGGTTTTCAACTCAGATTTTTCCATGACTTTTGACGTTTAGGGAGAAAGAAGCTCTGGCTGAACCTTGTGGTGAACTAAAGAGACCAATTTACTGTGATTGCTAGAATTTTGCCATCAGCTTAATATAATATAGTCCCCTCCGTTGGATCAAGCTGTTAATGGATCCTTCCTCTCGAATTTGACTTCCATATATTTGCTGTTATCATGCCATACGATGTAATAATACAGGCGGTCTAATAACCCAACCAAATTCATTCAGGACGTGACTGACACATGTCGAGTGAGAATGAGCTTTATGATTGGTTCATTCCTCACAAAGAGCTTCTGAAAGTTATTCAATCCAGCTTAAAAACAATGTACAACATTTGAAGAGAGAATAGCTTTACATCACCATGGCAACAACAGGGGTTTTCCCTTGCTTAACTCTTCCGTTCAAACTGTCCGTGGGCTCACAAAATTGTCATCTGAAGTTATCTTTGTTGCCATTACTTTAATTCACGAGAGCTGCAAGTTAAAACTTTGCTCAAACCAGAGAAAAGGTTTAGGAAATATTTGTTAGTGACGTCTCTGGAAAATCTGGCCATTTGCATTGGCTATTCCATAATTACTTACAAGAGTACGCTTGCGTGATATCACAATGTCACAGCCTATGCACATGACAATTGAAGGGAGCACACATAAATAGCTTCAACCTCCGGCATTTTCGATGGCATGTATTCAAAAGAAGCATGTATTCAAAAGAAGCACGGAAAAAGAAAACAAGGACACGTACAAACTTTAGTGACCTTGAGTTAACGATAACAAATGCAAAACAAAATATAGGCAGGAGTTATGAATCACACAAACACAACTCAGGCTATTTTAATTACAACTTCCTGTTTCAGCTGCTTACAACAACTGAACAAAGCCAAAGCCCTTCTTCGCTGCAGTGGGGTGAAGGGTCAAGTATGTAGCTTTTGTGCTGCAGCAAATTTGCATTTGTGGTGTCTGGTGCGGTTGGTGTTGGTGAGTACAATCCGGTATACTGTCTTCTACAAACCGATCAACAAGGAAGCACTGTAGTGCACATTACAATCACAGTTATTGTGCTGCTTCAACTTAATTTTGTTTGTTTGTCGTAGTTTGAATTCTTTACCACACTCTCACTTCAAACACTAACAACTTACTTGTTTTTTTTATTCCTCCTTTGAAGAAAATTGCTAGTCGTATTCTACCCCACCCCCCACAAACTCCAACCCCCACCCCAAGTCCACACCGGGGAAGGGGGTACTCCCTGAAGGTTTTGGTGGGGGTGTGCGGCTCGAGCCTTTCAGACCAAAGCATTGATTTTCCATGCCCTATTTCAGACCTGAGCGAGAAAATCGAGATCTAATATTACTGCACGGTTCTAACACGTGACCGCAGCTGACCATTTGCGTAAACATTTGAGAAGGGCTACAAATTTGCTAATGTTGATGTGGAAAAAAGTTCCTTGTAAAGAAAATACCCAATGTCAAGCCAGAGTGAAATACATACCCTATAAATATTTCAGATCAAAATGGTCAAAATCTAACTGACCAAAAGCGCTCAAAAACCATACCCTTTGAAGCCGCACATACCTAATATAACGGAGTAGTCCCACCTCCCCCCGGTGTTCCACCGGTAATAAGAACAAGGAAGAGCTGATGATTTGTAGCCATTTTGTTACGTACGGATCCGTTTCTTCCGCTCGCCAAATAAGTTCTTATTAAGCCTTCTTTGTGGTGAACTTTGTACCGTGCAGCCGAGTCTCGATCTCTTTGCAAAGTCTTTGATAAATGCTCGGAAAGTGAACAAACTTTGATATATGTCCGCTAGTAATTCATGTCTTATTGTCTGTAATCACGGTTTCGCGTACTAGGAATGTTATTGACTCATTCATACTTATGCAAGTGATATTATGGGACATCACACATTTGAACTGGGGAAGAAAAATCTTAAGACAAAAGAGATAACGAGTGAGATCATAGCAGGGATGTATGTGACTCTTAGGACGTTGCGAAAAGAAGACCTGAAAAAAAATCAGCTTGACGGCCCCTGACTCAGTTTATTTTCGCAACTGACAACATTGCGATAACCTCTCTTGTCCTAAATCACCCATCCTTGTAATGCCAACGTGGCAGATTACGCCTTTCCAAAAAAAATATGTGGTATTTATATTTCCAGCTCTCATACACAAAATACATGCACGTTCTCATCCGGGTTCTCATGTGTTTCTAAAAGTGCTTACTCCACACTGAATGCGTGCGTGCAGGAACAAACGCACTGGGTGTATGTAAATCAGGTAAATGAGACTTACAGGAAGCTAATAGAGACATAGGAAGCCGGCGTTCAAGGCGGTCCCTCACGTTATATCGAGTAATGGTTTGTGATATCATTGATGTACGAAGTTACCTCAAATCAACAGAAACCTAAAAAACGTTTACTGCAGTAAAATAAAACAACAAAAGGGAGGATTGTTATGACTGTGACTGGTGCGCAGAAAAAGAAGTGCAAGTGAAATTTTTCAAGATAAACCGTCCGTGATGAGGAAGCTTAGAGAATGATGATGTCCATAAAGTACAGTGTATATTGACTTGTGGTTGCTTTGGAACTTAGTAAACTTTAAAGATAAAAAACTAAAAAGAAAAAAAACCCACAAATTTCTTCCAACAACATAGTCAGCTGAGAAGTGGGCTTGATTTACGACATTTAAAATCACCACTGAACCAAAACCCAGCATTACGTAATGAAAGTTCACCTTTTTCTATTAAGCCTATAAATACTATAAGGTTGACCTCGATATTGATTTAATCATTTGATATACTTTACAGTAACACTGATTCATGCACCGATGGATCGTGAATAGTCCTGATGGAGTAGAGGAAGTTATACCAAGATAATTTACAAATTCGCATCAACACACTCTCCCCTACAAGAAATGAACTATCATGTTCTCTGGTGAATGAACATAGTGCTTCTAAAATTGAAAATTAACAAGGATTAAATTACTAAACTCCAAAGTTCATTATCGTCCCCAGATCCCCTTGTCTTTCTTAGCCGTTGGAGCCTGGACACGAGGGAAACGTGGCTCTGCAGACAAATGTTACGCTGGTTTTTTCACAAAAAATATCATTTGGCTGACATATAACTAAAACCGTTCAATCACAGCACCGAAATACCGTCAGCGAAATCACAACTGACTAACCTGGATAATTATCAGTGAAGTTCTTCATAGCAAAACGTGGGAATGCCATCTCACTTCGGTCAGAAGTTTACCTCTCTTTTAGTTTACTTTTTAAAATCTGTTCAGATCTGTTAGTAGATTATAAGCGAACGGTTTTAGTTAGAGATCAAACAGTGGATGATTTCGGGAATCAAACAAACGGTGAAGTAGTGAAAATCTTGGTTTAAGTTTCTTAGTTTAGCCAATCAAATCATGTCACCACAGGGTCACCTTTTCCTCGTGCCAAGGCTTCGCAAGCTAAGAGCCAAAGGTGGCTCTGGGGACAACAATGTCCAAAGCTTTGCTTAATATAATTCGCTACTAACAAGAGATTTACCTCCTAAACACGTCCAAGTCAGGATGGCCGAGCGGTCTAAGGCGCTGCGTTCAGGTTGCAGTCTACTCTCGTAGGCGTGGGCTCGAATCCCACTCCTGACAACACACCCGCTTTTTGTTAATATAACGAAAACGTGAAGCCGGATGCCGTCGAAGTAATCCTTTTTTTCTAAATTTTGTTCAGCCGTTTGATGTGTTGATATGTTGATTTGAATTGCGCATGCTCCTCAAACATCCCTGTGCCCGTTCAGAGATAATTAAGAACAATAGACATGCCGATTACACGTTGCGCATTTGATGTACAGATCAAGATACATTTTTCAAGATAAACCATTAATGAATGGAAGTCTGGAGCACGATGTTCATAAATTCCAGTATGTTTTGAACTGAGGCTGCTATAAAAATAAAACTGA
The DNA here is from genome assembly GCA_964020085.1 of Micromussa lordhowensis. Lineage (NCBI taxonomy): Eukaryota > Metazoa > Cnidaria > Anthozoa > Scleractinia > Lobophylliidae > Micromussa > Micromussa lordhowensis. The sequence continues at coordinate 17,253,020 of OZ026597.1, read as the reverse complement.
CAATAACATATCCCTTTCTAACAACGTAATCTTTTCTTCGTGCCAAGGCTTTGCCGGCTAAGAGGGACAAACGACTCTGGGTCAAGAATGTCTAAAGCTTTGCTAAATCTGATGACTTGTTTCTAACAAGAGATTTAGCTACTAATCATGTGCAAGTCAGGATGGCCGAGCGCCGCGTTCAGGTCGCAGTCTACTCTTGTAGGCGTGGGTTCGAATCCCACTCCTGACAGCACACCTCATATCAACGTCAATCTTTCTCAACAGGACAAATACCCGCCGAGCAAAGGCTACATTTTCACACTGTGAGCTACCTTTCGAAAAGTAGCCTCTTCCAACAACCCTTCAATGCCCGCAATTCGTCACGCAATTCCTAAGCAAAATTAATCATCAGTTCTGTCGTCAAATGGCGCGACTTCTGCGCGAATAAAAAAATTGCCACAACTCGGATCTCCTAGTACACAACGCTCACACAATACTTTGATCTCCTAGTACATAACGCTCACACAATACTCAACCAATGCGGTCAAGAACACGAAAAAATCCTTTGTCGGCAGAGGCTAGTTTTTCGCACCACAGCTCACCACCAACACGAGGCCTCTTCTTCCAAGTTTATACCGTGCAAAGAAATCCGTTTAAAAAAATGGCGGTTTCATGTTGAAGTAAATGAAAAGCCTCAGTGCCTTTTCTCCCTTACCTATGAATATTTCCCATGGTAAATTAGTCTCATGAACGGTCCGGACACACACACCACGCTCATTTCTCCAGGAAAGGGTCATTTACCACAATAATATTCTCCATGCAACCGTAACTACTATTAAAGGTCTTCACGCTCACTTCATTCTCATCATGTCTTCTTGGCTTTTATATCTTTCACAGTTGGAGTACTCAACATCTCCGTCTCTCCAGCACACATTTGTTGTTGATACACTACTCAACCTTCCAACGCCATTCAACATAATTCTTACTAAACCAATACATCCCGCGTAAACGCCTTAAGGCGTCTTCTTGTTCTGACAAGAGATTCAGTTTAACATCTGATCATGCGCAAGTCAGGATGGCCGAGCGGTCTAAGGCGCTGCGTTCAGGTCGCAGTCTACTCTTGTAGGCGTGGGTTCGAATCCCACTCCTGACAACACACCTGCTTTTTGTTAATATAACGAAAACATGAAGCCGGATGCCGTCGAAGCAATCCTTTTTTTCTAAACTTTGTTCGCCGTTTGATGTGTTGATTTGAATTGCTCATGGTGGTCAGACATCCCTGTGCCCGTTTCATGCCGATTACACGTTGCGCATTTGATTTACAGATCAAGCAACATTTCATAAGATAAACCATGAATGAATGGAAGTCTGGAGGAAGATGTCCATAAAATACACTATATTTGTAACTGTGTTTGCTTAGGAATTTGGTAAACCTTAAAGACAAACTACAAGAATAAAATTTAGAAGAAGATATATCTTCTGTAACAACGTAATCTTTTTTTCGTGCGAAGGCTTGGCGGAATAAGAGGGCAAAGCGACCCTGCGAACAATATGTCTAAAGCTTTGCTAAATACGACTTGTTTCTGACAAGAGATTTAGCTCCTTATCGTGTGCAAGTCAGGATGGCCGAGCGGTCTAAGGCGCTGCTTTTTTGTTAATATAACGAAAATATGAAGCCGGATGCCGTCGAACCAATCCTTTTTTTCTAGATTTTGTTCAGCCGTTTGATGTGTTGATTTGAAATTTTTGAATTGTGCATGCTCGTCCCTGTGCCCCTTTCAGAGATAATAAAGAACAATAGACATGCCGATTACACGTTGCGCATTTGATGTACAGATCAAGCTACATTTTTCAAGATAAACCATTAATGAATGGAAGTCTGGAGGAAGATGTTCACAAATTCCAGTATGATTTGAACTGAGGCTGTTTAGCAATTTGGTAAACCTTAAAGATAAACTATAAGAATAAAACTGACAATAACATATCCCTTTCTAACAACGTAATCTTTTCTTCGTGCCAAGGCTTCGCAGGCTAAGAGGGACAAACGACTCTGGGTTAAGAATGTCTAAAGCTCTGCTAAATATGACTTGTTTCTGACAAGAGATCTACCTCCTGACCATGTGCAAGTCAGGATGGCCGAGCGGTCTAAGGCGCTGCGTTCAGGTCGCAGTCTACTCTTGTAGGCGTGGGTTCGAATCCCACTCCTGACAACACACCTGCTTTTTGTTAATATAACGAAAACATGAAGCCGGATGCCGTCGAACCAATCCTCTTTTTAGATTTTGTTCAGCCGTTTGATGTGTTGATTTGAAATTTTTGAATTGTGCATGCTCGTCAAGTTTTGCGATCAGAATGATCTCAGTTTTCAGATGTTGAAAGAATGCTTTGAAATCTTCAAATGTTGTTTCCCTTCACTCGCTTGGAATAATGACAATCGTGATTTTGTTTCGCCTGGAAAATGCAGTGCGTGCTGGCTTGATTTGTCGCCCGATCGATGAACAACTTTTGCAGCCTTTTATGCGCATGTCATATGAAAACAGAAAAAAAAAATAGGCAAGAAACATGAAACATAAAAATGGATGTACTTAATAAAATTTCAAAGAACAATTTCACTTTAAAGACAAACTACAAGTAGTGGTAAACTTTAAAGACAAACTACAAGAATAAAATTTAGAAGAAGATAAATCTTTTGTAACAACGTAATCTTTTTTTCGTCCGAAGGCTTGGCGGAATAAGAGGGCAAAGCGACCCTGCGAACAATATGTCTAAAGCTTTGCTAAATACGACTTGTTTGTGACAAGAGATTTACCTCCTAATCATGTGCAAGTCAGGATGGCCGAGCGGTCTAAGGCGCTGCGTTCAGGTCGCAGTCTACTCTTGTAGGCGTGGGTTCGAATCCCACTCCTGACAACACACCTGCTTTTTGTTAATATAACGAAAACATGAAGCCGGATGCCGTCGAAGGAATCTTTTTTTTCTAAACTTTGTTCGCCGTTTGATGTGTTGATTTGAATTGCTCATGGTGGTCAGACATCCCTGTGCCCGTTTCAGAGATAATAAAGAACAATAGACATGCCGATCACACGTTGCGCATTTGATGTACAGATCAAGCTACATTTTTCAAGATAAACCATTAATGAATGGAAGTCTGGAGGAAGATGTTCACAAATTCCAGTATGATTTGAACTGAGGCTGTTTAGCAATTTGGTAAACCTTAAAGATAAACTATAAGAATAAAACTGACAATAACATATCCCTTTCTAACAACCTAATCTTTTCTTCGTGCCAAGGCTTCGCAGGCTAAGACGACTCTGGGTTAAGAATGTCTAAAGCTCTGCTAAATATGACTTGTTTCTGACAAGAGATTTACCTCCTGTTCATGTGCAAGTCAGGATGGCCGAGCGGTCTAAGGCGCTGCGTTCAGGTCGCAGTCTACTCTTGTAGGCGTGGGTTCGAATCCCACTCCTGACAACACACCTGCTTTTTGATAATATAACGAAAACATGAAGCCGGATGCCGACGAACCAATCCTTTTTTTAGATTTTGTTCAGCCGTTTGATGTGTTGATTTGAAATTTTTGAATTGTGCATGCTCGTCAAGTTTTGCGATCAGAATGATCTCAGTTTTCAGATGTTGAAAGAATGCTTTGAAATCTTCAAATGTTGTTTCCCTTGACTGGCTTTGGAATAATGACAATCGTGATTTTGTTTCGCCTGGAAAATGTAGTGCGTGCTGGCTTGATTTGTCGCCCGATCGATGAACAACTTTTGTAGTCTTTTATGCGCATGTCATATGAAAACAGAAAAAAATAGGTAAAAAACATGAAACATAAAAATTGATGTACTTAATAAAATTTCAAAGAACAATTTCACTTTCATAACTTCTTGGGTACGTTTACATATCTGGCGAATGGTTATTACACTGATATTCTGCTAAGAAACTGGACGATTCCAGTATACTTTTAACTGTGGTTGCTTAGGAACTTGCTAAGCCTTAAAGATAAACTATAAGAATAAAACTTTCAATAACATTTTTTTCTGACAACGTGATCTTTTCTTCGTGCTAAGGCTTCGTCGGCTAAGAGGGGCAAGCGACTCTTGGTCAAAAATGGCCAAAGCTTTGCTATATATGCTTTGTTTCTGACAAGAGATTTAGCTTCCAATCATGGGCAAGTCAGGATGGCCGAGCGGTCTAAGGCGCTGCGTTCAGGTCGCAGTCTACTCTTGTAGGCGTGGGTTCGAAACCCACTCCTGACAACACACCTGGTTTTTGTTAATATAACGAAAACACGAAGCCGGATGCCGCCGAACCAATCCTTTTTTTCTAAATTTTGTTCAGCCGTTTGATGTGTTGATTTGAATTGCGCATGCTCCTCAAACATCCCTGTGCCCGTTCCAGAGATAATAAAGAACAATAGACATGCCGATTACACGTTGCGCATTTGATATAGAGATCAAGCTACATTTTTCAAGATAAACCATTAATGAATGGAAGTCTGGAGCAAGATGTCCATAAAATACACTATATTTTTAATATATATCTTTTGTAACAACCTCATCTTTTCTTCGTGCGAAGGCTTGGCGGCATAAGAGGGCAAAGCGACTCTGCGAACAATATGTGTAAGGCTTTGCTAAATACGACTTGTTTCTGGCAAGAGATTTAGCTCCTGAACATGTGCAAGTCAGGATGGCCGAGCGGTCTAAGGCGCTGCGTTCAGGTCGCAGTCTACTCTTGTAGGCGTGGGTTCGAATCCCACTCCTGACAACGCACCTGCTTTTTGTCAATATAACGAAAAGGTGAAGGCGGATGCCGTCGAACCAATCCTTTTTTTCTAAATTTTGTTCAGCCGTTTGATGTGTTGATGTGTTGATTTGAATTGCGCATGCTCGTCAAACATCCCTGTGCCCATTAAAGAACAATAGACATGCCGATTACACGTTGCGCATTTGATTTAAGGCGGCGAAATACGAGATACAAAAACCTTCAACTTGTCGCGCAACATTGTTTCGTTGCAAGTTTTTGTCAATGTTTCGCGTTTTCACCTTGCGTGATCAACCTGACCCGCAACAAAAACATTTGTTGCAGGTTGAAGAAATGCGGAGCGCTGATTGGTTGATTTGCTAGGGCACGAGCAAATTTGTTGCGTGACAACTTGTGAATTTGATGAAAAACGAGCAACAATGCCAAAATTTGTTGCTCAAAGTAGACCCGCGCTCTACTTTTCGCAACAACTTTCTTCAACCCGCAACAAATGTTTTGATCACGCAAGGTGAAAAACGGGAAACATTGACGATAACTTGCAACGAAACAATGTTACGAAACAATGTTGCGCAACAAGTTGAAGGTTTTTGTATCTCGTATTTCGCCGCCTTTACAGGCGAAATAAAGATAAACCATTATTGAATGGAAGTCTGGAGGAAGATGTCCATAAAATACACTATATTTTTAACTGTGGTTGCTTAGGAATTTAGTAAACCTTAAAGACAAACTACAAGAATCAAATTTAGAATAATATATATATTTTGTAACAACGTAATATTTTCTTCGTGCGAAGGCTTGACCGGATAAGAGGGCAAAGCGACTCTGCGAACAATATGTCTAAAGCTTTCCTAAATACGACTTGTTTCTGACAAGAGATTTATCCCCTGACCATGTGCAAATCAGGATGGCCGAGCCGTCTAATGCGCTGCGTTCAGGTCGTCTACTCTTGAAGGCGTGAGTTCGAATCCCACTCCTGACAACACACCTGCCTTTTGTTAATATAACGAAAACATGAAGCCGGATGCCATCGAAGGAATCCTTTTTTCTAGATTTTGTTTAGCCGAGTTTAGCCGTCTTATTTGCTGATTTGAAATTTTTGAATTGCGCATGCTCGTCAAGGTTTGCGATCAGAATGATCTCAGTTTTCAGATGTTGAAAGAATGCTTTAAAATCTTCAAGTATTGTTTCCCTTGACTGGCTTGGAATAATGACAATCGTGATTTTGTTTCGCATGGAAGATGCAGTGCGTGCTGGCTTGATTTGTCGCCCGATCGATGAACAACTTTTGTAGCCTTTTATGCGCATGTCATATGAAAACAGAAAAAAAATAGGTAAAATCATGAAACATAAAAATGGATGTACTTAATAAAATTTCAAAGAACAATTTCACTTTCATAACTTCTTGGGTACGTTTACATATCCGGCGAATGGTTATTACACTGATATTCTACAAAGAAACTGGACGATGTTTGTTTTATAGAAAGAAAGAGATTGCTAGATAGATTAATCAACATCACCGTACCTGTTTCAGAGATAACAACTTTTTTCCCTGGAGAGGAAAGCCATCAAGAAGGATAGACATGTCAATTACGCGTTGCGCATTTGATGTAGAAATTAAGTTGCATTTTCAAAGATAACCTTTCCATGACATGCATAAATCATAGGATACTTTTAACTGTGGTTTCTCCGGAACTTGCTAAACCTTAAAGATAAACCTTAAAGATAAACTATAAGAATAAAATTTTCAATAACATACTTTTTCTAACAACGTGATCTTTTCTTCGTGCCAAGGCTTCGTCGGCTAAGAGGGGCAAGCGACTCTGGGTCAAGAATGTCTAAAGCCTTGCTAAATATGCCTTTTTCTGACAAGAGATTCAGTTTAACTCCTGATCATGTGCCAGTCAGGATGGCCGAGCGGTCGAAGGCGCTGCGTTCAGGTCGCAGTCTACTCTTGTAGGCGTGGGTTCGAATCCCACTCCTGACAACCAATCCTTGTTTTCTAGAGTTTGTTCAGCCGTTTGATGTGTTGATGTGTTGATTTGAATTACGCACGCTCGTCAAACATCCCTGAGCCCGTTTCAGAGAAAATAAAGAACAATAGACATGCCGATTACACGTTGCGCATTTGATGTACAGATCAAGCTACATTTTTCAAGATAAACCATTAATGAATGGAAGTCTGGAGGAAGATGTTCAAAATTCCAGTATGTTTTGAACTGAGGCTGCTTAGAAATTTGGTAAACCTTGAAGATAAACTATCAGAATAAAACTGACAATAACATATCCCTTTCTAACAACGTAATCTTTTCTTCGTGCCAAGGCTTCGCCGGATAAGAGTAGCAAGCGACTCTGGGTCAAGAAGGTCTAAAGCTTTGCTAAATATGACTTGTTTCTGACAAGACATACCGAAAACATGAAGCCGGATGCCGTCGAAGCAATCCTTTTTTTCTAAATTTTGTTCAGCCGTTTAATGTGTTGATCTGTTGATTTGAATTGCGCATGCTCGTCAAACATCCCTGAGCCCGTTTCAGAGATAATAAAGAACAATAGACCTGTCGATTACACGTTGCGCATTTGATTTACAGATCAAGCTACATTTTACAAGATAAACCATTAATGAGTGGACGTCTGGAGGAAGATGTTCGTAAATTCCATTATCATATGACCCGTACGGCCCCGCGCGCAATTTCCTTGCAAAACCATAAGAGAAAAGGTCCCGTATGAGGGCCGTACGCCTCGAAGTGATAGGGCCGGAAAAACACGTACGGCCCTACTAGAAATGCGTACGGCCCTACTAGAAACGAGTGCGGAAAAAATCGATGCGTGTGGCAAAAACAATATTTTGTTGCTGCCAAAGTTTGTTCTCTCCACAATGAGTCATGAAATTGAACATTCTGAGAGCGAATTTTACTATCCAGGCGAATTGTCCCATGCAGAACTACTTCAGTCGCGAACTAACTCATTCCGAAATCAAAGAAAGAAATTTAACACTCCTCGCAAATGAAGAAGCTCACAACTTTCTCGGAAACCAACAAGCAAACAGGCGGTCAAGGAAACAACTTTTCCGCGGGATAAACTGTCCAATAATTAACCTTTCAAATAAGCAAACAGTCGGCGAAACTTCTTTTCTTCAATGGCATCAAAGAATTCATCATGGGTCAAAAGAAAGAAAACCGAAGAAGTAAACAAAGTACGATATAAATGTTTTCTTCGAGTTTCAGAGTTTCTGGGAGAAGTTGGTTGACTGGTAGAAAAATCACAAACATACCTTGTGTGCAGTAGGATAAACTGCTCTGTAGTTTCTACGTCAGTGGTATTTGAAGAGACGAAACTGAATGCGAATACAGGTTCATTACCGCACGCTTCATCCAGATAAATATAAAAACTCGCTTGTGTTTAACCGTGTAATTTCCACTACACCAGCAAAGTCAGCAAACCAAGGCACTGTTTGCAGGAGCCAACATGCGTCATAAATATTCAGTTGCCCGGTTGTCCCTTGTTTTAGAGAATCCAAGAGGTCGACAAATAGCTTGAAACGACGCCGACATTTTCGTGAGTCTTCAGATAAAAATTTGTAAACAATTTCAGTGAAGCGTGAACTCGCAAAGTTTTTGATGGCTTGACACATTTTTGACAGCTTTATGTCAACTTTCTGTTGGCTTTTTAGCACAAACAAAAATGAGAACGTGAATTGTGTTTTTCGATGAATTGTGAGTTTCTTGTTCGACGCGAAGAAACTGATAAATGACAAAGTTTTGTTGTAGAAACTTTCATATAATTGTTCCGCGCGCGCAGCCGTCTGATCTTATGTAATCGGTCGTATTTAGGCTCGAACAGAATTTTCAAAATTTTCAACAGTAAGTGGTCATATGATAAAATGCTTATTGACTGAGTAAGGTCGGGCCGGACGGGAAAATATTTGGCTCTCGGTCAGGACGTACGGACCTCGCTGCGCTCGGTCCGTACGCCCCGACCTCGAGCCAAATATTTTCCCGTCCGTCCCTCCCACTCAGTCAATAAGTACATAGTATGTTTTGAACTGAGGCTGCTATAAAAATAAAACTGACAAGAACATATCCCTTTCTAACTTCGTGCCAAGGCTTCGCCGGCTAAGAGGGACAAACGACTCTGGGTCAAGAATGTCTAAAGCTTTGCTAAATATGACTTGTTTCTGACAAGAGATTTAGCTCTTGATCACGTGCAAGTCAGGATGGCCGAGCGGTCTAAGGCGCTGCGTTCAGGTCGCAGTCTACTCTTGTAGGCGTGGGTTCGAATCCCACTCCTGACAACACACTTGCTTTTTGTTAATATAACAAAAACATGAAGCCGGATGCCGTCGAAGCAATCCTTTTTTCTAGATTTTGTTCAGCCGTTTGATGTGTTGATTTGAAATTATTGAATGCGCATGCTCGTCTAGTTTTGCGATCAGAATGATCTCAGTTTTCAGATGTTGAAAGATTGCTTTGAAATCTTCAAAGTTGTTTCCCTTGACTGGCTTGGACTAATGACAATCGTGATTTTGTTTCGCCAGGAAAATGTAGTGCGTGCTGGCTTGATTTGTCACCCGATCGATGAACAACTTTTGTACCTTGAAGATAAACTATAATAATATCCAGTCATGTTTTTGCGGAGAAAGCTCCGTTCCTATACATATTGTGTTATTAAAACAATTATTATCGGCTACCTACCCAGTTTCCAAGGCAAATTTTGTGCCATAAAAAAATTCAGTAGGCTGACCAGCTTACTGTCTCTCTCAGCTCCTGTTGTCAGAGAATCCAGGGTTTTCAACTCAGATTTTTCCATGACTTGACGTTTAGGGAGAAAGAAGCTCTGGCTGAACCTTGTGGTGAACTAAAGAGACCAATTTACTGTGATTGCTAGAATTTTGCCATCAGCTTAATATAGTCCCCTCCGTTGGATCAAGCTGTTAATGGATCCTTCCTCTCGAGTTTGACTTCCATATATTTGCTGTTAGATATCATGCCATACGATGTAATAATACAGGCGGTCTAATAACCCAACCAAATTCATTCAGGACAACGTGACTGACACATGTCGAGTGAGAATGAGCTTTATGATTGGTTCATTCCTCACAAAGAGCTTCTGAAAGTTATTCAATCCAGCTTAAAAACAATGTACAACATTTGAAGAGAGAATAGCTTTACATCACCATGGCAACAACAGGGGTTTTCCCTTGCTTAACTCTTCCGTTCAAACTGTCCGTGGGCTCACAAAATTGTCATCTGAAGTTATCTTTGCTGCCATTAATTCACGAGAGCTGCAAGTTAAAACTTTGCTCAAACCAGAGAATAGGTTTAGGAAATATTTGTTAGTGACGTCTCTGGAAAATCTGGCCATTTGCATTGGCTATTCCATAATTACTTACAAGAGTACGCTTGCGTGATATCACAATGTCACGGCCTATGAACATGACAATTGAAGGGAGCACACATAAATAGCTTCAACCTCCGGCATTTTCGATGGCATGTATTCAAAAGAAGCACGGAAAAAGAAAACAAGGACACGTACAAACTTTAGTGACCTTGAGTTAACGATAACAAATGCAAAACAAAATATAGGCAGGAGTTATGAATCACACAAACACAACTCAGGCTATTTTAATTACAACTTCCTGTTTCAGCTGCTTACAACAACTGAACAAAGCCAAAGCCCTTCTTCGCTGCAGTGGGGTGAAGGGTCAAGTATGTAGCTTTTGTGCTGCAGCAAATTTGCATTTGTGGTGTCTGGTGCGGTTGGTGTTGGTGAGTACAATCCGGTATACTGTCTTCTACAAACCGATCAACAAGGAAGCACTGTAGTGCACATTAAATTACAATCACAGTTATTGTGCTGCTTCAACTTAATTTTGTTTGTTTGTTGTAGTTTGACCACACTCTCACTTCAAACACTAACAACTTACTTGTTTTTTTTATTCCTCCTTTGAAGAAAATTGCTAGTCGTATTCTACCCCACCCCCCACAAACTCCAACCTCCACCCCAAGTCCACACCGGGGAAGGGGGTACTCCCTGAAGGTTTTGGTGGGGGTGTGCGGCCCGAGCCTTGAAACTTGTACACTATTTCAGACCAAAGCATTGATTTTCCATACCCTATTTCAGACCTGAGCGAGAAATCGAGATCTAATATTACTGCACGGTTCTAACACGTAAAATATTCCTGATGGAGTAGAGGAAGTTATACCAAGATAATTTACAAATTCGCATCAACACACTCTCCCCTACAAGAAATGAACTATCATGTTCTCTGGTGAATGAACATAGTGCTTCTAAAATTGAAAATTAACAAGGATTAAATTACTAAACTCCAAAGTTCATTATCGTCCCCAGAACCCCCTGTCTTTCTTAGCCGTTGGAGCCTGGACACGAGGGAAACGTGGCTCTGCAGACAAATGTTACGCTGGTTTTCTCACAAAAAATATCATTTGGCTTACATATAACTAAAACCGTTCAATCACAGCACCGAAATACCGTCAGCGAAATCACAACTGACTAACCTGGATAATTATCAGTGAAGTTCTTCATAGCAAAACGTGGGAATGCCATCTCACTTCGGTCAGAAGTTTACCTCTCTTTTAGTTTACTTTTTAAAATCTGTTCAGATCTGTTAGTAGATTATAAGCGAACGGTTTTAGTTAGAGATCAAACAGTGGATGATTTCGGAAATCAAACAAACGTTGAAGTAGTGAAAATCTTGGTTTAAAGGTCAAATGCAACGAAATTTGGACAATTTTTCTTTTCTCGAAAAACCTTCGTGAAAAAGTCAGTTGTATCAACAGGAAGCAGAATCAACTCTTAAAAATAAGTTTTGTGCGAATTGTAGCGCCCAAGACACGAAAATCCGACGATTTCCGAGAGCTTCACGAAAACGAACCAGAAATGGCCGCGCTTGGAGTGGAAACGAAATTATAGGTTTTGTGACGTCATATTTGGCGAGCTCATTTTCGCGACCAAATAGATAATTCCCTTGGAATTACCGAGTTTGTTTCAAGGATTTCCTGGCGTTTATTGGCTAGCCGATGTATAAAATAGATCAAGACCCTGATGTCTTATTTGGAAATGACCATTACAGCCGTGTAAGTTCGAACCATTGGAATCAGGCAACGATTCAGGCCATATAAACTTGAGTGAATCAGACTCGTCGAGTAAACAAGATGGCATCAGGATATCAACAACTAGACGAAAGAATCGATCACATGGATTGGTGAGCCTTTCTGAATATGTTGAAAACTGCTGTTCAAAGATTATTAATAAAGTTCATGTTCGAGTCTTTGCCTTGTGTTATTTTGCAAAAGATGATGTTTACAATTGTCTTTCTTTCAGTATGAAAGCCCTTACCGATAGTTGTTTTGGGCGAAGGTTTAACGTTTAAGCTCATCTTTTTTTTGTCGTTTTACATGACATGTAGTCCTTTTTTTCGTTTTTTTTTTGCTATGGGTTGCAGGGTTTTCACAGGTCAGAAACTGTTTAGGGAAAAGTTCATCAAGATTAGGGATCGGAATTTTATTTTGTGTCAGGGAATTGACATTTGGAAGGAAAATCAGATAAAATTAAAACATTGCCTGAATCTCAAAGATTATTTCCTCAACAAATAAGTAAATTTGTTGAAAACGTATCAGTCATAAATGGGTGGAGATTATGGCTGTTAGGAGAGGCTGGAGGCTGCTACTGCATCCGACATTTTAATTTGTGATTATTTAGTCAGTCAGGGATAAGTCAGAGAATTTTTAAACCTGATAACTGTGGTAAGTATGATTTGTGAGAAACACTCTCATGACCAGTAGAACGGTAAAAAGTCTACATACGCACCGAGTGGCTCATCGGGCCGGAGCTTATCCCGATTTTGGTAGCATGAAGCGACCAGGAGTATTTCTACTCACCCCTGAATGGGATGCTAGTCCATCGCAGGGTTACCCTCCAGCATTGAATTTGCCACTACCCATTCATACACCTGGGTGGAGGGAGGTACTGTGAGAGTAAAGTGGCTTGCCCAAGAAGACAGCACAATGTCCCCAGCTAGGGCCTGAACCCAAACCGTTCACTCCCAAGTTGAGTGCACTAACCACAAGGCCATCTCCCACAATGGCAGACCAGTACTGTAGGATTATATACGTAAATTGCTTTTATTCATCCTTTGCTATACTATTCCCTGCATTTACAAGCGCTTACCTGCCCATTTAAAATATGTTCATGTTTTTAATTTGATAAATAACTTACTTGCTTACTGAAGTATTGTACAACATGTAGCTTCCTACGGCTATTCTCACCACATCAGCTAAACATCAAACTATAATTTATAAATTATATGACGTACAGTACATGTACTGAATGTAAAGATCCTGGTTTTGGTTTCCAAGTAAGCACTCTGGCCTCAATAATTTATTAGAAACATGAGAGATGTTCAAAACAAAAAATATTCTGACAGAACAGATGAGAATTAACCCATTGACACCTGAAGGGTCATGGCACACCAACCTCAACATGTTTCATACAAGAGCAGATAAGGAACTTCTTCAGTTTCAACTAGACATGCTCAAAGACAAATAAAAAGCCCTTTTAGGATTTAATAAGAGGTTAGTGACCTTTATTAATTTATTGCAAACACCTAGTAGAGGAAATCCCATGTGAAAGTGCTGTGGATGCTTGTTGTCTGTCTTTTTGCATTGTAAAAAGATGAGAATTGTGGTATTATCAGTCCTCATTAGGAAGTACCATTTATATCATGCAAGAAGGCTTGAGATTTTTGCATTCAATCCTTCTATCCAGCAAAAAGTTGATTTATCAACAAGCTGATGAACAATGAAAATTTACACAACATTATAGCATTACTTACAGGGTGATAGCCAGGAGAAAAAAATGATTGAGGCATGTCCACAGTAAAATTCTCTCTACAGGGCGACAGCCAGACAAAAAAAATATGACTGAGGCAATGTCCACAGTAAAATTCTCTGCCTAGATGATTAGCAGTGTTTTTACAATAACTGTCTAATTTCTTGTGCGCTGATTGGCTCATTTTTATCATCAATAAGAGTATGGACGGATAAAATTTTAATTTATGCAAGCTGTCAACAGTTCAACGTTCAGCTGTCAAACTGTCAACTTTTTAACCAATGGGATTTTATTGACTTGCTTAAGTAGCCAATCAAAAAGCGAGAAAAGCTATTGACAATGCTCGCGTCCTTTTTTAATAAATTTCACATAGCTTTGTTTATGGCAAGTTTACAGCGTCTTTTCCCCACATTTATTCCTGGCATTTGACCACTTTGGGGTCTTGTCATTGTAAAAGACAAATTGATGTCAGTTTTTTAAGTGTCTGTCCTCTTATTGAAGATAAATTTCGCCATAACATTGTCAAAGTTTACTGCGGAACCACTCGCCTGCGGCTCGTGATTCCACAGCCACTTTGACAATGTTATGACGCAATTTGTCATCAATAAGAGGACAGACGTATAAAATAACTGACGTCAAGTTGTTAATTTACCTTTGCCATCAAAAACGAAACAACAGAGACGAAAAAAAAAAAAATGGCTGAGGCAAGTGGCTCGGTTTGCCTTACACTAGCTACGGCCTTGACTAAGGTATTCCGGGTGAAATGCCTTGTCTTCACTCACCAAAGTATTACTAAGGGTTGCAAGTGAGAGGTAAGAGAATATTGTCATAGTATGTTCTTGGTTTAGGCCTATCAGTAATGAAATGAAATACAAATTAAGGCAAGATTTCCGCATAACCCCATACATTTATTATGCATACAGCTCTTTGTTCAGCTTAACAATAGCAGAAACAATAGAATCCCTTTGAGACTTATCCGCTTTGAATAACCATACAATTTGCCATTTATTTAGCCGGCATTTTCAAAGAATTAACTCTTAATTAAGCTCATTTAAACCACGATGGCAAATGACACTTTTCTATTTCCTTTTTTTATTTCAACTAGGCTAAGTTAAGAAAATGAGATTGTGAATCTAAAATGTTAAACTTGATATAATAAAACACGAAATGGTTTTATAAACCGCGACTTTACCTCGGGGCTTTACCTCGCTTTCTGCTCTTGACAATATGGCTGCCGAACAAATGCATTCCGTGTTGGTACAGGTAGAGTGTTTGTTTCGAGGATGTTCGTCGTCAATGCTTGGTTTTACGGCATATGGTACAGCTTCGAAGGCTTTTGGGCTTGAAATCGAAACCCTGCTTAGCGATTGCGAAAGATACCGCTTCAAGAGGTCTCTGCTGAAATGTTAGCTAGTAGCGCGAAGAGATGAAACTAGATGAAACAGTCGGTTAAAATCCGTTCTTGTGTCAATAGTTTCCTCCTTTTATCAAAGTGATCAATTCCTTACACCGCTTCTCGTCCTTTCAAGGGATGTAACCACAGATTTTTGAATGATTGCTACAATTAAGCTCCACAAAACACTCATATTCGCCCTAATACTTTGTTGTTCTGAACGGGGAGCTCACCAATTATGACGTCACAAAATCCAGTTCCGACAATTTTCCGAACTTTCCACGAACTGTTCCGTTTGTGAAGCGAAGAAAAATAGCTGTTTTCAAGGTCGAATATCTCGGCAGGTTTTTGATTAAATCATGTAAAACTTTGGATTATGATTATTTGGATTAGTATCTTTTATTTTAACTTATAATCAAACTAGGCCAAATTTCGTTGCATTTGACCTTTAAGTTTCTTAGTTTAGCCAATCAAATCATGTCACCACAGGGTCACCTTTTCCTCGTGCCAAGGCTTCGCAAGCTAAGAGCCAAAGGTGGCTCTGGGGACAACAATGTCCAAAGCTTTGCTTAATATAATTCGCTACTAACAAGAGATTTAGCTCCTAAAAACGTCCAAGTCAATAACATATCCCTTTCTAACAACGTAATCTTTTCTTCGTGCCAACGCTTTGCCGGCTAAGAGGGACAAACGACTCTGGATCAAGGATGTCTAAAGCTTTGCTAAATATGACTTGTTTCTGACAAGAGATTTAGCTACTAATCATGTGCAAGTCAGGATGGCCGAGCGGTCTAAGGCGCTGCGTTCAGGTCGCAGTCTACTCTTGTAGGCGTGGGTTCGAATCTCTCTCCTGACAACACACCCGCTTTTTGTTAATATAACGAAAACGTAAAGCCGGATGCCGTCGAACCAATCCTTTTTTTCTAAATTTTGTTCAGCCGTTTTATGTGTTGATTTGAATTGCGCATGCTCCTCAAACATCCCTGTGCCCGTTCCAGAGATAATAAAGAACAATAGACATGCCGATTACACGTTGCGCATTTGATGTGCAGATCAAGATACATTTTTCAAGATAAACCATTAGTGAATGGAAGTCTGGAGCAAGATGTTCATAAATTCCAGTATGTTTTGAACTGAGGCTGCTTAGGAATTTGGTAAACCTTAAAGATAAACTATAAGAATAAAACTTTCAATAACATATTTTTTTCTGACAACATAATCTTTTCTTCGTACCAAGGCTTCGCCAGCTAAGAGAGGCACGCGATTCTGGGTCAAGAATATATAAAGCTTTGCTAAATATGACTTCTTTTTGACAAGCGATTTAGCTTGCAGTCATGTGCAAGTCAGGATGGCCGAGCGGTCTAAGGCGCTGCGTTCAGGTCGCAGTCTACTCTTGTAGGCGTGGGTTCGAATCCCACTCCTGACAACACTCCTGCTTTTTGTTAACACAACGAAAACATGAAGCCGGATGCCGTCGAAGCAATCCTTTTTTTTCTAAATTTTGTTCAGCCGTTTGATGTGTTGATGTGTTGATTTGAATTGCGCACGCTCGTCAAACATCCCTGAGCCCGTTTTAGAGAAAATAAAGAACAATAGACATGCCAATTACACGTTGCGCATTTGATGTACAGATCAAGCTACATTTTTCAAGATAAACCATTAATGAATGGAAGTCTGGAGCAAGATGTTCATAAATTCCAGTATGTTTTGAACTGAGGCTGCTTAGGAATTTGGTAAACCTTAAAGATAAACTATAAGAATAAAACTTTCAATAACATATTTTTTTCTGACAACGTAATCTTTTCTTCGTACCAAGGCTTCGCCAGCTAAGACAGGCACGCGATTCTGGGTCAAGAATATATAAAGCTTTGCTAAATATGACTTCTTTTTGACAAGCGATTTAGCTTGCAGTCATGTGCAAGTCAGGATGGCCGAGCGGTCTAAGGCGCTGCGTTCAGGTCGCAGTCTACTCTTGTAGGCGTGGGTTCGAATCCCACTCCCGACAACACTCCTGCTTTTTGTTAACACAACGAAAACATGAAGCCGGATGCCGTCGAAGCAATCCTTTTTTTTCTAAATTTTGTTCAGCCGTTTGATGTGTTGATTTGAATTGCGCACGCTCGTCAAACATCCCTGAGCCCGTTTTAGAGAAAATAAAGAACAATAGACATGCCAATTACACGTTGCGCATTTGATGTACAGATCAAGCTACATTTTTCAAGATAAACCATTAATGAATGGAAGTCTGGAGCAAGATGTTCATAAATTCCAGTTTGTTTTGAACTGAGACTGCTTAAGAATTTGGTAAACACTAAAGATAAACTATAAGAATAAAACTGACAATAACATATCCCTTTCTAACAACGTAATCTTTTCTTCGTGCCAACGCTTTGCCGGCTAAGAGCGACAAACGACTCTGGATCAAGGATGTCTAAAGCTTTGCTAAATATGACTTGTTTCTGACAAGAGATTTAGCTACTAATCATGTGCAAGTCAGGATGGCCGAGCGGTCTAAGGCGCTGCGTTCAGGTCGCAGTCTACTCTTGTAGGCGTGGGTTCGAATCCCACTCCTGACAACACACCTGCTTTTTGTTAATATAACGAAAACACGAAGCCGGCCGCCGACGCAATCCTTTTTTTAGATTTTGTTCGGCCGTTTGATGTGTTGATTTAAAATTATTGAATGCGCATGCTCGTCTGGTTTTGCGATCCCACTCCCACTCCTGACAACACTCCTGACAACACACCTGCTTTTTATGTTGATTTAAATTGCGCATGCTCGTCAAACATCCCTGTGCCCGTTAAAGAACAATAGACATGCCGATTACACGTTGCGCATTTGATATAGAGATCAAGCTACATTTTTCAAGATATACCATTAATGAATGGAAGTCTGGAGCAAGATGTCCATAAAATACACTATATTTTTAACAATGGTTGCTTAGGAATTTGGTAAACCTTAAAGATAAACTATAAGAATAAAACTTTCAATAACATATTTTTTTCTGACAACGTAATCTTTTCTACGTGCCAAGGCTTCGCCAGCTAAGAGAGGCAAGCGATTCTGGGTCAAGAATATATAAAGCTTTGCTAAATATGACTTCTTTTTGACAAGCGATTTAGCTTCTAAACATGTGCAAGTCAGGATGGCCGAGCGGTCTAAGGCGCTGCGTTCAGGTCGCAGTCTACTCTTGTAGGCGTGGGTTCGAATCCCACTCCTGACAACACACCTGCTTTTTGTTAATATAACGAAAACACGAAGCCGGCCGCCGACGCAATCCTTTTTTTAGATTTTGTTCGGCCGTTTGATGTGTTGATTTAAAATTATTGAACGCGCATGCTCGTCTGGTTTTGCGATCCCACTCCCACTCCTGACAACACTCCTGACAACACACCTGCTTTTTATGTTGATTTAAATTTCGCATGCTCGTCAAACATCCCTGTGCCCGTTAAAGAACAATAGACATGCCGATTACACGTTGCGCATTTGATATAGAGATCAAGCTACATTTTTCAAGATATACCATTAATGAATGGAAGTCTGGAGCAAGATGTCCATAAAATACACTATATTTTTAACAATGGTTGCTTAGGAATTTGGTAAACCTTAAAGATAAACTATAAGAATAAAACTTTCAATAACATATTTTTTTCTGACAACGTAATCTTTTCTACGTGCCAAGGCTTCGCCAGCTAAGAGAGGCAAGCGATTCTGGGTCAAGAATATATAAAGCTTTGCTAAATATGACTTCTTTTTGACAAGCGATTTAGCTTCTAAACATGTGCAAGTCAGGATGGCCGAGCGGTCTAAGGCGCTGCGTTCAGGTCGCAGTCTACTCTTGTAGGCGTGGGTTCGAATCCCACTCCTGACAACACACCTGCTTTTTGTTAATATAACGAAAACATGAAGCCGGATGCCGTCGAACCAATCCTCTTTTTAGATTTTGTTCAGCCGTTTGATGTGTTGATTTGAAATTATTGAATGGCGCATGCTCGTCAAGTTTTGCGATCAGAATGATCTCAGTTTTCAGATGTTGAAAGAATGCTTTGAAATCTTCAAATGTTGTTTCCCTTCACTGGCTTGGAATAATGACAATCGTGATTTTGTTTCGCCTGGAAAATGCAGTGCGTGCTGGCTTGATTTGTCGCCTGATCGATGAACAACTTTTGTAGCCTTTTATGCGCATGTCATATGAAAACAGAAAAAAAATAGGCAAGAAACATGAAACATAAAAATGGATGTACTTAATAAAATTTCAAAGAACAATTTCACTTTAAAGACAAACTACAAGTAGTGGTAAATGTATGGTTATGCCCATATATGTACTTGTTATGCAAGCTCTTTGCTTGCAATGCATGCTGGGACCTCGTGCTTTTCACGGGTCGCCATGTTGATTAAACATAGGTTGTGTTGACTGATTGTTTGAGTTCCTTCTGCGGATTCTACATGGTGGCAGCGGTTCTTTGACCCTTACAATGCCTGACCCAGATCCAGCACAACAACAAGGACTGCCCTCGGGACCAGGACAAAATCAAACTCTTTCGCAGACGAATCAACTCCCACTTCCCGCCCGATTTGATGGAGCGAATGGACCAAACCAGGCAGAATGTTGGATTCGCTGGAGCCGACGTTTCGAACGCTATAGAATAGCTTCTGGCCTCAAAACTAAACCACAGTACGAACAAGTGAGTACCTTGCTGTATGCTATGGGAGACTGTGCAGACGACATTCTAGCGACTCTCCGCCTCGATGAAACCAAAGCTACGTATGATGAAGTTCGCACCGCCCTCAATGGCTATTTCGATGTCCGCCGCAATTTAATCGTGCAACGAGCCCTATTTAACAAGCGGCATCAGTTGGCTGGTGAGTCAGTGGACACTTTCATTCAGGATTTATACAGGCTTGCAGAAGACTGCGAGTACGGTACGCTAAAAGATAGCCTTATCCGAGATCGAATTGTCGTAGGTGTTGTTGACGACTCGTTGTCAGATCGACTTCAAGCCAAAGCCGATTTAACCCTCGAAACAGCAGTGCAAATGAGTCGTCAGGCAGAAGCACGAAAGCAAAACAAGGATCTCATTCGAGGAAGCGCTACCTCTGAAACGGCTACCGACTCTACACGTGTGGATTTGGTGGAACCTCACAAAAAGGATTCGAAATCAGCCATGAAACCCGAAGACGGAGTACGGCCAAAGTCCGAGCGTAAATGTATGTGGTGTGGTGGAAAGCAACACAAACGGCAATCATGCCCTGCAAAGGACATCACTTGTAACAGCTGTCACAAAAGAGGACATTTTCAAGCTGTTTGTCTCTCCAAGAAACAGACGGCGAATCGCAGGTCCATCAATGAAGTGGCAGATCTTGAAGAAGTCGAAGTTCCTTTTCTCGGTGAAGTCTACAGCCGTGAGGCAGACTTCTGGACCGCCATTGTAAAGGTGGATGGTCATGAAACACACTTTAAGTTGGATACTGGCGCAGCAGTCTCCATTGTCAGTGACAAGGAACCTTGGCTCAAAGACCACCAGCTAACGAAATCGCAGCAGATTTTAAGAGGTCCAGGAGGCACTATTCTGTCAGTCGTGGGCACCTTTCGAGCCACTCTGGCATATAAAGAGCGTCAAATTTCTGAAACTGTCTTTGTTTTAAAAGATCAAGTGTACTCTCTCCTCAGCAAGAAAGCATGTGTGGACCTGGGTTTAATCGCTCGAATTGGAGAGGTGAACACTCAGCCAGTGAATTTCATTGGAGAGTTTCCTCAGCTTTTCCATGGTCTGGGGAAACTGAAAACTAAATATCACATCAAGCTTAACCCAGATGTAAAGCCAGTTTGCCTCTACACTCCAAGAAAAGTACCTCACCCATTGTTGCCTAAAGTGAAAAATGAAATTGATTCTATGCTTCGACAAGGCGTCATTTCTCCTGTTACTGTTCCCACAGAGTGGTGTTCCGGCATTGTTCCTGTCCCCAAACCTAATGGGCGTGTACGGATCTGTGTAGACCTGACACCGTTGAACAAAGCGGTACAGCGCGAAACTCATCCCATGGGCTCTGTTGATGAGAGTCTGGCCATGCTGGGCGAAAGCCGAGTATTCACGAAATTAGACGCCAATAGCGGGTTCTGGCAAATTCCTTTGGATGAGGACTCAAAATTATTGACCACCTTTGTCACCCCCTTTGGCCGCTTTTGCTTCAACCGCCTGCCCTTTGGAATTAGTTCCGCGCCGGAAATATTTCAGCGAACCATGTCCGACATCTTGGAGGGCCTTGATGGAGTCATATGCCGGATGGACGATATCCTTATCCATGGAAGAAACCATATGGAACATGATGCACGTGTTCGAGCAGTTTTGTTTCGTCTTCAAAGAGCTGGCCTGACATTAAACATTCAGAAGTGTGAGTTTTCGCAAGGAAGACTCAAGTTCCTAGGACACATTGTCGATGCTGAGGGTGTCCATGCTGACCCGGAGAAGACACATGCTATTGGCCATTTTCCAACCCCCACAACTGTAACAGAACTACAGAGATTCATGGGCATGGTTAACCAACTTGGAAAGTTTGTCCCTGGCCTGGCTGACATCAGTGCACCCTTGCGGCAACTTCTTCGCAAAGATAGTGCTTGGTACTGGGATGACGCTCAACAGACCGCATTCCAGCAAGTCAAAGAGCAGCTTGCCTCACCTGAAGTCCTTGCACACTACAACCCCAACCGTGAAACAATCATTGCTGCAGATGCATCATCAATAGGGCTGGGAGCAGTTCTTCTTCAAACACAAGATAACGGACAGCGCCGTCCCATCTGTTACATCTCCAGATCCCTCAGTGATGCTGAAAGGAACTATGCGGTCATCGAGAAAGAAGCGCTCGCCTCTACTTGGGCATGCGAACGCCTTGAAGAGTACGTCCTTGGACTCAGGTTTACCCTGGAAACAGATCACAAGCCACTTGTTCCACTCCTCACTACAACCGACTTGTCCAAGATGCCTCCCCGAATACTGCGCTTCCGCCTTCGAATGATGCGATACAACCCAGAAGTCTTCCACGTTCCTGGTAAATGTCAAATTTCAGCTGATGCACTCTCGCGTGCCCCGGTTAACTCTCCCAATACATCTGACGCGCAATTCATTGAAGAGGTCGAAACCTTTGCTTGCTCCACAGTGGACCAACTTCCTGCCACTGCTCAGCGCCTTCAGGAAATCATAGAAGCTCAGAGAAATGATGAAGTATGCATGAAAGTCAGAGGATATTGCCAGGCGGGTTGGCCAGCATACATGCCCCATCAACCCCTACTCAGGCCATATTGGGAAAGCAGAGCTCACTTAGCAGTCGTTGACGATCTTCTCCTCTATGATGAACGCATCGTAATCCCACAAGCTCTAAGATTGGACATACTAGACTGCATCCACCGCGGCCACCTTGGCATTAGCAAATGCCGCGCTAGAGCTCGAATGTCCGTTTGGTGGCCTGGGCTCTCTGTAGGCATCGAAGATATGGTCAAAGCATGCTTCACATGCGCAAAGGAGCTGCCCGAACCCAAAGAGCCACTGATGCCATCATCTTTTCCCAGTCGTCCTTGGGAAAGGATTAGCATGGATTTGTTTGAGTATGGAGGACGCACATACCTCATCACTGTCGACTACCATTCCAGATGGGTTGAAATCAAACTCCTTCCAACACAAACTGCAAAGTGTGTGATTGCCGCCGCCAAGGAACTATTTGCCACCCATGGTATACCAGATACAGTGATTTCAGATAATGGACCCTGTTTTAGTGCAGTATCCTTCCAAGAGTTTGCTGCCGGATATGGGTTTGTCCACACAACTAGTTCCCCCAGATACCCTCGTGCCAATGGAGAGGTAGAAAGGGCTGTAAGGACTGTAAAGGGGCTGTTGAAGAAGAATGATGATCCTTACCTTGCACTTCTTACCTACAGATCTACACCCCTGCAAACTGGTCTCTCACCAAGTGAGCTACTCATGGGAAGGAGACTCCGGACTCAGCTCCCTGTCCTTGAAAAGACATTAACACCCAGAGACTTGAAGAAAGAGCGCGAGGAAGTTGTGAAGAAGGAAGAAATCTACAGGTCCAACCAAAGACAAAGCTTTAACCAACGACATCGGGCAAAGGAACTACCGGACTTGACAAATGGTGACTGTGTATGGATCAGAGACCAGGATCGTCTAGGGAAAATACAAGGCCGTACTCAGCATCCTCGCTCCTTCATCATTGGAACAGACAAGGGCACACTACGACGTAACAGATCTGCTCTTGTCAAAGCTGAGTTGCAGTCCCCTTTAAAGGTAGACAAGCAAACCACCCTCACCAGCACTGCAAGCAATCATGCTGTTCAAGACACAGAAGAAATGGCAGGTCCACCTAAGCTCCCATGCACTGTTACTGATGCTCCAATGCAGCCTGTCTCCAGTCAAATGGCTCCATTACGAACACGTTCAGGGAGAATTGTTAAGCCACCTGATCGATTGGACCTCTAGCCTAATACAGTGTATGTCTGACTTTACCTGTGCAGTTTAGGAGACAGTTATTACATTTATGCTCTTCAGAGACTGTGTTTTGCACTATAAAGTCTTGTGAATATTTAGCAGTCAGATTTAACAGTAATAGTTTATGTTTGCAATCAAGTCCAGGTTTAAGGATGGAACACTGTTCATGGACATGCAATTTCGTTTATCTCGGTTCACTTGATTGTACTAGGAAGGGAGGTGTATGGTTATGCCCATATATGTACTTGTTATGCAAGCTCTTTGCTTGCAATGCATGCTGGGACCTCGTGCTTTTCACGGGTCGCCATGTTGATTAAACATAGGTTGTGTTGACTGATTGTTTGAGTTCCTTCTGCACAACGAACAACAAGTAGTGGTAAACTTTAAAGACAAACTACAAGAATAAAATTTAGAAGAAGATATATCTTTTGTAACAACGTAATCTTTTTTTCGTGCGAAGGCTTGGCGGAATAAGAGGGCAAAGCGACCCTGCGAACAATATGTCTAAAGCTTTGCTAAATACGACTTGTTTGTGACAAGAGATTTACCTCCTAATCATGTGCAAGTCAGGATGGCCGAGCGGTCTAAGGCGCCGCGTTCAGGTCGCAGTCTACTCTTGTAGGCGTGGGTTCGAATCCCACTCCTGACAACACACCTGCTTTTTGTTAATATAACGAAAACATGAAGCCGGATGCCGTCGAAGCAATCGTTCTTTTCTAAACTTTGTTCGCCGTTTGATGTGTTGATTTGAATTGCTCATGGTGGTCAGACATCCCTGTGCCCGTTTCAGAGATAATAAAGAACAATAGACATGCCGATTACACGTTGCGCATTTGATGTACAGATCAAGCTACATTTTTCAAGATAAACCATTAATGAATGGAAGTCTTGAGGAAGATGTTCACAAATTCCAGTATGATTTGAACTGAGGCTGTTTAGCAATTTGGTAAACCTTAAAGATAAACTATAAGAATAAAACTGACAATAACATATCCCTTTCTAACAACCTAATCTTTTCTTCGTGCCAAGGCTTCGCAGGCTAAGACGACTCTGGGTTAAGAATGTCTAAAGCTCTGCTAAATATGACTTGTTTCTGACAAGAGATTTACCTCCTGATCATGTGCAAGTCAGGATGGCCGAGCGGTCTAAGGCGCTGCGTTCAGGTCGCAGTCTACTCTTGTAGGCGTGGGTTCGAATCCCACTCCTGACAACACACCTGCTTTTTGATAATATAACGAAAACATGAAGCCGGATGCCGTCGAACCAATCCTTTTTTTAGATTTTGTTCAGCCGTTTGATGTGTTGATTTGAAATTTTTGAATTGTGCATGCTCGTCAAGTTTTGCGATCAGAATGATCTCAGTTTTCAGATGTTGAAAGAATGCTTTGAAATCTTCAAATGTTGTTTCCCTTGACTGGCTTTGGAATAATGACAATCGTGATTTTGTTTCGCCTGGAAAATGTAGTGCGTGCTGGCTTGATTTGTCGCCCGATCGATGAACAACTTTTGTAGTCTTTTATGCGCATGTCATATGAAAACAGAAAAAAATAGGTAAAAAACATGAAACATAAAAATGGATGTACTTAATAAAATTTCAAAAAACAATTTCACTTTCATAACTTCTTGGGTACGTTTACATATCTGGCGAATGGTTATTACACTAATCTTCTGTGAAGAAACTGGACGATTTTTGTTTTATAGAAAGAAAGAGATTGCTAGATAGATTAATCCACATCACCGTACCCGTTTCAGAGATAAGAACTTTTTTCCCTGGCGAGGAAAGCCATCAAGAAGGATAGACATGTCAATTACGCGTTGCGCATTTGATGTAGAAATTAAGTTGCATTTTCAAAGATTTTCATGACATGCAAGCCTGGAGGAAGATGTCCATAAATTCCAGTATACTTTTAACTGTGGTTGCTTAGGAACTTGCTAAGCCTTAAAGATAAACTATAAGAATAAAACTTTCAATAACATATTTTTTTCTGACAACGTGATCTTTTCTTCGTGCTAAGGCTTCGTCGGCTAAGAGGGGCAAGCGACTCTTGGTCAAAAATGGCCAAAGCTTTGCTATATATGCTTTGTTTCTGACAAGAGATTTAGCTTCCAATCATGGGCAAGTCAGGATGGCCGAGCGGTCTAAGGCGCTGCGTTCAGGTCGCAGTCTACTCTTGTAGGCGTGGGTTCGAATCCCACTCCTGACAACGCACCTGCTTTTTGTCAATATAACGAAAACGTGAAGGCGGATGCCGTCGAACCAATCCTTTTTTTCTAAATTTTGTTCAGCCGTTTGATGTGTTGATGTGTTGATTTGAATTGCGCATGCTCGTCAAACATCCCTGTGCCCGTTAAAGAACAATAGACATGCCGATTACACGTTGCGCATTTGATTTAAGGCGGCGAAATACGAGATACAAAAACCTTCAACTTGTCGCGCAACATTGTTTCGTTGCAAGTTTTTGTCAATGTTTCGCGTTTTCACCTTGCGTGATCAACCTGACCCGCAACAAAAACATTTGTTGCAGGTTGAAGAAATGCGGAGCGCTGATTGGTTGATTTGCTAGGGCACGAGCAAATTTGTTGCGTGACAACTTGTGAATTTGATGAAAAACGAGCAACAAAGCCCGCTCAAAGTAGACCCGCGCTCTACTTTTCGCAACAACTTTCTTCAACCCGCAACAAATGTTTTGATCACGCAAGGTGAAAAACGGGAAACATTGACGATAACTTGCAACGAAACAATGTTACGAAACAATGTTGCGCAACAAGTTGAAGGTTTTTGTATCTCGTATTTCGCCGCCTTTACAGGCGAAATAAAGATAAACCATTATTGAATGGAAGTCTGGAGGAAGATGTCCATAAAATACACTATATTTTTAACTGTGGTTGCTTAGGAATTTAGTAAACCTTAAAGACAAACTACAAGAATCAAATTTAGAATAATATATATATTTTGTAACAACGTAATCTTTTCTTCGTGCGAAGGCTTGACCGGATAAGAGGGCAAAGCGACTCTGCGAACAATATGTCTAAAGCTTTCCTAAATACGACTTGTTTATGACAAGAGATTTATGCTAAATACGTTCGAATCCCACTCCTGACAACACACCTGCCTTTTGTTAATATAACGAAAACATGAAGCCGGATGCCATCGAAGGAATCCTTTTTTCTAGATTTTGTTCAGCCGTTTGATGTGTTGATTTGAATTGCGCATGCTCGTCAAACATCCCTGTGCTGCCCGTTTTAGAGATAATAAAGAACAATAGACATGCCGATTACACGTTGCGCATTTGATTTACAGATCAAGCCACATTTTTCAAGATAAACCATTAATGAATGGAAGTCTGGAGGAAGATGTCCATAAAATACACTATATTTTTAACTGTGGTTGATTAGGAATTTGGTAAACCTTAAAGACAAACTACAAGAATAAAATTTAGAATAATATATATCTGTGTAACAAACTAATCTTTTCTTCGTGCAAAGGCTTGGCGGCATAAGAGGGCAAAGCGACTCTGCGAACAATATGTCAAAAGCTTTGCTAAATACGACTTTTTTCTGACAAGAGTTTTAGCTCCTGATCATGTGCAAGTCAGGATGGCCGAGCGGTCTAAGGCGCTGCGTTCAGGTCGCAGTCTACTCTTGTAGGCGTGGGTTCGAATCCCACTTCTGACAACGCACCTGCTTTTTGTTAATATAACGAAAACGTGAAGCCGGATGCCGTCGAACCAATCCTTTTTTTCTAAATTTTGTTCAGGCGTTTGATGTGTTGATTTCAATTGCGCATGCTCCTCAAACATCCCTGTGCCCGTTCAAGAGATAATAAAGAACAATAGACATGCCGATTACACGTTGCGCATTTGATGTACAGATCAAGCCACATTTTTCAAGATAAACCATTAATGAATGGAAGTCTGGAGCAAGATGTTCATACATTCCAGTATGTTTTGAACTAAGGCTGCTTAGGAATTTGGTAAACTATAAAGATAAACTATCAGAATAAAACTTTCAATAACATATTTTTTTTCTGACAACGTAATCTTTTCTTCGTGCCAAGGCTTCGCCAGCTAAGAGAGGCAAGCGATTCTGGGGTCAAGAATGTCTAAAGGTTTGCTAAATATGACTTCTTTTTGACAAGCGATTTAGCTTCCAACCATGTGCAAGTCAGGATGTCGAGCGGTCTAAGGCGCTGCGTTCAGGTCGCAGTCTACTCTTGTAGGCGTGGGTTCGAATCCCACTCCTGACAACACACCTGCTTTTTGTTAATATAACGAAAACATGAAGCCGGATGCCGTCGAACCAATCCTTTTTTTCTTGATTTTGTTCAGCCGTTTGATGTGTTGATTTGAATTGCGCATGCTCGTCAAACATCCCTGTGCCCGTTTCAGAGATAACAGAGAACAACAGACATCCGATTAAAGGTTGCGCATTTGATTTACAGATCAAGCTACATTTTTCGAGATAAGCCATCCATGAATGGAAGTCTGGAGGAAAATGTCCGTAAATTACAGTAGATTTTTAACTGTGGTTTCTTATGAATTTGGTAAACCTTAAAGATAAACTACAATAATATATATTTTTTGTAACAACATAATCACGTGCAAATCAGGATGGCCGGACGGTCTAAGGCGCTGCGTTCAGGTCGCAGTCTACTCTTGTAGGCGTGGGTTCGAATCCCACTCCTGACAACACACTTGCTTTTTGTTAATATAACGAAAACATGAAGCCGGATGCCGTCGAAGCAATCCTTTTTGTCTATATTTTGTTCAGCCGTTTGATGTGTTGATTTGAATCTTTTTAATGCGCATGCTCGTCAAGTTTTGCGATCAGAATGATCTCAGTTTTCAGATGTTGAAAGATTGCTTTGAAATCTTCAAAGTTGTTTCCCTTGACTGGCTTGGACTAATGACAATCGTGATTTTGTTTCGCCAGGAAAATGTAGTGCGTGCTGGCTTGATTTGTCACCCGATCGATGAACAACTTTTGTACCTTGAAGATAAACTATAAGAATAAAACTGACAATAACATATCCCTTTCTAACAACGTAATCTATTCTTCGTGCCAAGGCTTCGCCGGATAAGAGTGGCAAGCGACTCTGGGTCAAGAAGGTCTAAAGCTTTGCTAAATATGACTTGTTTCCGAATAAAGTTTCTAAATATGACTTGTTTCTGACATACCGAAAACATGAAGCCGGATGCCGTCGAAGCAATCCTTTTTTTCTAAATTTTGTTCAGCCGTTTAATGTGTTGATCTGTTGATTTGAATTGCGCATGCTCGTCAAACATCCCTGAGCCCGTTTCAGAGATAATAAAGAACAATAGACCTGTCAATTACACGTTGCGCATTTGATTTACAGATCAAGCTACATTTTACAAGATAAACCATTAATGAGTGGACGTCTGGAGGAAGATGTTCGTAAATTCCAGTATGTTTTGAACTGAGGCTGCTATAAAAATAAAACTGACAAGAACATATCCCTTTCTAACTTCGTGCCAAGGCTTCGCCGGCTAATAGAGACAAACGACTCTGGGTCAAGAATGTCTAAAGCTTTGCTAAATATGACTTGTTTCTGACAAGAGATTTAGCTCTTGATCATGTGCAAGTCAGGATGGCCGAGCGGTCTAAGGCGCTGCGTTCAGGTCGCAGTCTACTCTTGTAGGCGTGGGTTCAAATCCCACTCCTGACAACACACCTGCCTTTTGTTAATATAACGAAAACATGAAGCCGGATGCCGTCGAAGGAATCCTTTTTTCTAGATTTTGTTCAGCCGTTTGATGTGTTGATTTGAAATCTTTGAATTGTGCATGCTCGTCAAGGTTTGCGATCAGAATGATCTCAGTTTTCAGATGTTGAAAGAATGCTTTGAAATCTTCAAATATTGTTTCCCTTGACTGGCTTGAAAAATGACAATCGTGATTTTGTTTCGCCTGATGTGTTGAATTGCGCATGATGTTGCTTGATGTGTTGAATTGCGCATGCTCGTCAAACATCCCTGTGCCCGATTCATGCCGATTAGACGTTGCGCATTTGATGTACAGATCAAGCTACATTTTTCAAGATAAACCATTAATGAATGGAAGTCTGGAGGAAGATGTCCATAAAATACACTATGTTTTTAACTGTGGTTGCTTAGGAATTTGGTAAACCTTAAAGAGAAACTACAAGAATAAAAGTTAGAATAATATTTATTATATAAACACCAGTGAAATACCAAGTGAGCTTTCCCGCGAAAACTTCATATCTTCACACGTGAAGATAATATGTTATCTTCACACGTGAAGAGATCACCCTCGTTATGGCTACATAATAAATCGCGCCTTTTTCACAGGAGTTTATCCGGTGTTTATGTAATAAACAGAATATTACATGCCCGCTTGTGGATATGAATTTTATCCTCTCGTGTTCGACTCGATATCTCACTCGTTCGCTGCGCTCACTCGTGAGATATCGAGTTGAACACTCGAAAATAAAATTCATATCCACGCGCGGTCATGTAATATCCTCTATATATCTTTTGTAACAACGTAATCTTCTCTTCGTGCGAAGGCTTGGCGGGATAAGAGGGCAAAGCGACTCTGCGAACAATATGTTTAAAGCTTTGCTAAATACGACTTGTTTCTCACAAGAGATTTAGAGCGGTCTAAGGCGCTGCGTTCAGGTCGCAGTCTACTCTTTTAGGCGTGGGTTCGAATATCACTCCTGACAACGCACCTGCTTTTTGGTAATATAGCGAAAACATGAAGCCGGATGCCGTCGAAGGAATCCTTTTTTCTAGATTTTGTTTAGCCCACTTTTGCGATCAGAATGATCTCCGTTTTCAGATGTTGAAAGAGTGCTTTGAAATCTTCAAATGTTGTTTCCCTTGACTGGCTTGGAATAATGACAATCGTGATTTTGTTTCGCCTGGAAAATGTAGTGCGTGCTGGCTTGATTTGTCGCCCGATCGATGAACAACTTTTGTAGCCTTTTATGCGCATGTCATATGAAAACAGAAAAAAATAGGTCAAAAACATGAAACATAAAAATGGATGTACTTAATAAAATTTCAAAGAACAATTTCAGTTTCATAACTTCTTGGGTACGTTTACGTATCTGTCGAATGGTTATTACACTAATCTTCTGTGAAGAAACTGGACGATTTTTGTTTTATATAGAGAAAGAGATTGCTAAAGTACATCCATTTTTATATAGAGAAAGAGATTGCTAGATAGATTAATCAACATCACCGTACCTGTTTCAGAGATAACAACTTTTTTCCCTGGCGAGGAAAGCCATCAAGAAGTATAGACATGTCAATTACGCGTTGCGCATTTGATGTAGAAATTAAGTTGCATTTTCAAAGATAACCTTTCCATGACATGCAAGTGTGGAGGAAGACGTTCATAAGTTACAGTATATTTTTAACTGTGGTTGCTTAGGAACTTGCTAAACCTTAAAGATAAACTATAAGAATAAAACTTTCAATAACATATTTTTTCTGACAACGTGATCTTTTCTTCGTGCCAAGGCTTCGCCGGCTAAGAGGCACAAACGACTCTGGGTCAAGAATGTCTAAAGCTTTGCTAAATATGACTTGTTTCTGACAAGAGATTTACCTCCTGATCGTGTGCAAGTCAGGATGGCCGAGCGGTCTAAGGCGCTGCGTTCAGGTCGCAGTCTACTCTTGTAGGCGTGGGTTCGAATCCCACTCCTCACAACACACCTGCTTCTTTGTTAATATAACGAAAATATGAAGCCGGATGCCGTCGAACCAATCCTTTTTTTCTAAACTTTGTTTAGCCGTTTAATGTGTTGATCTGTTGATTTGAATTGCGCATGCTCCTCAATTATTCCTGTGCCCGTTTCAGAGATAATTAAGAACAATAGACATGCCGACTACACGTTGCGCATTTGATGTACAGATCAAGCTACATTTTTCAAGATAAACCATTAATGAATGGAAGTCTGGAGGAAGGTGTTCATCAATTCCAGTATGTTTTGGACTGAGGCTACTATAAAAATAAAACTGACAATAACATATCCCTTTCTAACAACGTAATCTTTTCTTCGTGGCAAGGCTTCGCCGGCTAAGAGGGACAAACGACTCTGGGTCAAGAATGTCTAAAGCTTTGCTAAATCTGATGACTTGTTTCTAACGAGAGATTTAGCTACTTATCATGTGCATGTCAGGATGGCCGAGCGGTCTAAGGCGCTGCGTTCAGGTCGCAGTCTACTCTTGTAGGCGTGGGTTCGAATCCCACTCCTGACAACACACCTGCTTTTTGTTAATATAACGAAAACATGAAGCGGGATGCCGTCGAAGGAATCCCTTTTTCTAGATTTTCTTCTGCCGGTTGATTTGTTGATTTGAAATGTTTGAATTGCGCATGCTCGTCAAGTTTTGCGATCAGAATGATCTCAGTTTTCAGATGTTGAAAGAGTGCTTTGAAATCTTCAAATGTTGTTTCCCTTGACTGGCTTTGGAATAATGACAATCGTGATTTTGTTTCGCCTGGAAAATTCAGTGCGTGCTGGCCTGATTTGTCGCCCGATCGATGAACAACTTTTGTAGCCTTTTATGCGCATGTCATATGAAAACAGAAAAAAATAGGCAAAAAACATGAAACATAAAAATGGATGTACTTAATAAAATTTCAAAGAACAATTTCACTTTCATAACTTTTTGGGTACGTTTACATACCTGGCGAATGGTTATTACACTGATATTCTGCGAAGAAACTGGACGATTTTTGTTTTATAGAGAGAAAGAGATTGCTAGATAGATTAATCAACATCACCGTACCTGTTTCAGAGATAACAACTTTTTTCCCTGGCGAGGAAAGCCATCAAGACGGATAGACATGTCGATTACGCGTTGCGCATTTGATGTAGAAATTAAGTTGCATTTTCAAAGATAACCTTTCCATGACATGCAAGTGTGGAGGAAGATGTTCATAAGTTACAGTATACTTTTAACTGTGGTTGCTTAGGAACTTGCTAAACCTTAAAGATAAACTTTAAGAATAAAACTTTCAATAACATATTTAACGTGATCTTTTCTTCGTGCCAAGGCTTCGCCGGCTAAGGGGCACAAACGACTCTGAGTCAAGAATGTCTAAAGCTTTGCTAAATATGACTTGTTTCTGACAAGAGATTTAGCTACTTATCATCTGCAAGTCAGGATGGCCGAGCGGTCTAAGGCGCTGCGTTCAGGTCGCAGTCTACTCTTGTAGGCGTGGGTTCGAATCCCACTCCTGACAACATACCCGCTTTTTGTTAATATAACGAAAACATGAAGCCGGATGCCGTCAAACCAATCCTTTTTTCTAGATTTTGTTCAGCCGTTTGATGTGTTGATGTGTTGATTTGAACTGCGCATGCTCGTCAAACATCCCTGTGCCCGTTTCATGCCGATTACACGTTGCGCATTTGATTTACAGATCAAGCTACATTTCATAAGATAAACCATAAATGAATGGAAGTCTGGAGGAAGATGTCCATAAAATACACTATATTTTTAACTGTGGTTGCTTAGGAATTTGGTAAACCTTAAAGACAAACTACAAGAATAAAATTTAGAAGAATATATATCTTTTGTAACAAAGTAATCTTTTCTTCGTGCGAAGGCTTGGCGGAATAAGAGGGCAAAGCGACTCTGCGAACAATATGTCTAAAGCTTTGCTAAATACGACTTGTTTGTGACAAGAGATTTACCTCCTAATCATGTGCAAGTCAGGATGGCCGAGCGGTCTAAGGCGCTGCGTTCAGGTCGCAGTCTACTCTTGTAGGCGTGGGTTCGAATCCCACTCCTGACAAGGCACCTGGTTTTTGTTAATATAACGAAAACATGAAGCCGGATGCCGTCGAAGTAATCCTTTTTTTCTAAACTTTGTTCGCCGGTTGATGTGTTGATTTGAATTGCTCATGGTGGTCAGACATCCCTGTGCCCGTTTCAGAGATAATAAAGAACAATAGACATGCCGATTACACGTTGCGCATTTGATGTACAGATCAAGTTACATTTTTCAAGATAAACCATTAATGAATGGAAGTCTGGAGGAAGATGTTCACAAATTCTAGTATGATTTGAACTGAGGCTGTTTAGCAATTTGGTAAACCTTAAAGATAAACTATAAGAATAAAACTGACAATAACATATCCCTTTCTAACAACGTAATCTTTTCTTCCTGCCACGGCCAAAGGCTTCGCCGGCTAAGAGGGACAAACGACTCTGGGTCAAGAATGTCTAAAGCCTTGCTAAATATGACTTGTTTCTGACAAGAGATTTAGCTACTAATCATGTGCAAGTCAGGATGGCCGAGCGGTCTAAGGCACTGCGTTCAGGTCGCAGTCTACTCTTGTAGGCGTGGGTTCGAATCCCACTCCTGACAACACACCTGCTTTTTGTGTTGATTTGAATTGCGCATGCTCGTCAAACATCCCTGTGCCCGTTAAAGAACAATAGACATGCCGATTACACGTGGCGCATTTGATTAACAGATCAAGCTACATTTTTCAAGATAAACGATTAATGAATGGAAGTCTGGAGGAAGATGTCCATAAAATACACTATATTTTTAACTGTGGTTGCTTATGAATTTGGTAAACCTTAAAGACAAACTACAAGAATAAAATTTAGAATAATATATATATTTTGTAACAACGTAATCTTTTCTTTGAGCGAAGGCTTGGCCGGATAAGAGGGCAAAGCGACTCTGCGAACAATATGTCTAAAGCTTTCCTAAATACGACTTTTCTCTGACAAGAGATTTAGCCCCTGACCATGTGCAAGTCAGGATGGCCGAGCGGTCTAAGGCGCTGCGTTCAGGTCGCAGTCTACTCTTGTAGGCGTGGGTTCGAATCCCACTCCTGACAACATGCCTGGTTTTTGTTAATATAACGAAAAGATGAAGCCGGATGCCGTGGAAGGAATCTTTTTTTACCTTTATTTCCTTCAGCTCTTTGTTCTTTTCGATGTGTTGATTTGAAATGTTTTAATTCCTTGCCAAGTGTTGCGATCAAAATGATCATGCCAAAAAGTTTTCAGTCTTCAGATGTTGAAAGAATGCTTTGAAATCTTCATATGTTGTTTCCCTTGACTGGCTTGGAATAATGACAATCGTGATGTGGCCTGGAAAATATAGTGCGTGCTGGCTTGATTTGTCACTCGAATGGTGACTAACTTTTGAAGCCTGTGGACATAGCAAAATGGTGAAGAAAAATACATGGAAACTTGATGAGAGGCAATCCGAACGCGCCGGCTAAGAGAGGCAAGCGATTCTGGGTCAAGAATATCTAAAGCTTTGCTAAATATGACTTCTTTTTGACAAGAGATTTAGCAGCCAATCATGTGCAAGTCAGGATGGCCGAGCGGTCTAAGGCGCTTCGTTCAGGTCGCAGTCTACTCTTGTAGACGTGGGTTCGAATCCCACTCCTGACAACACACCTGCTTTTTGTTAATATAACGAAAACATGAAGCCGGATGCCCTCGAAGCAATCCTTTTTTTAGATTTTGTTCGGCCGTTTGATGTGTTGATTTGAAATTTTCGAATTGCGCATGCTCATCAAGTTTTACGATCGGAATGATCTCAGTTTTCAGATGTTGAAAGAATGCTTCGAAAACAAAAACTAAGCAGTAATCGTCAAAATCTATGCTAATTAAGACCGGGTATCCAAATTTCCTTCACGGTTGTGGTGTCATTTGTTTTAACTTGATGAATTATTAATGAGTTTGAGAAATGTTGTTTCCCTTGACTGACTTGGAATAATGACAATCGTGATTTTGTTTCGCCTGGAAAATGTAGTACGTGCTGGCTTGATTTGTCACCCGATCGATGAACAACTTTTTTAGCCGGTGGACAAAGGAAAATGGTCAAGAAAACTACACTCAAAATTGAGGAGAGGCAATCTGAACGCAGCACGTTGTGATCATAATTTCTTTTTTTTCTAAGGTTAAAATGAGCTGAGGAAGTTGACGTATCACCTATACAACTATGCTTTAAGATCATACCACGAAGAATCAAGAAACATGAAATATGAAAATGGATGTACTTAATCAAATTGAAGGTACAATTTCACTTTCATAACTCCTTGGGTACGTTCACGTATCTGCTGACTGCTCATTACACTAATATTCTGCTAAGAAACTGGACTATTTTTGTTTTATAGAAAGAAAGAGACTGCTAGATAGATTAATCAACATCACTGTACCCGTTTCTCTGGCGAGGAAAGCCATAAAGAAGAATGAAGACATGCCAATTACACGTGAAAATATGCGCAGCAAAGATGCGCAGTCTAATCACAAAAAAGCACCTTAACGCGTCATATCTACAAAAAGCGAGGTCTGAAAACGAGTATAGGACAGGACAAACCTGGCACGTTCAAAAAATGTACCTCAGACGACAGTAATATTGATGGAAGGTACGTGCTTTTCCACCTACACTAATCTAGAGACCCGACAGTTATATGCAGTTATGTCAATATACGTACCTCTAACACACATATGACCCAGGGTAAAATGCCTCATGTAAGAAAGGGAGAACATAAGCAGATGCTTCAGCCAGGTGGTAAGTATACGCCTATAAACTGCGTTTGGGTTTGACCTGTCGAAAATACTTCCCTCTTTGGTAATCCTGGCAGGAACATGACTTTGTACACAACACTTTGCTCTGAAAAAGATGGAAATAGCACGTGAAATTTCACGTGTCAGAGTGTCCGTTTGGTCAAATTATGTCATTAACAAATTCAGTACTCTGAAGTGAAGTATGGGAGTTATCGAAGTGAAGACATTTAGGCCCAACTGGCTCAGAGCCGGCTAGGCGCGTAACTCAAGATTTCGAAGCATAAAGCAGCTGAGAGTATTGCTGTTCCCTGTGGATGGGATGTCCCATCGCACATTACTCCCCAGTATTCTGTCAGGTTTCCCCAACGGTACACATTCCCCAATGGTACACACTCCCCAATGGTACACACTCTTCAATGGTACACCCCCCCCCAATAGTACACACTCCCCAATGGTACACACCCCCAATGGTACACTCTCCAATGGTACACACTCCCCAATGGTACACACTCCCCAATGGTAAACACCCCCCCCCCCCAATAGTACACAATCCCTAATGGTACACACTCCTCAATGGTACACAATCCATAATGCTACACACCCCCCAATGGTACGCATGAGGGCACTGAAACGCGGTAGGTGTCTTGCCTTAGAACGCAACGCAGTGAATCCAGCAAGGACTTATCAACTGATCATCAAATGTTAAAGACTGAAAGACGGGAGTTGCCAGTGAATTAAACACACTAGGGCACCGCATAGACACATACAGGAATGGTCCTCACGGATTGTGCGTCTGTTGTTTACTATACGTCCGCTGGCCACGTCTGGAATAATCGGGACGAACTGTCAGACGCATTTAATCCTTCAGTTTGTCTCTCAAAAGGTACAAAAACAAATAGTTTGCCTTGACGAATTATCTCTTTTTATGTATACTAACATCAAAAACCACGAGGACGCAAAAATCGTCTCATGTCATCTTTATACAGGCAGAGATGCTTAGTCACACCCACGAAGAAACTTGACCAAGTTTTTCCAGAAGGATGATCTATCTATAGTGTATGAACAATCAAACCGGCCACTATTTAATTAAGTTGGGTGTTTTATGCTTTCACATTAAAGAGAATTGTTTTTAAAATGACATGTGCCCTATGGGAGAGCATTTAAAGTAAGACTACAAGGACCACTGTCATCATAAAATATTTAAAAATTATTCACTGCAGGCGAAGTGAATCTCGGCCAATATTCCACGAGACGAAGTTGATCTCTCTCGAATGTAAACGCAACTAAAATTTAAGTTATTCTATGGTTAACCGATGTCTGAAATCTCTTGCTGAAATATAACGGAGCTTGTCGTTGCAGTTAATGGGCATGACTAATAAGTTCACTCTAAGAGCTGTGTTTAAGTGTCGAAAGAAATCAGGCAATTACTTTGGTTTTACTACAGTTTGAGATTGGCTGAGTAGTCTAACTGGTAAGTAATTGCATGGTTTGGTTTTGGTTTTACGACACTCAATGGAGATTCGCTCTATCCAGAAGAAGTTTCCACAATGTTTACAATTTCGTATCGAATACCAATTCTCTCACTCACTAAGTTTCCTTCAAAATGATGGAAACTTCAACTTGACCTTATAGCTACCATCACTACTTGAAATAACAGTTTTGTAGCAATGCTACAACACTGCGTTTGTGTGAATTACCTTTACCGCGCTTCTTGTCTGGCATGCATGGACAGGTACAAGTTTTAGTCAAGATAATTGTAAGATATTTTAATTATTATTTTACACAATTACAATAGCTCTCTTCCTTAATAATGTTCGCCTTTGTAATTTTAATTATGAAATAATACCACTTATTCTTTTTACAAATCGATACAATGTAATTGTTATTGTTTGAGAAGTACAAAATGTATAGAATGAATGCTGGCAACCTCTGACAGTTATAACTTTGTGAATCATATGAACTTACAAATAGTCAATTGATATGCTTACCTCGATATGAAAGAAACTGTTTTGTAACCCCTTCATACTAAGATAGAGCGGTTTTAATTTGAGTGTCGAAACGTAATTGGTTTTACTCTTACTATGCTACACGATTGGCTTAAAAACTCGCGCCAATTTTCCATCCAATAAGAAGTAAAACCAAAACCAATGATGACTCGTTCGTACTCGTTTTCCCGCTTTGCGTTAGCTAATGTAACTACTTCGACATTTGATTGGTTGACTGTGTTGTGTGTCCTTTCTGATTGGCTAGAGTGATTACTTTGGTTTTGCTTGTACGAGACTCAGTTCAAAACTGCTCTAATAGACCAACATATTTACAGTTATTTCTTGATTTTATACGTACATACCACATGTAAATGCATGTCAAAAATAATCACAAAAAAGTGAAATCCAACCATTGGATTTGTAAGCTGTTTTCTATTGAAGCTGAGTGATCTTTCGGTAGAACTTTGAAGCTAATCTTTGAAATCGAAAGTAGTGAAAGTTTAAGAACACGTATGATAGATGGCCTTCAACCATTGGGGATCGTGCATTTGAATCAAGCATTTCATTACTAAATCTCTTTTAACCATTTCGAAAACCTTTTTTAAACTGAATTCTTACATAATGACCTTTAAACAAAGCCTAAATATTTACAATCGCCTTTAAAGCGTGAGTTTACTTTATGCTGAAACAGAATATACTAGTCATGCAACCTATAATACAAAACTTGAAGCGAAACAGTTCAGGGAGCACTGACATAGAAACTATTTCACGCATCGCTCTATTTTTTACATATGAAGACACCAAACGAAGCATTACCTAGATCATAAGAAAAATTGCCTTTACGTTATCATGACCCATATGGTCTACGCTTAGGGAAGGATTCAGTTAGTTTTGTCCACGTAACCTCATGTAAAGTAAACAACTTTTGTGTTACGACCTTCCCTCATAAACACTTCACAGAAGTTAGTTTTAATCTTAGTCAGGGGACTGAACGTTCGTTAATACGGAGAAACTTTGCAGCTTCTTTTGCTTTTGAGCAGAAATGGTTCGCTATAAAACGGTTGACTTTTACGTCCATTAGCATACACAATATAAGCCAGAAGCCAAAAGCGGTTGCGTCTTTCTGAATCCACTGTGGACAGCTTGTAGACTGGAGAGCCAGTCAGAGGGTTATGGTACACAGAGTCCAGGTCCACCGAGAAGTACTGGTCCTGTCTTTGATAATTCTACAGGAAAAAAAACATAAAACAACCATTAATCATAAACAAACAAGAATGAATAAACAAACAAACAAACCTGTAGGTACGAGGTAGGTTGGTGGGATGATAGATAGCTAGGTAGGTAGGTGGTCGGATGGGTAAGCAGGTAGGCAGATGAGCTAAACAAACACTAGAACACAACGTAGTACTGGCTTCATATGTCCAGTTAACATTTTCTTCATGCACTAGAAAGATAATCTGCGATCAAACAAGATCGAGGTACTTAAAGAAGTGAATGTCATACCACCGTACGGTGATTCTAAAATCCAGATGACAGATCAGTTCTATCTTAAAAAGTTTAAGTTGTAATTTATTCTGCCATTGTACTGATGGATTTACGGCCTTAGGCGCCACTTAGGCACGAAGAGGATTATGTATGTATGTGTGTGTGCTTATGGATTCACACCACGCACACTTTCGTACATGTATGCTGCATAATAAAAAAAAAGGCAATACATACATCAGAATACATGAGGTTTTCCATCTTGAGCTTGAGTGGAACCCTTCCGTTGTTATCGCCGCAGAGTACAGCAGCCTTTGGCAGCCTCTCCACATACACCTCCACTTTAGATATAGGTGCATCGGTCGCGACTCTCAAGTTTATCGTAGCGCCCTGTACACGCTGTTTCGATTTCTTGTTCTTTCGGCATTGCACTTTTTCGTAGCATTTTTGAACGTTGAAAAACACTACTTCCTCTGAGATGCTTGGCATTATGCGTTGAAGAGGTGGCGGCATTTCAGCGTAGCGCGGAGGTTGTGAACACGCAGCCCAGTTCAAGAAGCCATTGGTTGGTAAGTCGCCGTATCTGTCACAGTCCTTAGACTTGGGAAGCTGGAATGGCTTGATGTCTCTGAAGGCGTCCAGGTCGCAATCTGTAAATAAATAAAAAGATTCGGTTATGTTATTCACTTGATAAGAATGAATAATAGTTTCCAATGATAGCTTACACAGCAATTGGTTCACAGCTAGAACCTTTTATGGCTTTTTGCTATAACTTAATAGAACTAAGAGATTTTACACATTGAATTCAAAAGGAAATAGGGGAACCATGACAGGACCTGAGAGTCGATGTACACTTAACCGCATCGCTCAGTTGTGTATTCCCTTAAAGAGAGAGAGAGAGAAGGTTGGAATGAACCTCTGGGACTAACCTCGCCAATCATGATGGTTTCGCAGCTCAATTACAGGTTGCCTTTTATCAGACATATAGCGCAACCACTGAGAAACCAGCATCCCGGAGACAGATTAACGCTTAAATGATAAGGATATGTCTACAGTGATCCATGCTCTTGCAGCCAGTACGGCTTTTACTGCTAATACAAAAGTTTAACAGGAAGTCCAAAGAAATTCATGTCATGTTTGGTTGAGTTTAACAGGAACCACTTGCTGACTGAGCAGGATTTACTGTCGCTTTCATCGTCATAAAAGCTACAGATTTTCCACTTTACTAATAAAAAGACTGAAACTCCTAAAGCGTGCCATGAAATACAGTCATATGGCTGGTATAAAGGCTAACATAAACAGAACATGATGATGTGGATTCAGTTGTTTTGCTTGAACGCGGAAAGGAAGTCGATTTGACAGGAAACTAAGTCACGTTAGCAATTTGACATTTCCGGCGAGTGCACAGGTGAAGGGTAAACAACTACAGATTTTCGAATTTACTAATAAAAATACCTGAACCTCCTCAAATGTACCACGAAAACAAAGTCGTATAGCCCAGTGCTCTAAACGCAAACACGAAGCATAACTGCAAATTATGTGACTTCAGTTGTTTTGCTTCAAAGGGAACAGGAAGTCGATTTGACCGGAAATCGTGTCACGTTATCAATTTCGCATTTCCGGCGAGTACAATGAGCTAAACCACAGATAAAGTGTACAGGAACAAGTATCACAGGTCGTTAATATCAAGTCAGAAAAAATAACCATGGGAAACTAATAATACTAAATAATAAAGCAAACAAAGTATTGATAGTGAATATTGAAATTTATACCGACTGCAAACAGACGAGCAAGTAAAGACGATGGGAAAAATGACTTATTTTCTTAGGTGTTATGAAGTTAAGTAAAGTTTCATCATAGAACGAGGTACACTGTCACAGTTCTCGATCAAGTTCCATTACCTAGTGTGGTCTGCACGAAAAATAAAATTTAAAACCGTATCAACCACTAGAATTCTAGCTTTGATCTTGACTTTTAAGCAAAACAAGCGGCGCGAGTCGTTGCTTTGCATATACATTGAATCACAAGTTTATCTAGTCGGGGTTCTTTCGAGCTTAATTAAATTTCTCAATTTGCAAAGATAAAATACATGTAAATCAGTCCGAAAGCAAATGTTTTGGCAAGAGCCCGTGTTTGAGAAAAGTAAACACACACATTAAAAGTAGTAGCATTAGCCCGAACATCTTAAACATAGCACTCTGCAAGTTTCTGCAGTCCATGCCAAGCTGGTTAATAAACGTATAAAAAATACAACCCGACCTGTAGTGTTCATAAAGTGTTCGACTTGTGATACATCAGCAACTCGATTCTTGGTTTCCCGCATCTACCAGCTGCTAGGCAAGTTTATAAACACAAGGAGTGAATATGTCTGATGTAACCTGCACGACCTCGATACAAGGTAAAACCGGAACAATTACATCGTTCGCTTTTCCCTAGAAAACGATATATTTAAACTCGCTACAACATCTAACATAATATTTACACGAGCAGGAAATAATTAGCCGTAGTATCTTTTTTCCTGTTACAGGAGCCAAAATCTGGAGTTTTTGGAGACTGAAGAAAAACATTCTGGAGTTCTGAAGACAGAGAACGCTTTATATAAATATTTCTCCCGGTTCGTCCAGAGAATGAATCTAACATTGTATAACGGTCTTCATAAAATCAGTGAATACATAAAAATTGGCTGTAAATACCTCCATTAACGGTATGATCCTTCATTTTGCGCGCTTCCAAACAAGCTTAACATGTGCAAGTAAGATTTAAGTGAAGCCGGTTGCTAATGCATAACCGCTGGTTGCCCAGTGAACCGAGAGAATGTCTTCCTGTATTGATCGCTCAAGCACGGCGTGTCAACATGAATAAAAGATGGTTTTTAAAGGATCTTGTAGCTTTATTCACAAAATCTGGGTTTCTTTTAGTGTTTTGCTTTTGTGCAAAGAAATAAATTCTACGCATTTTCGCTTCATTTTAATACTAGTACAACCCAATTTTCGTATTCGACAAATGTTCTATAAGGCGAATTGTTGCGTGACTGTCACTGCTATTGATGTAAGTGCATTACATATACCGTAAGTTGTTGATTTTTTTTTTTGCTTTTCATCGTATTTTTTTTAGGACACATTTATCTCACACGTGGGAAAACATAATTCAGGGCCAGTGTGTCTCCACATGTGTGCAGGGTTTGTAAGGTGACAGGAAGTCGAAAATCTGACTTGGTGCAAGTGAAGGTCAGCGAACGGGGAACAATTCGACGCTGATCATTCACAATGTCATTGATATAGTTTTAAAATGCTGACAAGAGTCCTTAGAAATCAGCAAGATGCCATCCAAACCGAAGAATTTACTCAAACTGTTGAACGGTCTCGGATCTTGAAACCTTTTGGTTTGGGTTGGTTGAGTCTTGAGACCAGAAAAAAAAGACTACATCAGTGAAATAACGAATTGTAAGCTAACAGTCAAAATATAAACAAATTGAAAGTGAGGTGCTTTACTTTGTGGGGCCAATACAGGAGCCAGTTGTCGAGAGAAAGAGTAATGAGTTCCTGCCTCGTACAAAAAAAAAGTAAACTTCCTTCAGCAACTGAGCCAAACGCAAGTGTTTCAGTATTTGAGGTAATGATACCCAGCAGAGAGAGCGAAAGAGGACTTCCTTGCATCTTTTCAGCAAAACGTTATGTTTTGAAACTAGAGACCTTGCTACTGTAGTTTAGTGTTATAATTCAACAATACGTACCACAGAAAGGACCTGGCGACAACACTTAGCTGTCATGAAAAGTCTGAAAACTGACTTGGTTGTAGTGAAAAGGAGAAATATTTTTTTTTAGCTCACTTTGAAATTTTGTCATTTAGTTTAGTTGAAAAAGACCTCTACCACTTATGTTACGAAAAATGTTAATAAATCGAGAAAAGCGGCCCAGAACCAAAGGTGGACAATGTTTAGCTAAATTCAGCAACAAAATTGTCTCAATTAAATTACGCTTTCTTTCCTCGTTTTGTCGGCCTCCTCACAAAAACGTTGAAGACTTTTGCAGCTTTAAGGTTTCCTCTACCTTTTGATTTGAATTCGCCTACCTTTCCTCATCAGCTTTCCTAACCTCCCTACAATTAACTCTACAAGATAGCGGTCTTTGCCAAGATTGACGTTTCGTTTTTCTATTTCTTCAATTATGACGCCACAATGCAACGTCTCCAACAATTCTTTTCAAATTCTACCGAGTGCCAACACTTGTACGGTTTGTAGAACTGCTATACATTTTTATCAAATTGATTTGTTCCTAAGACTTTACCGTAACAAGAGGGCTGAGCTGAAACGAAATATGAAAGACTCGTCCGCGCCCATGCGTTGAATGTTTCGTTTCTAGGTACCTGTAACGACAACGAAACTCATCCAGCGTTTTGCATCAAACTGGGTCTGTGCACACTACTTAAGCCACGAAAACTCTGAAGACGTGATTCGAATGCGGAGTGTCTGTAACAAGCAAAATTTTCTCAGAAAAACCAGGCAATAAAAGAACACACACCCAGCGGATATGATGTAACCAAACAGGATGCTTCCTACACGGAATAATAACTGCGAAGTAAACAAAAATCCTAGATGTAATTATCGCCATCTTAAGCCAAAGTAATCTTTTAAATGCAGACCAACTCTATGACGAAAAAACAATGGTTACTTATTTCTCTGAGTAGCTAGCACAACCTTGAAGGAATGGTAAAGGAAATGGGGGATATTTTAGATTTGCAGTTGCCATATCGAAAAATAAAACAGAGATAAAGAAAATAACAAAGGAAAGCAGTCCAAGAAAGAACTGTTATACTTATCGATTTTGTTTTCAAGAGCTGTAAAGTCTGATATTTTAATCATCATTTCATTTCAACCGCGCCGGCTCAGTGTTTGAGCAGTTTTCAAACAAACGCCGGAGAGCCACAGTAGCGTGGAAAAGTGAACAGTTTTATAGTCCGCTTGACCCGAGATCGCGTTTTAAAAGACTGTACAGCCCAGTTAAAATTTCATCAATCATTTCGGGCGAAAACTTCATATCAAATTTCACGGGAAGTCTTTAAAGCTATGGGCGCCAAGAAATGGAAACTTGTGAAATTTAATACCAAGACAACTTGTTCTTTTTTCGCCCGTTATGAAAAGTGGCATGTATTTGCCAACAAAATGATAACAAATGTCAATAATGCGTT
This sequence comes from Micromussa lordhowensis, assembly GCA_964020085.1. Classification (NCBI taxonomy): domain Eukaryota; kingdom Metazoa; phylum Cnidaria; class Anthozoa; order Scleractinia; family Lobophylliidae; genus Micromussa; species Micromussa lordhowensis. Next base: position 17,208,349 of record OZ026597.1, on the reverse strand, counting down.
GGTTAAGAAACCCTACAATTGAAATGACTTTGACCACAACGGGGTTAATTAATGTTCATTTTAATTCGCGTTACCTGGGTGCAGAGGAATCAGTGGCGAACAAATCTTAGGAGGGACACCGACTGAAACAACACATCAGGCTTTAAGGCACTAACACAGCAGAAAAGGTCGACCACCCACTGATAAGTAGAGTTTCTTACAAGGCCAAAAAATGGCCTTTAAAGTATAAACCGTATGCAATTATAACAAAACATTCTACAAAGCTGGCAAAGATGAACTGTAGAAAGCATAAAAGTTTCGAAGTTAAACGCCAAGAAAACGAGTTGCTAAGTCGTGGACCTTTTCCATCCATATTTCTTTTTGCTGTGCAAGATATCATATGTATATACCCTATGAGTCTCCATCATCAATACTACACCCACGTTATATCCAGAAATAGCTTTGTCAGCATCATTGGAAAATTGGAGAAGACATTAGCAACAGTGATTACCCATATCAGATCAAGAAATTATGATTTTCAATTGTAAAAGAACGTTAGAGTAAAAGAAGAAACAAATACAGCAAGTTATACTTACCATGAATAAAATATCTCTCAAGCTCTGTAATGCTGAGGAAACCTCCAAGGCATCCATCCTCTAACTCCATCGTTTAATGTTTCTTTTTTAGCGAATTAGTAAAACGTCCGATTCAGTTGTTGGGCTAACGGCCTTCAGAATTCAGCTATGAACGTTGCTAAAATATCTTTGACAAGGCCAAGAGGAAAATAAAATCACTGAACTTGGAGCAGGAAAGCTAAGAGCTAAGTTAATTTCAGTCCTCACTGAAATTGGTTACAGATCACGACGTTTGTTGCCAAATAAAATAAGGGCAAGATCAGCCCCTTATTGCTAATTTATATCCTCGACCGGTTGGTTTGATTGACGTTTTGTTTTGATATGAGATTATAATGGGCATTAGTGAAGCAGGAAGCGTGAGTCGACACGTGTCTCTTATGAAACTTTGCCAAGTTTGATTAAATCATTACTGATTCGTCCTGCAGCGCTAACAGTCAATGTCAAGCAAGCTCTTTCGTTATGCTGGAACTTCTGAATAATCCCCAGTAGGTGAAACTCTTTAAGCACGGTGTTATTTTCTTTGCTTTGGGTAAAATTGTTCCTCGCTAAAGCTAAATTTATTTCACCGGAAATGACAGCAGGAAACCCAAACAAACAGTTATGAGCGTGACAGCTTTGACACGTTTTCAAGGGTCAATGATTTCACAGCATTTATACTGATAATCGAGCAACACCTTCGACTCTCGGAAATTCTATTTGTCATCAAAAGACATCGAAAGACAAAACAAAATACGAAAGATCGCTGAAGATTTTTTAATATAGACGGCAAAGAAACAAAAAAATCTGTTACAGGCTTGGTTAAAGTCCCTCAGTGCCACTAAAAGACAATAAAGGCGCAAACAAGATAGAATAAATAGAGGCTTCGATGCTTCGTTTAGTAGATTCACGAGTCGATAAAGTTTGACATCCTGTTTGCCCGTATATAACACAATATCGCCATATTAAATTGTAACGGAAGGGAGCGGTATCTACGACCGGAAACGCTAGCCCAGCACCAAATAAGGTCAACAGGATAGGGTGTGAAGTTGCCACAAAAAATCACACCACTCTCTTCGTAGGCATGATTTAAAATATGATATAACCTTTTTTTCCTTTGGACACATGTAGTGGCCTTATAAGAACATGGTTTCGCTTTCAGGTAACTTTTTTTTTCGAACGCAAGGAAATATAGAAAAAAAAAATGATTTGTTAACTAAATTCGGCCACTACCTTCCTCACAAAAACAATTTTCCTGCAACTTTTGACATACACTGAAGTTAAACCGGAACATTTAAGTTTAGGAGTTTCCCGCTTATACCCTAGTATGTATTTTTACTTGACGAAAAAATAAATGGATTGAAAATTAATCTGTACTGCGATAATTAAAGGCTTGGTAAGGATCAAAGGGCACGATTATGAAGTTCCTTTCAGCCGTAAAAGGGAAGAAACCTTGATTCAAAAACACTGGAATAAAAGACAACTTTAAAATGTAAATAAAGGGATGGAAAACACTTAAAGGTAGTTCATGTCGGGGGGAGGGGGATTAACTCTGTTAATTGTATTCACGTGTTGGTTATAGGAAGAAGTAATTTTTGCAGCCACTAGTTATTTTTGTGTGGCGCCACAATTTAACCGCGTGTCTTGTGGAGAAAACCGCTCGAAAGGCGAGAAAACGGACACGGGAAATGTCTTGAGCACGCGGCTAAACTTCAGTATACCTCGTTCTTCAAAGCACAACTACACACGTAAATGAAGTGGCGGGATATTCTGAAGTTGATCCAAACTGCAAACGTTCAGGGAAAGGGTTTTAAAAAATCTCCAATAATTTCGAAAAGTATCATTTCAATGCAGTGAGGAGGACAAAACATGTGCCTCATCGAAGTTATTAACTAAAACTCTTCATCAGCCAAAAATCACAAGAGTTTAGAGTGCAGAAAAAAGAGAAACAGTTCAGATCCACTGAGAAGATAGAAGATCATTGAATTGAACAAATGACATCAAGAACAATGAGGTTGTTTTTCTTTTATCTCACCCAAAACCGTGCGAATCCTATTATGGCCAACAGGAAGTATTCACATCTCCCGCAAGAGTTTCAGTTTATCAATCCCAAGAGTTTTAATTTCAACAAGATATCAAACTTCTCACGCTGCTATCAGGCGCTTAAACGTTACTTCCTCACTTTTAGCTGAGACACGAGGTATAACGATATGTTATTTCGTTTTATAAAGAGCGTCCTGCTTAAACGATAAAATGTTCAATAGATTTGGTGAGATGTTTCGCTTCTTAGACGCTGCTGAATGGGTGGCGTTTCACAAGAACTTCAAAATGGGCAATATAGTTACACGCCCTTTTAGGACTAGTGCCATTTTCGCTTTCATCTACAGCTTGAGAAAAAAATTAAACTTGATATTTCCAAGTGTTCCTTAGCATACAACAGTCTGGAACAAGTCATGGAGATTAAGGCGAAACGCTGGCGAACAACGGGTTAGGATTTTGTGTCCAATAAGAAAAAGAACCCTCTTCAACTGAGGATGTAGATGACACTGATCTTTTCAAGGGTCGCGGTCCCGAAGTTATCTTTTCGTTGTCGATGAACCTCTGTTTTTCGGACCAGTCACGAGAACATATATGAGCGAGATTATACAAAGAACAAGCACGAGTTTTGATATCTATGCGTGGCTAGAAGATAAATAGCTCTTTTTTATGAATGAAACAAGAACCATAAAAGCCAGTAGCCAGTGAAGCATGGCCGTAAGTGATAACCATTTAACGTTGCTCAAGAGAAACTTTGAAACTCTCCGTTTTAACGTGCTTACCTAATCTGTGCTTTAAAAATATCAAAAATGAAAATAGCCCTCCTTTAGTGTGAAAACCGGTTTTCAAAGACAGCCACCAAAGCCACTGAAGAAGGCTCCATACCCGAAACGAAACGCTAGTAATATTTCACAGGATGAACTTTGGCATTTTTCTACCTTATCTGTTTCCAATATTTTATTTTATTTTGAATTGTTATATTCATTTATGTGTCACGCATCAACTGGGGAGCACAAATTATTTCGTTCTGTTCATCTTAAACACTATTCTAAGCTTTGCCTGTCTAATCTTGCTGGCTGTTGGGAGAGGCAAGTTAGATTGCTATCACTGTGACGCCGATGAGATCACCGTGGGTTGAACAACGAAGATAAGACTGGAATCACCAGTCGGCCTATAAACACTAGATTTATCAGTAAGTTGCTACAGCTTAGTTTTGTGTCCTTCTTCAGTTCAGCGCTAGTAAAGGACACTTAAGGCAACTCGGCACAAAGGAAAATTTCTTCTACGGCAAGAAATTACAATACGTGTGAGGGAAATTGGAAATTGTTCAAACCGGGCGTTTCCTTTATCCTTCTTGTGTTCAATTCTTTGCGCTTTCTTTTTGCTAAATAAACTAGTGGCAACTGTTTCTGTTTGGCCTGTTTTTACACCGGGACTATTAGAATAGGTATTTCCACTTTCAGTCAAATTCTTTATTTCCAATGCCTCGATCTTAGTTTTGGCATCATTTTGTAAATGTTATTGATATGAATATGAACTCACTTTTTTTAAGTCACTAACAGCTGGTAAAGTTCTATCAGTTTTATCTATAACATTATTTTCCAAAAGGAAAAGAATATCAAGGCACACAAGATTTAATTAACACACCCTTTTGAGCTTTTGATTCTGACCTTTGTCGTATCAACATATAAAAAGTCACAAAAGTCTCAATATTGAAATGCAGACATACAAAGTGAAAAGGAGAGACAAGAAAAGAGATGACATCATCTAACCAGACCGCAGAATATCCTACAACGTTGTCAAGTAAAATGAAATTGGATGAAACCCAAATTAATTTGGCGGACATTCCAGTTGCATGACGCAAACATTTCGCTCTCGATTTCAAATCAAAATAATGCTCTTTTGTTTTTACATTTCAGTTTCCATAAGAGCCCTTCCAACCCACAAACCACTCCGCGTTACACAATGTCACACCAGTAGGCAGCCTGCTGATCAAACTATTAAACTGACTACGGCAAATTACGTATGCAAATTACTTGCACACGGGTGAAGTAAAATTGCTTACTGTTTGTCGTTAATTTCAAGTTGATGTTGTTATGGGGAACAGTTCATTATCATCATTCCACCCACACCCCCTGCAACTCCCTTCAGTCAAGGAATTGTGGCCAGTGCGCGAGGAGGGGAGGAGAGGGGAGGGAAGGGGGAGTTTGTAACTGTATAAGGGCAGTCTACGATACGATACGATAACTTTATTCACGCACGGTATGTCCATCAGTCTATTTATCTCACAGCTTTTACACACATTGGTTTCCTAACACTAAGACACAGAGCAACCTAGTTAACTGAAACATTTATGACTCAGTATTTTTTCGTTCTTTCGTTAGAATTGCGGATTGAATGCAGCATGGTTTTGTGACAAATTTTAACACAGGACAGCAACCGATTCTGGTGGAGTGCGAGAACCCGGCGTGACACCCCCAACGCAATCGAACTATTTTATCCACGCCCTCACCTTAAACCGACTTCCAGTTTTTTTACGACACTGAATGTTAAAATAAAACCCACTAGGGGACTTAAGATAGTGGGTGCGAAAGGATGGCTTTACATGTTAAAGAGATTCTTAAAATGAATGAAATGTTCTTCGCAGTGTGTGAGCAATTAACGCAGTTACTTAGCGTAATAAGCTGTCTTACCAGGTTAAGGGTTGCATTGTTAAGAGTCCTTTCCCACCTGTCCTGTCTGTCGAGTCTCGTGTTTCCTTTGACAGCTTTTACTTTGTTCTTCGTAAAAACATGGGGCAAGTAACTCTGAAAACAGTCCAAAATAATCCATGTCATTATTGAGAAGTTCAACTACAGCCTACTGACGTATTTCAAGTGGTAGCTCCCGATTAAAGAATTCCGGCATTGAACAATCTAGACACAAATTATACATAAGCTGCGAGCTAAACACGTCTCGATCAAGTAGGCTTGAATCAGACCTCCTTCTGTGCTTCGAGCACGGAAGGAGGTCTTACTCACAGCGTGTTTAGTGTTATCGGAAAGCCCTCAAGCACCCAGAATCATTAATTTATAGGAAACTCCAAACGGCACCGGCCAGAATCATGTGAATGGGTCATTCAAAGGACGCAGACAGCACAAAGATCACACACAACAATGCTGTCTCGAGATTAACAATCAGTTTTATTCCTAAACGGTCATCCATTTAGAACGTTTCAACTTCACAAGCGGTAGTGATCTTTATTGAAGCATAGTTAACTAATTTACAAATAAAGAAGCCTAAGCTGTGTATTACACTGCGATAAAACACGACGGGCATTTGAGAACGCGAGGGAAATGTACTTCATTTCTACATTTCTCGAGTGTTCTCAGATGTCCGGAGTGTTTTATCACAGTGCAATACACGGCTTAGGCTTCTTCATTTGCTTTATGAAATAGAGGTAATATGGGGAAACGCTTTTTCTATGTTTTATACTTTGATAAAACATGGGTTTTGGACCAATCAGAGCGCGCGCAAGGTCCTATCTATATTTTTTAAGACAAAATGAGCTACCTTCTTTACTAGACACAATATGACAGTTACTGTAATCAAATTCATGTTTGTTTTTGACCACATGTACTTTTTCCTCTTTCAATAACTTCAAAAAATATCAAGTCTTCTTTATTCCTTCGCTGCAAAAATATGCATGTATCCTTATATAAAACGCACGTAAAATCAATATTTTCATAATCGACCATTTTCCGCGTACTTAAATAACGACTTGGCATGCCAAGGTGAGGTAAGATTTCGTAATTTTGAACTTAGATTAGTAATTGTGTATCTTACGCTCTGGTAAATAAATCTCTCCTGCCAACTTCCTTCTCATAGTTTACCTATCCAGGGTTTTGGTTTTACAGTTTGGGTTTTTCATTTTTTTAGATCGGTTTTCGGTTTTCTTTCTTTCTTTTTTCTTTTCCTTTTAGGTCAGTTTTGGTGATAAAAAAGGGGTTTTTCTGTTTTGGTTATTTGGTTGCCTTGTTTCCTCTTCCTCTTTATTTCACCTCTATCAATCCGTGTAACTTTACGTGGTGTGCAAATAAGAATACCTGAAGCTACAAGTGAGTCGTGCATTGCAGCCCAATTTGGTCGATGAGCCTCAAGCCAGTTAGCCCCCAACCAGAAGTCGAAAACACTATTTCTCGTTCTTTAAGCGTGAATACGTGAGTAACTGCTGGGGGAGAACTCGATTGGTTGCGAAACCTCCAAAATTCGTTCTCTCGACGATGGATGGTAAAGCATGAAAGTTTTATTTGCGGCTAAACGAGCTACATTCATGTGTTCTACCCAACAGTCGAGGGGTTGTAAGCTCAAAAGATAGTTACTAGAGCAAGGATTTCAAATGTCTTGATCCCTCAACGCAAGGAAAAGTACACGTCTTTCGTTTCTGTATCAAGCTTGGTGGATTTTAAATTTGCGTATTTGCAGTTTAAAACAAAAACAATTAAAACGTTCTCTGGCTAAAAAAATTAAGTTAAATAAGCTTTCGGCTTCCAACTTACAGTTTTTGACGGCGGTTTTTCGGTGTTCAGCTATTTTTCCGGCATTTTTTTTTGGTTTGCCGACGTCCTTAACAGACGAGAGAAAATGAAATGTTGTTTTTGACAAACTTCAAACACGAGACATATTGATCTTCTTCGACCATGTGGATTTACTGCGCCGTGAATAACTGGACTGCATAGGAGTTTTTAAGTATACAAAGAAATCAGCATACAGTTCGACACCGACTTATTACAGGCAATGAATACTCTTATAAGATGATTTTCGGGTCACAGCTGTAAATTGCGATAACATCATCAATGAAAAGCACAGCGCTCGGTACCCTACAGCTTACGCTTAGCAAGTATTGCCTACGAGACTATAGAAAGAAGAAGGAAAATTGAGAAAACGCCGGTACACAGCAAAGTGCATCTCGCTTGTTTCTTTTTCTTTTTCTCACTCCACATCGGACAAAAACAAAACTACACCAACTTTGATATCTGCCAAACAAAATACCGGAATCTCAGGGACGTTGACTGATCTTCGGAAGAGATCGAGATGAATCGACACCCGAACGCGGGTTTGTAATCAGAGCAAGAACTGTTCAAATGTTACTTTACAACCACGGCACACTGAACACACACACACACGAATGAGTGCAAGCCAAAATGTCTCAAAAAGTAAGAGCCGCTGAAGTTTGGTTAGTGTTTGTCTGAGAGGCCCGGGGGAAAGCTAGACTTCGTTGTTACATCATGTCTGTACAATGCATTCTATTTGAGTATCGGCGTTTTAAATGTGACACAACTCATTCCCCCCTAATTGGGTTGGAATTGCCGTAAGCCCTAATTCAGTCGTAAACGCGGTCTAACTTTCGTTAGCCACCTAACCCCTGTAAACAAGAAATTACCGGTTCAATTTCTGCGAATTTCTACAACCAGGAAGTACGTTTTTCCCTTTCCTACATTTTATTCAAAATCTTTAAAATTATTAATCAGTGATTGTCGAGTGCATTCGATAATCACGTATCTCAGACGTGTACCCTCGAAATAAAAAACGGTTCACTTTCCTCGAATTTCTAGAAGACGGCATTACGAACATCCGCCCTTATCGGCCGGTCAAACCGCAATAAAAGCACACTTGAAGAAATAAGAATTTAAATTTCCCGGCTATTTACCCCACTGAACTAAAGAACAAACTGGAAATCAGAAATCCGAGAAATGAATCTGTGGTGAAAATAGAATTTATGAATTTCCTCAGTTTTGAGTGTTAGCTTTAGAAATAAGGAAATTGGGGACAACGCGAAGTGAAAGAAGATTCTCTCGTCGGTGGGAATGGAAATTGAGGAACCACACGAAGCGAAAGAAGATTCTCTCGTCGGTGGGGCTGGAACACATACTTACTATTGAAGGATGCAAGACGGTACTACGTATCAATCAATCAATCAATCAATCAAACAATTTTTTGCTTACTATTTACAGAATTAATTTACATCAGTATTATATAATAAATATGAGAAGAGAAATATATGTTGTATGTGGCTAGAAAAGAAAAACAAGTATGTGCGTGGTAACCAGAGTAGCAATTGGCTCTCGAACTGGTTACCACCAGGTTAAGGTAAATGCAGAGAACACAAAAAAAAAGAGGTGCGGCTTATATATTATATCGGATGATTTTAGGAGTAACTGATTCCCAAATTTTTGATGCACAAAATTGGAACGCCGTATATGTGGATCCTTTTGGGCGAGGTATTAGTTTAGAGAGAGAGAGACGTTTCTAGCTGTTTGTAATGTTAGATAATTTGGTTTTATCAACTGAGTTGATAATGTGAATTGGCCACCGTAAAGAGATTCGCAAGCTAACATTTCGAGCGTTAGCCCTTCGTCGAAGCGAATCGAATGTTCACGATTAAAAGCAATCTTACTTCATAAAATTGTCAATTCATCCACAGTCAGATATAACAATTTGTCAAGCAACGTGCTAATATCTCCCATCAACTGTTTGCCCTGAAATATACCGCAGGTTGCAATGAATATTGCAACTACCCAATTCTACGTGTAGTTAATAAAGATTTTTACATTTCTTATTATGACTCTGGGTTGCAAATGGTGACCACTGAACCAAAGCGAAAAGGAAATTTTTCTCATGGATGATTTCACACACGTACACACCAAACCTTCTTTCTCAGAACGCGAGGATGTCTTAATCATAACTATCGCGGCTTAAAAACAACTGTGAAACACTTGTTAAATGCGGAACAACTTAACGCAACTAGACGTGAGTTCCGCGCCTCTTCCGGTCAAACTAAGAAGGGTGGGGCCCTTCAAATAAATCACAATAAAATACCCATTATCATCGAATCAAAACAGGAAACATCAACGATCCATAAAACAAGCCTTTGGTTACGAAAACAAAATCGAGTGCGTTTGGATTTTAAACTAGCTTACCATAATACCCACACGTACTTGGATATTTTGAATGATAGTTGTGCTTCTTAAGGTCTTTTATGTATTTAAATCTTATACATCTTCTTTATATTTTTGTACTATAAATATTTTTGATTAGTTTTTAAAACATAATATTTAGATCTTGTTATTTTTTTATGTTCAAGTGTCCCCATTTAGTGGTTTTACTGCTATTTTAGACTGATACTGACTTGAACCCGGTGTATCTAATCGAACCCAATCGAACACCAATCGTTCGATTGGGTTCGGTAATTGAACACAATCGAACACCAATCGTTCGATTGGGTTCGGTAATCGAACCCAATCGAACACCAATCGTTCGATTGGGTTCGGTAATCGAACATAATCGAACTCACACTAAAATTCGGTAAATCGAACAAAATCGAACGCTCCACTGCCGTACCGCCCCCCTAATCATTCCGAATCCCTTGTTAGCGATTTGATGGGACGATTGCCACATCTGCATAATACCCCATAATAGCCACGTGGTCGGGGAGAATTTCTACTGAAGTTCGAATTACTGCTAGTTTTCATTGTTTAACTGTCATTTCGTTCTGTTGTACATATGTATAACCGAAAATTTACATTCAGTTTGATATTTGGACGTTTTCCTCTTGATCCCATTCAATAAAGGTTGATTATGATTACTCCTGCGTGATTTACTCAACAACAAATGGATTTCGAACAAAATCGAATCGGATTGAGTTCGATAATCCAACTCACAACAAAACAGATGCTTGATTTTGTTCGAACGATTGGTGTTCGATTGGGTTCGATTGAATTTTGGTTCGATTTTGTCCGATTAGATACGCCGGGCTTAAATAAAGTTAAAATATAGATAGGACCCTGCGCGCGCTCTGATTGGTCAAAAACCTATGTTTTATCAGAGTATAAAACATAGAAAATGCGTGTTTTATTGTTTTGCGCGCGTAAAATCTATATTTTAAAGCAAATGAAGAAGCCTAAGCTGTGTATTACACTGTGATAAAACACTCCGATCATTTGAGAACACTCGATAAATGTAGAAAACACTCGCCTGCGGCTCGTGTTTTCTACATTTCCCTCGTGTTCTCAAATGCCCGTCGTGTTTTATCACAGTGTAATACACGGCTTAGGCTTCTTTATTTGTTAATTACTTAATACTTGCTTTGTGCAAGTACTTATTGGTTCATTGAGCTGTTTACGTCACTATGTTATGATTGGTAGTTGCGTTTGCTCTAATAGGCCATTTTTGAAATATTAAAATTCTAACATGGCTCCGAGGCTTGGGGGAATAAAACAAATGAAATTAATTATTCGTCCCTCAACCTTCATATGATTTTTTTTGTTTTATTCCCCCAAGCCTCGGAGCCAAGTTAGAATTTTAATATATCGGAAATAGTCGATTTGAGCATAGGACGCTCAATCAGTGTAAGCCGCACTATCTCAAAGGCTATTGCGTCATCGTCATCATCGCCCGGTGTCTACGTGTGAATGTCCTTTAGAAGAGAGCTTTTAAAACCTAAAGCGGGCATCTTATCGAGGTCGCGCTCAAGATGCTTTAATGGCCCAGAATTGACCTACGAGGAATCATTTGCAGTGGAGTACTGGAAAGTTGCGTGTTTGTCACCTTGCATTTCTCTTTTTAAGCTATCGGGTCCCCCGCCAAAGGACGTAACGTCCTAGTTGTACTAAAAAAAATAAATTTAAAATAGTAATCTCTCCGTCGGGAGTTAAATAGTCAGAGACTTGTTAAGCAAACTGAAGACACAAAGGAATTAACGTTCCCGCGGCGTCACTGAGCTACAATGTAAATTGATTTACCGCGAATTCGATCCACGTCCCGCCCGATGAAACAGAAAATGGATAGCGACTTATATTTCTTATTTAATGGAAATACGTATTTCGCATGTCGAGCGAATCTCCTCTAGCTAGTCAACAAGCAGCTTATTCTGTGTAAACTGATATCATCCTGAATCAATACCAAGAAGCAGAATAAATCGGATTGAAATTTTGATCTAATTGCACATTATTTTGATCCAATCTACTGCGCTTTTTTTTCTAATCAGGACTTTAAGTTTGCGCGCCCGTTTTCAGCACCAACAAAATGTTCAAAATTCGCCTTCAGGAGTCAGAACATGCAAAATCGTTCCAGGATAAAAGTCGGAGCCATAATCATGGCTCTAATTTCAGTGGTATCATTTATGAAAGGGAGCAAATATACGCGCTATAAATGGATAAAAGAGATTCCTCACTAATAATACAACTCCATGGAAACGTCGCAAAAATGTTTCGAGGATGATCAGAAATTGAAAGTGTTCTTTCTTTGTGTCTATATAGTTAAAAAGATGCTAGTAAAAAAGAACCAGGCGAAACGGCTGTAGAAACACTCGCCAAGGCTCGTGTTTCTTCAGCTTTCTCGATCTTCAAAACTTTCACTTGCGTCTTCCACAGCTCTATGGAAATATGGAGAACATCTGCTACCATCCGTCATTCGGGTTAAGATTCCTGTCATTTCCAAAATTGATTTCCCATTCGGAGATTTAATTTGCGATAACTGCTCTGAGTTGCATTTAACAGTACGAAATGGCATATAATCGACAATGAAGAGAACTAAAAACAGAACCCTGCATGCTAGTTGAAATTTTGTTTCTTTTTATGGTACGCCTTCGACCAAAATTACTTATCAGCTATCATATTTAATTTCGCGAGGATCTGTCAAATTAGCAAACTGACGTAGTTGGTCTTTGTGTTAACACAAGTACATATGGAAATGAACTTGAATCCAAGTGAGAAATAAATACAGATTCAATTGAAAATTTAAAGCGACAAAAGAACAAGATAATTACACAAAATCTATTCAGTCTCCATTCGATCAGCGCCTCGTAAAAAAATAACTTCCCTGCTGCACGCAGCGTGCAAGTTATCGACAGAAAAAGGATTGACTATACTGTGAGTACTGATTCCAGACTTGTTCCTAATATTACTATTTGTTTTCTTGGGAAGTTGCTTGTCTTTTCACGCTTAATGGCATTAATTTCTTATTTTGGCGTAAAATTTAATTTTGTGAGTGTAGAGTGTAATACGAACGGGCAGTTTAGTCGGCCAGCGATTGCCCTAGCATTTCGCTCATGTTCTTCGACTGAAATACGACTGTTTTATTTTAAATCTCGCACTAGATAATCGCTACTAACACAAAGGAAAAAAGACTGGTTTTTGACACATGGCTGATAACAAAATTAAGCAAAAACTTTGTCTTGCATGTTTCTTTAACAATTAAAACTATCCAAATTTTCAAAGGACATTCTCTCCGCACTTGCTCATTCTACGAAAAACACAGAACCACAATTTATAAATTAGTGGCACAATATTAAAATATGGCTACAGCAGTCAGTTAAAAAAAACATGGCTCACAATATCCTATCTCTACTTTTAGTAAAAATATATCTACGACGCCGCAAATACCCCTCATTGCTTGCCATCCAAGATAATATTTATTGCTCCCATTAATCAGCGAGCTTCGTTTTTCAAAAGTACAGTAAAGGCCATGGCAGTGCTAAAGTGGCAGAGGACGGGATGTCTTAACAAGTCGAAAAAACGATTAGATCACACGACTATTTCGCAGCCGGCGTCCAAAAAGAAAATGGAAAACAGCTCTGCAAACAGTCGTTTGAACCCATTAACGACTAAAAAATCAAGAATTGTTCACCCCAAAAAGAGAATTACTGACTGCGAAAAGAAATAATATGTTACTATTATTCACCCAAGTCAAGGTATATACACCTGCTGGTGTTGAATATACCAGGCTGTGCAAGTTCATTGGCTAAACAGACAACTACCGTGGAAATTACCTTCAGCTCGTAGTTCACCGACAAAAGCGGTCATTTATTGACCGAAAAATTAAAAAATATACCATTGTCATTCACCCCCATGTAGGTATATACAGCTGCTAGTGTAGAAAACACAGATTTTCTTCACCAAAGCATTTATTCTAAAAGAAACATTTCGCATTGTTACCTAACCAATGAGCGCACGAGAAAAACTGTTTATTGGGGTGATATATGCATATTTATTTGCCCTCAGCAGGAATTTTATTTAACAACCTTTTAGAAATAAAACTATTTTTTTCATGTTCTGATTCCATGTGTTATCAGTGTTCCACAATTTTGTCCAAAACACGAATTTCGCTTATTTCAGACGCGCGTTCATCTCAATTTCGTGAATAGAGCCGTCTTCTCTTTGTCAAGGTGCAGTGTTACAACTAATTTGACTTTTAATTATTTGTCGTTAAGTATACTTATAATTTTCTCCCAATGTACGGAATTTAGCCTCGCCTCGCTTCGCTTCAGACCTCGCTTCTTTCCGCCGGGGTAATTTTACCACATGAAGAATTCTCATTCGGACGTTAATTTTAATATTTGTTTGCGCTTTCCAAGAAAGAGACCATTAATTTCCCACGAATAAACATTGATGGACGGTTCTTCATTTCAATTGCCGGGTCTGTCATCCCTTCAATTGTTAGTTGGAAGTTGCATGTCAGTGCGTCACCAAAATCTTACACTTCGGGTGTCTGAGTAAACATCACCGAAAAAGACCTTCGAACAGAAAATTAATTTGCCGTCAAGCTCGCGGATGAGTGCCTCAGTTGTATACATTTGGTAAGACTTCGGGCAATGTCCGCTGTCTTTTTATCAGTTTTTCCACATCATCGCATGGACTGAGACAGGAAAGGAACATCAATATCCTTTGTATTGGGACCTTGTTTAGAAGTTAATAAAAAGGTAAGTTTAACCGCGACATCGAGATAATAATCAGTAGGGTTCGCAAAAGAACGAAAACATCCTGCTTCTAAATGAGATTTTAGAGAGAAGATCTTGGAGTCTCACGGGTTCCAATGAAGTCAAAAGCTCACGTTGCCCTGATAATTTAGACGTGATTCTTGGTTTTATTTCTGACGCTACCACGACTTTAATTATTTTTTTATTTTTATTTTTTTTTATTATTTAATAGAGAGGAGACATCTGAAACACTCAATTATCAGACTTTTAATTTAGTAAACGTATACTATGTATAAGCGGCGGCGTGTAATATTTCTGCAATAAACGAGTGTTAGGAAAATGATAAAATAACCGGGCTAGCTACTCGACACACAGCAGCTTTGGTGGTGCGCGAATCGTAGTGAAACAAACAGATCTTGATGGGGATGGGAGAGATCTTTTCTTATGGAGGTTTGCGATTCACGCCTCCCGACATTTCGCTCATTATTTTTTTTAAAAAACAACAAACCTTAATTTAGGCCATAAAATTGTATAGATTTCTTGGTTTTCTGAGACATTTAAACTGTGATCAGCAAACTTGTAGCTGATAGCGAATCGGATTAATATTTACAGCGAAATCAGAAGTCAACGTGTTAGAGGTATTAATCAATTTTGCATAACTGAGCGAGTTGAACCGAACGCACTAATTAATGAAGGATACCACGAGAACACATAGGCATGTTGGTAGTAATACTTCTGCCATGCGTCAACAACACTGCCATAAATCAAATAATTAAGTCGATAACACCCAAGCGTGCAAGTCGTACAAAATCTTTGTCTAACAAACACTAGGCAGCTCCACAGACGTAGCAAATGGAAAATCCATCGTCAACCAATCACGCCACGCTGTTAATTCGCGCCATGACACACCCGTTGATGATTGAAAAGTTTTCTAAGATGTGCTTTCCTTCGAAACATGGTGCGGAAGCCTGGGGTCGACATAAAATGAATGGGACTGAGGTCGAATAGATAGCTTACTTTGTATTAAGTTTTGAACCTAGGAGAATCAGTAGTTCGTATAGTGTGATCGTCTTGGTGAGGGTAGTTCTGAAAGGTTCAAGGTTCAAGTTTATTTCACACTGCTTTCAGAAACCATAATTTAACATAAGACGGTGTACAATAATACAAAAAGAATACAGATATAAAAGAACTGTTGTCAGTGACTGACGGTTTGACAACCTGAGCGGAAGTCATCTTCAGAGTCAAGTGAATAGTGTTTGTCAGTCGATGGTGTTATAAGTCTGGTCCGTTGAAAGTGACGGGACAGTTTCGCCATGATGGTATTGGCATCAAGACTGGTGGAAAGGTTGTCAGCAGTCATTGGTCGGTTCTAGTAAGACTTTCGATCCATATATTGTTACTGAAATTAAGTCGGTCTGTATGAGGTCCGTCTGTTGTTAAAAACTTTACAGACCAGACTGGACTCCTGAAACGAATCTGACCATTTTGCGCACTATCTGAGATGAATTAGTTGCCATATAGACATTGACATGGAAAACAGCGGGCGTGGTTAACACAAGAAATGGCACCACGGGTCAATTTGAGATACCGTTGCCTGTAAGGGTAGCCGTCGTTGAATTATTGAGACCCTATTTGGAGCTAACCATTGTCGAGTCAGTGATGTTTAGGCTAACCTGAGTGCTACTTAGGCTGACCGTAGTGCCATTTCGCTAATTTAACACGCCTGAAAATAGAATCAATATCAATTTTTTTTAGCTTTTTTCCATGTACACAGTCGAGTCCACTTTTTATTTCATGTTATAGTTTGATGATTTTAACTTCATTTTTTTTCGGCCATTTCATATGTAGTTGTCTTTTTTCTGTGAATCTATACATCTAGTGAACGAATTGATAAATGTCTCTTCGAACGATTTTCTATGTAACATATCTCTTAAGTCATTCGGACAAGACTGTTGGGTATTCACTATCAGTTCGAATAAGGCCCTGTCCACACGTATCCCGATATTTTTATTTCTTTCCGGATACGGCTTCCGTCCACACGCATCCGGCGGATTCGGCAGCGAATCCGAATATTTTTTAATTTGCTTTCCATGAATACGCTACGTGTGGACGGGGAAGTTTTTAAATCTGGAAAGAGAAAGATATCCGGATACGTGTGGACATTGACAACAAAGGACGTTTCTTCGACTTGCTAAAGAACATCCCAACACTATGCAAACTCAATTTGCATCGGTAATTAATACCCTGGGGATTATGCAGATGAGACTACATAAGAGGTTACATGTGCTCCACCCCATCACTCTACTCGAGGCCGCTAGGGAAGGGTTGGCAACCCACCCTCCCACCCATTCGAGTAAGTCGGGATTCATCCTCATAGCTCCCATTTTCGCCTGGCCTTGGGCTTGTCCCAGGCCAGAGCGATTCTCCATACCTTATTACAATATCATTAATAACAATACCCAGGGTAGAATATTAGTTTTATTACACTATGTTGTTATTCAAATACATGTACATTTGCCACCTGCAAGTTGAGCTCAAATGGACAGCGACTCAAAAGGAAAGCTCGGTTAGTTTAAACTTTCTCTAAAGTTCAGTTTGTTAAGCCTTTTATCGCCCAAGATTAATCATCCTATTTTTCCTTATCAATTGCCGAGCAGGTATGAAGATATTATAAATTCTCAGGACATTACGAGAATTTCAACATATTTTTGGATGACGAATTAAAATTTCTAGAATGGGACTGTGTTTCCATTTTACGTTCCCACGTTAACCATCAACAACGTCAACTATTCAACAGAATCAGAGGCTTGAATAAAAACGAACAATAATTGTAAAAGTAAAAACCGTGACATAGTCCGTTTAGCGACATTCATTAAAAAGCTGAACTTTGCGTCATTAATTAGACAAATTGACTGCATTTATTATTCATCATTCACATTTAAACAAACGTGTTTTTTTTCCTAATGTTTTAACGAAAGTCTCGTGCAGGGAGGTGACTGTGCAGCCCCACCATGCCCGATAAATAAGAACAAAATTAAGATAGGAATCCCTTGTGTGAAGAACAGCGCTGTTTACTGTACAAGGTGAGTGCATTCTCGGTTACAAGTTCAAATGTAAACGACATTAACAGTGTCTCTTGCCAAGCGTCTGTTTAACAGCAACGTTGACTACGTCATTTATTCTTCTTGCTAAAATTGGCTGCAATTTCTACCTCTTGTCGCAATAAAGGTACAAATCAGTGATACCAGGTCATTTGACAACACTTTCGTGCGGCATCTTGTTTAGAGCGTAACTGTTACTCAGAAGAAAAAGCGGCCGCTGACAAAAAGATTACGACATCATCACGAATCGACAAGTCGTTTTCAGAGGGAATTTTTTCACCGGAACCGTTCCGGTGAAGAACTGTAAAGAACTTGAAAACTAAAAGGAAACGAAACAATGCACAGTGTTCATTTCCGATACTTATCGATTCAATTACATGTTAGACACGATACATTACCAAACGGGAGATTATTGATGGAGAGGTGGGGGAGTTGCATTAATTTTAGCTGCTCGATAATTGTTTTTCCCTCCACAACCGTTTTTCCTCGATATTCATTTATAATATGAAGCACCTGTTGGAAATTTTGGGGGGATTTGTCCGCCAATCCGTCATCAATAATTTAATGGTCTGCCTCGTCTTGTTCTCGGGGTGAAACTGAATAGAAAGCTGTCTGCGCTGTATCTGGTCATCGCAAACCTTTTAAGGTGAAGCGAAAGTTAATTCGCAAAACAAATGAAATAGTCGAGAAATTGTAGACAAGTTATAGAAATAACGGCTACCATTTGTTCAGGATCGGTTGTAAGGTAAGAGCGTAAGCTACAGTTTTGCGTAACTCAAAATAATATAAATAGAAAAGAAAACTGTTATAAACTTTGATCTCATGGGTAGATGAAAATGCGCGTTCTTCGCAATGTCCCATTACCCGGTGATCATCTAAGAAATGAAAACTTTCTGGGAAATGGGGTGGACTCCAGGAAGACGCTCTACACTATCCGTACAGTTATTATTATCCGTACAGTTATTATTATCCGTACAGCTTCTGAGGAATTGCTTATTGCCTTGGTGGAAATTAAGAAGGTTTATTTTTCTGAAATATATCAAACGGTAAGTTTATAAACGCGAAATTTGAAGTCTAAAAAATGCAACACTTTAAATATTTAAAGATCATAGCATTCTTAAACATCACAAAGCGAAACAGGTGTCCATTAATACATGAACCCCTGAAATAAGCGTTGTTGATTGGACCTGTTAGCAGTTGACATTCACTCCCAATGTGCGACATTTTAATGTAATTTCATGTCCCCAGCAAAATGTACATTAGTATTGTTTTTTCCAGTTGATTCTTCACTGGCAATCACAGTACAAACACTTTTGAACATAAACAAAACGTCATTCACTAAGCGTCAAAAACTCTTGAAGAAACATCAGTCAATTTTCTAAGGTCACCGCAACCTCCTCCCTTAAGACATATTAACCACGATTGCAGCCGTTTTCCTCCCGTTAGTTCTTACGTCCCCACTAACTACCCCCCCCCCCCCCGCCATATTCTCCCTCGCAACAGCCTGAACATACATGCATCATCATCATCATCATCATCATTCCTCATTGCGCCATGGGACGCATAAGGCCGCAGAACATACATGCATTGTCCGCTAAATGGAAAATCTTGTCAGTAACGAAAAGATCATAACTTAGTCCCTGAGATTTCCCACTCCCTTCCACTGCACGATAATTTGACATGATGGCTGTGCGACGGTCGGATGCTTGTAGAAAACCGAAAGGCAAGGAATAAGCCAAGCGGTTTCGTTCAGTCGTTTATCTGCTCCTATAACTCTCTTTACTGTGTTACAGTAATCTTGCACGAGTTTGTACCTCAGTTTCATTTGAAATAGTGAAATATTGGTAAATGACGCGTTTGCTGTGATTTTGGGTTTTAGTGATTAGGTTTTAGTGATCGTGGGTGTTATCACAGATGCCAGACATGGTTAAGAAAGACGTTGTTGAATTATTGGTGACGAATGATACTTCAAGGAATACTCGCAGGAACAATGAATGATTAATGAAGTGAGACTTGATGTCTCCCGAGAATGACAGCATAACAGATATGTCCTCCCTTCAGATTTCTATGAGACAAGTTTGAGTAGAATTGGTTATTAGTTATTTGGTTGTCACTTATGAATACGGTCTTGGGTGTGTTTCACCCCTGGCCAAAAAGAACAACTTTTAAAATAAGTTGACTTTTATTGTATAAGCGTTTACCTTACTCTAGAGATCGCACTTATCGCCCTGTATGCCCTATGACTTAAAGAGTGAATTTTCAGCAAATGACAAGAAATTACTTTGATTTATGTAATCATACTTTATAATCAGACCTATTCCTTATCATAGTGAAACAAATTAAATGATTGTGAAAATGATTATCGATGAGAAAACATGTATAAGCGAGCACCGTAAAAATAACGGTTTAGAACAAGGCTAGACCAGATTATAGCGAACATGAAAGAAAGCTTATGTCAAAAGGAACAGAACCAGTCTGGACATTGTAAGTGATGTGAGTAAAACCAGGTAAACCAAATAATAATGTAAGTATTCATTTCTTGTTCTGTGACGTAGGAGTACCTCTGCTCGGAAAGCTTGCTACACCCCTTTTCACAACTGTTTAAACAAGTGAGATCTCTTCACCTTTGTTATGACGATCAAGCCGGAAAAAGAAAAATTAACACTCACGTGCTAACAAAGTTCGATTCGAACGTTCATAAATTGGCTATCATGAATACAATTTA
This sequence comes from Micromussa lordhowensis, assembly GCA_964020085.1. Lineage (NCBI taxonomy): Eukaryota > Metazoa > Cnidaria > Anthozoa > Scleractinia > Lobophylliidae > Micromussa > Micromussa lordhowensis. The sequence goes on along the minus strand of OZ026597.1, from coordinate 17,188,162 downwards.
CTTGACATTGAATAACGTATTTTCAAAGAAAACGGCTAAGGTTGTGTCGTAGTTTCTGAAGATAGACTAAAGGTTATAACTTTGCATCGTCTCTCTTTGAAATCACAAAAAAATGTTCATAAGAATGAAAATTCACGATCAACACAACCAGAAGCATATGCTGCTAACACAACGAAAAAGCATGCTTTTGAGTTTGATTGCTGTTGCCATGAGGAGGTCCGGGCCTTCTCCTGACATAAAAATTCCTCCGGTCCATTTGGCGTTTCATGGACAAACATTTAAAAGAGCTTGAAAAGTTTAGCCTAAATGTTTCTAGTTCTTGGTTTGTAATCCGTGTTACTCTTTGCCATCCTTAACCACGCTCGTTCCGCTCTGGATTATTATTACCTCCTTGGTGTTTTTCTAACTTATAGCAAAGTATCATTTTGAGGTTTCCTCCAATTTAAAGGTGATTTTACATCGCAAAATGACTCATAACTCGTAGAAATGCTCCTTTAAAGGGTTATTTCTACCATCAACAAAATTACCTCTAAATTCAAGGAAACCCGAAAATAATACTTTACAAAGATAGAAAAACACTAAAGAGATAATAATAAACCATAAAGGAACAAGGATGGGTAAGGATGGAGAAGATTGACACGGATTGCAAACAACAAAATTGAAAAATTTAGGCTAAATGTTTCAAACCGTTTAACCGTGACGCAGCTCCTTTAACGTCCACGAGATTTTGGTGCACCATGATGTGGCTGATAATCAAAGGCTCACATTCTTTCACTTTGTAAACAAGTGAATTCTCCTCCTCCTTCTTATGATGGTGGATAATTACTTTCACTGAGTTGAAATGCCAACCTTGAAAGCAATCAAAGTCATGGCCCCTTTAAAAGATCGATAGTAAGAAGAGTGAAGTCAGTGGAGAAAGGGAAACTGGTTTGTTTCGAACTTTCTACTGTCATTTTTGGCAATGTTCCTGTCGATATCTTTTTTACATGTGTTTCCATAATGAATGAAGTGTTTGTTACAAGGACTCTGGCTCCAAATACACAAGGAGGCTTTTAACACTCGAGTGCGATTTCATTAAAATCTCTAAAAGGAATCAATAAAAGATGTTAAGCTGTCTAATTTCGGTTGTTAAATTAAAATAACAAAGAAGGCTTGCTTTTGCAAAGCACTTAACCCAATTTACAACCATATAATTACCAAGAGTTATTCTTTAATCCTAGCAACGGGTTGAAAAGCGATGTCATAGTTTTCTGGAGACTGCACCATTAGTAAAAGCAGCGAGTCAAAAAACAGTCTGCAACTGTCCGCGAGTCCAGCAACAGTTGTCAAGCTTGTTCAAGGTCAGTGCTTCAGTAACAGTAGCTTCTATGCTTGGGTGCGTAAACGATAATCCGTCACTTGAGTTTTAAGATAACCTTGTAATTATCAGTCATAAGTCTTTAATCCGGCAAAGATTTCAAAGCGGCATAGCTATAATTACTTATCCTGCATAACCCTCGTTTTAAGGGTACACTCGTCTATAGCGGGTACAAGACTGTCATATTTCAATAACTGTAAAACATTTCCGAGTGAAAATAGAATATAAAGAGAAAACAGAACAAAGAAAACCGACAGAAGAGGTATTTTAACTTTTTGCTCTTCGTTTATTTGCGAGAGTTTGTGAAGTGAACCGACAATAACTTCGCTCTATTGAAAACGAAGATAATCCGTTTACTGCTGTATTTTAATATGCCTAGTCAACTGTAAAAACCAGTGACCTCGAACATATAGGTATGTTGGAAGATCAGTGCTTGGTAACATTCCCTACATCTCTTTTACTTTAGTGCTACCAATTGTGAAGAAGACAAATAAATCACAATATTTTAGAGAAGAAGCCACATCAGCCTAAACTGGTTTTTATGGGGGTCTATTGGAATTTGGAGTGTTGATTTTTGCGGAAGGAGGAAAACCGGAGAGGCCGGAGAAAAAACCCTCGGAGCAAGGCGAGAGCCAACAACAAACTAGAAAGGAAGAACTGTCTATTGTACAATTTAAGGTGGCTAGAAACAGTTTCCAGTACTTTCCAAGACTTGGGTCATTATTATTTTTTTTTTTTCAGAAAACCGCACTCACTCACTCGCTTTTTTCATTAAAATGGAGTTTTAATTTACGAAAACGTTGATCAGTCACCTATTATAAATACAAAGAGCGATAATTTTTATCCACCAGGCCCCAGTTGTTCAAAGGCTGGATAACGCTATCCACCGGATAAATCACTATCCAGCGGATAAGTGTTAACAAAACAAACCGCGCTATCCACTGGATAGTGATTTATCCGGTGGATAGCGTTATCCACCTTTCGAACAACCCGGGCCAGGTTGTCGGCAGATAATTGCAAACCTGCAGTTATTGAAAATGCGGCCATGCAAATGAGGAGGACTCTTGTCTGATCGGTAAAAGTAATCCTACGTGCTTATGATAACGATCGGCATGTAATTATATCCGTTTTAACGAACTTAGCACTTCTAAAACCTGTCAAGACAGGACTGTGTAAAACCGGTCACTGCATGTGACGACTCAAAAGCCTTCTCCAACTACTGTCTACACTGAAGTGGCCTGCATGAGAATATTTGGAATTTCCAAGGCTTTTACGCCTAAATGAGATCAAACTTGCAGCCTGCATGAGCTGAGACTCGAGTTTAAAGGTTTGTATTCAACGCAAACATAATAATTAAGTGACCAGGGTCGAGTCACCTCCGAAAAGGACAGATTTTGTTTGGTAGCTCTGCTAAGAAAAGGTTTAGCTGGTACCTCAGATATAAATAGATACATCGTAAAAGGCTATCTGCGAACCGCTTTTCAGTTCGACGCATAAAATCAGTGTTGTCAGCCGTTAGGATATAGCGTTGAAAAGCTTTTCTAGTTATGGAACTTGGGAGGTAAAAAATTCAGTCACAAATCAAAACGATTTTCTGGTTCAAGCAAAAATAAATTCGCGTTTTGCGCTTGAGTGGGGTAGGTCGGGTACCACTCCAAATTCAGGCCGTAGCTATTAACAGGCAAACCGACGCACTTTCCTCAGTCATCATCGTATTTGTTGTTTATTATAAGTCATCATAAACACCCTAAATACCTAAGAAGAGAATTTAACCATGGACATTGCTTCAGTTAGTAACTACTAACAGGCAAACCGAGGCACTTTCCTCAGTCATCATCGTATTTGTTGTTTCTTATAAGACATCATTAACACCCTAATACCTAAGAAGAGAGTTTAACCATGGACATTGCCTCAGTCATATTTTTTTCTGGCTACAGCCATGACATAACGTAAGAGTTTTAGTATCTACTTTCCACAGCTTCTAATATCAGTGCTGCATGATTACCGACGACCTGTCTCCGTCTGGCCTGGTCATCTGGCAACTCAGTCGTTAGAGCAACGGTGATCCCATTAATGTCAAAGAACTATTCTTTACCTCGTGTGGTCAACTACTGTATTTCCTTTCTAACGCTCGGAGGTAAATGCTTGGGTTGATTTCCATCAATCCAAGTTACTCTACTTCCAGCTCCCAGAAGAATATGAATTATTACGAAGAAAAAAGCTTGCTGACTTCGAAGAATGTAGATAGGACTTGTACAACTCAGACAGCATATTTTTTACGTCTCGTTTCTCTCTCGAAATTCCGCACCGATAAGCAAGACCCTTATCAGGACTTACCTTTCAGCCGATGTTGTAAGCGGCTTAATATGAAGTGTTTTGCAGTCTAGTACTTAAGCAAGTCTGGACACTGTTAACCAAGTTTTGGTATTTTTTAAGAATTCTTTTCGCACTATTTTTCGAACTTGGAATAAACTACTGTAAAAAATATATCTATATGTTCCTGGGATTCAATTGCTTATGGGGGCGATTGTTTCATTTTGAGTTTCATTTTAAAGGGGAGAGCTTTGTGCACGTGAGTTGGGCCGTATGGGCCACTATTGTTTTAGGCCTCACTGAGATTATTATCTCAAGACATTACAATGCACACAAAAGCAGGAGCCCACACGCTGGCCATAAAGTATTAAAACTGCAAACATTGGTTTATGATTGATTTTACATTCATAAAGAGCCAATAAGCTTGTAGCAATCGACGAATGTTTGGTTTTCGCACTTCCCTATTGTATGTACCTCCAAGTGTACCTTTATATGTGCGACAAAAGACCATTCTACACGAAACGTCCACCCCTCCCCCCCAGGGGGGGGTTGGACTAGCATTTGAAAAGGGCGGGGATGCTCATCGTTTGCTTAGGGGTGTAAATTTCGAATTTTGGTCTCACTTGGGGTGTTCTGGGAAAAAACGCCATTATATTTAGCCGTGAAGGTCTCGTTCAGGGTTGCAAGCGAAGAAATATAAAAATATATATTTAATTTACGACGATGCTTTTAAAAACTACTTATTGGTGAAAGTATTCGATGATAATGTCTTTGCCATCATTAAAAGTCGCTGTATTTTTCACTTGTCTGTGTTTTGACATGGCGTCTTTCAGGGGTCAAAAAAAAGCTTGGGCCACACCCAGATCGGTTTCTTCGACGGTTTAATTCAAACTTTCCGACAATCATTACCACCCCTTTCATATGCGAGTGCCCCCACCCTCCCTCCCGGGACGAAACCACAGCTAAGACGTGAGTGTTAACTCCAATCTACTCGATCTGCTCTTTTTAACAGGCTCAAGAGGCAAACCTTCCTTCAAGAAAACGAATTCTTAGAACCCAGAGAGGAATAGAAGAACTATGACGGGGCATTTTGGCCTGGCAGTGTCAAACAACAGCAATGTAAGTAGTTCACAAGACGACATGGATATTTCTACCGAGTCAAACGCTGGTTTTATAGTCATTTGCGTTATGCTTTCCATTCTTGGACTCTTCATAATTGGTATCAACGGTCTGGTCATTTATCTGGTGCTGACCAGGGAATATCTCAAGACCGTCACCAACTTCTGCCTGGCAAGTCTGGCCGTATCTGATATGCTCTCAGGGCTCTATGCTGTACCGCTTATTATTGCCTGTAGTTCTCGTGCTGGCACCATAAATATCTGTGTAGCCATGGACTTGGGTCAAAGATTTCTATCGATATCGACCGTGCTACATCTGCTTTTGATTACCATTGAAAGGTATTTCACTATAGTTTTCTCGGTAATGAGAACTACTTCTGTTATCTCCAAGAAGACCTGCCTGGCAGTTTTGGTGCTAGTTTGGACACTATCACTTTTCGCCTCGCTCATTCAGCTATCATTCATGAACGAAAAAACACAGGAACCAAGTGTAAACGATATCATTTACGATTTCATTTGCCTTGGACTCCTGGTTGCGTTTCCCCTTGCAACCATGGCAGTGGCCTACATTCACATTTTCTATACCCTGAAGAAACATTGCAAGCGAATAAAGCGGGACGTCTCACATCTCTCTTCAGAATGCATAGAACGCAACGCAAAGAAGGAACGGAAAGCGCTTGTCATTTACGGTGCAATGATTTGTGTCTTCATGGTCGGATGGTTCAACTATTTTTTCAACTCGCTGCAAGACGATTTAGGAAACAGATCGGAGATACCCTTGTGGGCTGACGCTATTCTGATTCTGTTACGGTTCTCCACCGGGTTTTTTAACCCATTGCTGTACACGTTCCTCAAGCAAGACTTCAGGCGAGCGAGAAAATCCCTCCAATTCTTTGTTTGGGGAGAACGAACTCCTTTTCAAAGAACATCTTCGAGTGTTTCTTCTACAAGAAGGACACATCTTTCGTCTGTTTCATCCGCCGATCATGCGGCCTCCTCTGTTTGATTCAGATTATTTGGCACATTGATCAATAACCTTTTTCCCGCAAAAATAAACATAGCCGCGAAACGTTTTTTAGCGGCCCCTTTCTGTAATGCTTTTCGCGAACTTTGAACTTTGCCAAGGCTCGATTTCCCCCGCTCCCTCAGGCCCGGTCGGCTGCTAATCGAGCCTAAACTTTGTTGGAAGGCTAGGTTAGGCAAGAGTACATGTATTTGGTATTACAATCCTGGGTACAATGTAAACTCAGTTACACTAGAAAATTGTACGCGTGTAATTGTCAGATGAAAATTACCGTTCTGCACTAGTCCATGAACACATAAGAAACTCTTTATCAGAAAGTTGAAATAGTCGTTTGATATGAGTGAAGAGGCCAACCCGGCTGTGAACCCTGGAACAATCCAATTTGTTAATCTACAGTTGTGAACGTGACAACCGTGCATGTACAATTTGATTTCATTCAGAGTGGTTTGCACTATCACTGCTCCTTTTAGAAACAACATTCCGTGTCTAATACACAATAAACATTCTTATGAAAAGGGCGCATTATGTAAAGTCTGTAAAGTTACCTGTAGCCTCTGCGTAAGTCACGCAACTCTGACATGGTGTTACCGTGCGTCTTCCCACAAAAGTCACGCATTCCTGGAGGAAAGTCAGTATCAGGATGTGATATCCTCTTCTCTATAAGAATATAACAATTAAGAATGTAATCAGAATAAAACATACGATTGTGATCCAATGCCATCTAGGCCTAAGGTAATTAAAGTATTTTTCAAGGTGGCTCAAAACAGTTTCAGCCCTTTCCAAAACTTAGATTTTGATGGGTCATTTTAACCACTCTTTATCAATTGATGCTGCAATCATAGTATCAAAAAAACTGCCCAATGAACACGTTGAAAATTTAAGGTGGCTCCGAACCCTATGTACCAAAAGATGCAGCTTATCATGCTTATCAAAAGATGGTAATATAAAAAATTTCAGGGTGCTGCTTTTGAATTATAAGCTTTTAAAGCTATAATAAAGGGTGTTTTTAGCAGGTCACACTGTTGCTATGGCAACCTATTGTGTCACGAAATTGATAACGTGTTCACCAATGATTGAGTAGTTTTTTGATACCATGATTGTAGCATGAATTGATAAAGAGTCTTGGAAAGTGCTGGTAACTGTTTTGAGCCACCTTAAAGCAATGGGAATTCTTGTTAGACAATTCAGTGGCACCCCTAGTAATTCAATCACAATGTATTTTCAGGGTGTTGCTCACACTTATTGTTATCCCTACAAGGTACCAGTGTACTAAAGCACTTCTATTTCTGGGTCAGATTGATCTTGATGAGACCGGTGGGAAAGCCATTGGCAGGTATAAACTTTCTAGTTCCCTCCCTTCTAGTTCCCTGCTTTTTCTACTGAAAATATATATATGGGTTATTGACCAAGCATGAGGTCAAGAAGTATGGGTTATTGACCAACTGTGAGGTCAAGATGGCTGGATATTGGCCGAGTTCTTTTTTTGCGTGTTTATGGACCTCGACTCCGTCTCGGTCCATAAACACGCAAAAAAAGAACAAGGCCAATGTCCAGCCCTCTTGACCGAATAAGCTTGGTCAATAAAGGATTTATTATATGGCGCTTGGGGAAATTTTTCTTGCAGGACAAGGCGGGTAGTCCCGAGCGGGCAAGATCGCTCCATTTTGCCCGCTTGGGTAGCCAATCACAGCGCAGGATTTGATTCATCTTGCCCGCTCACAGAGCTAGCCATATAATAAATGTGTTATTGACCAAGCGTGAAGTCAAGATGGCTGGATATTGGCTCTAAGTTCTTTTTTGGGTGTAAATTCGCAAAAAAGAACAAGGCCAATATCAAGCCATCTTGACCGAATGAGCTTTTTCAATAAAGGATTTATTATATGGTTTTCAGCGGCAAGATCTTGCTCCATTTTGCCCACTTGGGTAGCCAATCACAGTGCAGGATTTTATTTTTCACTATGTCTTTTTATTTTGTGCATGTTTATGGATCCAAATGGAGTCAAGGTCCATAAAGTCACAAGAAAAGAACAATGCCTACATCCAGCCATCTTGACTGAACAAACTTGGTCAATAAAATAAATATTCTATGACTTTGAGGGAAATTTTTTAGTGCAGGACACAGCGGGTAGTCCTGAGCCAGCAAGATAGCGCCATCTTGCCCACTTGGCGCAGGATTTAGTTCATCTTGCCAGCTCACAGAGCTAGCCATATAATAACATGCAGTATTGTCACTTTCACCTAAAGTAATCCTTTTTCCGCCAGCTCCCACTACCTTGGGAAATCTACCTACCTCGTAGATTCCCCTGTTCCCACTCATATACTACTGCTAACTAGTACAGCCGAAAGCTACATGTACCTTCCTACCTTACAAGCATGTAGAAATTACGAAAATTGACGTGGAACAGCTCCAAAGTAGTACCAAAAAACATGATTGTTAACTTACAATGACTATTCCCAATCACTACTATAGGCTTCACCCACAAGGAGTTTTAGTAAAGTGTGTAATACAAAATAAATATTGCATGTAATAAAATACCTGAAAAAATCACCAAATTCTGATTGCCTAAAAACAGAGAGCAGCATTCGTGTAGGATGAGCACAGGAAAGTACAACACAGGTGCAAAGTTGTAAAACACATGCAAATTACAATAAAGATTGAAGAAACTCAAAGCCATCCAAAGGTATTCTAAAGGTAATCTAATATCACCCAAAGCCTCCCAAGTTAAGCCAAACACAAATAGAAGAATTCTGATCACTTTCATTGACCACCCAAACACTGAACCAAAGATTTCCAAAGGTCACGCAAAGATTGAATCGCATTTCAATTGGTATAGTTAAAGACTGTAAATAGCATATTATTTACAAATAATCACATGATTTTTCTCATGCAGTTTGAAATAAATATAAGTATTTTTTTTCAGACAACATATTGAAGTTACCCTTTGGTCCCATGCAAATTTTTAGCCTTTGAAAGATTTACTCATGCTTATCAATTCTAATTTACACTCAAAGTAATGTGATTACCTAAACTAATATAGTGCAATGAAAATGCAATGCTTTGAAAGAAACAAATGCCTTCTGGGATAAGGTCGAAAACTCCTCTCAGATAAGAAAAACAAATTAATTAAGGTGCCCAAATTGAAGCTTTAATGACATCATGACTAAACAGTGTCCTAATTACCAATATTTTGCTCCGTAAGTTATTGCAGATGAGGTCACAACTTCAGTCTATGCAGTTGTAAGTGCCATACATGTAGATAGCCACAGGTTCCATTTATGATTTGATTAATTATTTTGAATAACTGATACCCAAACAGTTCCAAATATTTCTAAAGATTGCCAAAGATCATTTGAAAATTTTCAAAGGCTTTCTAACGCTATTGGAAGGTTAACTAGCATTTACAATGACTGAAGAATACCACCCACTGCCTAAATAATTGATTGCTATATAGCCAAAGACTGTAAATAATCTACTTTTTAAAGCTATTTCGTTACCGAGGAGTCACATGACTTTTCTTGAACAATTTGGAAGGAATAAGCACCATAGGCTCAAAGAATTTTGTTAGCCTTCAAAACAGTTACTCATATAATAATATATTCCTCGTCTGCGAGGCTATAATCGGTCATGGCATGAGCAAAGCCGTTGGTGAACGAAACCAGAGTCGGCGAATGAAGTGAGTCTGTGAGCAGGCTCTCATTGTTGGTGGCACAAGCAAAGCTCTCAGCGAATCATGTGAGATGAGAGCCGCCACTCCTCGCCTTAGTCCTCCCTCGTTTTTTTCTTGCTTGTTTTCACTTGTCCCCAACTACCGAGAGCCTGGAACAGGCTAAGCCAGCACAGACGATATTGTTTTCTGAATACAGCCCCTCTGAAGGTGTCAAGATTTGACAACTTGCTACCATTATTTCCAAACTTGATCATGGTCAGATTTAATTCCAAACCATGACAAAGTATACATTTTAAGAAAGCTTTAAGTCCAAAGATTATTAAAAAATATATTTTTGTACTCTAGAAAGGTAACCTGATGTGGGCTGATAAAATCTGCCACCTGCTGGGGAATGCCAGGGCCAAAAGCACAGAGCGTGACTAGTCAAATCTGACACAAATATCCAACATTCATTTTAATGCATAAATTGACTTTGTTTAACGAGGGTAACACATAACAGTCTTCGACTGACAAACCCGTGGCCCTCGAATTCCCAATCGAATTGGAATTTAGAAATGTTGATTTTTGAGGAGGGAGGAAAACCGGAGAACCCGGAGAAAAACCCTCGGAGCTAGGGCGAGAACCAACAACAAACTCAACCCACATATGACGCCGGGTCCGGGAATCGAACCCGGGACACATTGGTGGGAGGCGAGCGCTCTCACCACTGCGCCACCCCAGCTCCCCAAACATACATAACTTCGACAAAATGCACTGGATAGAAAAGATCTCTACTTAAAACACAAAACTTACTTAGAACAACAAATCCTAAAAATTTTAGCTTAATTGGACAAATCCTTCTCAAATTATCTTTTCTCAAAGGCAAAAATAACTCATTTTGAGAAAATGAGCTTTGAACTTATAGTAACGGAAATGTTTCTCAAAATAAAACTTTAATACCTAAGATTCAAATTCCGGTAAATTAAAGCAAAAATTTGAGCTTTTTACAGAATTTTGGGTGTACTGCCACCTTAATGTGTCAGATTAGAAGCCAATAGAAATTGAGAAAAACATCAACAACAATGATAGCAAATTGCACGTGGAGGCGCTTGCCGCTTACAACGTTGGACAAATACATATTTGATGTCTTTAATCACAGCACAATCTAAGCCAAGTGATGTCAGTGATTTTCCCTCCTTTACCAATCAAAATCATGTGATTACCTATACTACTTTGGAGCTGAATAGTACGTTGTGTTTTGATGATTGACAATTATTTTTGGCACTGCATACCTTTCTAAAATATATTCTCTTCACAGTGCATCATATCCAAGTTTAAAGCCATAAAACATAAAATGCAGAGGTGGAAGTTTATCCCTTTGTGGTCACAATTTGGTTTCTTAAAGAGCGCAGGCAAAACCCAAGCTGTTCACTCCAAGAAGTTCAATGGGTATTGAAATCTAGCCTAGGCCATGAAGAAAGCTTACTTCAGTGCTGGTCCTTTAATTTGAACTGCGGAGTATTTCAGCTTGCAGTGTCACATCCTGGGGGGATACTCCCTTATATGGGCTATATAGGTATGTGCGGCCTTAAAGGGTACGATTTTTCAGCCATTTTGGTCATAAATAGGGCATCGATTTTGGCCATTTAGGTCATAAATGGGGTACACTTTTTGCTCTCGTCTTGAACTGGGTATATTTTTCAGAAGCTACTTTTTCATCATTATCGCTGTTTAGGGCAACTGTGCCAGTCGCAACGGTCATAAATAGGACATCAAATTTTTGGTTAAGTCATAAATAGGGTAGGAAAAATCGCAGATAAAATAAAGCGGGCCACACATCCCCACCCAATTTTCTGGGAGTACCCCCCTCCCCCGGGGGGTCACATACATACGTAGTTCTGAGGTCTTCTGAGCTCCAGAGCAAACAAACTTTCAGTGACTCCGCGTTTTAAATTAATGTAAGTATGCTCCCTGTACTTGTAAACTAACCTGGAAATTGTAAATCCGCTAATCTCCATCTTTTTAGCTCATTTTGACGTCGATAAATATCGGACAAAGCCGGCGGCCCGGCGCTGTAAATAAATACAGAATGGAGCAAACATCAGATATTTTAATATTCCACGATGAGAAACGACAACAGGTATCAGTTTTGACCTTACACGTGCCTCAATTCTTTTGCTTTCTCGTATTATGTCTTCGTGGGCATATTTTCCAAGCAAGAGGAGGAAGCATTTCACAACAGATCAGGAGGATGGTTGACGCGAACTGTGTTGTAAAATGGCGGGAACAAGCGGGAACACAAAACACCCGCGACCTTACACGCGATCAACTGTCACGAAATAAAGTCACGCAATATTACGGGGTTTGGCTGGGTGGTTACGCAAATATCTCGTTCTCGTTTCAAGCAGTCAAAACTCTCTCTGCTCATCCAACATATCTACGTTTTAGGCAGTTTTGTACATTTTTTGTTGACTTTTGGATACATTTGGGGATGATAGTTTTTTTCTCAGTGAAGTTAAAAAATTGTTTTTTTTTACACGTACACAAAACAGTTGTCCACCATCCTGGGGTTCCCTTTCGGGGGCGTTCAACTGTGCTGTTTCAAAACTTTTTTTCCTTTTAATCCCTCTGCAAGCTTCCTAAAATTTCACCTTTCGTGTTAAACCCCTCCCCCCCCCCCCCTCCTTTCCCTAAATGTACTAAGGCTACGAAGGGGAGCGGGATGAAACCTGAATTCAAAGGACCCATTTTACTGCTGAAGGAACACAATTACTGAAACTCACCGCAGCCAAAACAAGAGATTTCTAAAGTTAGCAGCCTCGTCGAGCCGTTCAGTTAGCTGGGGCGCGGCGTTAAGGCGGAGCGGGGCGTAACACGAAAAAACAGCGAGAGAGGAGCTTGGTTGAAGGAGCAAACACCTTCCCGCGGAGCGCTTTTCCCCGGCCAGTTGTCGCTCGCCGTTTTTCACGCTGCGTACCAACTAATTGGACACCTGGAGGAGGTTATGCTATAAAGATATGCATATCTAAAAGCTCTCCCACAATCTGACGGATTTTTCAGTAGAAGCCCACCTAAAACCAAATAATGAAAGAAGACCCCGTGGGAGTCAACAACAACACGCTTTTAAGTTTGTAGTTCCTAGAGCAAAGAAACACATTTTTAAGTTTTCTTTCTTCCCACAAACAATTAATGAATGGAACTCTCTTCTGAGGATATTGTGAATACAACGTTCGTAGATAGTTTGAAATCAAAGTTAGTTAATAGTTATTAATGTTCCATTGTATTAGTGTTTTATTTTTTATTCTTTTAGTTTTTATTTTTTAATTTCCCTTTGTACTATTTTTATTGAGATTTTTATAGTTGGTGTGATATCTCATGATTTTTACCGACTTAACTAAGTGTAGATGTAGATGTAGATGTAGAAGATAGCTTCCCTGAAAGGGAAAAAGCTGAATATGTGACTGATAAAGAGGCGTGATCATGAATTAGTAGAACTGCTGGAAAAAGCGTGCTCTAGCTGAAAAACAATACCGTGGCCACTCCTGGAACAGTTTCAGCTTTCAAAACCTGCTCAAAAAATATCAGTCATGCTTTGACAAACAGGAAGACATTCTTTTACTGGTCAGGGGACATGTCTCTTCTGTGCTCGTGGCCCTTAACATTTAATTACTTGTTGATACGATAAAGAGCTTTAAACAGCCGCTCAAAACTGTGTGTTTTGACTAGACGATTTTTAAATCGCTAAAACGTTCAGTAAAATGATTAATCTTTCTCTTGGCAAAATCTAACAACAAGAAATTAATGATGAGTCGAGCAAATCGAAACGGCTCTGTTAGCAGTAGGGTGTTTCGTTACACACGCCTCGCGGAAACCACTAAGAAGGGTTTTTGTTCTGTTCCGGCTCAGTACTGCTCACGTATCGTGATGTCATTACCCAGTCACTACTTCTTGACTTGATCAAACACTTGGAAGCAATTTGGCCTTCGTCTTTTTCAGCACTTCAAAAATAATTAGTTGTAATCTCATGTTTTGGTGAAGTTACGTGACGGTTAGATTGCTTAGGTCAATTTTGCGTAGGGACAGGAAGAGAAAGCCCGTTGCCTAGCAATCTAAAATTGTACAAGCTTGTACAGCATTCCACAACGTTCCGAAACCAGCGATATGTTATGAAACGCGTCTCAAAATACTATATAGCACAGCAAAACTAACAGGGGGAAAGGCTGGTCACCTAAGACTATCTTGCGTAGGATTTGAGTCAACAAGTTATTCGGCGTCAGTTTGAACAATTAACTTTACCGGCAACTGGACAGTACCAAGAAAGTCAGGCTTTGAAGGGAGAGTTTTTAAAGGGTATCATTTATCATGCACTTTGGGTTCATCAAAAACAGACTGAAGTTCAGTGCGCTACAACACACAATGAAGTTTTGTTAAAAAGTAAGGAAAGCTTTCAACAGGTACAGCCCACGAATATACATCAGGCCTTCCTTAAGTTGAAAAGTGAACTTAAGCCGAGTTCTAGAGGTTGATTTCAACAAATTTTAAAAATGTAAAATTAATTATCACCAGGAAGGTCACTGACATGACAATAATCAACATTAAGAAAGGCGGCGATGTTTTGCAGGATAGCAAAAAGAATAAAGTAAGGCAGCAAACATCGCCCAAATAATTAACCATTCCGAGATACCTATGTGACTGGAGCCCAATCCGAAGCTGGGTCCGATAACCTGGAGATCTGGGCACAAGATGATAAGCCTCATAGAAAGTTAGCTCAGCTGAGCAAAAAGGCGATAAGTAATTGCCCCAAGCATTTTTTGAAAAGGGCTAACAAAAAAGAAATGTATTTTTCAAAGCTTATCTGTTTTATTAAACTATTCCACGAAGAACGTGATTACGAATTCGTGTAGCTACTTTGAACGCGAACTTTCTCCAGAAATAACTTTAAAACTCAAACGTGCTTAAAATTAATTTCGCGGTTAATGTAATTCTGCTCACATGACTTATCAATGACTAAGCAACGGAGGCGCTGAATAAAAACAAGGCGAAAATGAAAACGCTGTTTACTTCCTGGTCGTTATGGCACGTAACTTACGTCGACCGCGACAAAACTGTTGTTTTACAGTTATGCAAGAAAGTACTTCTAGATAATCCTTTTACGAAAAACCTTGGATTCAATTTCTTTTTTATACCATTGCAAATAACTATCACTGAGATATTGAACCAAAAAATCTCTTGGCCATGTCTCGTTCAGTAATTTTTAAATACTTCGTGCCTGAAGTAGCCCTGAGTCATCGTATCGCGAGTCATGCCTGTGGCTTGTTTTCCTCAGCAAGTCACGTAGGATCATATGAAAGTTTGGAAAGGCTGGTTCTATAAACTTCTAGCGTATTTTTCACATTTATTTTCACATAGACTCTGCAAAACTGATAGTTCTTTAAATTTGCGCCACTATTTAGGTTGGTCTCTTTTTTCTTCATTGTACGATTCATTCATTCGAAAAAAAGCTTCTAAGTCATAGACAAAACAAGATAAATTCGTGCGCAAATTTAACTCCACGAAGAATTCTGATAACGTATAATTTGTGATATTGCTACATTCCTGTTCTTTCAGCGATTTGTTTTGGTTTATAAATATTCGATTCGCGCAAAGAACAGTACTTATATTGCACTGTGCAAAAGCTCTTGAAACTTCAAAATTTGTACTCTCTGCCAGAAAAGACAAAGCTTTCAAAAATGAAAATATTATTGAATACTGCATGAGCCAGTCCAAATCACAGTTTTTGCAAAATTAAACTCCCGCACTGCTTCACGAATTGAAGGCTACCCAACCACCACTGATGTTTTTAGTGGCTAGCGGTTAATGACCGGAAGTGAAACTTATTGAACATACTTGTCTTGAGTATACGGTATAAATAGCCAACTGTCAGAGAAAATAAAGCTTTGAAAGAGTGAATAGCATAATGAGAGTTAGATTTATGTTGTTTAGACCCAGTAGGTTCGCGGGGCGAAACTGATGTTGGCTCGGAGTATACAAATAAATTATTTGAAGCAATTCTGTCACACAACGCTACTGGTACCAATAAACACGAAATGAAATTTGGTGCCTCTAAGAGAAACGATTTATTACACCGTTCAAATCATTCTAAAATTCGCTGTTTTACAGAAGAGAAAAACCTTAATCCACACAATTTTTAAGAATGGAAGCACCAGATCGAAAGTTTCTCACTGTCTAATCTTCGTAACAGCCCTTTATCTGCTTAGTATATCTTTTACTAATACTCTCCTTTCCCAACCTTTCACAAAAAAAAACATGTATAAGCTCGCTCTCGACAGAGTGTTATAAGTAAGGAAACTACTTTAAAACACATTTGAAAACCATGATCTCTGTAAAGGTCGAAATTCAAAATGGTTGAGTTACATGATCAAAATGCAAATTTTCTTCATGGCAACAGAGGTCGTTTCTACTTCCGCTCAGATTTTCCACCCAAATAAAGGAGCTCAGCGATATTCAAACGTTTTTCTTTTTCCAGGCTTTAAAAAAGAAACAAGTGGCCAAAAATTGTAGATATTAGTTTTTGCTACATCGGCTTTATGATTGTAGCTTTACCTGCCGAATCTCTTGCCAATAGAAAAATGTATTTTTATGCTGAGATTTAGTCTCCTTCGCAGCCGTTATTAGGCTCGTCACGCAACGCTCCTCCCCACTAACGGCCGTTTGTGGGGAGGAGCGTTGCGTGACGAGCCTAATAACGGCTGCGAAGGAGACTAGCTGAGATTATAATGAACTAAATTTGCCTTCGGGTTTTATTCTTCCCCAGCTCAGCGACGGGCGTTAGTTCCAGGACTGACGCGAAGTCGCGGCAACATAAACGCCCGTCAAGCGACGCGTAGTTATCTTTCAGGTTAACCTGTCACGCAATTCCAGTCACGCAATGTAGGGAGTGGGTAGCTGGGCGGAATCTGAAACTAAAGAATACAAATTTACTGCTGAAGCAACTCAGTTATGGAAATGGTGGTAAGCAGAAGGCCTCTCTAGTACCCTCTTCCAGCCGTTCAGTTAGTTGGGGCCAGGAGCCTAGCCCAGGTTGAGGCGCAGCGTCAAGGCGTAGCGCAAAAAAAAAAAAAAGAGGGGGAACGAAAAAAGGAGAGAGGAGCTGGTGCGAGAAGCGAACACGTTCCCGCTCTTTCCCTGTTCTCACTCGCCGTTTTTTGCACTGCGTACCAACTACCTGAATGCTAGAAGAGGCTATAAAGATAGCGAAAAAAGCTAAATACATGTATGTGACTGATAAAGAAGCATGATTGTGAATTAGTTCAAACTTCTAGAAAAAACGCGTTTTAGCTGAAAAACAATACCGAATGGCCACTCCTAAAATAGTTTCAACTTTTAAAACTTGTTTAAAAAATATCAGTCACGTTTTGACAAACAGGAAGACATTCTTTCGCTGGGTAGGGGACATGTCTCTCCTGTGGCCCTGAAAACAGCTTAGTATATACTTCCTGATTCGATACAGAGCCTTGAACAGCCGGTTAAAACTATGTGTTGTAATGGGACGAAACATTCAGTAAAATATTTGATCTTTGGCTCGGCAAAACCTGACCGCAAGAAATTAATCATAAGCTAAGCAAATTGAAACGGCTCTGTTAGTAGGTCTAGTGTGTTTTATATATGACATGTCTAGCGGAGTTTCTGGTCAAGGTTTTGCGGTCATTAAGTTCTCATTACTGCTCACGTATCGCAATGTTATCACCCAGCCTCTACTTCTTGACTTGATCGAATACTTGGTACCAATGTGAGATTCATCTTTTTCAGCCTTCAAAAGAACTTAGTACTAATCTTTTTGTTTCGGGTGAAGTTACGTGACGGTTAGATTCGTTGTGTTAATTTAGATCAATTTTACGTAGGGACAGGAAATGAAAGTGCGTTATTTAGCTACCTAGGATTGTACAACATTCCACAATTGTCCGAAACCAGCGATCTGTTATGCAACCTGTCTCAGAATAGTACAGCAAAACAGGGCGGTTTTTCAGCTGAGACTGTCGTGGAATTTGAGCCAACACGTTGTTATTCGATGTCAGTTTGAACAATCAACTTTACCGGTAACTGGCCAGTGCCGAGAAAGAAGGGAGAGTTTTTTGTTAAGGGTATCATTCATGCACTTCAGGTTCATCAAAAACATGCTAAGGCATGCGTCACAACGCACAATGAACTTTGGTTGGAAAGGCAAAATTTTCAACTGCCACTGACCACGAATGTACAATATGCCTTCCCTAAGTTCAAAAATGAACTTGACCGAGTTTGCAGATTGATTTAATCAAGTTATGAAAATGTGAACATCATCACATGACAATCAGCAAATTAACATTAGAACTTTGTGAAGACATGATTGATCATCACAACTTAAGCAGTTCAGTATGAAATTAAAGCCTAAAAAAAATTAGGCCTGAAAGGCGATACCGCTGTAGTGCTCTACCAACTGAGCTATCAAGCAATCTGGGAGCTGGTCACATTGCGAGTAAGGTGAGGGATGCAAAAATGAATATATGAAAGATCATATATTTGAACTCCGGAGAAAGATATGAAGACATGATTGATCCTCGCAGTTATACAGACAACTTAAGCAGTTGTGAAATTAAAGCCTGAAAAAAAATGTTTTTTAAATGTATGATCTTTCATATATTCATTTGTTTTGCATGCGCGATAGCAAAGAAATAAAATGAGATTGCAAACATCGCCCAAATCCGCCATACCAATGTGTATTAACCACTCTACGATACCTTTTATATACTCTTACTAAAAATTCGGGGAACCTTATCGGAGATAAAACTGGTGCCAAATCCTAAGCTGTCGGATAATTTGGAGATCTGGGTACGAAAGTCCTTGCCTCAAGCATCTTTTGAAAACATTGCTAATAAAAGAAATGCATATTTCAAAGCTTATTTGCTTTATTAAACTAATCCACGAAGAACGTGATTATGAATTCGTCTGGTTATTAAACGGTACTGAACGCAAACTTTCTCCAGAAAGAATTTTTAAACTCAAACGTGCTCACAATTAATTTTGCGGATAATGTAACTCTGCACACATGACTTATCAGTGACTAGGCAACTGAGGCACTGAATAAAAAAAAGGCGAAAATGAAAACGCAGTTTACTTCCTGGTCGTTATGGCACGTAATTCACGTCGAATGCCACAAAACCGTTGTTTTACAGTTATACAAGAAAGTTATTCTGGACAACCCTTTTACGAGGAACTTTTGGATTTTATTAATTATTATTATTATTATTGCAAATAACTATCGCTGAGATATTGAACCGAAAAACCTCTTGGCCATGTCTCGTTCAGTAAAGTAGGTAGGGCAGAAATTTTGAATAACTTTGTGTCAAGTAGCCCTGAGTCATCGTATCCGAGTCATGTCTGCAGGTTGTTTTCCTCAGCAAGTCACGTAATCTAACTTCTAACTTCGAGCGTGTATATTCTGCAAAACTGATAGTTCCTAAAATTTTGTATTTGATTAAAGAAGATATAAAAAGAAATGTTAAAGGAACTTTAAGTTCATCTTGTCACCGTTATCAAATGCAAAAGTCTCGAATATATATTAGTTTAGATGCGAAGGAGTCAAAAAACTTGAAAATGTAAGCAATTTAAACAGTTTTGCACGAATGGCTTGTATGTTTAGGTTGGTCACCTTTCCTTCATTGCACGGTTCATTCATTGGAAAAAACACGTGCTGAATCATAAACGAAAAAGAGCTGAATTCGTGCGCAAATTTAACTCTATGAATAATTTTGACAGCGCATAATTTCCGATATTAATGCATTCATGTTCTTTCAGCGATTTGTTTTGGTTTACAAATATTCGATTCTCGCAATTCAGTACTTACATTGCGCTGTACGAGAGCTCTTGAAACCTAAAAATTTGAACTCCACTGAAAATGAATACCGCAAGAGCCTTTTGCAAAATTAAACTCCCGCAATGCTTTACGAATTGAGGGCTACCCCACCACCACTAATGTTTTTAGTAATTAACCGGAAGTATCTGTTCAATGTGCTTGTGTTGAGTACATGATATAAATAGCCAACTACTACTAAATAAAGCTTGAAACAAAAGTTAACAGCAGAACAAGAGTTATATTTACGTTGTTTAGACCCAGTTCGCGGGTTGACACTGATGCTTGCTCCGAGTCTAACAAATTTTGAAATAAATTTTGAAATAATTCTTCCAGACTGTAACCAATTCTGTCACACAACGCTACAGGCTCTCCTGACCACGAAATAGAATATGATCCCTAAAAGAAACGATTTATTGTACCGTTCAAGTCAATTTAAAATTCGTTTTTATTTTACAGAAGGGAAAAACCCTAAGCCACACAATCTTTGAAAAACTGAAAGCACCAGAGTTTCTTATTGTCTAATCTTTACGAATTTGCATTCGTAATCCCCTTATAGGATAAGTGCATCTTTTACTAATACTCTGCTCTCACAACCTTTTCACACACAAAAAAAAACATATATAAGCCCGTTCTCGACGGAGTGCTATTGGTGAGGAACACGTTTTAAAACGCATTTGAAAACTATGCTCTCTGTAAAGGTCGACAGACAAAATGGTTTGCGTTACATAACACCGTGATAACAACAAAACGCAAATTTTCTTCATAGTAACAGGTGATTTGCATACCAGACAAAAGATCGTTATTCCGACTTCCGCTCCAATGTTTCGCCCACAAAAAGAGCTCGACGGCGTTTGGACGTTTTCGGCTTTTTAGACATAACAATCCGGCGATATCCAAATGCTCTTTTCGAAAACAAGTGGCCAAAAATCGTAAATATATTTTAGCCACATTGCATGGCTTTATCATTAACACCTGCGCTTCAAAATAATAACAATAAAAAAACAAAACAAAATTGTAGCTTTACCGGCCGAATCTCTTACCCACGGTAGAAAAATGTACCTTTATACTGAACTAAATTTGCCTTCAGGTTTTAACTATAAGGTATTCTAGCTCAGGATTTGCTAGAGAGAGAAAACCATTTTCTGAAAGGAGAGAAATGAAGCGAATCATTCAAAACAAAGATCCAGACATCGCAATATCAAGTTCAGTGAGTGCGTGTGCCAAAGACCAGTCACGTTTTCCATTGATATACATAACTGGCTTAGAAAAAAACATAACAAGCTAGTTAAATTTAGATATGAGTAATGGATTTTTCTTGGAAATTAAATGTACTCGAAGAGTGAAATTTGTGCAAGCGCTCTGGCGAGATCTCTAGATCAGAACATTATTTCGTATGAACATGTGTTCGTTAAAAGATTGTCTTCCTTTCAGCAGTTGTTAAGAGTTTTATTCAATAGCCCATTTGTTGTTCAGCAAAACAGTGGACGTGACTCATTTTTGCTTCCCTTAACTTTCAGTTTTATTTGGCTAATTGTGATTGGTTATCTAGCACTTCCGCGTTTCCGCACGTGCTTCTGAATTGAGAGAAAATAAAGATCAGAAAATTAAAAACACGGAAACAACTCCAGGTATATAGCATTTTCACTAGACGCTGCTCCATCATAAAATCTCGGCAGTTCGCGCGAACAGTAGACATCGCATCGACGGGTTGTACAAAACACCAAGCCGACAAAGCCTTGGCCTGAACCTCTGAGTGCAATTTAAAAGATCTCGAGTTAAAGTTAAAATGGACGAAGAATTTCGTTGTGATTCCTGGTTGAGCCTTCTGGAAGAAATTTTACAACGAGGTAAGAGAACACATACGTTTAAAATTCTAAATGTATCTGTTGTTTTTTTCGTGTTTAAATTGCCGACGACCGCTTTCTGGACAGCAGCAGGTCACGCTGTTGAGCACTTCTGTGACACATTATCTGGCATCGAAATCGAATTTTAAAAAGCGTAAGAATATGATATGAACGATAGGGGACGGCACAGATCAAGCCGAAAGGCTAATGGTCAAAACTGAGTAAGATTTAAAGAGATAAAAAAAACTATCACAATTACGTGAGACGCGTTCCAAGGCGGCAAATTCAAGTTTAGGTCATTCTGCCTAGATTCTCTGGAATCCTCTTTGTTGATTTTGGCACAGTAAGATTTTATCAATAAGTCTTGTAATTGAATTGATAATTTAATTTTTCATATCGCGCGTCCCACCGTTGCCAATAGCAACGTACTATTTGTCAGCCAGTTTGAATGACTCCACTGACAGTATATTTCCCTTTCCATAAATATATTTTAAAGGCCATTTTGAATAGTTCTGCTTCTCGATTCCGGGTCGCCGTTTATGCGCCATTTCTGGCTGGATTAATGTCTGTATGGATTTCTGAGGAAACTGAAAATTTTCTAGTGACCAAAGAGGTGAATAGTTATCAGGCGATATACCTCTGTCGCGTTGTCAACCCACTTCCTGAGCAGACATAGCTGAGTGAAAAGACCAGTCGATCAAAAGCAGCCGTTAAAGGAAAATAAGTGGTAACAAGGTTTCGGACAAGAATATTTCACGGAACTACGCTTACAAACACACCTACAATGGCGAACTGTCTACTCTCTATACAAGAGTAATCCGGCAGGGCGTGATTGGTCCAGCCTGGTTGAAAAATTGATTTAATAATTGCAGGGATGACCACAACACTGATAGCTACTAGTATATTTCCAGAAAGACCGTTTCGATTACTGTACTGATTTTGAAAGTAAACTGTTTACAATAAATTAGACCGTGGATACTCAAAGACTTCTAATAGATCCGCCAATCAGATGTGATTATCGAAAACTTCCGAAAACAGCTTTAGACCACCAGAAGGGAAAATTTTCGAGTACTTCCAAATATTTTTTAACTTTATCAAAAGGCTTGAGACTACACTGAGGAATGTTCTTGAGGATTCCTTCATGTCCTCCCTCGCACTGTTGGCGGATGTAACCTACCCGAGCACGTCGTTTAAGCAAGAGGTCAACCAGAGAAGTCTTTCTACAAATAAATAGTTTCGAAAATTTTCTTCCGTTACTCTGCTATCCCTATTGAGCACGTGCGCTCATTTTATTGATCAGTCTGAAAATTAATACGCCTTTTGAATACCAGTCTAGCCCACAATACCGATATCAGGAATGTTTTCACCAACGGCAGTGATTTCGGACGCTATCGCTGTCGTTTCTCGCTGCGTGGTGTCCTCGCGGAAGTATGGCGTGGGCCACACGCGATGCGCAATTTTTTCCAAAAATAGCATGTCCATCGAGATGCTTCTTTGTTACGGTCTCTGACCCCGATTATGGCTCCTGTTATTATCCACAACCCCAAGCGTGGGTTCGCCTAGTTGTCAGCATGGCTAGGCCGGTAAAAGACATAAGAAAGCTGTCTACCTCATCAGCGGTGCGATCTCCGCAAACCGAAAGAGCTCAAAAACAGAGGATCTACTCACAGTCAATAATTAAATAGCTTTTTTAATTTCACTCTTGCCTCAGAACCTGAATGGGACAGTGATTATCCAAAGGATCTTCTAAGCTTTCCATTAAAGAAGCCAAAACTTGAAGTGGATCGGGACGAAGTGCTGGACAGACCCCTTTACATCAAGCACGACTCAGGAGAGTTGTCGTTTCCCAGCAAAGAGAAATGTCACATACCATGCGTCATCACACAGCCAAAAGTTAAAGTCCATTTTCTGGGCTTAAAAAAGGTGCGTATCAGCGAGATAACATTCAAAGGGCCGTAAGCTCCCTCCGGTATCTGTGTGGGGCAGGTCTAGGGTGGTGGTGGTGGTGGTGGTGGTGGTGGGTGGGGGGGGGGGGGGTTTCGGGCGGTTCGGTCGAAGCCCCTAAATTTACAAAATGACCGGCCCCCTTCTCTAAAATCCTATATCCGCCCCAGTCTGTGGTAAACCTATCTAAAATTGACGTAACCAGGCCACGGATCAGTAAACCAATGAAGAGTGACTGCACACTGGGGTAATGATAGAATCATTTTTATCTTAAATCCGGCCATTCATTCATGGCAAGGCGACTTCCAGACCCGAAGGGTCCCTCCCGCCCCCAACCTCCGCCCGATAGTGGATAAAGGACCTATCTTCACTTTGCATCCCCGTCCCCCTCTTGGACATCTCAATCTAAGCGCACTATTTAACAACAGAGCGTTAAGGTGACAGAGGTCCTTAGTTAGCAAAACATTGTGTTTATAGACCCATTGGAAAACCGTTGTATAAACCCTGCCTTGAATTTCTGTTCATAGGAGTATGAAAAAGTACAGAGTCGTGTAAATCGTCAGTCACGGCAGAGGCTAACCGAGGGAAAGGTTCGAATGGTGGTAACGGCAGACGCACCAATCTCACAAGTTGACGTTCTTGTAGAACGAGCACCAATGGCAGCTGCTCTAAGTGGTGACGTCACGGGTAGAGTGCCGCTAAAGGTTAAAATGGGGCCTCAAGTTGATAACAAGGTAAGAATTATGGAGTGGTGCTTGATGGGACGAACTTTTCGCGCCATTATAAACATTGGATCGACCATTCGACTGATTTCTAAAAATGAAGAATCGTAGGCTAATAAATATTTTTAATTTGAACTTCAAAACTGACAAAGTGTAAAAACTTTAACTTTAACATTAACTTGAATGTCTTTTGGTTGTTCTCAGCAATACCTGTCTGTGGATCTCGATTCAGTTTACATGTCTGCTACAGGCACGCCAGTTTACAAGCTTTCTACCGTGGACGCTGACAGACGAAACAGGTTTCGCTTGGTAGTCAGCTTGCTGTTCCTTGATGGAGATCGCAGTCAGTCATTTGCAAGTCCTACGTTTCTGTTACGAAGCCGCAGACCAGAGAGAAAGAAATCATATTAGTCAGGTTAGACGAGCCATGGAGAGAATCACAAAAATCACGTGTCACTAGAGACACCCTGTGTTCCAGTTCCCTTGTTGACTGAGCGCGTCTCAAGCAAGACGAGCGGAATCTGTGACCAATCGCGTGTTCCGGAAGACACCAGAGATGTTCAAGATCTCTTTCTGTAACAAAACCGACAATTATTGAAAGACAGTTTTTTATTTTTCCTAAACCCATTCCGTTCCGTTCCCGTTCACAGTAGGCCGTGGCGAGGATCTGGGGCGAGCCGCGTGTTCCCGAAGACACCGGGGATCCCAGACCTCTCATCGGTCAGTGGCGTCTTAAATTACGATCGTGACAACGTGAAAAACGTAGGCTAGTATTGCCTTCAAACAAAGCTTTAGGAGGTAGTTGTATTTAAGCCCGGGCCAAATGGAAACGAGAGTTGATAGGATCGGAGGAAATATGGCCTGAAACTCCAATGCATCCCTGACGATTCTTGAATGCTCCCCGGCCATCAAATTTGAATTTGTTCAAGTTTTTCTTGAGAATTGTCGAACCCTCCATGAACCGTAACCCATGTTCACTGAGAGTTTCTGAAAACTATCCGACGTGGATCTCGGACGTTCTTGTTTGGTCCGGGCTTAACAGTTTCGTTACCAATTTAATTTGCTACAAACAGTTGCTGAGGTGATTCCTTGGAAATAGAAATAAATTTTAAAATGAATTTCGTTGAAATATTTAAGGTTCAATTGGGAAACCGTGTTTGCAAAAGCAGTAAGAAATATTTCTTTGTCCGAGTTTTACCAGTTTCTATTTAAGTAATCCTTGAAATATTCAGATAGTGTGAGATAGCGTGTACGCAAATTAAGGTCTTTTTCGACTTAGAAAGTTCTGCATGTAGGCTGCTGGTCTCTTTAATTGTTGCTACAGGCTCAAAATGAAGACGAAGAAGTACGTCACGCCCGGGTTGTTCCAAAGGTGGATAACACTATCCGATAGATAAATCGTGGTTTTTTTTGTTAACACTTATCCACTGGATAGCGACTTATCCGGTTGAAAGCGTTATCCAGCCTTTGAACAACTGGGGCCAGATTATACTATCTGAATAAAAAGCATGAGTCTTTTTGTGTTCCTTTTTCCAGTTTTTATTGCAGATGCTAGAGATTTCGTCTATGTTCCCTCAGCTAACATAAAAATAAGGCTGAGGTATTCGCTGATGAGAATTTGTATTTTAAGCTCGGGACTGAAATTGGTTAATATGTGTTGCAAAGAATTTTTAAAATGTTATTTAATTCAGTATTTTAAATTGTAAAATTTTTCAAATTTCCCTGTTTGTATCATTATAACTCTGTTTTAAAGTGTCACGTCTATTTATGAAAAGTGACAATCTACGTCACAAATAAACGTTCAGAGTTTCAGAAAACAATGACTAGTAGCTTTCACTCGCATAGTTTAAAGAGATATTTGAACCGTTCGTCCATAGTTAATAGAGTGGAATGATTATGAAGCCCTGCAAACATCAGAGGAGCAAACAAAGATGCCAAGATTTGTGCTGGAAGGTCCAGGACCGTGCACAATCTTTTGTTTTGCACTCATACACTGTGCACGAGTTACGTAACCAAAACGGTTCAACTTTCTATTGGTTAGTTCCTTAGTCAGCTGGAACTCAACAACTATTGTGTTTTGTGCACAGTAGGACGAAAAAGTGAACAAAAATACAAAAAAGAACTTTGTCTGATTTCATAACCATTCCCCCTATATTAACTTTGGTTCGTCCAAGGATCAATTTACCAAACCTTCCGTGGCAGGTTCCTCCGACGAAGGGCTAACGCTCGAAACGTCAGTTTTCGAATCTCTTTACGGTGGCCAATTCACATTATCAACTCAGTTGATAAAACCAAATTGTCTTGTAATACTCCCCACCAACGCAGCACCACAGTTTCTTTAGAAAGTTACCCCCTTAATACAGTCCTCTATGGTCCTCTATCACCGAAATTTCTTGTGAACGCTAGGTTTAAACGAGAGTTGAAGCTGAGTGTCTCATACATCTCAGCTGGATTGAGTTACCATTGGAAGACCTCCTTGACTCTGTGTCACTATATTCGGGCCTAAATCCTCTTCTGATCGAACAAATCGCTTCTTTAAAATCTTGTTTGAAAAATGTATACAAGATTGGGTCTACCAACGAGCTTGAAAATCTGCAAAACATAAAGGTCGTGCTGAGCCAGCGGGGAATTGTAGCGACCATTTGCCCTCCACCCAAGTCAATTGACAAAGATATAAGAAAGTAAGGAAACCATCCTATGATGTAAAAAACTATCATTGATGCATAGATAAGAGTTGCTCGTTTCTCCTTGAGTTTGTGTCTTTGTTGTACGGTATATGACACAAAAAGCACTGTTTGCTTTTCTATTTCTTTGGTATGCCTTCGCAAAACACAGAAAACTTTGGCGTAAGCGACTATGATGACTAACAGCGGAACACAAACGAATCCGAAGATGCATACAATGTCGTAAATAATCTCTGTTTGTGAGACGAAAAGCAACTGAGGTACGCCATCTTTGACTTCGACCCACGAGAGCTGAAGTAGTGAAGCGCATGACGGAATAAGCCAAACTGCTGACACAATGACAACGTATTTCTTCAAGCTGAAAAAATCGTTTGGCCTCACGTGGCGAACGATGACGACGTATCTTTCCACAGCAATGACCAATAAGTGTAGAATAGCTGAGATGGACAGCATTCTGCTGATAAGATCCATACTGAGGCACCACGGCCCAACATGCTTATAATCTGCCTCCAGCACCGTGCACGCAATGACCAATGGGATCGCGCAAGATCCTGACAGAAAATCTAAGCAGGCGAGACTCGTCAGGCAAATATTGGCTGGCGAACGAAGTTCTTTCTTCTTCCAAACCAGGAATACAACGAAGCAGTTAATAATGACAATAAAAACTGCCATTAGAACTAAAAAGAAAATCACAACCATGTAGGGGTAGTCTGATGCATTTCTGTTATCTCCAGAGGATGCGTTTGTAGCGTCAGCCGGTGTACAGTTTCGCTGCAACTCCATGCTAGTGGTATCTTTTGTCTTGAATTCCACTTTACAAACCTTCGTCCAAGTGCAAAAAAAAAAGTATAAAATAAAACTTTTAGTAACACACAAGGGGTTTTAATTGAATACAATGAATCTTCGATGACACTCAGGTGTTAGGTCCGGGTTAAACATTGCACAAAATCATGATTACACCACCCACTGAGAGGTCTTTTATTAAGGCTTCTGGAAGAATCTGTAAACGGAGGTTTCCCTCTGAAAACGCATCAAGTCCACACCACGCCGAAGGAATCAATCACAATCATTTTGGATTTGTGTCAGTGAGGAAAACTCGGTCAGGGAAATCCGCACATGATTACCGTGACTACATCGTTTTCGAAAAGCTCCGTTTGCCAAATGGTTTCCGTCCACACGAAAACGAAAAGCCGGCTTATTCATATTCCTCCGGTTTGACTGAGAGCGTTTTTGCCAAAAGCTGCGTTTTCGTGACGGATTAGTGTGGACGGTACCGTAGAAATAAAGCTGCCTTTGCAAATTCCTCCGGGGTAGTGTGGACGTTTCCTGAGATGAAACAGGGTTGTCAGGTATGAATACAGATTTACAACATGACCGTACACGGGAAAAGAGCTAATACCTTGCCTTATCTGAATATCATAATGTCTTAACTCTGCGGGTTGAAACAGTTTTGTAAATGTTATTTGAATGCCCATTTGTTCTTCGCTCGAATCACTTGCACCAGCTGGAGCTTGTGGGATCAGCTTTTCAAGATTCAAATATTTCGTTGTCGAGGTGACTCAAAACACATGAATATGTTCATGAAACATGTTCAAGGAGTTTGCTTTGCTTGTAGTTGTGTGGCCATTATTGCATTTCAACTCCTACCTAACTATGGTTCCACTGCGCTGTGATTTCCATGCATATCAACCGAAGACTGAATATTATTTTTTCTATTTTTCTTTTATAGCGTCAGTTAGGCGATAGTAATTATATACTGAGGAAAATTGCTTAATCGTAGTCTCGTTAATTCACAGAAGACGCAAAGTCTAAGTTTGAAGTCGAGAAAAAGAATTAATGAGAAAAAAGATCATAGAAAGAAAGGAAGTAATGTCAATTAGTCCTGGTACTTGCTTGTGGAAAAGGAAGCATCTATCAAACAAACAATATGTACACAAGAGGCTTAGTCAATGCTCAAAAATACGCCATGAAAGTTTGTATCTCCCTTGTTTCACATTCAATAAAAGCGCAACTTAATGAGAGTTCAGTCAAAATTGAAAAACATGAAGGCAAACCGACTATTAAAAATTTAGACTCCTTTTCTTAACAAACAATGCCGTTAATAAAGTGCTATGCTGTTGCGTTTTCTCTCAGAAAACTAAAAGGCAAAAAGAGCCGACAATTGACACCTTTAATTTTAACAAGGTAATCTAGCCGGGCGTCGTTTTCAATAACTGCCATTTTCATAGATGTTTTCCATTAGGCGGACATTTATAGCTAAAAGCAAAACTGCGGGAGACGACTGCCAGGGGACTCAACAATGGCAACGGCTTGCAAACTCTGCAGGAGAAATACGTGTTTTCTTCCACCATTTTGGATTGATGCAAACAAATAAAGTGTTGGTTGTCAAGGATCGGACACTTCTTCAGAACTTTCCTTTTTGTTTATTCTTTAGCAAACTTTAAATATAGTAATAAATCGTGCACGCATGAAGTAGCTTGTGCATTCACACTTTGTAGTGTTGCGGCAACTCGAGTATGCGCACTTTGCATTGCGTGGTTGAATGAAGAGGTGAAACTCTGTCTGTCGCCGCCACATATCTATATTTTTTTAGAATTCGTTTTTGCTATCTACCTCGGTTTCCATGCCATTTGCGTAATCTTATAGGGAAAGATACGTACATTGATATTTCAGTTATAACATGTAGTGATATTTAGCGGTTCAACTTTTAAGTTGTTATGGCTAAGTTTTTTTGCTATTGGTGAATTATAAATCGCTTTTTACTCCACAGACTGTAAGTGCAATTATTTCATTACTTATTAGTTTTCAGTATATTCTTTGCACTTCGATATTGTTTCTCATTTGCATTACAGTTGAATGACAAACTCACGTCCCCTCACGAACACTGCAAATTTACTGTTGTCGTTTGCTACAATAACAGCTAGTCACATAATGCAAAAGGTAGTAAAATACCAGCATGAAGTCCGGTTGGAATTAATCGACAACTGACAAATTGCCCACAATTTTGCCTCGATGACAAATCCCTTGATCATTACAAACAAACAGCCGTCATTTCAAGTGAGACCTGAAACGACTTAATCATTTTTTAGATCAATATCATTGCTAAATGCGTAACCAAGTGCATGTAGTTGTTAAGACCAAAACTTGACAACTGGGAAATTGATCGTCTTCTCCTTTTTTCACTGAGTGGTCGCATGAGGGTTTACTACCTAAAATTTATTTGATCGAAAAACCGCCATAAAAGTCGCTCAAAACCGAATAGCAACCGAACATAAAGACTAAAACTGCCAATTGACAAGCTTGATTCAGCAGCAGAAGACTAGCCCATGTACAGCCACCCCTTCCCCTCAAACAGTGTTACTCTAAGTAAAATTCCTCCTAAAAACACGGCATAAAGTGCCCTTCAGAAACACATGTGAAACAAAGAAATGTCGAGAAATCGAAATCAAAAGAGAACGGCAAATGCACAAATGCCATGAACAGTAGGAGTCGTGTTGGCCTGTCAACTCCAGAGTTTGACTCTAATTGTAATTGTAATTTATGTAATTTATTAATTTTAATTTAATTCTAATTGTAATTTATGCAAAACAATTCCGGAACACGTATGATTGGCGACGCCGCTACACAGACGTCTCTCTCCCCGATTTTTTTGAGGGGAGGGGCGGCTGTACACAGGCTACAAAAGACTTTTTATTTTCTTTTTTCTTAAGTCATTGCCTAGGGAGTAGGCAAACTACTTTAATTCCTTTACCAACAACTAAAAACCAAATGTTAGAGAAGGGAAAAACCCGAAAACAGCAACAGACCATGGATATTTTTAGGGCAAAAAAACGGAAATTCGATCTATTAGAAAGGCCACCAAAACCTTAAAACCGAAAACCCCAAAGACCCCTCTTAACAGACAAAAGGGCACCAAAAGTTTAATAACTGGCAACTGAAATATTTTCAATATGCTATATGAAAAATTGTTGAATTTTTTTACCGACAAGTCTTTTATGTGACTAACTATATATAAGAAGTTTCACCACTGGTACTGATGCCTCCTCGTCCAGTCCTTCTTGCTCGACTCATGAGTCATGAGTCGAGTCCAAAGCGAGCTGTGTACTACATTAACATCATACTAAATGACGGATTACAAGATTTCATTGACAAAATTGGCCCATGGTTAACGTTTTCTATACTTTCTTTTAACAGCGGACTCCACAGAACTCAGTGATTTTGCGATTTTAAAGTATATAGATTGTGTATTTTGACTGTTCATCATTTCAGACCATTTCAGTGATGCCGGGTCGACAGTTCTCTGTCAAGATAGTGTAGAAGGAGGTGCTTGAATGCAAATTTAACACTGTACTCCACATAAACCGCAAAAGTGTCAAATCTTAAATGTTAAATAATTCATAACTATCAATATATTTTAACAAGTCTTGCCCGATTTTGCGGGATTACAGGGCAAGTCAAGACAAAAATGCCGGGAAAAAGTTATGAGCGAACCTGAACAATAAGACATTTGCCGATAGAGATTATTTGATTCTTTGATACCCAACGTGTTTCGTTCCCACACTAGATTTACTGTATTTCACGTTTCGTGTCGTCAGAAAAGCTGAGAGGATTCATAAAAATATCGTGGGATATCTGTGGTCGTTTCGAACGTCATTTTGTACTGTACTCTGTCATTTAAGTGGACAATAAATTATAAATTGCACTAAAATTTGGCGTATATAAGACGGACCTCCTCTAAGTTAGTATTTACTGATCTAAATGAAATCAAACCCCTTTCCAAAACATTCATATTTCTTGTCATTGTGAGAATAAAAGATCTGGTTCGGATTGCTTGAGATCAATTCCCAGTAAAGTAATTAAAGCTTAAACCAAAAATACACTGTAGGAGAAAAATAAGTCGCAATCACTTAACGGGATCTAAAAAGAAACAACATACGGTGATAAACATGATGAATTAGTTATCATCCTTGGTTGAGACGTTTGTTTGCTTTTTTTTGGAAAAATAAACTCGCGATTCCTGTATTAATGCATCTAAGACGTTTTCAGACAATTTTTTTTTTAAAGGTGTAAAAAGAAGTGAAATAAAACGGAGCGAAATAAAATACGTTCAACATTCAGTGTGAACGCCTCAGAATCGCTCTAAACAAATCACATCTTGTTTCATTGTTGTCGATTTAAACATTCTAAAAAAGAAAATTACCAAGTAATATTTAGCGCCTCGTACAAATCAAAGTTTGATTTACCTAAGCACTGTATGTGCTCCGTGATGACGATTTGTTTGCCGTTCCTGGTTCACCGCTCGCGGGTTTAAGGACTCCTTGGTTTGTCCAAGCAGCCAGAGGAAATGAAATCGGAACCAAGCCGCAGCTGGCTGCAGTGTGTTTTGATGACAAGCTCACAACAGTATAGCAGAACTATATCAAAAAGCCTTTTACCGGATATTTAAAGCTGTTGATTACATCAATTGTTAACTGAAGGAAATGTCCATAATTGAAAAATCCCCATTGAACTGTTCTCTCCGTAGGCCACGAATCTCGCAAATGGAAATTTGGGACTAAAATACAAGCACAAACAATAAAAAGGCAGAATCATATGGGCAGTAAGCAAACAGATTGTTGAGATGGAACTATTGATTTCTCCGGTGATAAAGTGCGCCGATAGGTGGAGACAGTAATTAAATAGCAATTCGATGTTGTCTTTGTTCTTCGTTGTTAGTTCTTGTGCAAGCAGGTGTCTACTGACAAAAGGAATAGAAAACACATTGGCTAAAACGCCAGAATGTTTGTTTCAACAAAATGCCAAGAAGCCGGGAAGACTTACCTTAAAAAACTCAAGACTGGTTAAAATTGATGAAATATGGCCACCACATCGAGTACGTGTTTGTAAATTTTGTCTCCACGGTTTCAAAGCGAGAAATCATTAGCACCTATCTTAGCATCTTGGTTAACGAATGAACTACTCGACTGAGAAATATAAATCATCTGCAGCAAATATTACAAGATGATATATACAGACGTACAAAACACATACAAAATCGTCGAGCGGAGAGAGACTGGATACCACAACTGTCACGATCTCTCGTCCCGCTTCAAACTGGCAAGAATTCTGCACCGATTACTCATGGAACGTTCTCTCTTCGAATTTCGATATTATACTGCCAACAAAATTCTCAGTACGGAGCGAAAAGAAAACCAAACACACAAACAAACGAGTATTACAAGAATGAAAGTGGAATACAGTTCATCAAATTGGACTTAGTGACCGCTGTAAACAAATCTAATTGCCACCTTTGGTAAAGTTTTGAATCTTTTTGGTATTATGGAATACTTAATTCGAAAAACGTTTCAAAGGGATAAAAAATGATTTGGGACTTTACGTCTAAAATAAAGTATGGAATATGATATGGAAATACGTTTTCTTACAAAAAGGGAAAGTGGTTGGGGCGGAACATTTCCACCGAAGAACGCCCTAGGGGAAATATTTGCCACGCCAACTAAAACAGACGCCCAGAATTAAATTTAAGAGAATGAAGAGTTTTATCCATCCATTCAATACGGATAACGTCGAAAAACCTGATGTAAACCAAATTTTCCGTTAAAGAATTATTTTACGTTTGATAGCCATTCACCGACACAAAACAACAATATTGTTAGTTTCAAGCGCTGGTGAATGAAAGCTATGTTTTTAACGTCTATGACATTATAGCTAAATAATATTCAATAAAGCAAGGTTGACTTCTATACATCGACGTCCAAACTGATTGGGTTTCAGTTGAAACCGTCTGATACAAATATCATTCCATTTTACAACATTTCAAATTGTAGAATCACCGCGCCTTTTATAATAATAAAATTTGGTTAATTATAACGTTCTTCATATAGATAAATTAATATAACTTACCCTCGGTGTTTTACGATGGCTTTTACAGACAAGTGGATGAAGAAGGTTGAATGCATTATGAAGCTTCACTAATTGCATTTTAAATAAAAGTTGCTGATTGCGGCAAGGGTATAATTGAAAACCTTTTAACCTACATTCTTATCGCCGAATTTTATTTTTCCACAATCACTTTTCAAAATCTGATGTATTATGCATTGTCAAAGCTATTGCTTAGATCTTGAATTTTTTTAGTCTTTCCTAGCCTTTCATAGGACATTAGGAATTAAAGTAGCTCATATCTGAGTGAAACCAGAGTATATTACGTAGGGAAGAACAATGGGTGAGTTCAGTAGGGGTGGTACACTGCATATATTTGCCTGCGTCATTAGTTTCTAAAAGATAAATTGAAGATGGAATATATTCAAATTCGGTTCAGTAAAAGAAAAACTGTTTCATTCTCCCTCAACGAGTTCGTCCGAATGAAAAATGTCTTTCCATTCCATGTTGATCAGGAACTTGCTCTAGTCTTATTCCAAGCTATTTCACTTAAAATTTATATCACAAGTCTCACTCTTAGATGTATTCACTTTGTCAATTTACTTTGCACACAATTTGCGCAGTTTAATGAAACCACGAAATGTCAAGCCATCCTTAGACTATATCTTGGTGATATCGCAGAAACGCAGTTTATCTTAAAATCCGGCCTTGGCAAGTTTCCGTTTTTAATCAAGTGTGTTTTAACGACTTTGATTATTTATCAACGCTCAAGTATTATGTCGTACACCTTTTTGAAACACGTAATGCAACTACACGTTTTTACGAATCTTGCTGTAAAAAAAAAACAAGCAATGTGTTAAAATGTACAGCGATACTTGACACTAAACAACTTGTGAAGTTTATCATGTAACATTTTCCTTTCTCAAAATCCTGACTTGGCCTTAGTTGTCATTCTCGCGTGGTCATGACAAATAAGGAGACTGCTGACATAAAGCCTGTTAAACCGGTTTTTTCTGACTACATTGTCGTTCGCTTCGCGTGCTATTTGTACTCTACAGAGTGGAATAAAATGATTAGAGCTTTCTGTTTGACAATGAGTGAATAAGCCCACGGGAGGGCGCCTCATTTTCCTTCCGGACGTTTACGACGCAAAATAAAGAAATTTCTTCAGCCCATGGGGAAAGTCAAGTTCAACACTGTCTTTTGCCTCCGTTTCAAACAAAGAGTTACAGGAAGCCTAGCTCATTGAGTTGATTTGCGCATGCACAGGGAAAATGTCATTAAAGTTCTTTTTCTCGGCGTCTCTGATTCTATGAAAATTTGAACAGAAACTCTGGATTCAACTGTTGCAGTGGATCCCAAGTCCTAAAAATCGTAAGAAGCTTTAATAACGGACGAAAGCATTATTGTAGTAGCTAACATTAGCAAGAAATGGTTTTAAGTCAAAGATCTCCTCTATGACATAATGATAACCTTTCCTTCGCAGATGAAAGTGGCGGAAACAGATCTTAGGATTTTCATTTTGACGGAAGGACGGACGGACTCACTGACTCACTTTGTGAATAACTGTGGACTGTCTGACTAAGCAGCTGATTTGATTGACTAACTGACCTACGGTCGGACTCTTGACTGATTTACTGAATGACTGACAAACGGATGCACGGACGTGCTGACTGATTAAATGATTAAATGACTGACGGACGGACAGACAGTCGGACGGATTGATGGACGAACAGAGAGACAGACTCACTTGCACCCAATATTGCCATTTCTAAGTTGCACTGTCTGTCAAGTCCTGAAATTTTGTACACAATAATACGCGCAGCAGTTCCAAAATAGAATGATGGAGTAGAATCGGGGAGGAGTGGGGGGGGGGGGGGGGAGTTGAACACGGGGAGGGAGGAAACGCCACAAGTAAAATATCCATCAAAATAATTTAATACAAGATACACCACACTAGCTTAATACATTTAAAAACACTGACGCACCCTTAGTTACAGGTGAGTCCAATATTTCTGGGCCAACAAATTATTTTTACTGGTATTTGCACCTGAATAAATACATCATATATTTTGAGTCATACCAATGTAACCCTTTAAAGATTCCTTCAACAAATATTTTCATACATTGAGAATTGCTCTGCCATCCAAGAACCTCATTAACAACTAGTTAAACGATAAATTAAGTTTTATCCACAGAATGCAATTCCTGTAACATTTAAGGTGGCTCGAAACTGTTTCCAGCACTTTTCAAGACGTAAATTGTGATGGGTCGTTATAACCACTTTTTATCAGTTGATGCAAAAACCATGGTATCAAAAAACTGTCCAATCACTGGTGAACAGGTTGCTGTCAATTTTGTGGCACAATTGTTTACCATAGCAACAATATGACCAGCTAAAAAACCCTTAATTTTAACTCGTAACTCAAAAACGAGCTCGGTGACCCGCATTTTTTTATAACCGAATCATGTTAACCATGATAAGATGCAACTTCTTGCATCTGTTAGTGTGGGTTTAGAGCCAGCTTAAATTTTCGAAAATTTAAGGTGGCTCTGAACCCACAATACAGAATTTTTTTTTAA
Organism: Micromussa lordhowensis; assembly: GCA_964020085.1. Classification (NCBI taxonomy): domain Eukaryota; kingdom Metazoa; phylum Cnidaria; class Anthozoa; order Scleractinia; family Lobophylliidae; genus Micromussa; species Micromussa lordhowensis. Next base: position 17,152,161 of record OZ026597.1, on the reverse strand, counting down.
ACTTTGCAAAAAGTTGCATCTTACAATGCTTATCATAATTCGATAATAAACATGGGGGTCACTGAGCTCGTTTTTGAGTTACAAGTGCTTAAAGCTAAGATTAACTGTGTATTTAGCAGGTCATATTGTTGTTATGGATAAATGATGACCGTAACTTGTTTACCAATGATTGGGCATTTGTGTGATACCAATATTGTATTCATTCTTCAAAGTATAGCTGTTAGAAAAGGGAATACAAAATATGAGTGGTACCAGAATCAGTGCAAAATATTTCCCTAAAATAATGAGACTGAGTTATTTCTCGTCTCCAGCTGAGAATTGACATTTCTTTTACAAAACTATCCTTTTTAAAGTCCTTTCCACCAATGTATGACACGTAATTACCCTTTCCAACATGCATGCATAATTGTGTCCTGTGTGACTCCCATTTGACAATGGCGGGGATGGTCGTTGGAAAATTTGAATTAAACCCCTTAAAGAGATCAATCTGGACTAAAAAATCAAGCCTTAAAATGGAAATGAGAGCCTTTTTTAAATATTATTACTTCGAGTGCACCCTAAAAGATACTTTGACAGCTGCAAATGGCGTTGTTTTGTCCTGAATGCCCTAAATGAGACCAGAATCTTTGATTTACACCCCTAAGCAAGATGTCCAGCATCCCCGACCTTATTTATTTGGGAATTGCCCCCTCCCCCATGGGTATTGTGTATGCTGATTTTAACGCTGGACAACTATTTCAACAACTACAAGTTGTGTTTCCTGTTGATGTCACTGCTTGGGAGGTTTTGAAGGGTATATACAGAACAAACTCAGTTGAATAAGACCCAGTAGTACTCCACTGGCATTGGGCACCTGCCAAGCAAAATAACAACCACATTACACTCGCCAGACAGATCAGTGGAATATTGTGTATGTATGCTTGTTGTTATGCTTTTTTCTTCTTATATTCATAACCTTTCACTACTCCATCGCCCGAATAATTTGGTTTATACCATGCCATAGAAAATACAGCCACACAGGAAAGCCATTGGATATTCAACATTATTATAATTAGACACGAGTGTTTTACTGGAAAATACACCAGTCGTAAAATTCATACAAAACTCGAGTGGGACTCGAGTGGCATATTTTCCATATCCTCACTAGTGAGGATATCGATGATTTCACTGATATCAAGTGTGTCTCTTAAATTGTACTTCAATTTGTTGGTGTATGATCGAAACATCTTTGGGTCTTCCTCGAAAGTCTTCAGCAATGTTCGGCAATCTTCAGGTATCTTTGGAAATTTTCGGAAAATGTTTGGCAACGTTCGTGTGACCTTTCAACAAGTTTTGGAGAAACTTCGGAAATCTTCGGAAAGTGATCGGAAATCTTCGGAAAATCGTTAAAAACGCCGCCATCAGTGTGTCTATATAATAAAAATAACATTACATGTTAGCTCGAAGACATGAATTTTATGTTCTCATGGCAAAAACAGTATCTGCGCTCACTCGTGGGATATTCTTCTTGCCACTCGAACATAACATTCATATCTTCTCGCCACCATGTAATATCCTCTATGTATTACACTGAACCTTCCCATCATGTGCTTTGAGTGTATGTCACATTGATTGTGCTATTTTCTAGGGCATCATATAAGAATTTATTGGTTTTGAATAACTAGTATGCAAACTCCTTAGCAATTAAACTATGAGCCCGAGTTTCTTTTTATGAGCAAATATTCAACGAGAGCATTGCCAAGTTGTTATCGCTCATAGAAAATGAGGAAAAGTACAATGTAGTCTCATTGTTTTACAAGACACTCTGAAATTTTAAAGAATAATTTTCAGTTTCAAGAGCAGCACATACATGATCGTTATCTATTTGCAAATAGAAAGCGAAGAGAGAACGAATCAGATTTGCGGATTATCAACAATAGATCACAGCTGAGTGGCTACTAAATGTAAATAGATGTGGCAAACCAATTTGATGGTTGAAATGTTAACTCCAGTCCAATCCTAAACGGAATTTTTTTTAATTTCCTTCACCCTAGCTGTCAGAGGATGGTGGCTACAGTTGACCCATGCATGCCTTGGGCTGCTCAATGTATACGTCAGGGCGTGCACGAGTCATTTTAATGACACAATTTTCTCATTCCTGAAAGATCTCATACTATGGGTTTCCAGCTTAAATAGTATGAGATCTTGCAGGAATGAGAAAATTGTGCAGGTCCAGAAAATATCCATACCCACACCAAGGATGGTCATTGGGAATTCCGAGGGGGTGGGAGGTCTCAATAGCCAAACGTTTTAATGAAGCTTAACTGGAAATTCCAGGAAGGAAAGGGGATTCAAACCAAACAACCATCCTTGAGGTACACTGTATGAATATTTTCTGGAACTGCACATCGAATGGTAGATATGCATGTAAAATCATTAATCTTAAAAGTTATGGTGGCCGGTCTTTTACTATTGCCACACCTTCTGTTTGGAATGCACTTCCATTCAAACTTAGATCTTGTAATTCCCTTTCTTCTTTTAAATCTAAGCTCAAGACTTGGCTTTTTAAAATTGGTTATGATGTTGTATAGAATGATGATTTTTTTATAGAATGACAATATAGTTTTGTAGTTTTTGTAGGTTTAGGATTTTGTTGTTATTTTTTATTATGTAAATGCATTTTTGGTCCATTGGGAATTTTTTTATAGAACGACAATGTAGTTTTGTAGGTTTAGGATTTTGTTGTTATTATTTTTTATTATGTAAAGCACTTTTGGACCATTGGGAATTAGCGCTCTATAAATACTGTATATTATTATTATTATTATTATTATTAGTATTATTATTATTATGTACTGCAAACTGAAAACAAATTGAAACTACATGACATACAGTTATGAAAATTGTATGGCAATTTTACCTGGATGTTCACATCTTCAACAGCTGTTCCATAACAGAGCCATAGAAAAGACACAATAACCATCATAAGGGAAAATACAAATGGCATTGATTCAGTGCTCTTGGTTTTCACAACTTTAGCCTGCAGAAAATAATGTGATGTTTAATGCAGATTAAAATGGAAACAGTAATTCAATCCCAATGCAGCTGAGTTGGTCTCTTGCAAAAAAACAAAAACTAAGGAGTAAACAGAGAAGTAAACTCGCCAAAACCTATGCTAATTAAGACCGGGTATCCAAACCTCCTTCACAGTAGTGATTTTCTTTGCTTTAACTTGCTGAATTATTAATGAGTTTGAGAAGCTTGTTTAATCATCTGGTTGTTGATATCGGCGGTGTTGCTGTATGGATGTGAATTGTGGAGGCTAATGTGGGGGATGAAGCCAAACTAGATATGTTCCAGCACAAGTGCCTGCGTAGGCTTAAAAATCTATTGCTCTATGCGAGTATCAAATAAAGAAGTGCACAAGAGCTAACAAGGAAACTATCAGCGAACAAGTAACGAGAAGGAGGTGGATAATGCTGTGAACGGATAACAGCTCCCTTCTGTGAGTTACATTGAAGTGGGCACTGGAAGGAAAACGCAAGAGAGTAAGACCCAGAGAAACATGGCATAGGACAGTGGAGACAGAGCGAATGACGATGGGTTACTGTTCTTGGGTGTAAAGGCAGGGCTTGCAGTGGCTGACAGTGTCTTGGCGAAGTCAAGGTTCTGGCCCAACTCTCCACAAGGAAAAGCAGAACTGAAGATCCACTCTTTTGCCACTCAATTGGCAGCATTATATGTGTAGTTGTAGCAGATGAAAATCATGTTTGTTGGCACTGGTTGGAGTCATTGACATTTTCACAGCTTTTACATACTTTATTGGGAGAGCTCTTTTGGCAAATGTTTTCCAGACAAAATTGTTACCAGAATCTGCACATTCCCTGTAGTTATAATTCATACATCTTCATGGGCATCTCTGGTCCTCCTCCTGGGTGCCCTAATATACATGCCACAGGAATTTTGTGCCCTTTCTTTGTCTTATCCCCCCCCCTACACGTATGACTGTGCCCTACTGCACCACAGTACATTATAGTTCACCACTAAATTTTCTCAGATTCTCATTAGTTTAAACTGATCACATCATGCAATAGTGCTCATCCATGAGACAATGTTAGCCCATAGTGCCTGTTCACAGAATACCTGGATGGATAGTTTGTACTCTTCCATGAAAATTATTCTGGAAACACATGGGCTTATAGAAAGTAAAAAGTTGAAATTGAATTGTATTGAGTGGGTTTTTGTCTGTTTTCTATTTCAAATTTTACATTTGGTTCTCATGACTTTCGTCTAAAAAAGTTGAAAATAATTCAATATGATTTTTGAACTGGCGTGCCGAAGAAAATTTAGTGGTGAACAATAAAGCCAATAGAGTGTTTATGTCTCAGAACTATCGGTCTGATAGTTGCCCCTTGGAAATATGATGTTCTTTGCTTTGCTTCTCGGGCAAATACTGTAGTTGTGTTAAGAACATCAAATTTCCACGGGGCAACTATCAGCCGATAGTTCCTCAACAGAAACACTCTATTGTTTAATAAATGGTGTGCTATAGAATGAATATACATACCACTGCTGTCAATGGTGAAGCTTGCATTGCAACAGTGAAGAATACACATGCAATTCCCAGGTTTGCAAGCCTCTGAGCTTCATCTGTTACATAATGCATCAAGTAAAGATACAGAGCCACCGATACAAATGCTCCATACACTAGGCTATTGACTTCCTTACCCTTTAAAGATAAAATACATGTATAACATTAAATTAAAGACTGGAAAACCACACCACCCAGACAGACTACTACAGTAAGAGCTGAATTTACATGTGACATCATTGAGCTGTAGTACCAGCATACTAAGAATTACAGATAATTATTTTGGGTGCTAAATTTTTATCAGCCCATAGCCCTTGTGGAAAGAAGAAGAAGAAGAAGAAGAAGAAGAAGAAGAAGAAGAAGAAGAAGAAGAAGAAGAAGAAGATGATGATGATGATGATGATGAGATGACAAAGAAGAAAAAGAAGAACATACATGTACAAGTCATGTAATATGGAGATGAAGAATACAATGAAGCAGCAACAGCAGAAGAAGAAAACAAAGAAGAAGATGACAAAGAAGTACATGTGTAGCTACACACTGTAGAGTCATTTAGAGCTACACATGCCTCCTCAAGTGACTCTACTGCCTGTTTCCTATTTAGCAATCTCTTGCTTGTAACAACTCGATAGTCAAGAGTAGTCTGTATTAGCATACGCTGTATACATTTGTAGGAGTTCATAAATGAATGCACATACTGTACCTTATGTTTACAATAAAAGAAGAAACAGAGAATGTAAAGAGCTTGTAATAACATTCCAGTTAAATTGACTGGCACTATAGTTGCATCATCTTTAAGGATACCATAACTGGCCCACATCATGCAACTGAAAGACAAAAATAAACAAATTTCATTAAACTTGAAACACCTCACCAAATAAGAGCTATCAGAGTATTGCATTCTCCACAAACAACTGTGAACTTAAGGAGGTTCCTCAGACATCACAGTTGTCAAACGATTCTGAAACATTCCCTGTTCTTTACCAAGCAATGTTTTGAAAAACGCAATAAAAAAGATATATCACCATGCTCGCAAAAGTGATGTAATGGACCAATCTTACCCAATATGTGCCTAATCATACATGCGTGTTATTTCATCAGTTTGTCTTACAATGTGTGGTAGCTGGAACCAAAGTTTTTTAAAGAAATACTTGAATAAAACTTGCTGGGTAGAGAGTCTTGAGCATATCAGTGCAGCGATGTCATATATAATTTAGGAAAAAAGTTTCAATTTAGAAAGAACAATTTATACACCAAAATTACATGTATGTAATAAAAAAATACACATCACCACGCTTGTTTAAGAGAAAACTATGATTTATTTTGTTGCAGAGCCTAGTTTAAAGGAAATCTCTAATGTTGTGTATATGCACGCACTCGCATGCATGCACTAATGAGGTGAATTTGTCTGGAGTAGGGATTCGCAATGCACTTCTGAGGAATCACCTTAAGCTACATGCACTTCAAAGCTGTGCTCTTCTCGTGAACTAACAACTTCAACCATACTCACTACTGTGTATATTTTAACCTGTTTGCAATAGCTTCACAGATTGAAGTTATTTGTACTGTTTGTGAAGGTCAGGAATTTGAAGCTGACAAAGCTTCAGATTTGTTGAAATTTGCCAACTTGTTCAGTTGCAGCTACAGTGGAAACTCTCCTTTGGGACACCTCTATTCAGGGGATACAAACTTGGGTCCCAAAAGATATGTCCAAATAATCTTTGTATCTGCCTCTATCCAAGGGATGGGAACACTTCCACTTTAAGGGTCCAGAAGCCACTGTATTATAAACCTCTATAATGGGGACTCCGTGACACGTGACCGTGAAAGATTAGTGTCACTAATCACAGGTAATAACACTTTTCAAAATATTTTTTGTAGCAAACATTTTGATGGTAGTAAACAGTCCACACAAATGTTATTTTATATTTCACAATTGTCTGGCATGCCCCAGGTTTTTTTTCCCACAGAAACACAAAGTGTGTACATGTACTTCAAAGCAACTTACTTGAGAAATGTGGTGACAAAAGGCAAGAGAGGGACATTTTCAGTGCTTCCACTCCTGACCATCATTCTACAACTGATTCTGAACAATGAAATATCACAATCTTGTTAATTCTGAGCCCTGTGCCTGCTTGAAAAGATTCAAAGAAGGACTTGCCAGAATGAAGAATTCTTAAGTTGAACATGTATTTTATGACATGTAACATTACTAATGGAAAGCAAACCACATATGTTGACTGCATGGTTGTCAAAAGGAGCCAACTAATAGAAAACAATTACCATCCACTTCATGATCTCAGTAGGCTACTATGTCAAGCTTCTTTAAAAAGACGGCAAAATCAGCCCCTAGCTACACCAACAAATAAAGCAGCCTACTGGATAAAATTACCTTTGACAATTACCATACCCTACGCAGACCTGTTATAGAAAATGCCCTACCCTGGAGCAGGAAAAGTTGTCAAATGTGTGACATATGCCCA
>OZ026597.1:17007608-17140108 GCA_964020085.1 Micromussa lordhowensis | reverse complement strand
TTTCGCAGAAATTTACAGAGCTCAGTATGGAAACGCCATGTTGGTGCACATCAGATGTGCACCAACATGGCGGCCGGAAAATAGTGTAAACATCTGGAACTTACATTGGCTATCTAGGCGACTGACTATCTGTACTTAACAAACAAGCATTTACATAAGCACTTTTCCCAATGCTCTAACTTCTAAAAAGGCTACAAATCATGAGATAGGTAAATATTTTTCGACAAATGCGATCGTAGCTTTATGTCACACACCGCCATAACTCTGAAATTCAAAATGCTCTGGTTTCCAAACGAAGCACGCTATGGAGTTGTAAAACTGTAAACAGATATAACTATATCGTCTCTTATGCCTCATGAGGATAAAAACTATGATGGCTCTATAGTTTTGGATTTTAGAAAGCGATGATGTCACGTGAAAACGATCTATAAGAAAACCTTTGCTCTAGATAGTCAAACCAGGCCTCCAAAATATTTATTATCCTCACAGCTGGTCAATTTGCCTGGCGCCTGAAACTCCCTTAGATTGTAGATGTTATCCTTTTTAATCAAATTATTTCAAATCCCTGCAGTTTCAGCTCTACATTATATAACGCTTTTACCGGTCAGTAAAACGCAGTTAATGGAACATGACACCACTTAAGGGTTAGGCTGTTTGCGTTCGTCACGCAATCCAGTAGGATCAACAATAGTACATGTACAATACTGAATGCTAAGTTCATGAATGGACGCTCCCTTAGTCTAGCAGTTAGTACAAACACTATTCATGTCTGTATTTTAGCTACTATCTTGCGGTATAATCTTGTGAAATATCTTAGCTTCTCCTAGATTGGCCCATATATTTGTTAGCCCTATTCATTGCTCACAAGCTCGCCACGTTGTGTCTAGTTAGTTCATAGTACAGCTGTACCTATTGGTCGAACTTTGAGACACTGTCTTGCTATATATTATAAATCTCAATACACTGTCGCAGGGCATTATCCTGGCAGCTTGCACAAGAGTATGCAGTTTGTAACAATTTAGCTTTAAAATTACCCACCCTCCCTCCCTCAGGCAAGGGCGTTTGTTTGTTATTTGCCAGTAAACTGGGGTCACTCCTTGTAGTAACTTCCCCCAAGCTTTGGCATTGCTTGTGTCTTGCCATCTTATATCCTTGCCTTTATCTTGTCCGATCCAGCCTGTGCTAATTGCTGGGGAGATAAGAAAAGCTCTGCCAATATTCTTGTTCTATTCCCACATTAGTGGGGGAATAAGTGAGGCCTTTAGTGTGTGCACTTGTCATGAAGTCGCATAAAAACCTGCCACAGGGCTGTGTCCCCCTCAATTACACCATATTGTTGTTTGCATATTTTGCTGTGTTACCTTTTGTCTGGTTGCGTTACATTCTACACTTAGTTTGGATAATGGAAAAGTGACATTAAGTTAACAATTATTCCATGAGCGCGCGTTGGATATGAGTTGGCTATAACCAATCTCATATCCAACAAGCACGAATTGAATAATTGCTTTATTAAATTCTCAACCTTCAGTTTTGCTAAATTTTATTTAAGTCTAAGAAACGACCGGAAAGTGATGTGACTTCCGGGTGCCAAAACGAAATGCTGAAAATTTTATGCTGAGCGACATTTGCCACATTCATTTCCATATAAGGTCAAACGCAGGTATAATGGCTGGTAACCGAGATCTAGTGAACCAATCAGAAAGCTAGAATTGCATTATCTGAGGTTGAGAATTTAATAATATATAATATTATTATAGTATCAAGCTACAATGTGGAGCAACCAAAGTGCAGTAAAACATGATTTTCTGGTATCTTGGAAACATTTCTCCTTTTTCCTGTTTTCCCAAACAATGTTGATTTTTCTATTTAATTTGTGAGGCTGCATAGACCACCAAACCTACACAACATAAAATTGGGGGACTATGGGTATCGGAGAATTAACACTAGAATGCAAATGAAACAGAATATCAGGTTAAAATAATTTCGGAAAGTGTCATTTTCTGATGTCATTTCTGGTAGCTCTGGTCCCTAAGCAGGCAAGATTAACCAAATCCTGCACTGTGATTTGTTATCCCAGCAGGCAAGATGGTCTCGTCACTCTGGGTCTATGTGCTGTGTCCCACAAGAAAAATCTATTTTATCCCATATAATAATTCCTATATTGACCAAACTTGTTTGATCAAGGTGGCGGAATATTAGCCTTGTTCTTTTTTCAGTGCTTTCAATAGGACCCGGCACCTGCCGGAGCTCCGGCAGGTATTCTGTTGAAAATTGGCGGGTATATTTTACCACGTTCAAGTTGTATTCAAACAAAACAAAAAAATGGAAACTTAATAATAAACATATCATTGCATTATTCACCTCATGAAGATGGTTTCTTTTGTTGGAATAGCAAGAAAAACGTTTTCATTTCAGTTGTCTGATTGTACCATTCATTCATTCACTGGCGTTTTTTTTGCCATTTAATGAAATACAAGCCATTTTCTTCTGTTTGTTTTGCATGTTTTTGCATATATTAAAATTCGCACAGTAGAAATATTGTCGGTTACCCAAAATAACTGTAAAATAAGTTAAAGTGCTACTACATGTATGACGAAAATTGCATCCTTCAAATCTGAGTGATTTTAAGACATACACATGTAGTCTGTATAAGGGTGAAAATGCTGTTAACTGTTTTCAAATATCTCTTTGTTCCAGAGATATTCAAGTTTTTAAAATATGCAAATTAGCGAAGTGATGACGTCATACACTCAACCAAATTTTGATCAAATATGATAAACAAGGATATCTCAGTCAATTTGTATCAGAAATATTTGATTTTATACGGTTAGATTCCACTATAGGTGCTCTGCAATAATTATGAGCTTACAATTTTTGTTACCATGGCAACATACTGGGTTCCAGAACTCCATGAAATTAAAGGCTTTTCTGACCACTTTAAGCATTCTATATTGATATTTACCAATGGTGCCTCATCTGCATAATCCAGCAAGCATATAAATATGTTAGGTCGAGTTCATTGCCTTGTTTAATGTCTTCTAAGCTTAAAACCACTAAAATATTGAAATCAGGCTAGAGGGGACTGGAAAAGAGTAGGTTGCCATGGTAATGGGATTGTTATAGCTGTAGGTGTATTGCACTGAGAACTATTAGCCTACCAAGTTTCAATGGCTTCTGCTGCAAATTGACGAAGATAGCGCAATTTATATACTTTATGTAATATTTGGTTGAGTGTATGACGTCATCAGTCGGCTAATTTGCATATTTCAGTCATTTTGCAAACTTCAATATCTCCAGAACCAATGGAGATATTTGTAAACGGTAAACGGCATCTTAAATCTTTCATAGAATTCTATGCGATTACCAGAAAAATCAAGGGGTAAAAATTTGATCATAGTAGCACTTTAATGCTGAATAATTTCGACAAAATATCAAGTTTCAAGTATTACTTAGAAATCAAACTCGAAAATTGAAATTACTAAAATGACATGCTTGTCAAAAAATTCACATTCATGTAAATCAAATTTGGAACTTTTATGAAAATTTGTCATGCTTTCATTGAAACGCTACTCCGAGGCTTTATAGTTACAAAGACAGAAACCAAAACAGCCATAAAAACACTTGGGGTCTAACCTTGATTAAAATCAACACTACATTTGCTCTTTTAAAAGCCAAAAGGTCCCTATTTTCTTTTGCGTGTGAAAACTGTCACGTTTCTGCCGCTTCTGTTTATCAAGCATGAGTTGCTAGCCAATGAATGGAAAATATTTGATTTGGAATAAAATGATCAGTTAAACAATGTGTGGTTACAGAAAATATCCATACCCCCCACAGAGTTTTTTTCCAGTTTGACCACCCCCCTCCAAGATTCTCCATTCCAGGGGGCTTCATGTTACTCCCCCCCCCCCCCCCTCCTGGAATTTCCATGAGTTTTCCACTTGGTCCTCCCTACCTCTAGGAAATTCCACATCCACAAATACAAGAACTTCAATAATTTATTTTGATCTACTTAGAGCCGTAATAAAATTTAGCTGCAGGTGTTTATACATGTAGTTACAAAGGCAAAGTAAACCAACAGTAAATAGTCATTTACCAAGCTTCAGTCACTACATCTGAGGACAGTTTACTTAATAGGCTAGCGTGACAAAGTATTGTGAAATGCACGTATCATCACATACTTGTTTCCAAGAATAGCCTTGTTTCCAAGAATAAGGCAAGATCAATGTAGACATGGCGAACAAGTCTTTGGGGAAGCGCGTTGGCCAAACAGGCTTTTCGAGTGCAGCATTGTCAAGAAATCTGGTGTGGTATATGAAAGAGGTTGAAATGAGAAATATCTTTCATTTAGTTTCAAGAATTTCATCGAAATATTTAATGTCAAACTGCAATTATTTGTCATTGCATTTCTCATTGTGTTGTGCTACATGTAGATACTGGAAATGCGATGTGGAAGCAATGTGGAAGACACTGGAGACGCGCTAAGAAAACCGAAATAACAAACAAAACAGGTACAAGAAATACTGTTTGTATGTTTTTAACGATTAGATTTATTTAATGATCAATTACTGCAACCTATCCTGAAAGACAACCAAACCACATAGGATCTCACTACGGAGACTGGAAGTACAGTTACAATGTCTTCATTACATGGGCCAGGTGACAAAACTGCTGTGCGAGTGAATGAAACAGCAGTCAATGCAGATGGTAGAGGGCCATCCAAAGCAAATCCAGTTCTGGCAGATGAGATTAAAAAGTGTTTAATTCAATCTTTCCCTGCTGATGCTAAAGTCCACAGCTTTTACAGCTGCCAAGCAGACAAATGTGTTACTTTGAGTAAAGAAGATCAGCAGCGAATGAAAGGAAAAGATCGCTTCCAGCATCAGTGGATCTCCTACACAGCTCTTTCCTACTATGAAAAAATTGGCTATCATTGGCTCCTCTTTCAAGAAGGAAAAGGAATGTTCTGCGTCATATGCTGAAAACATGACACTATCAATCCACAAAACAAAAGTAAGAAGCTACACACTGAGCCTTCCGTAGGATATAGGTTGAAGATATAAAGGTTGAAGAACGCGCAAGCCATCAACAGCATTTAGCAGCCATGGAGGCTGAGCTTCTGAGCAGGGTATCAGTGTTTCAGCATCAGGTCAGCTACACTGTACAGGGAGGAAGTCAGAGAAAGTGTTTATTATAAATGAATGCATTCCTCAGTCTCTACTGGGTAGCAAAGGAAGAACTTGCAAACTGTAAATTTGTATGTCTGCTGCAGTTTGTAGAGGACCTAGTAGTAACAGATTTAAAGTTATTTCAGCATTGTTCCAGTGGGTTCGGTCAGAGAAATGTTTCTCTTGCTGGGGAAGATGATCAAAGAAAATGTCTTTAAGAGGGCATGACAGTCCAACTGCAGCATAATCAGGTGAGTAATTTCAAATCGAACGAGCTTGTAGAATGTGGCCGATTCCTAATTTTTCCCATCAATAACAAAATAATTTCAAGATAAAAAAGTCTTTAACAAGCTTCTTTCAGAGGAAAAAACTTGGTGGTGTTTCCCATTAGTTTTTAACATGTAGGAAATATATATTAAAGGAAAGCCAGTAAAGTTCAAGTACATGTAAGTGATGTGTGTGAATGGTGTGGGTACCCAACTGCAAAATTTAGTTGTGACTGGATACCTACAATTGGATAACTTAGTGACTGCACAATGAATGATGAATTTTTCTATCAAGCCAGGATTATCAAAAATATTATTTCTGAATTATGATTGGTCAATATAATGTCACATGCACATTCAAGGGGCTAAGTTCAAAACTGAGCAATTGTAGAGCACAACATGACAGCTTGTTTAGTCACTCAGAGTTATAAATTATAAATTTGGGATTAATGTACTGTATGTTATGAAATTACATTTAAGTGTGGCCTCATACATATACATTGTTTGCTCCCACAGAATGAAACACATCAAACTGAGAAGAGCCTAAATTTTGAAGACAGGACATGATCATGCTATCAACATGGAACTTTGATTAGCAGGTAAAGTAACTAGAACAAGTTTTCAAAACAAAGTTAATCACAAAATAATAGCTTGCTAAATAAATAAAATTTGTAGATTAGAGGTGAATATTACGATAAAGGAACCCAGTGGTCACGTTAGCATGAAAAAAACACATTGATTTGCAGAGAGAAAATGCAAACACAGAGGTATGCAAGGGATGGATTAGGTTTTTTTTTAAATAACTGGCTGTCTGTGGGTGTTGGAACTGCAATGCAATGGATAAAGATGGAGTGCCTGTTTGTGACTTACTCATTGAGTTATTGGTCCTAATACAATTAAAGGGCCATAGGCATATCATCCTAACATGTACATGTATGTCACATTTAAGGTTATATTTTGCTTTTTTGTTTTGTTTCCTCAGAAACAAAACAGTATTGTTTTTAGTTCAGGGGTGAACTATTTACATAGTGGAGGTAATATCCAATCAGAATAAAGTAATTGTTGATGTACATGAAAATATGGCAGCAAAATTTCCGCCAAACTATGGTGCATCAGAATAAAATGTGGCATTTGCAACATTTCCGTTGTTGCCTTGTACGAAAATGGGGAATTGCGATTGAAACTCTTGTTTCTTGTTATTTTATTAGGCAAGAAACTTATAAGAATGAAAAGGAAATATAATGATTATGAAAAGGAAATCTATTTTTGAGGTAGAGATCCATGGACACCACCACAACATGCAATTTGTCCACCAATGCAATATTTTGAGCCGATGGAAGCAGTTAGTTTTGTTTACTTTTGCTTTTTGTTTGTTTTTACTTTTTGTTTACCGTTTCAGAGTGATTTATTGACATAGTAAGTATGAATGTTATCAGGGTAACGCTTGTAATTCACAAGATAAACATGTTCAGCAAAAATAACTTGTGGAGATCAAATTTAATTTCGTGACACAGAGACAAGAGGAACTTAAAATGTCATACAGGTAGAAATAATTGGCAACTTAAATGGTTCTAAGTCAGGCTGAAACAATGTATTCTAGAGAAATGGAGATGTCTGTTTCTGTGCTTGATTTAAGGTAATTCCTTAGTATTGCATTGCGCATCCCTACTGCGCACGATTTTCGCGTCATCAGCACGCGCACATGAGCGCGTGCACACGCAAAACGTAAGAGATTTCCCTCAAACTAAGCTCGATAACGGAATAAACTCTCCTTTTCTCTTAAACGAGCACGGTGACCCCCGATTTTTTTTTCAGGTATTTGCTAAGAACCGTCTAATGAAGAACATATTTTAAGAGGAAAAAAAGTTTGATAGTAGAACATGATTTTTTTTGGAAAACAGTTCCCAAATGGGTGTATTTTGGCCAAGGCGAGGACTTCAAGTTAACCACGGAACTGTCCGAAAAGTGCAATATTCCCGCAACCAGGCAATCAAAACCGGCTTAAATGAAGCAATATAGCTTATGTCAATAAATGAAGCTTCACTTTCAAGACAAAACTTTGTGCCTTTCAAGTAACCAAGATTTAATTCTGTATGAAGGTAATTCGAACTTTTAACGCGCAACCAGTAAAAATACCCCATTTTGAGAGCCTGCTGACGCGTAAACAGGCACGGTGACCCCATTTTTTTATTGCATTTTTGAAATGTTCATATCATGAATGTTCGTTACGCCAAGTTTCAAAAAAAGTTTGATAGTAGATCAATTTCAAGGGAATTACCTTAAGTGGCAAAAAAAAAACTATGGCAACATAATTTTGGTCAATCAGAACTCTAGGAATAACAAGGAAAGGAATAACATGTACAATCCTGTTCCTTTCCTGTGGCTGTTTAAAGCGCTTTGACAATACAACAGATACAATATATTGTGGAAGATAATTCATTAACAGTATTTTAATTAATGTTGGTACAATGTACATTTGCAAAATAGGTACAATATGGCTTTCGGCCTTTCATATAAAGTTTTCTTTACACCGTACATGTACCTGTACATGTAGGTGTTGACATATTCCAGATTTAGTTGAATTTGTCAAATTCCCACAACAATTCGAGTAGCCGTACTTCTAAGAGTGCGCTTTCAAAGATATGAAAATTTTGCATTTTGACATACTGCGTCATTTTGAGAGCTGGTTTCCATGAAAACACCAATAGCATTTAGCTTCCTAATATTCAAGCAAAAGCGGAGGAATAATTGCACAACTGTCATCACCCATAAAATGTCCTTTTTGAAAAGAAAAATATACTGCATCACTGGCAACAAAACACAGAATGCCGCATCCATTCGAATCAAGCCCTGCCTGACACAGAAATTGAAAAATTATTCGTCAAATGCTTTTGCCTCCTAGCTTTATTTAGTTCACACACAATTCTTTGAATTTGCTGTGTGGCTTGCTCCCAAAGCACTAACCCTATTTACATGTAAGACCAAAATCTGTGATTTTCTAACCTACTTATGACCTGACCATTATATTAATACCCTGCTTCAGACCTGCCTTAATTTCCTAGTTCAGAATGATATGCTTCAAAAATCCAAGACGAGTGCAAAAGCTATACCCAGTTTAAGACCAAAATCGATACTCTGACCAAAATGTCTTAAAAAACCGTACCCTTTGAGGCTGGGCATACCTAAAAAGCCAATAATAAGAAAGTGCCCCTAGCTACATTTTGAGGTGTGTTGACTGTAATAACTACACAATACAATACAATACTTTATTGACAACTCCCCATGGGGGCTTTTCAGTGACAATGCAATTTAAGAGAGGTAACAATAGTAAGTAAAAACTAAAATAAACTCTAAAAAAACTATTTTATATATATAATAAAAATTAAATAAATATGTAGAATATAGAATAAAGAGGAGAAAAATCAACCGAATTAAGACAAAAACTTTTTTAAAAGGTCTAACTTAAGTGCGTTTAAAACTACTTACACATTGACTTAATTTCAATACAGGGCTAATAGCGTTCCAAATACTTACAACACGATATTGAAAAGAGCTCTGGCCAGTTGCTGATTTACAGAGTGGGATGTTTAATTTTTGTGAATTACGGGTCGCTCGTCCACTAATACATGTACTACCCCTAGGGATAAACTTGTTACTTAAATATTCAGCTGAAACACCTGTCATACACTTAAAGGTCATAACTGCATCTCTAAAATAGAGGTGTGATTTCACAGGAATCAATTTTAAGCTTTTTAGAGCTGGAGACACATGATCATATTTTCTAATGTTACATTACTGTACTATGCGAGCAGCATAATTTTGGATCCCTTGCAGCCTCTTTATATTAGTGTTGGTAGTGTTTACCCAAACTGACGAACAATAATATAATTTACTAAATACCAAGGAATTTACAATCATATTAAGTATGTCTTTCCTAAATGCATGTTTTACGCGGCCTATTCGTCCCAGCGTAGACGTACAAGAGGAGACAGTTTTAATAATGTGATCGTTAAAGGTGAGACTTTTGTCAAAAATCACTCCGAGATCTTTAGCAGTCTCTGTGGGTTCAAGGTCTTTACCCAAGAGTGTAAGGCGAAATTTTGGGATTTTTGCACTCTTCTGCCTACTTCCATATATAATCAACTTAGTCTTATCAGGATTTAAAAGTAGACAATTTTCAAAGCACCAGTTACGTATGCTGACAAGGTCTTCGTTTAAAGCGTTTACGACGTTTCTAGAGTCTAGGTTGGAATGACATTTATAACTTAGTGTCATCCACATAACTCTCGACTAGACAATGTTTTGGAGTAGATGGTAGATTGTTGACGTAAACTCCAAAAAGCATTGGACCCAAAATGCTACCTTGTGGAACTCCACTGGTCAACAGTAATGGATCAGAGATCTTAGTATTGACGCGAACTACTTGAGTTCTGTTAGATAGATAACTACGAAACCAATCAATGGCGGATGTTGAAGCACCTATATCTTGAAGTTTGTAGAGCAAGGTTTTAGGACTGATACTGTCAAAGGCTTTGCTCATGTCTAGCAGGACCATGGCTGTAGTTTTCTTTTGATCAATGGCGCCTAAAATCTTTTCTGTCGTGTAAATCAGTGAAGTCTCGGTTGAATGCCACCTTTTGTTGCCACTTTGGTTTGTTGACAATCGTTCATTTAATACCAAATAAGGCATAAATTGATTTAGTGCAGCTCTCTCGCATATCTTTGATAAAATAGGAAATAAAGATATGGGACGGTTGTTTTCAGGTTTTTCATAATTGCTCTGTTTATGAATAGGGATGATAACTAATAACTGATATTATCATAAGATATATAATATAAATTATCATAATGTATAGACGACTTCAATTAGTTAGCCCTTTCTCTTTTACAGTGTGAGAGTAGACTGCAAAACAGTCATATTTTTTTGGGAATGTGAGCAACGGTAAATATTTGAACGAAAGGTCTGGAGCGAGTGTAAAAACGGCGAGGGAGAATGGGGAGAGGCACAACCTGTCATCAAATGTCAATCACACCTCATCAAAAAGATATAAGTGCTGTATCAGTTTCACAGTAAAGACAGTATTTTTATGTGGCTAAATGTAATTTAGGCAAGGTTAAACTCGAGCGAGTTGGCCAGCGGTCGTCACCTATTGCAGTACATGACATACGGGCCGCCATTTGGGGATTCGCAGGGTCCTTTTGGGGCTTTGTAGCTAGTGTATCAGTGCTTTGTTTGCTTTGCTTGCTGATCATAGCGGATCAATTGTGCCGTCTTGCGAATCGTTGCGGATTCACGCTCCCACTCCTCCCTCCCCGTCAGGCGGCCAGTGGTTTCAGAAGAATTTTTCAGGTAAGTAGTCTTCCTGGTAAGTATCTCCACTGAGTTTTTCTGTGTGACGGTGTTGGTTAGTGGCCACTTTAGGGTGGTTCCCATTTCCAGGGTTGCCATGGATACCTCCTCTGCTCGTTGCATTTGGCCACCCACTAACCTTTTAGGCACCAGCTCCCCAGCTCATCATTAGTGATGACTTTAACTCGCGGTAAAATGGGCGACGTTGACATGGATGCACTTGCGAGCGATTTAGGATTTGTTTTGAAATCGGAGCAAAAGGAAGCTGTGGGATTGCTTCTCAATGGAAGAGATGTTTTTGGTGTACTGCCTACAATATTTCAGCTGTTTGTTTTGGCAAAAAACGAGCTTCCAACTCGCCAAATGTTTTCAGTCGAATGCCCGACAATTATCGTTATTTGTCCGCTCAAAAGCATTATGGAAGAGCAGATAACATCAAATGAGTTTCAGTACAATGAGGTTGACTAGTCTTCACGACTCCTCGGTTCGTGACATTTGTACATTTGCCATTCTCTGTTAGGTCTCTCACCGTTTTTGTTGCTTCACTCGTGTTTGCAGGGTTTCCACTGTTATCGGCATGTCGCTTTACAGAGTTTGACACCTCTGTAATTTGCCATGTGTTTATGCATTGTTTAGGCTCATTTCTAATGCAAGATGTCTCTAATCGAGGGACAAAATATGGACTATACCGTGAACATGTTGTTTACTTACATCATATATTGTGATTAAAACTGCATGCAAGTACAGTATGTAGATTCTTATCATGGATATCATATTTGTCCTTGTACGTTTTTCTTCGGAGACGCCGTAGCTTTACTTCAAGAAAGCTATACGTTTTGTCTAGAGACGTTCTCATGTTTCTTGTGCATATTTGATTGAGCTTATGTTTCTCGAGCTCGATGTATAGGTTTATTCCTCCTTCTGTTCGTTCTGACACCACATGATTCAAATGTAGCTGTTTACGCGCAAGTCTGTTGA
This sequence comes from Micromussa lordhowensis, assembly GCA_964020085.1. Classification (NCBI taxonomy): domain Eukaryota; kingdom Metazoa; phylum Cnidaria; class Anthozoa; order Scleractinia; family Lobophylliidae; genus Micromussa; species Micromussa lordhowensis. The sequence continues at coordinate 17,128,349 of OZ026597.1, read as the reverse complement.
CTATGTTGCGTGTTGTATATGCCATTTTTCGGCTTAGTTCAATGACCTCTAAAATTCGCTAAAGCACAGTCTAACGGCTCAGCTCTACTAAAAATTCATCTTTATAACAAAACATGGCGTGCCCTTCATAAACACGAGTGAAGCAACAAAAACTGAAAAGGTCAAGAGACTGAACAGAGAACGGCAAATGTACAAATGTCACAAACCGTAGGAGTCGTGTAGGCTAGCTTGTTAACCTCATTTTACACTGATTTCTCTTTAAAAGGACACGTCTTACATTTTACAGAAAAAACAAACGCCCGTCCTTTCCAATCGAATCGAACGTACGAAACTTCACGCCTTCCAATAGCGAAGAAAAAACGACTGAAAATGACAACACAACTAGTTTCCCACGAAATTAAGGCATCCAAAGTATCAAATTTAAGATGTGGGTGGAGCTGTCAAGTAATTTCTGACACCTTAGTGACATTATACAACCCCCGCATAGAACGAATTCATTCTATGAAAAGCCGAGAGTTGTTTTCTCGCCTCACAGGCCCTGCGGGTGTGTGAGGCTCGCGCACTTGACACGCAAGGATCACGCTTATAGCGCGATCGCGCCTTCTGAAAAAAAAAACAGAAAACAACTGTTTTGCAGTCTAGTGTGGGAGGAGCGGTGTCCTCATGGTTGGTGCACTTGACTCTGGAGCAAGCGCTCCGAGTTCGAGCCCTGGCTGGGGACATCGTGTTGTGTTATTGGGCAAGACACTTCACTCTCATGGTGCCTCTCTCCACCCACGTGTATACATGGGTGGAGAGAGGAAACCGAATGGTTTATTTGGCCACCATGCTCAAGCACTCTTATTTAATACAATAGTAACATCATCAGCAACTACAAATGTATGAAATTATTAAATAATTAACTAAATCAAGAGGAAATAAATTGTATTGTATTGTATTGTATTGTATTGTATTGTATTGTATTGTATTGTATTGTATTGTATTGTATTGTATTGTATTGTATTGTATTGTATTGTATTGTATTGTATTGTATTGTATTGTATTGTATTGTATTGTACATGTAAATGGGTACCGGTGAGTTAAATGCTAGGGGGTCACCCTGCAATGGACTAGCATCCCATCCAGAGGGGAGTAGAAATACTCCTAGTCGCTTCATGCTGCTGAAACCGGGATAAGTTCCTGCCTGATGAGCTACTTGACTTGTATGCAGACTTTACCTTTTCCTTTTACAATAGGTTCAGTACTGCACCTCAGCTACATGTAGACAAAAAAAAGCAGCCTCTGACAACTGAGTGGATCATTGTGGTGCAAAGCGGTGCATTAGCACAAATCCCCCTCACCCGGGACTTCTCATGCCCAAGCCTTTCTCAGTCTTCTCCGGAAACGAAACACTTTTTCCTTTTGAGAAATAGCTTCTTTGTTAGTTCTGAATTGCTAGAAAAAAGCTCAAAACAAACTTCTGTTCGACAACAAAGTGAAGAGGTTTGGGCTCTTACTTTGTATAGAAGACACAGCTGATGTAAAACAATGAAGACAGAAGGTTTGTGGTGCGCTATTCCTTTGTGATGTGTACTGTGTCTTCTACACCAAGATGGAGCTGAAGTTTTTTCCCACTTCAAGTTTTGAAAGTAATAATTAATTTTTCTCTTCACCTCACAAAAAAGGTAAAATGCTGATTTCATGTCAACGGATGACCTCAAAGATGCTTTTTTCACTTAAAAAAAAAACAGTAAAATGTTGATTTCTCGAAAATGTGTGACTGCACAGATGCTCATTTCACGTAAAGAACAGTAAAACGTTGTTTAAATGCATGACCGCAGAGATGCTCATTTCACTTAAGAAACAGTTAAATGTTGGTTTCATTTAAAACACTTTACACATGTTCATTTCATGTGAATGGACCATCTCAAAGAAGCTTTTCTTACTTAAGAAACAGTTTAATTTGTTTTAACGTCAACGTGAAAGCTCAGAGATGTTGATTTCACTTAAAAACCCTAACTTCTTGATTTCATGTCAGCGTGCAGCTGCATAGATGTGTTTTTCGCTTAAAGTGCCATATTATCAAGCCTTTCAAATAATCTAAATCTAAATTATGTCGGCAAAATCGTGGAACGACATAACGCCAACTCTAAAAAGCTAAAAAATAAAACTATACTAAAACATACAAAATAACAGTAAAAGCTAAAATATTGATAAAATTATTCTAATTAAGTTTACTTTTAAAAATACAAAAAGATTGGCTGGAAACAGTCTCTTGTGGGAGTTTGTTCCATTCAGTTATTGTCCTGGGAAAAAAAGAAAATCTGAAAGTATCTTTATGTCCTTTTGGTACAATAAACTTAAAATCATGGCTTCCCCGAGTCCTCCTTTCTCTGTTTGTTTTCAAATAATCCCCCAGTCCCCATCTAAATACAAAGAGATTGGCTGGAAACAGTCTCTGGTGGGAGTTTGTTCCATTCAGTTATTGTCCTGGGAAAAAAAGAAATCTAAAAGTATCTTTATGTCCTTTCGGTACAATAAACTTAAAATCATAGCTTCCCCGAGTCCTCCTTTCTCTGTTTGTTTTCAAATAATCCCCCCAGTCCCCATCTAGGAGGCCGTGGCACATCTTGTATACAGTGGAGAGCCTTGCGTGTCTTCTCATCGTTTCAAGTGTGTCCCACTGTAGGTCTTGCAGCATTTCCATCACGCTCATTGTTCGATCGTAATTTCCAGTAACAATCAAGCCTTTTATTATCAAGCCTTTCAAATAAGCAGAAATTATTTTTTACTTTATAGGCACTTAAAAGAAACGACAGAATTTGGATTTCACGAGAATATGACCACAGAGATGTTCATTAATGTTGATTTCACAAAGCTCTTCATATTAGGGTTCTGTCCCCTGATTCAAGAAGTTTGAAACACTGCAAATCATTCCGATTTGAAATGAAATCTCTGTTATAATTGATCCCTACTTGTTGGCCATTATCTGTGGGACTCCCTGTCAATAACTTCACTTATTTCGCTGTTTACCAGGCCTCGAAAAAGCCACTGAGTGTGATTGAAATGCATGCCTAGAAGGGTCTCTACAATCACGCATGGGAAAAGATGGCAGAGGATCACCTCGCCTTCACCTAACTTCATGAGGCCTCAACACTCTGTCGGCCGCTGCACTGGACACCTCGCTCCAGCTCCTCCATCCAGCTCTTTCTCTCTCCTTCTCTACAGTTCTCCTCCATGTTGTCCTGGGTCTACCCCTCCTTCTGGTGTCCACGATATTGCTGTCCTACAGTCCTTGTTATATCCTTTCCTCATAATTGTGTCCTATGAACTTCCATCTTTCCCTTTGAAAATCCTCACTGAGGTTTTCCATCTTGGCCATCTCCATTACCTCTTTGTTGGTGATTATTAGCAGAAATTGAAGTCCATGGTCAATAAAATGATTGCTACATACACGCTACCACCCTCAGCCAAGAATGTCGTCGTCACAAGATTAGCCGAGCTGGTGCTCACCTTAAATTCATTCTCCTTCAACAGTGAATACTATCATCAACTGGATGGAGGTGCAATGGGAGGGTAGAATGGGTCCAAACTACATGTATGCCTGCTTATTCATCGGATATGTGGAACAACAAATCCACGAGCAGTACACAGTATTCATACCATAGCTTCACAAGAGGTACATAGGCAACGTTGTTGGGACAGCTTCGTGGCAAAGAGGGGAACTCGTAGCCTTTATTGACTTTGTTTCTAACTTCCACCCAGCACTTCAGTTCACATTAACTATTACTGAAACGGAACTACCATTTCTGGATATCAACCTGGTCATCATTTCTGAAGATAGAATTCAAACCTGTCTTCTACAAGGAAACAGATACTCACAACTACCTCCACTTCTCTTTTTTTTACCCTGGTCAGTGCAAGCATGCTATCCCTTACAGCCAGTTCTCCGCCTTTGTTGACTTTGCTCGGATGGTGATGATAACATTCTTTACACAGCATGGCTATCCATTTACTTCACTTCAACAGGATCTATGTAGGGTAACAACCATTGGCCGTCTTGATGCTCTAGGCAGGTCCGAATGTGGAGATAAACTGTTGAGAGAGTGCCTCTGGTCCTCACGTACCACCCATTTAACACCCACATCAAACGGTATCTACTTCAGAACTTTCACAGTCATTTTATCAACATATCAGCAACACAAGTCCATCTTCCGACAACCACCTTTTGTGGCATACAAACGTGACCTTGGCCCAAGAGACATAGTAGTACAATCCACGGACAACTCTTCTACTGAGCAGCCTGGGTCACATGCATGTCGATGCTCTTGGTGTCACACCTGCAAGCTCGTCAATCCTCTCACCGAGATGCCAGGCCCTAAAAGCACCTTCACCATCGCAGTCATTTCACCTGCATTTTGAAAAATCTTGTGTACTGCATATCCTGCCACAGATGCTCCCATATCTACATCATCAGTGAAACCTGGTGAAGTCTCAGGGGTCAATTTTGTAAGCATTTGCAAAGCTTATGCAACAACACTCCTGGGTTTCCTGTGGCACAACTTTTCAACTCTGCAGGTCACAGTATCAAAGATGTCCAGGTGCGTGGTATGCATTTGTGTAGAGGAACCGAAATCCTTCCAAACAACTGGAAATGAAGCTAATTTTTCAGCTGGGAACTGTGAGGCCTGATGGCCTTAAAATAATTTCAAATACGTTTGAACTGTGTGCACGCTACTAATTTTTACATGTGTACACTTCCATTTGACGCAGCTACAAATATTGCGTATTTCAAAGGTTAATTTCCGCACTGAGGAAGGATTATACCCCTGAAACGTCTTTTATTAGACAATTTTGACACTTCTTGAAAATTATTACTTGAAATATCAACTCAATCTTTTCATACGGTACCTAGTGTCACACATCACCTAATCTTTCTTGACATTGCGTCATTTATTCAAAACATTTATTTATAACCAATGTAAGCAATTCAAGTGCCTATCTTTAAAAACAAAAGACAACATTCAGTCTAAACCAGTCGTGAAAATTTATATTTTTCTTGATTGTAATGTTATTCAGTTCAAAGTGGCTATACTTCATAGCTTTGCTTCTGAGCTCTCTCTCTAAAACTTCTGTGATGCACAATTCTGTGGTAACAGCCAGGAATCTTGCTGGTACAACTAGTCCGATTTCTCTCTTTCTTTTGCCAGTGACTTTCGCAAATAAGTTGTTGTCAGTGTTTGCACATAGGAAGTTATTTAATAAGCGAGACAACTCAATTGGGATATGGACAGCAAGCCTCTTCTTCGAATTTGGCTGCTTCGTGCCTTTGAGACTGGGAGGTTTATCAACACCAATTCTGTTTTTATTGTGCTCCTTCGCTTCTGTGCGAGTATCTTGCTCACATTTGAGTATTTCATCTAAATTCTTTTGTGGCTATAAACGGCAGAAGATGAATTTTTTTAGATTCTCTTTTGCGATGCCATAATGATAAGAGTTTTTTTTTTCTGAAGTGGGAGGAGGAACATTTTCTAAGGTTAACAGTTTGTCGTATAACATCTTGCATGTTATAGTACCGATTTGGGGGGGGGGGGGGAGTAGAGCATGTAGTAGAGTCGCCAGAATTAACGTGAAGGAGCTTCTTCCAACTTTGAGGGATCGCGTATTTAAGACTGTGATATTGTAAAAAGTGGCAATTTAGCATGTATTTATTGTGCACGGAAAGAAAAGGCAGGAAGCAATTTTCATGCTCGTCAAAAAGGTCTGAAATTTGCTTTATACCTACTCGGTTCCAATGAGGCAGATACACCATTTTTTGTCAATTGTAATGAATTTGTTGTTCCAGATTGTCTGAGACAGTATCTTGGTCTTGCTGTGAGGTCTCATAGCCACGATTCCTTGCCAATGATGAACAATTTGTTTCTAAAATTCAGGAAGATGGCCATTAAGATTAAGAAGGTTGCAGTCATAATTATGCTGAAAGTGCTCCGTGTCGTCAACAGTAGGGAGAGATGATTTTGGAATATACTTCCACGGTGCATCTGAGTCAGAGCACAGCTGTTTTATCCAAGTTACTGTCAAAGACTTATTGAAAAGAACAAAATCTTTCATGCCAAGACCGCCATCCGATTTCTTCTTGATGAGGATTGTCTTTTTTATTTTGGCAGCTTATTGCTTCCAGATAAAATTGAACTCTATTTTATTGACCCCTGTTGCAAAGTTTTTGGAGTCTCCATAACACTGGAGATGAATACAAGTTTGGAGAGGGCTAATGTTTTAACAATATTTATTCTACCGTAAATAGATAAGTCTCTTCTTGACCAAGCACTTAAGGTTTTCTTTAGGGAACCTAATTTTCAAAGAAATTTTCCTTATGAGACAATTCAATATCGTAAGTAAAGTGCATCCCTAGCGCGTGAACAGGATCATCGCTAATTTGGAGGTTGCAAATTTTGTCTTTCCTATGGCGCATGGAGCCAAGCCATTTCTGATTTTGCCTGATTTATTAGGCCAGAGCACTTTTCAAACAGTGAAAAATTAAGTCAAATAAATTAGAAATTGACTGGACATTGGCAAGAAGGGCAGTTGTGTCATCAGCCCATTGCGTGAGCTTAACCTCTTCATTTTCCTGGATATGTATGCCCTTGATGTCTTTTGACCCTCTTATACTTTGGGCGAGAAGCAAAGGGGACAACCCTGACGGACACTGCATTCTAAGTAGAAGTGTTTAGAGGCAACGCCATTGTTAATGACACAACTAGAGATTTCTTTATAGAACACGCTGATCCATTGCCAGAGATTTGGTCCAAAGTTGAAAGATTCAAGGCATTTTTGGATAAAGTCCCATTCAATTGAATCAAGAGCTTTTTCAAAATCTAGGAAAACAGCTATACCTGGTATATATATTTTTTATTTTAGTGAAGTCCATTAATTGTGTCTGCTATTAGTCTGATACTAATTGTCTTTCTCCAATGAATCTACCCTTTATGTACGTAGCTGGACTGACAAGGATGTATTATGCTTGGCAAGATCTTTTCCAAGCAAAGAGCTGTTATAGTTTTGGTTGCAATTTTGTAGTCAACATTAAGTAGCAGTACTGGTCTCCAATTTGTTATATATTTCGCGTTCTTATTCTTTTTTGGGATTAAAGAAATAATGCCTTGTCATCCCTGTTGAAATGCATAATTAAAACATTCCACCAAGAATTTACTGACAGTACGTGTTCCAAAAATAGGGATAGAACTCTGGAGTGAGGCCATCTGTACCTGGTGTTTTATTGCTTTCCACCATCATAAGCACCTGTTTACATTCATTGATAGACATAATGCCTTCGCAAATTTTTGCAGTTTCTTCTGGTAATACATTTTCCATATTAAAGAATTAGATAAACTCCAAGCCGTTCGGATTTGTGCCCACCTGGTTTATTGTATTCCAAAGTCGTGCTACATAACGCCTCTGCTTCGCGAGTTACACTTGCTGCCTGTTTGCTATTGCATCGAATATAAAACAGTACTTGTTACATTTAAAGTATTAGTATGGCACCTGATTATTTGCATCATTTAATACGTGTTTTACTTCCATCTGAGTATAATGGGCCATTTCCGAATTACCTTAAGTATCTTTCTCAAAGCGAGTCTTGGTGCTCATCCTTTCATATGAAAATGAGATTTCATTCACATGCAAATTAAACTCATTTTCATATGAATGGTTGTGCACCAGGCCTCGCTTTGAAAGAGAGGCTTTAGGTAACTCGGAAATGGTCCATTACGGCGCAATCATGACTCTGGAGTTTTGCTATCATCTCCAAAAGTAAGAACCTAGAAGACGTTGGGGGATAGATGGTTTAGCTGTGCTGTCCCTACACTTTGGAATCTGCTTCCAATTACAATTTGGTCTATTTCCAGTTTAAGTATTTTTAAAAGTAGACTTAAACTCTTTTATTTAGTAAGGCATTTCACTAGCTACTGTAGTATTGTTATCAATGAGATTTTAATTGGCAATATTTGTAATTTATTATTTTTATTATTTTATTAATTTACTCTGTAAATTTTAATGGTTATGTTATGTGTTAATTTTAATAGTTATTGTCAGGTACTATTGAATATTTTTCATAGAAACGATGCGGTATAAATTTTTACTGGTATTATTTTATAATTTACCATTATTTACACTTATTTAAGTTACATTGTACATAAATAATATTTCACTTAACAAAAATACCAAATCATAAAAAGAGAAATACAAAGAACATCAAATGATAATTATTTGACATCCTTTGTATTTCTTCTCTCATAATAACTTTATTATTATGAGAGAAGTGTGTAATGGCCAAAGGAACAAAAGTTTTCAAGTTTTCGAGCCACTACCACAGTAAAAGTACTGAGGATTAGAGAATAGAATGTACAAGTATTACAGTGCAGTGTAACTTAACTTGACTTAGAAAAAGTGTAATGTACAGAAACTAATGTAAATAGTTTGGTACTTATATCTGGTTACAAGGAGAAACTGCTTATATTATCTTTTAAATTGATTGAAAGGCATGCATTTAATCTCATCTAGAATTACATGTACTGAATTACCAGACTTGAATGCTTTTAAAACATTTCCTACATGTATTTCTTGCCAGATAGAAATAGAGAAGCAGCAGTAAACTCAATTTGCCGAGACTTCACTTTGAGACATTAGGTCCCGTATAGGGTAAGTCATGATCTTTGTGCTTGGTTGGAGTGTTTATTAATTTGTTATTACTTCTGCTACCTGTACAGTATACTACTGTAGGAATAATAAGACACAATGCAGGTAAAAATGAAATGAACAGAGAAGTGGTTGTTTCAATGTTGTTCAGCTATTTCAAGAGTCCTTTGCTATCTGTATTTATAAAATAACTGAGCCACTTCACATGTTTGCATTGGTTGATAGGTGTGTTTAGATGAGAGTACATGTATGTAAACATGATTTTGACATTTTAGATTCGCAGATGTTTTTTAGAATCATTTTATAAAAGCAATGGAGCACTTTTTATTGGAGAATTTGAGACAGTTATATAGTATTATGCAAACTGAGACATATTCAAGGGTTTGCATAACTTTCAAGAATTTTCCCAACCATCCTTGTGTTTATATGAGGCTATGTAAACACGGAAAGAGTACTCTATTGCTTAGTGATAAGATGTTGATGAATATTCATTTGTGGGAGAGGGACCAGTTCCCATTCACTGTATGTGTCAGTACTTACTAAATCATTCATCTTGATGCTATTTAATTATAATTTGTTGTTGTGGAAATTGAAGAGACATGGTAGTCTTATCATGGTTAATGCTAGACTGGACATCAAGCAGTCTTTGGTTTTTCTTGGGCAAGACACTTTCCTCTCGCAGTGCCTTTCACCACCCAGGTGTACAATTGGTACTTAGTGAATTTAGTGCTGGGGACTAACACTGCAACAGACTAGCACTAGCATTCCATCTAGGAGGGGGGGGGGGGGTGTAGGAAGAAGAGAAATACTTTGTATCACTTTATGCTTCCAAAACAAGCGCAAGCTTGTATGTTCCTTTAGTTTTTTGGTGATTTCTACGGTTTTGGGCTTTCTTTGCCATCACTGTTATAAGATGGAGTCAAGGCTGCCACTACAATTTTGATTGTTGTCTGCACAGAGGTGATTTGCCACAAAATCCATCTGAGCAGCAATTTTTTTACCCACAGCTTACGATCTAAGACCATTCCACCCTTGTAAATGTCTCATTTCCAAAAATCCCAGTACAAGGTGCTGATCTAGGCACAAAAGGAGAAAGAATCAAATTCAGACATTGGATCCCTTAGCAGGTCAGTCGCAGTTTTTGTTTGGTATCATGTACTACGAATAACTGTGCACAATGCATGAAGACAATTAAAAGGAAAAGAGATGTTTTTTCACCACTCTTCAGCTATTTCAACAAATCATTGTTATTGTGGCCGTATGCTTTAGCCCTTCATTCGGGGATTGGGTGTACAAAAATTCCTCAAGACTGCAATGCCTGGGGTACTGTTGTTGAGGAGTATTGTTTTGTGTGGAGGCGGGACACAGTGGTACAATGGTTAGAGTACTGTTCCTGGTTGTTCGAAAGGTGGATAAATCACTATACAGTGGATAGTGTGGTTTGTTTTGTTAACAATTATCCGCTGGATAGAGATTTATCCACTGGAATGCGTATCCAGCCTTCAAACAACCGGGGCCTGAACTGCACATCAAGCAGTCTGGGTTTGAGCCAATGGTTAGGGTCTTTGCATTTTGTTCTTGGGCAAGAGGCTTTACTCTCACATTACCTCCCTCCACCTAGATTTACACCTGAGTACTCATCTACTGGGTGAATTTAATACTGGGTGCTACATTAACCCTTTGACTGACTCATATCCCATCCTGGTGGTATAGAAATACGCCTTATCACTAATGCAACAGAAACCTGGATGAGCTGTGATTGTTTAAATTATTAATTTTGGCCTGATGCAGACTGTACCTTCCATTTTGAAACTTGCCACTGTAGGGCTGAATAAAAAAATCTGATGGTCTATTTTTTTCTAAGTTTTCTTCATATTTTTTTTTCTGGTATAAAAATTAATATATGTTGTTGTTGTTGTTGTTGTGTAGTTTTTGAAATTAAGGGATGAAAGAAGTCATTAAGGTTAAAACACTTCCTAATTCTTGCTAGATACAAAACAGAGAAGAAACAATAAAAGCTGTGCTGAGACTCCAGAGCAAAAGGATTAATCTCTTATTAGGTGAGTCATGATTTTCTTTTTAAAGGAAGGGTGCACTGTGAGTAATTGTGCACAATGCAGGCTAAGGAATTTAAACGGATAGAGATGTTATTGTTTCTTCACTGTTTATATATTTCAAGAAACCCTTGTTGTATGGCTGGATACCCTAGCCCTTCAGGGTTAGGTTATACAACCATTCCTAGAGAATACGAGGTGCTGTTGTTGATCAATATTCAAGTTTGGAGACGAGAGGCCTAATAGACGTATTCGGCTAACGTGTTTACATCCTTGTTGCCACCCAATTCAGATCACGTGATGATTCATTTGGGAGGATACAATTGTTCTGTTTGCACGTACCCTCATGCACGCAGTTACGCGTAGCAAATTGCACAATTGTAACCTCCCAAATGAATCATCACGTGATCTGAATTGGGTGGCAACAAGGATGTAAACACGTTAGCCGAATACGTCTATTGAATCGACAACCAATTGCTTTCCAGTTCATGTATCAATGCTTCCTTAGCCATTAAGTCTCATGAGTGATCGGCTTAAACTTTCTCCTAACAGTCTCAAATATAATCAGGAAGAAACAGTAAAGAGGATTTAGAGCAATCTTTAAAAAAAGGAATTGTCCAAATGACTCAAAACTAGTAAGGAGAATTTGTTTCTTGACTGAGAACTTTCAATAAAGACTTACCAATGAACTGGGGGATATTGTCGTGACATATCACCAAATTCTCAGAACAAACCCTGAGAACATTTTACAGCAAAGAACTCCAGACATCCCGGAAAAAGAAAAAAATAGTGTCCTTTATTATCTCAGGAGTGCCAAAGTAAAAAATGTACCTGATTTTATTTTGCTATGGAAAGTAAATGAAAATAATGCATATATTCGATTTGAATGGACAAACAAGGGATCTTATTTCTAGATTCAAAACCGAGAACCAGCTAGCAGAGCATAATATCAGTGCAACATGAGATTACTTCATTTGTCCTGAAAGTGCTTGAGATACCTTTTGAGGGTCTAATCGCTAAAACTTTAATAGTGGGAGAGAAATGCTTCAGAACTGCGTTCGAATCCCGGAGTTTATTTATATTTATTTATGTTTTGTCATGGGTTTTTCATCGTTGTGTGAATTCCCCTCTGAGATTTCAGATAGCACTGGGAAATGTTCTTGAAATAGCTGTCAAAATGAAAGTCGTTTTCAGTCTTTTTTTTTTTTGTTCCATTAAATTTGGGTTGTCAGATTGTCAGAACCAAATTACCAAATTATTATAAATGTCTGTAAAATCTCTTGTAATTCAATAATTGTCTTGCACGCACCTCTTAAAAAAAGGCTTTTAGTTTGCTTGTTTGCGTAAGTATTACATTTGAACCCTGAACAGTTTTTGTAAATATTTCAATGTTTGTTTGTTTATAGGGAAGACATTTGTTTACAAACATTGTTTTTGTTATTTAAATGTTCAAAACGTTAAACAAAAGAATTCTTTGTTTCGTCAGCCAATAGTTTTCTTTTCGGCATATTAATAAGAATAGGTGACGTCACTGATATCTTTGCTATTCTAATACAGTCGGAGCTCTCGTAAAGAGGCAGGTACAAGAGTCGGACCGGATCAACTCGGATCGCTGATTTGAATAAGAATAACACCTATTGTTGAATGTCTCGTTCTTGAATAAGTGCTATTCTTATTCAAATCAGCGATCCGAGTTGATCCGGTCCGACTTTTGTACCTGCCTTATGTAAAGTCCTTGTTTATCTATGCTGACAATATAACCAAACGACAAGCACATACTCGAGCAACGCTGTATGTATATTTGTTCTTTGGGTTTCAGTACACCACTTGTTAATCGGACGTTTTATTGATCTTACAGGCGTACATGCAGTGTTATCAACATGGAGAAAGAAGCAAGCGAAAGGAAAGAATCAAAGATCCTCGTTTAGATATTTCTTCAGTGGATCACGTTTGAAAAGTAAGGTAGATTTACAAGACAAAGTTTATCTCGATCGAGTTTCTTGTGAGAGATTGTTAGCGCGGAGCTTAGTGATTTCACAACGCAAATCTTAAGAGTCAAAAGGAGACATTGGAGTTAATGTCATATTGTCTCGGATGAAGCAGTGAATTTTATTACAAGTTTGTAGCTTTAAATTAAGGTAGAATATTAGCATCACCTGGTTTTGTTTTCAACCAGAATTTTCATCCCGATAGTCTCGCTATTAAACTCGCTGAAATTACTGTCTCATTGACTATTATCTATTTCACAAATTCACTGTAATATATCCAGTTTTTGAGGACGCATTAAATTGATGAAAAGGTTGCGCTTTTAAAAGGGCAAAGAAAAAAATCGAATTGTGGAAATATTTTCCTTGGAAAAAAGAGTCTGCAATTTTTAATGGTGTCTGGTTTTGATTCAAACATGTACTAAGTCTTTTGGCGGAAAAAATCTTGCACTGTGTAGGATTTTTCCCATCAGAAGTCACAGTATATGCTTGATTTCTGGCAAGACTCTGTTCAAAAAGCGCAGAATTTTTTTTCTTTTTGGCAACCCTACCTAGTCAAAAAATTGTAAAAGAGATAGCCTACATCTTGACTAGTTACCAGGCCTTTTTAAAAGCGCAATTTTTTATTTTGTTTACTAATTTAAATTGTTTGTAATCAATTAAAAGAGCCAATAAAAGTTAGTGACTTCCATTTGTTGTAGTATTTTTATTGTCTGTATTTCGAACAATGCTAAAGTAATGTACACAATTAAAATCACCACTTGCGGTTTGCAATAAACTGTTAATTGAAAATCACTTAAATTATATTAAAACGCGCGAAAGAAAAAGTTCGCGTTTAAAAACTAAGACTTTTGGCGGGAAAATTTAAAACAATTGGCACAGCGTTTCCCCTTACAACGTGTTTGAGAAATATTTTATAAGGATACCCTTCAAAAGTTTTTGAACGTAAAAAAAAATTTCGATTGTAACAGTTGACAGATAATCCCGTCGTAAACTACTGCATCAATTCGCATAATAATTTTTTTTTCCGTCTCGAAAAATTGTTTGCCAAACAGTCTTCACGATGGTTTTTGTGCGAGGTGATGCAAGAGTTCCTCGAGACATGAAAAAGATGAAATGACAAATGGATCAAACAGGCAACAACAACAAAATACAATTCCGAAATGGATTTTCAAATCTCGCAGTGACCGTGAAACTGTTTCAACCAATTGGTCTGCAACTGTTTGTAGCTTGCAATTTCACATCTTTCTCTGTCAGACGATAATATTAAATATAGATGGTACACTTTGGATCAGTTGCACAGGAGCAAGAACACTCGCTCTTATCAATCAAAATTCAATCATTGTCCCCCGCAAAATTGTTCAATTTCATTGGTTTATATCGAAATATGTTTATTTTCTCTTCCGATGAGCCCTTTCGTTCAGTTCTCTTTTCCTGTGCAACAACCAAAATGTAAACACCACAAAATAATCAATATCTGGTAGCACAAAGATGTTTATTCCTGAAATGACACAAAATTTCTTCCGCAAGTTGAGTATATTTTATGAACTCGTTAAGTCAAAACATCATCGGAACAATCCACCGTGAAAATTTAAATCTCTTGTTGAAAAGTTTTCGAAAATACTTTACTCTGTTTTGAACTAAGCTTATCAAAGAAAAATGCTCATGTACTTCTTTTGGACGTCCAGAAATTTAAATGTTAGAAATGACAAAGAAAAATAAACATGTTTGCAAATTGCCTCGAGAATTTTGTATTTTGTATGACAAGGTACGTTAATAATGGCAATTCATATGCAAATATTGTCATCCTTGTTGACAAATTTGTTGCTGGCCTAGATTTGGTTAGGATTGTTTCAAAATTGTCGGCAACAGCTAATTTGTATAGGTAATCATACGGTTTCGAGTTAAATTTGGAATTAATTTGCACTAGTGAGTTTTTCAAAAAGCAGAAATTGCACGAACTCGAGTGCAACTTGAAGCCATTCTTTTCGCATTCGAGAAAACTTTTTTCAGAGTTTCCGTACAAAATTTTTGTCACTGCTTTTTACATGATATCATTGGCCTACAAAATTTCTCATTGCCAATCAATCCAGAATTACGATGTGTAATTTGCACTGGTGTTACACTTGAACTGCACTGCTCTCAGCCAATCAGAATCGAGTAATTTTTTCATGTGTATTATTGTAAATGTTTATTGTGTACTTGTTGCATTCGATACACAATTGTTAAAAAACTAAAGATAGCAGAATCTTATTTGATTTGCAAATGTTAAATCTTGAAGGCTTTATATTTTCGGTTGTCCGCGTTCCTACTTTAAAGCTGAAATTATCAGTTCTCCTTAACGATTGCCTTACTTGGTCTTAACTGTGGCTCTGAGAATTTGATAGCACATCAAGTCTCCTATTCGATGATTTCAAGTATCCTTCTTGCTATACGTCTCTTTTTTGTTTACAACACCTTTTACTAACCAGATATTGATCTTAGAAGCTAAACTTTTAATATCTAGATGATAAACAAACGTTAATCTGTCGTTAAGGTGGCACTTTCAAAATGGATAGTTGTGTAGTATGTTCAATATCTTGAAGATATTTTCAATTTGCATATTGTACCCGAGGTACAATATGCAAGAAAAGCATCGATAACTATCTCGGTAATCGCGATTCTGAAAACAGTTTGTAATCTCTGAGAAATTTCCCTTTAGCCTTCCGTATTCTCAAAGCAGTCCTAAAACTTTCGTTACTGCTGGGAAATCTTCAAATGATCTTCTGAATACCTCAGAGGAAACGTCGGCAACCATTCGGAATCTTCGTATTTCTTTAGAAATCTTCGTTGATATTTGTAATCGAAGTTTTTGGCCAGAGTGTAGATATTTCAGATTGTTGAACATGTTTGCAAATAATTTCATAATACAATTGACCGTCCATGTGATTAATTCAGGTGACCATCCGTACTCTTCCAAGAGTAATTTTCATCGTCCTGGCATTTTTCCGCTAGTTTGAGGCCTTCTTCGATAAGAATTTAAATTTGTTACAGTGTAATTTCGTTTGTTCCACTCCTGTCTCAAGCTACAGGCATGCGGTCTTACTATTCTCCTTTGACATTACAATTCACTGAATATAACTTCCAGGATTTACTCGATCTGAAGAGAGTAAAATGATACGCGATGATTTTAATCCAGTGCCACTGTAAAAACTCAACGATGTTTATCCACTTAAATTATTTCCTGAGATCACGTCGACCAAAATGGTGGCTACCAGAATCGAGATCTCTGATTAATTACGCCCGAAGGTTAGCTATTGAAAAATATATATCAGTCGTTTGAAACACAAATATCACGACTTTTTATAATAGCAAAATCTTCGAAAACGAATCCTTACAACGTAAATTTCAAAGATATTGCCACCATTTTAATCGAGGTTATGAAATTAAAATTCTTATCTCGTTGCCATCTCCAAAGTTCAATGACCATTAACTCCTGGTGAATGTCAATCTCTTCTTTCGTTCGCCGGGTCATGCCAATGGATTTCATCTTCGCCGTTGGGCCATTTCTTCACCTTAAATAAAACAATAAAGAGAAACATAAGCTTTTTCCTCGGGACAAATGTATACAAGATACGCAATTACTACCAATTAAGGCAAGGAGCGGCCAACGCTCTTGGGAAGCGGCTTCACAAGGTTACGGTTTTCTACTTTCTGGGAGCAACACACAACGAGAAGAACAGGGAATATCAAACAAATTGAGCACAAGTATCTCACAAACTTGCGCAAAATTATTTCTTAACCATTCACTGAAACGTTTCATCTCAGAGTTTGCAAAAATACGACCGTCTGGTTCGTGAACGAAGCTGTGTCCAGCTTGGTAAAGAAAATTGCGAGCGAAGACAGAAGAAAGAAATTGTTCCGTTTGGTAAAGACCAAAAAGATTAAAACGTACACTCACCATTTATTTTAATACTTCTATCTCGTCCTGCTTTATCTTCTTGGAAGGAAAAACATGGCCGACATCACCAGGAACACATAAATCCGCGCCTTCATACTGTGACCAAGTGTTTCGTTTGACGCAAATTCCACAAGTAGTCATGAATATTGATTAAAACCTATAGTCAAACGCTAACAAAAACGTCGGCGTATATTTTTCACAACTTGGATTATTGTTATGCAAAACTATTGTGTCCCTTCGACAATATAAATAGATAGAAAGATAGTTGCATTTTTAGGCTTTATTTGAACAGTAAGAAATTAACCACATTTCTAAAAAATGATAACCGCGGCCGTCTTCCTTTCGAAAATGTGCTATGACAAAACTAAAAGACCTTGCTTACTTATAGAGTTTCTTTGAAGTCCATTTTTAAATCTTTCCAGAAAAAAAAAAAAATTTCAAATTCACATCCGTAGATTGTACAAAATTAAAAAGATAAATCGGATCCAACAGAAAAATGAAAAAAAAAAACGGAGATACCCCTGGGGCGCTGAACGCCATGCCCTTCCGAACCGAAGCTCGGAAATGTAACCACTGGGCTACAGGGGGACTCCTTGACTTGAGTAGAAAATTTAGCGGTAGATATATGCACATGAAATGAAGCTTTTATTGACAGCCCAATCTTACTTTCGAAAATGTGCTATGACAAAATTGAAAGACCTTGCCTAGTTATAGAGATTCTTTGAAGTCCATTACTGATTTAATCTTTCCAGAGAAAAAAATGATTTTCAAATTGACATCCGTAATTTTTCAAGTCTTTGCCAATTGGATCCAAGCTAATAAAGAGCGGATTAAAGGGTAAAAAGGAGATGGCTAGATGGGTATATTCTCCGGTCAGCCATTCTTGAAGTCTTTTCGTAAAAGGTATTTTTACTTCAAACTTGGTTCAAGCGCAAAAATAGGAAGATTGTACAAAATTAAAAAGATAAATCGGATCCAACAGAAAAATGAAAAAAAAAAACGGAGATCCCCCTGGGGCGCTGAACGCCATGCCCTTCCGAACCGAAGCTCGGAAATGTAACCACTGGGCTACAGGGGGACTCCTTGACTTGAGTGGAAAATTTAGCGGTAGATATATGCACATGAAATGAAGCTTTTATTGACAGCCCAATCTTACTTTCGAAAATGTGCTATGACAAAATTGAAAGACCTTGCCTAGTTATAGAGATTCTTTGAAGTCCATTACTGATTTAATCTTTCCAGAGAAAAAATGATTTTCAAATTGACATCCGTAATTTTTCAAGTCTTTGCCAATTGGATCCAAGCTAATAAAGAGCGGATTAAAGGGTAAAAAAGAGATGGCTAGATGGGTATATTCTCCGGTCAGCCATTCTTGAAGTCTTTTCGTAAAAGGTATTTTTACTTCAAACTTGGTTCAAGCGCAAAAATAGGAAGATTGTACAAAATTAAAGAGATAAATCGGATCCAACAGAAAAATGAAAAAAAAAAAACCGGAGATCCCCCTGGGGCGCTGAACGCCATGCCCTTCCGAACCGAAGCTCGGAAATGTAACCACTGGGCTACAGGGGGACTCCTTGACTTGAGTGGAAAATTTAGCGGTAGATATATGCACATGAAATGAAGCTTTTATTGACAGCCCAATCTTACTTTCGAAAATGTGCTATGACAAAATTGAAAGACCTTGCCTAGTTATAGAGATTCTTTGAAGTCCATTACTGATTTAATCTTTCCAGAGAAAAAATGATTTTCAAATTGACATCCGTAATTTTTCAAGTCTTTGCCAATTGGATCCAAGCTAATAAAGAGCGGATTAAAGGGTAAAAAAGAGATGGCTAGATGGGTATATTCTCCGGTCAGCCATTCTTGAAGTCTTTTCGTAAAAGGTATTTTTACTTCAAACTTGGTTCAAGCGCAAAAATAGGAAGATTGTACAAAATTAAAGAGATAAATCGGATCCAACAGAAAAATGAAAAAAAAAAAAAACCGGAGATCCCCCTGGGGCGCTGAACGCCATGCCCTTCCGAACCGAAGCTCGGAAATGTAACCACTGGGCTACAGGGGGACTCCTTGACTTGAGTGGAAAATTTAGCGGTAGATATATGCACATGAAATGAAGCTTTTATTGACAGCCCAATCTTACTTTCGAAAATGTGCTATGACAAAATTGAAAGACCTTGCCTAGTTATAGAGATTCTTTGAAGTCCATTACTGATTTAATCTTTCCAGAGAAAAAATGATTTTCAAATTGACATCCGTAATTTTTCAAGTCTTTGCCAATTGGATCCAAGCTAATAAAGAGCGGATTAAAGGGTAAAAAAGAGATGGCTAGATGGGTATATTCTCCGGTCAGCCATTCTTGAAGTCTTTTCGTAAAAGGTATTTTTACTTCAAACTTGGTTCAAGCGCAAAAATAGGAAGATTGTACAAAATTAAAAAGATTAATCGGATCCAACAGAAAAATGAAAAAAAAAAACGGAGATCCCCCTGGGGCGCTGAACGCCATGCCCTTCCGAACCGAAGCTCGGAAATGTAACCACTGGGCTACAGGGGGACTCCTTGACTTGAGTGGAAAATTTAGCGGTAGATATATGCACATGAAATGAAGCTTTTATTGACAGCCCAATCTTACTTTCGAAAATGTGCTATGACAAAATTGAAAGACCTTGCCTAGTTATAGAGATTCTTTGAAGTCCATTACTGATTTAATCTTTCCAGAGAAAAAATGATTTTCAAATTGACATCCGTAATTTTTCAAGTCTTTGCCAATTGGATCCAAGCTAATAAAGAGCGGATTAAAGGGTAAAAAAGAGATGGCTAGATGGGTATATTCTCCGGTCAGCCATTCTTGAAGTCTTTTCGTAAAAGGTATTTTTACTTCAAACTTGGTTCAAGCGCAAAAATAGGAAGATTGTACAAAATTAAAGAGATAAATCGGATCCAACAGAAAAATGAAAAAAAAAAAAACCGGAGATCCCCCTGGGGCGCTGAACGCCATGCCCTTCCGAACCGAAGCTCGGAAATGTAACCACTGGGCTACAGGGGGACTCCTTGACTTGAGTGGAAAATTTAGCGGTAGATATATGCACATGAAATGAAGCTTTTATTGACAGCCCAATCTTACTTTCGAAAATGTGCTATGACAAAATTGAAAGACCTTGCCTAGTTATAGAGATTCTTTGAAGTCCATTACTGATTTAATCTTTCCAGAGAAAAAATGATTTTCAAATTGACATCCGTAATTTTTCAAGTCTTTGCCAATTGGATCCAAGCTAATAAAGAGCGGATTAAAGGGTAAAAAAGAGATGGCTGGATGGTTATATTCTCCGGTCAGCCATTCTTGAAGTCTTTTCGTAAAAGGTATTTTTACTTCAAACTTGGTTCAAGCGCAAAAATAGGAAGATTGTACAAAATTAAAAAGATAAATCGGATCCAACAGAAAAATGAAAAAAAAAAACGGAGATACCCCTGGGGCGCTGAACGCCATGCCCTTCCGAACCGAAGCTCGGAAATGTAACCACTGGGCTACAGGGGGACTCCTTGACTTGAGTAGAAAATTTAGCGGTAGATATATGCACATGAAATGAAGCTTTTATTGACAGCCCAATCTTACTTTCGAAAATGTGCTATGACAAAATTGAAAGACCTTGCCTAGTTATAGAGATTCTTTGAAGTCCATTACTGATTTAATCTTTCCAGAGAAAAAAATGATTTTCAAATTGACATCCGTAATTTTTCAAGTCTTTGCCAATTGGATCCAAGCTAATAAAGAGCGGATTAAAGGGTAAAAAGGAGATGGCTAGATGGGTATATTCTCCGGTCAGCCATTCTTGAAGTCTTTTCGTAAAAGGTATTTTTACTTCAAACTTGGTTCAAGCGCAAAAATAGGAAGATTGTACAAAATTAAAAAGATAAATCGGATCCAACAGAAAAATGAAAAAAAAAAACGGAGATCCCCCTGGGGCGCTGAACGCCATGCCCTTCCGAACCGAAGCTCGGAAATGTAACCACTGGGCTACAGGGGGACTCCTTGACTTGAGTGGAAAATTTAGCGGTAGATATATGCACATGAAATGAAGCTTTTATTGACAGCCCAATCTTACTTTCGAAAATGTGCTATGACAAAATTGAAAGACCTTGCCTAGTTATAGAGATTCTTTGAAGTCCATTACTGATTTAATCTTTCCAGAGAAAAAATGATTTTCAAATTGACATCCGTAATTTTTCAAGTCTTTGCCAATTGGATCCAAGCTAATAAAGAGCGGATTAAAGGGTAAAAAAGAGATGGCTAGATGGGTATATTCTCCGGTCAGCCATTCTTGAAGTCTTTTCGTAAAAGGTATTTTTACTTCAAACTTGGTTCAAGCGCAAAAATAGGAAGATTGTACAAAATTAAAGAGATAAATCGGATCCAACAGAAAAATGAAAAAAAAAAAACCGGAGATCCCCCTGGGGCGCTGAACGCCATGCCCTTCCGAACCGAAGCTCGGAAATGTAACCACTGGGCTACAGGGGGACTCCTTGACTTGAGTGGAAAATTTAGCGGTAGATATATGCACATGAAATGAAGCTTTTATTGACAGCCCAATCTTACTTTCGAAAATGTGCTATGACAAAATTGAAAGACCTTGCCTAGTTATAGAGATTCTTTGAAGTCCATTACTGATTTAATCTTTCCAGAGAAAAAATGATTTTCAAATTGACATCCGTAATTTTTCAAGTCTTTGCCAATTGGATCCAAGCTAATAAAGAGCGGATTAAAGGGTAAAAAAGAGATGGCTAGATGGGTATATTCTCCGGTCAGCCATTCTTGAAGTCTTTTCGTAAAAGGTATTTTTACTTCAAACTTGGTTCAAGCGCAAAAATAGGAAGATTGTACAAAATTAAAGAGATAAATCGGATCCAACAGAAAAATGAAAAAAAAAAAAACCGGAGATCCCCCTGGGGCGCTGAACGCCATGCCCTTCCGAACCGAAGCTCGGAAATGTAACCACTGGGCTACAGGGGGACTCCTTGACTTGAGTGGAAAATTTAGCGGTAGATATATGCACATGAAATGAAGCTTTTATTGACAGCCCAATCTTACTTTCGAAAATGTGCTATGACAAAATTGAAAGACCTTGCCTAGTTATAGAGATTCTTTGAAGTCCATTACTGATTTAATCTTTCCAGAGAAAAAATGATTTTCAAATTGACATCCGTAATTTTTCAAGTCTTTGCCAATTGGATCCAAGCTAATAAAGAGCGGATTAAAGGGTAAAAAAGAGATGGCTAGATGGGTATATTCTCCGGTCAGCCATTCTTGAAGTCTTTTCGTAAAAGGTATTTTTACTTCAAACTTGGTTCAAGCGCAAAAATAGGAAGATTGTACAAAATTAAAAAGATTAATCGGATCCAACAGAAAAATGAAAAAAAAAAACGGAGATCCCCCTGGGGCGCTGAACGCCATGCCCTTCCGAACGGAAGCTCGGAAATGTAACCACTGGGCTACAGGGGGACTCCTTGACTTGAGTGGAAAATTTAGCGGTAGATATATGCACATGAAATGAAGCTTTTATTGACAGCCCAATCTTACTTTCGAAAATGTGCTATGACAAAATTGAAAGACCTTGCCTAGTTATAGAGATTCTTTGAAATCCATTACTGATTTAATCTTTCCAGAGAAAAAATGATTTTCAAATTGACATCCGTAATTTTTCAAGTCTTTGCCAATTGGATCCAAGCTAATAAAGAGCGGATTAAAGGGTAAAAAAGAGATGGCTAGATGGGTATATTCTCCGGTCAGCCATTCTTGAAGTCTTTTCGTAAAAGGTATTTTTACTTCAAACTTGGTTCAAGCGCAAAAATAGGAAGATTGTACAAAATTAAAGAGATAAATCGGATCCAACAGAAAAATGAAAAAAAAAAAAACCGGAGATCCCCCTGGGGCGCTGAACGCCATGCCCTTCCGAACCGAAGCTCGGAAATGTAACCACTGGGCTACAGGGGGACTCCTTGACTTGAGTGGAAAATTTAGCGGTAGATATATGCACATGAAATGAAGCTTTTATTGACAGCCCAATCTTACTTTCGAAAATGTGCTATGACAAAATTGAAAGACCTTGCCTAGTTATAGAGATTCTTTGCAGTCCATTACTGATTTAATCTTTCCAGAGAAAAAATGATTTTCAAATTGACATCCGTAATTTTTCAAGTCTTTGCCAATTGGATCCAAGCTAATAAAGAGCGGATTAAAGGGTAAAAAAGAGATGGCTAGATGGGTATATTCTCCGGTCAGCCATTCTTGAAGTCTTTTCGTAAAAGGTATTTTTACTTCAAACTTGGTTCAAGCACAAAAATAGGAAGATTGTACAAAACTAAAAAGATAAATCGGATCCAACAGAAAAATGAAAAAAAAAACGGAGATACCCCTGGGGCGCTGAACGCCATGCCCTTCCGAACCGAAGCTCGGAAATGTAACCACTGGGCTACAGGGGGACTCCTTGACTTGAGTAGAAAATTTAGCGGTAGATATATGCACATGAAATGAAGCTTTTATTGACAGCCCAATCTTACTTTCGAAAATGTGCTATGACAAAATTGAAAGACCTTGCCTAGTTATAGAGATTCTTTGAAGTCCATTACTGATTTAATCTTTCCAGAGAAAAAATGATTTTCAAATTGACATCCGTAATTTTTCAAGTCTTTGCCAATTGGATCCAAGCTAATAAAGAGCGGATTAAAGGGTAAAAAAGAGATGGCTAGATGGGTATATTCTCCGGTCAGCCATTCTTGAAGTCTTTTCGTAAAAGGTATTTTTACTTCAAACTTGGTTCAAGCGCAAAAATAGGAAGATTGTACAAAATTAAAGAGATAAATCGGATCCAACAGAAAAATGAAAAAAAAAAAACCGGAGATCCCCCTGGGGCGCTGAACGCCATGCCCTTCCGAACCGAAGCTCGGAAATGTAACCACTGGGCTACAGGGGGACTCCTTGACTTGAGTGGAAAATTTAGCGGTAGATATATGCACATGAAATGAAGCTTTTATTGACAGCCCAATCTTACTTTCGAAAATGTGCTATGACAAAATTGAAAGACCTTGCCTAGTTATAGAGATTCTTTGAAGTCCATTACTGATTTAATCTTTCCAGAGAAAAAATGATTTTCAAATTGACATCCGTAATTTTTCAAGTCTTTGCCAATTGGATCCAAGCTAATAAAGAGCGGATTAAAGGGTAAAAAAGAGATGGCTGGATGGTTATATTCTCCGGTCAGCCATTCTTGAAGTCTTTTCGTAAAAGGTATTTTTACTTCAAACTTGGTTCAAGCGCAAAAATAGGAAGATTGTACAAAATTAAAAAGATAAATCGGATCCAACAGAAAAATGAAAAAAAAAAACGGAGATACCCCTGGGGCGCTGAACGCCATGCCCTTCCGAACCGAAGCTCGGAAATGTAACCACTGGGCTACAGGGGGACTCCTTGACTTGAGTAGAAAATTTAGCGGTAGATATATGCACATGAAATGAAGCTTTTATTGACAGCCCAATCTTACTTTCGAAAATGTGCTATGAGAAAACTGAAAGACCTTGCTTAGTTATAGAGATTCTTTGAAGTGCATTATTAAATCTTTCAAGAGAAAAAATGATTTTCAAATTGACATCCGTAATTTTTCAAGTCTTCGCCAATTGGATCCAAGCTAATAAAGAGCGGATTGAAGGGTAAAAAAGAGATGGCTAGATGGGTATATTCTCCGGTCAGTCATTCTTGAAGTCTTTTCTTAAAAGGTATTTATACTTCTAACTTGCTTCAAGCGGAAAACTAGGAAGATTCTACGAAATTAAAAAGATAAATCGGGTCTAAAAGAAATATGAAAAAAAAAACCGGAGATCCCCCTGGGGCGCTGAACGCCATGCCCTTCCGAACCGAAGCTCGGAAATGTAACCACTGGGCTACAGGGGAACTCCTTGACTTGAGTGGAAAATTTAGCGGTAGATATATGCACATGAAATGAAGCTTTTATTGACAGCCCAATCTTACTTTCAAAAATGTGCTATGACAAAATTGAAAGACCTTGCTTAGTAATTGAGATTCTTTGAAGTCCATTATTTAATCTTTCCAGAGAAAAAATGATTTTCAAATTGACATCCGTAATTTTTCAAGTCTTTGCCAATTGGATCCAAGCTAATAAAGAGCGGATGAAAGGGTAAAAAAAAAGAGATGGCTAGATGGGTATATTCTCCGGTCAGCCATTCTTGAAGTCTTTTCTTAAAAGGTATTTTTACTTCTAACTTGGTTCAAGCGCAAAAATAGGAAGATTGTACAAAATTAAAAAGATAAATCGGATCCAACAGAAAAATGAAAAAAAAAACCGGAGATCCCCCTGGGGCGCTGAACGCCATGCCCTTCCGAACCGAAGCTCGGAAATGTAACCACTGGGCTACAGGGGGACTCCTTGACTTGAGTGGAAAATTTAGCGGTAGATATATGCACATGAAATGAAGCTTTTATTGACAGCCCAATCTTACTTTCGAAAATGTGCTATGACAAAATTGAAAGACCTTGCTTAGTTATAGAGATTCTTTGAAGTCCATTACTGATTTAATCTTTCCAGAGAAAAAATGATTTTCAAATTTACATCCGTAATTTTTCAAGTCTTTGCCGATTGGATCCAAGCTAATAAAGAGCGGATTAAAGGGTAAAAAAGAGATAGCTAGATGGGTATATTCTCCGGTCAGTCATTCTTGAAGTCTTTTCGTAAAATGTATTTTTACTTCTAACTTGGTTCAAGCCCAAAAATAGGAAGATTGTACAAAATTAAAGAGATAAATCGGATCCAACAGAAAAATGAAAAAAAAACGGAGATCCCCCTGGGGCGCTGAACGCCATGCCCTTGCGAACCGAAGCTCGGAAATGTAACCACCTGGCTACAGGGGGACTCCCTGACTTGAGTAGAAAATTTAGCGGTAGATATATGCACATGAAATGAAGCTTTTATTGACAGCCCAATCTTACTTTCGAAAATGTGCTATGAGAAAACTGAAAGACCTTGCTTAGTTATAGAGATTCTTTGAAGTGCATTATTAAATCTTTCAAGAGAAAAAATGATTTTCAAATTGACATCCGTAATTTTTCAAGTCTTCGCCAATTGGATCCAAGCTAATAAAGAGCGGATTGAAGGGTAAAAAAGAGATGGCTAGATGGGTATATTCTCCGGTCAGTCATTCTTGAAGTCTTTTCTTAAAAGGTATTTATACTTCTAACTTGCTTCAAGCGGAAGACTAGGAAGATTCTACGAAATTAAAAAGATCAATCGGGTCCAAAAGAAATATGAAAAAAAAACCGGAGATCCCCCTGGGGCGCTGAACGCCATGCCCTTCCGAACCGAAGCTCGGAAATGTAACCACTGGGCTACAGGGGGACTCCCTGACTTGAGTGGAAAATTTAGCGGTAGATATATGCACATGAAATGAAGCTTTTATTGACAGCCCAATCTTACTTTCGAAAATGTGCTATGACAAAATTGAAAGACCTTGCTTAGTAATAGAGATTCTTTGAAGTCCATTATTTAATCTTTCAAGAGAAAAAATGAGTTTCAAATTGACATCCGTAATTTTTCAAGTCTTTGCCAATTGGATCCAAGCTAATAAAGAGCGGATTAAAGGGTAAAAAAGAGATGGCTAGATGGGTATATTCTCCGGTCAGCCATTCTTGAAGTCTTTTCTTAAAAGGTATTTTTGCTTCTAACTTGGTTCAAGCGCAAAAATAGGAAGATTGTACAAAATTAAAAAGATAAATCGGATCCAACAGAAAAATGAAAAAAAAAACCGGACATCCCCCTGGGGCGCTGAACGCCATGCCCTTCCGAACCGAAGCTCGGAAATGTAACCACTGGGCTACAGGGGGACTCCTTGACTTGAGTGGAAAATATGCACATGAAATGAAGCTTTTATTGACAGCCCAATCTTACTTTCGAAAATGTGCTATGAGAAAACTGAAAGACCTTGCTTAGTTATAGAGATTCTTTGAAGTGCATTATTAAATCTTTCAAGAGAAAAAATGATTTTCAAATTGACATCCGTAATTTTTCAAGTCTTCGCCAATTGGATCCAAGCTAATAAAGAGCGGATTGAAGGGTAAAAAAGAGATGGCTAGATGGGTATATTCTCCGGTCAGCCATTCTTGAAGTCTTTTCTTAAAAGGTATTTTTACTTCTAACTTGGTTCAAGCGCAAAAATAGGAAGATTGTACAAAATTAAAAAGATAAATCGGATCCAACAGAAAAATGAAAAAAAAAACCGGACATCCCCCTGGGGCGCTGAACGCCATGCCCTTCCGAACCGAAGCTCGGAAATGTAACCACTGGGCTACAGGGGGACTCCTTGACTTGAGTGGAAAATTTAGCGGTAGATATATGCACATGAAATCAAGCTTTTATTGACAGCCCAATCTTACTTTCGAAAATGTGCTATGACAAAACTGAAAGACCTTGCTTAGTTATAGAGATTCTTTGAAGTGCATTATTAAATCTTTCAAGAGAAAAAATGATTTTCAAATTGACATCCGTAATTTTTCAAGTCTTCGCCAATTGGATCCAAGCTAATAAAGAGCGGATTGAAAGGTAAAAAGGAGATGGCTAGATGGGTGTATTCTCCCGTCAGTCATTCTTGAAGTCTTTTCTTAAAAGGTATTTATACTTCTAACTTGCTTCAAGCGGAAAAGTATGAAGATTCTACGAAATTAAAAAGATAAATTGGCTCCAAAAGAAATATGAAAAAAAAAAAAACACGGACATCCCCCTGGGGCGCTGAACGCCATGCCCTTCCGAACCGAAGCTCGGAAATGTAACCACTGGGCTACAGGGGGACTCCTTGACGTGAGTTGAAAATTTAGCGGTAGATATATGCACATGAAATGAAGCTTTTATTGACAGCCCAATCTTACTTTCGAAAATGTGCTATGACAAAACTGAAAGACCTTGCTTAGTAATAGAGATTCTTTGAAGTCTAAATTTAATCTTTCCAGAGAAAAAATGATTTTCAAATTGACATCCGTAATTTTTCAAGTCTTCGCCAATTGGATCCAAGCTAATAAAGAGCGGATTGAAAGGTAAAAAGGAGATGGCTAGATGGGTGTATTCTCCCGTCAGTCATTCTTGAAGTCTTTTCTTAAAAGGTATTTATACTTCTAACTTGCTTCAAGCGGAAAAGTATGAAGATTCTACGAAATTAAAAAGATAAATTGGCTCCAAAAGAAATATGAAAAAAAAAAAAACACGGACATCCCCCTGGGGCGCTGAACGCCATGCCCTTCCGAACCGAAGCTCGGAAATGTAACCACTGGGCTACAGGGGGACTTCTTGACGTGAGTTGAAAATTTAGCGGTAGATATATGCACATGAAATGAAGCTTTTATTGACAGCCCAATCTTACTTTCGAAAATGTGCTATGACAAAATTGAAAGACCTTGCTTAGTAATAGAGATTCTTTGAAGTCTAAATTTAATCTTTCCAGAGAAAAAATGATTTTCAAATTGACATCCGTAATTTTTCAAGTCTTTGCCAATTGGATCCAAGCTAATAAAGAGCGGATTAAAGGGTAAAAAAAGATGGCTAGATGGGTATATTCTCCGGTCAGCCATTCTTGAAGTCTTTTCTTAAAAGGTATTTTTACTTCTAACTTGGTTCAAGCGCAAAAATAGGAAGATTGTACAAAATTAAAAAGATAAATGGGATCCAACAGAAAAATGGAAAAAAAAAACCGGAGATCCCCCTGGGGCGCTGAACGCCATGCCCTTCCAAGCCGAAGCTCGGAAATGTAACCACTGGGCTACAGGGGGACTCCTTGACTTGAGTGGAAACTTTAGCGGTAGATATATGCACATGAAATGTAGCCTTTACTGACAGCCTAATCTTCCTTTGGAAAATGTGCTATGACAAAACTGAAAGACCTTGCATGATGTGCAAACTGCCTCTGATTACCTTTGAATTTCTTGAGGGTATCCTGCTTGTCCACCTTCGAGTCTACTCTTCTCATCCAGTTCAACTTCAACTTTTGAACATCGAGAAGACTTCGTTAATGACAGGCGAATCTCCGGGATTAGAAGCACCAGCAAAACTAGGTTCTGTAAATGCACTGACAGCGTAATCTATCTTTGGAAAATATGCTATGAAAGAAATAACGGGCCTAGTTGAGAGTGGCGTCTCAGTAATTTATAGCCACTCTAACGATTGTCTTTCCTCTAACAGTAGTAGTTCACCTTTATATAGCAATTCAGGCGATAAGTTGCCCAAGAAAAGATTTAATAGCTTATAAGGCTTATTTCTGGGCCAACGTCAAGAAATTTCAAACAAAACTATTCACTTTTTAAATAGTCGGCATCAGTTAGAGAGTTTTTTTTTACATCCATTGTTTCATCTTTTCCAAACAAACAAAACACCTGACGTTCCAATTGTGATCCGTACTGTTCAAGGTCTTCACCTATTGGTTAAATTACGAGCTAATAAAGAGGACTGAAAGCGCATAGAAGCCTGGCTAGATGAGTATTTTACGGTGAGCCAGTTTTGATGTCCTTTCTGAAAAGGTGTTTTCACTGGAAACTTTGTTCAAACGGAATAAAGGAGGATTGTACTGATATTAGCTGATATTGACAGCCTAATCTTGCTTTGAAAAATGTGCCATGAAACAAATTACAGTGTAATCTATCTTTGGAAAATGTGCTATGAAAGAAATGAAAAACCTAATGGAGACTGGCGTCTCAGTAATTTGCAGCCACTCTAACGATTGCCATCTTCATTTTGCGCAAGAATCTTTTCCCCGTTCACCTAATCGATAAATGCGTCTATCGATATTTGAACACAGCCATTGACCGATATGGCTCCACTCGAACACCTCCTTCCTCCTATATCACTTCACAGGGTAAACAATACTTGTATAAGTTACCTTATTTAGGCCGTTTTTCTGCTGTAGCTCAAAGCAAAATACGTCGCCTTGTTAATCGTTATTGTAATGATCTTGACATCAAACTGTAATGCTTGTGCTGGCTGTAATGCTTGCTATATCGGCGAAACTGGTCGTCATTTTTCCACACGTGTCCGTGAACATCTCTCTTCAGACAAGTCCTCACACATTTACAAACACCTACTAAGTTCAGAAAGTTGCCGCCATTCTTGCTCTACGTATTGTTTTGAAATTCCCGATTCCGCCCCTACTAAATTTCAACTCAAACTTAAGGAGGCTATGCTTATCAATTGGGAAAAGCCTAATTTAAACCAACAAGTTCGTCACGTCAACCTGACACTTACGCTTTAGGCTTTATGTTCTTTCACACTTTGTAACTCACTCAAATATTTTTGTCACTTAATCGTAATAAATTATGTGTGTTTCGCCTAGTTGTTATAAAGTCCAACGGTTTTTCAAACATTATGTAACTGAAGATGATGTTGGCAACATCGAAACATGTCTTTAAAATTAAAACATGTCGTAACGTTCTTAAAAATCACGATTTACTTTCTGCTGTCTCGACCTTTTGCTTCTAACAATAGTAGTTCGCCTTTATAAATCAATTCATAAGAAGTCTGAGGAAAGATTGAATAGCTGATAAGGTATATTTCTGTCCAAACTGAAAAAAATCAAATTCAAAACAATTGAAAAATTCAAGAAATATATTTAGGTTTTTAAATAACCTTGCATCAGTTAAGGCCGGGTTCTTTTTTTAAGTAAGGAATATCGGTATTATTAGTGATTTATGGACGTCCATAGCTCGGAAATGGGGATGTTTTTCATTAAGGGTGCAGTTTCATATGTTTGGCAAGGATTGCGGGGCGCGTTGTCTAGTGGTGAGGGAGACGCACCTTGGACTTCACACTGAAGGCGTCAGCAACCAAAAGAAAATATTACGTCTATTCCATCCATCTTTTACAAACATTTTGTTTATTTTTATTTCACACACAAAATATATGTGAGAAGTCAAAATTGAGTTATTTCGTTAAATTCAGATACTGATGAACCTCTTCTTACAGACACCTCTCTATTAAGGACTGTTTAAACCTTGGTCCCGGCAAAATGCTCAAGCATTTTCAGTAAATGAAACCCTTTAATACGGACATTCTCTAATAGGGATAACGGACACAAAATCTCGGACCCAGAGAGCAAAATTCACCTCTTAAGCTCTTCATTAACGACAAGATAGTG
Source organism: Micromussa lordhowensis (assembly GCA_964020085.1). NCBI lineage: Eukaryota > Metazoa > Cnidaria > Anthozoa > Scleractinia > Lobophylliidae > Micromussa > Micromussa lordhowensis. The sequence continues at coordinate 17,097,528 of OZ026597.1, read as the reverse complement.
ATGATTTCATATTCAATACTATTTACACGTAACTCAACGATCATTTCTTTGTAGTTTCAAATGAAATTTAATCAATCTTGTCTTATTATGCAAATGTACAATAGAAGCGGCATCTGTCAACGCCATTTATACCCCGGGGAACTCCCATATGAAAAGGACGAGACTGCTCTTCGGACATTTTAAAAAGAACCCCTGCGAGGTACCAAAATCCTGTTTTGTGGGCGTGGCTTGAAGTTTTTTTCACCTCTCGAGAGGTACCCAATTCTAAAACAACACATTATCTCCTGTCGTATTGTTTTTTAGCTCAATATCCTAAGAGGTATCACAAAAGCTCCCGCTGTGGACCTTTTGAGGCCGAACACCCTAAGTGATACTAAAACCACTTTTTAACCCATAAAAGGTACGACAAGCACCCCCCCGTGCTTTTTACATGGGAGTCCCCCCGGAATTTATAACTAGGTTGAAGACTCCCGTAATATTGACTTCTCTGCTGTAACACGATTACGCCATGAATCGCGTCACTTTGACTTGGACAAGATGCAGTGATGTTCGTTAACTGTTTATTGTACAGTTTAGATTCGCCTCGAGCGTGCTTGGGTCAGTTTTCATTTGAAGAACACTTTATAGCATTAGTGGGGCTTTGGCAATGACGTTATATCTGTGACGTCTATAATATGGACAGTTCGTTCTGTCCTCTCAGTGTTAAAGAGGTTTCATTCTATTTAACTTGTCTTAGGATATTAGGTGTACAGAGCAAGGGGCATTACAATTGTCATTCTCAGTTGTACGTTTTGGTTTCGTCTTTCGTAATTTACCCTACTCTCGTGGTTATAACAATAATAATGATAATTTATAAATAAAAGAATCCGTTAACTGAACTTCTGACTGTTACCTGCTTAGGTGTCGTGAAAAGCCTGGGGCAAAGGATACCGTCTGAAAAATCTTAACGGGGAGATAGGGATCTGTTGTTTTTTTTCCGAAAAGGACTATGATAGTCTAGCGTGCGCAGCTGCAGACGGGATTTTGCGCGTGCCTGCCTTGTGTCGGTAGCGGAGCAGCGAGGGAATTGTTAATATTGAAGTGGTATTGTTATTAGCATCAGGTAAGCTTTTTGACACACGAACAATCTGCCAGCTACGCAGGCTATAATTACATTTATTGTATGGCTAGCTCCGTGAGCGGGCAAGATGAATGAAATCCTGCGCTGTGATTGGCTACCCGAGCGCGCAAGATGGAGCTATCTTGCCCGCTCAGGACTACCCGCCTTGTCCCGCAAGAAAAATTTCCCCGAAAGCCATATAATAAATCCTTTATTGACCAAGCTTGTTCGGTCAAGATGGCTTGATATTGGCCTCGTTCTTTTTTTTGCGTGTTTATAGACCTCGACTCCGTCTCGGTCCATAAACACGCAAAAAAGAACTCGGCCAATATCCAGCCATCTTGACCTCACACTTGGTCAATAACCCACACGTATGACTAAACCTCGTCAACACAAGATAAAGATATAGGACTACTAAGTAAATAAGTTCATGTTTACACTATGCCAATAGTCACTTCCTTGCATACGGCTGGCGCGCCTGGAAATTGAGCAATCAGGAGTCCGGAGGCGGGAAAAACAATACTGTCCTGGCGAAGCCTGAAGTCAATGTATGTTAACTTTTCTCACTGGAGACGGCATTGAATATTCACGAAAAGGGGATTCATAATACCAAAAATCGTATCGGATTGTAGAAAGTTGTAAATATGAAACATTTTGTGCCGCTAAGGTTTCAATTTGGCGCCAAAAACGGATCGTCCACGTTCGGCAACGCGCTCGTTGCTCGTCAAGTATCGTTAGGCAGCTACAGGATAAAGTTATGGTATTTTAAACAAAATAGGTTGTTCCTCGTCAAATTTTTAAAACTCAGAATTCTCGAGCTAAGTATAAGAAGAAGCCAGAGCAACTTGAGCATTGTCGTTATTTTTGTTTGCTGCGTAAAAATGTATATTATCGTGTCGTTTCGGTAGGACAGCTAGGGTTTGACTGCCTCCCGTACTGCGGCGCAGCCACCGTATGCAAGTATACTGTAATAAACATACTTTGTCGGTATCTTCTTATATTACTCTTCACAGTAATTGGTCGGGATTTAAATTCTATCAGAACTGTTGATTTACAACTAGCCTGTTCCAGGCTCTCGGTAGTTGGGGACGAGCGAAAACGAGCGAGAAAAAGACGAGGATGGACTAAGGCGAGGAGCGGCGGGAGAGCCTGTAAGACTTTCTTTAACGACCCTCTTCTGGTATAGCAGGAGCTGCTATACCCTCTGATTTATCAATTTTGAGTCCAGAGACCTGGCTATCAAGCTCTTAGAGAATGGAATTGCGAGATGGTAAACTTGGATTGACAAGATATGTTTTAACCGCCGGAGTGTTGACAGTACTGTCAAAATTGACCAATCAGAGGGTATAGCAGCTCCTGCTATACCAGAAGAGGGTCGTTAAAGAAAGTCTTACAGGCTCTCCCGCCGCTCCTCGCCTTAGTCCTCCCTCGTTTTTTTCTCGCTCGTTTTCGCTCGTCCCCAACTACCGAGAGCCTGGAACAGGCTAATTTACAACTGACAACTCAATGATATGCAAGGAAACAGTAAGCGCTGAGGGATAACAGAAGAACAATCCACTTACAAACTAAAGTTTCAACGCCATTGCATGAGCAGGGCATTCGATATGAATTGTTCTTGCCAGTAAACAGCTTCCAACGATCCCTCATAAAAGAAAATACTGTCGAACAGTTTCCATATGATGCCAGGTAAGTAGGACCTCTGACCGGTCTAGCGTCCTCCGGTGAATACATGCTGCTGTCTGTGCGTCCGCCGTAGGCACAGCGGTCGAAGTTCAGAAAGTAGATCGGTGAATCTAATATGCAAGAACATTGAAATAATTAGCAAGCTAACAGAACCCATGGTTTTCTAATATCGCTCGACCAACTATAGCCCATTATAGCTCGGCGGGAAGTCTTGCTAAAAGTCACAAATCAATTTTGAGCCTGTCGCCTTCCGCTAAAATGGCGCATAAGACTTTTTTCAGCTCAACTTTCTGCAGGAAATTCACTTCAGCGTTCCACTGAATGATACGTTTTTTGCTTTGGTCAGAGCTCGAACCCGTGACCGCTGGATTACGAGTCCGACGCGCTGACCACTCGGCCACGCAGCCTCGTTTGGAAAGGAGTCTTTCCAAATTACGAATTTCAACATACATGTACTCCGTTAACTCCCAAAGCTGCGAAGTCTCCCTCAAAATGGAACCCGCAAAAATGTTTGCTCCCTTTAAATCTTTTCCACGGTATAATAGTAGCAATAACTAGTGAAAATCTCCCGGCAAAGTCAATCGCGCTTCTCCTAGTATCCAGTCGCATTTGCTTTGCGCGTCATACCTGTGTCTTCAAATCTCGTTGGCCTCCTTTCTCCTGTTGGTATCTTTCTCAAAAGATTATTGAAGTCGAAAGGTATAAAACAGACGTTTATATCCTACAAACATGAAGAGAATAAACGGTTAACTTTCCCTCGCTCAGCACGACACATAACGCACCTCAACAACACGCATTACAAATCGAGGAACTAAATACATCTGTGAATACGCAGTGAAATTGCTAATGGAAACGAAGTCACTTAAGTCCTGTTCTATTGGAATCCACCGTTTCTGGTTGGTTGGGTTTTTCGTGTTCTAATGGAGAAAACCGTTTTCGGTTGGTTTAGTAGATCAACTTTTTCAACTGGTTGATCCCAATAGAACAAGACCATAGTTTATTTAGATCAAAACGAAATATTCTTGAATCAGGCTAGTCGTGCATTCTTTGTATTGTTAGTTGAGCATGCAAAGCAGCCGTAAAACGAGGGGAGGGGGTGGACAAAGACGGAGATTGGGAGGGGGAGTGAAGAGAGTAGCGTTTTTCGCCTCCCCTGCCCCTCCCCTGTTTACATCTGCAACGCAATCTCAGCCCATACAGGCGCATTCACAAAAATCGATTTATTATTATTATTATTATTATTATTATTATTATTATTATTATTATTACGTTTTAGAGTTCAGACTCTCATATCAAGTTATAAAAGGACGAAAGAGAAAGGAAAATACGAGAAAGGACTAATAAGTTTCAATGGTTGCTAAAATTTGAATCGTCATCCAACAAATGTTATCTTGTGCACGGTCATCGTCTATGTCCAACCCTTGTTAAGTTCCTCTGTGCAACACAGTGGATGCCCTCTGCTCGATCCTCTCATGAGATATGCGGCTTATTGAGTAAGTAAAGTAAAGTAAAACAGAGACACTCGCTTTGAAAAGCAATTTTACGTGAAATAGGCAACGCACCTCGTAGTCTGAAGAATAATTACATGTCATTTTGGTTTGTTCACTGTTGGACCCAGTGTGGCACAAGAAATATCGCCAGCGAGTTCCTGGGGTGAGAACTTCGTACAGAAGGAATCCCAGGAGTCCAAGAAAAATAATAAGTCCAGTTATGAGAAAAAACATCCCTGAAAAAAAAAGGTGAAGCAGAACTTTAGCAGAACGTTTTGACCCCTATTAAATTCTCAGGAAAAAAATACCCATTCAGCTACACCTCATGTCCCTAGCAGCCTCCTACACAGAGGTAGGAACATCATCCAGCTAACTGGCCATGAATTATTTTTATTTTTTTTTGGCTAGGAATAAGGCAATTGGTTCAGGTGGCATACGATTCATCAGCTTCTGGTATATGGCTAGGTGTCTTAACTAGAAGCTCCAAGATGACACTACATTTTTGTTGCTAACTTAAGGCAGGTAAGAGCTGAAGTACATCGAAAAATAAGATGAATAGCTATTGCCAGAGTACGACTATTGCACCATTTCTGTCTTTGGAATAGTCTACAAAATCTAAAATGATGTCCACGGGAGAGAAGACGTTTCTCTGGGCTACGAAATTGCGTCTTGATAAAGTTTCATTATTATTTCATTACTAGTTTTGCAAACTAAACACAAACAAGACTTACGCCGGCAGGTTCTCTTGTTAGACTTGCCTATGGCTACCTTGATGTCCATGTCAATGTTTTCCATGATATTTTCCACTTCGTTCGATAGTTGGCGACTGTTGATCCCCAACACGATGCACACAAAACTCTTCACCAAGTTGACCTCTTCATGGTAACGAGACTTGCATGTTTCCATAGCCATTCCAAGTAGCGTGTGGTTCCTTATGATGAACGCCCCCAGAGGAAGATGGGATTCCGGGACTCCTGTGCCTGGTTTGTCCGTGGACGCGTAGATGCGTTCACCAGTCTGAACTGATCCCACGATCTGTACTTTCACCATTCCAATAACACAAACGATGTCCGTTTGTCCTGTAAATAAACACATGTCTATTGAATCAACCGAAAACTTGGAGAAAGAACTTGCGCCCAGGTCATGATAACTGATTCAAAATTCTTTTGCCAGAATAAAAATTCAGCGATGTACCATCCCTCTTATAACGGAACCTCTAATCTAGGCATCTTATGGTAAATCACTCAAGTCCTGCCTTTACTAAAGTCACTGTTGTCTTCTATGATGTGATGACAATTTAAGTTGCATGTTTTAAAATGACTTGGAAAATGATAGAAGTTGATGATATAATGCAAGCATTTCTCTGGTGGAAACCAGGTGAATGGGAGAATTTCTGAGCTTTTGTACCATTTAATCACTAATATTCATGACACTCTTGCTTTACTACAATAAAAGTATCCAAAAGGTGTGAATACAATAACTCGACAATAATTTCTACCAGAAGCATAAAAGCACCAACCTTTGTCACTCTCTGAAGGCGCATGCGCCTCCACATACGCAGATCTACTGATTACCCCAGCCATGACGGCCTGCGATACATTTTCATTGCTCAGCGGTTCAATGGTGGCCACTCCGCCTTCGTCGGCAAAAAACCCAACCACCACTCCCTCGTCTAGGGTTTGGTACAAATCAGGGTTGGTGAGTCGCAAGTGATAAGCGATGTCACCTCTTGGTGTCTGAATCATACAGCTGAATTTCAGACAGTCAATGTTTGCTTCCTGAGCTTTCAAGTGATTAACAACAAGCTCATCGAGGTGTGTGTTACCTTGATAAAGAAACGGCGAATAATTGGTTAAAAAATATTAGTCGTGAGAAGAAATCCACTAGAATTCCAAAGAGCATTAATAGTAACAGTAATCATCCAAACTAAGCTATTAAGGAAAAAAGTTCTCTCGGACCATAATCGATGTATATGATTTCTGTTGTGGTTTGAGTTATGGTGGGTAAAAGAAATGTTTAGAAGTGGCATTTACTTAAAATGAAATGTACCTTCTGAACTCAAGGGAGAGGTTCTGGAGCCATTGGAAACTGACGATAATGGCGACCTTGCCTCTATAAATAAAAAAACGTGAAACGATTTTAGAACTTCACTCAATTGACGATCAAAATGAACATGACAGGTGACATAAGGATTTGTACAGATTACCTGTAGAGTCTGCTTCGTTTTGTAAAGGAACGTACTTTACGGCTTGTTTGCCCTGGAGCCACCTCAAAGAGCTGGTTGGCAAAGTGCTAGGCCTCTTGCGTTTCTCTTTGAAATGATTGCCAGGATCTGTGGATTAATAAAGTTTTCTTGGTTGAGGTGCCCATGAGATGGCTTCGTAATCCCTTAAATTACATGTACCCTTAGCCTGGTGTAAAATTCAGGAGATTAATTTCTGTGTACAGCTTCCTATCAATTTTTGAAAATGGATTTACTGTGGCAAGCGGCAAGTGATTTACTATTCTTGCCCCAATTGTTCGAAGGCTGGATAATGCTAACCAGTGAATAAATCGCTATCCAGTGGATAGGTGTTAACAAAACAAATCAAGCTATCCACTGGATATTAATTTATCCAGTGGATAGCGTTATCCACCTTTCGAACAACCCAATTTTAATCCAGTGCCAGAACAAATGCACAAAAATCTGACCCTGTTAAAACCCGATGCCCTGTCCCTTCCCTGGCAACTTGAATTGCTCTGCATTTATCCACAAACGACAAGACCATCTGACAAATTAAGCTGTCACAGAAAGCTTACTCTGATTGACTACACTGAAACTTGCCAAGGATCCTGAAAATCATCATCATTATCATCATCATTATTATCACCACCACCACCATTTCATCATCATCATCGTCGTCATCGTTGTCGTCGTCGTCATCACCATCGACGTCATCAGTAAACAATCTTTATTTATTGAAACACGATCAAACTTACTTCAAAGTATGAGCCACACTAAATGAGCTTTTTTAATCAGCGATCTCAAATATTAAAGTGATTATTCAAAATGGCGTACCTATTAGTTCTTCACTCAATCGCTTTGTCTTTATCAAGAATGGCTTTGACTTGATATGATCGCTGACTTTATTATCAGTGAACACGATTTGAACCAGTAGTTCAAACAAATTTCTCTCCTGGGTGTGAACTTTTGCCAGTTTATAGACTGGTCTTTCTGATCCATCCATCTTGTACACGGAGTCCAGATCCACTTGGTACTCTAACTGTAGGGTAGAGATCAGAATTTGATAACACGATGAGTATCCTCAAACTCTCTCCAAAAAAAGGCAAAAACAGTCTTGCATAAAAGTTGTCTTTTTTTTAAAAGTACTTTGTGGGACAATATCAGTGACCAAGCGTTTTAGGTCTTATTTAGTTCAGTGATAGAACAAGAGGGGTATTTAAAAATAAACACAGTCATAACAGCACTAACTGAATACAGGTAATTGATGGAATTAGCTATGATTCGAACATCAGTTAAGCTTCATGTATGACTGAGCAACTAATTTGTGTCGTATTTGTACTTGCTCATTTCTAGTTTGCGCTTAAAGGCCATGGACGTCAATGAAGGCACTACTTACACTTCCGCTATCCTTTAGTGTCCTCAAGAAAACAACTTCAATCGACACCAAACCATTTGTATCCTTTTCTAGCTCGGCTGCCTTTTTTTCTCTACGGACCCAGGCTTGAACGCTTTTCACCTGGCGTTCAGATCGAACTAGAAACTTCACTTTTCCGTTAATGATTCGCTGCCGTGCCTGTTTGTGTTTCCGACTCTGCTGCTTCTCAAAGACGCGATTTTCCAGGTCACAAAACTTCACCTCCAGATCTGGGATGTGATAGCGATCAATGTCGATTTCCGTCCCAGCATCGAAGGGGTTGATCCCAGCCAGGTCACTGGACACACCCTGCTGTGGACAACCGTCGATGTCACCCATGCTTTGCGTAACGCCATAAGAAGGGGTATAATCACTTCCGCCAGTCACCAAGTTTGATGATGGTATGATGCCAGCGCTACTGACGATCGTTTGCTGGCTTTGACAAAACTGTCCGTTTATTGAGGGTGTCACCAAAAAGCTCGGATCATTCGAGGCCATGCCGAAGGCCGCCGAGGTATCTTCAACAGGCTCCGAAGATGCATGCCATATACCAGACGAGGAATTCTGGCTTGTTAAGGTAGAACTTCTAGGAAACTCTTGCCCACTTGTTATCGCCTCTAGGAGCCTCCCCATTTGACCTGGAGACATAGATAACTGGGTGCTTTGCTGAAAGCCCTCTGCTTGGAAAGTGTCTTCTGTCGCGTTTTCGGTAAGGTTACTCAGATATTCTGTTTGTTGCTGAAGAGAGGTTGGTCCATCAAGTAATGGAGTGGAAGAATGGGCTGAGAAAGGCATTACGCTAGGATCACCCGAAAATGAGATAGGTTGACCATGCCACAGGCCTGAGCAATGAACTTCTGTTAAAAACAACAAAAAATAAGATCAACACAAACATGTAACAGTGTTCTTTGAGTTTCGGAACTGAAGTGAAAACAACATGCCAGCAGATATTGTTTCATCTCAGTGAGAAACGTGATATCTCAACATCCAAGTGTGAAGCTGAAATGTTGGCTCAGAGTCAAAGCGAACAATTTTCTAACTAAAAAGCAGCTTTGCTAATAGATTTTAGCGTTTAGTAAGTTGTACTTTGTGAATGTCGAATCAAGGTCTATTTTAGTACTTTGTTAAACAGTATGAGATTCATTGTTCGCAAGAGCTGAAGAATTCTGCCCCTTCTGATTTTGCTCCGGGAGGTTTGCTTTACTTTAAATCGCTATTTCCCTAAAGGTTCTTCACGAGTCCCGGTGAAAACAAATCAGCGGAATCGGTACTAGTCGGTTCATGTATCGCTGAAAAGACATATACGGTCCAAAAAAAAATGAAAAACAGTTTGTCGCTGGCGGCGCTGTAACTGAAGCCAGAAATATCAAATCATGATCAAGGAAGTTAATATAGTGAAACTCACGAGATGTTAATGCTTCTTCAGAGAAAAGGTAAATAAACTAATGATTTTCATCGTGAATTGAGGTTTCGAACCTCCTGCGACTACTCATAACCGCATGGTCTCTTCTTCAGTTGTACTTTCAACCCCCTAAAAACTGCAAAAATTAAGGGGAAAGAAAACCTTTCCTTTAACTTATCCGGTTAAAGCATATATCTGACCATTAGTGCAGAAATTAAAAGCGTTACACTGTGCATTTTGTATAATAACTTAGATCAGCCTCAGCAAGAGGCTCAGTCAAGATATATTCGTATCTTTTTACCAATTCTCGAATGATGAGAAAGGGGAACGGATGTCGCGAGATCAGTGAAATTGAATGACATTTTCAAGCTAAACTATTTAGTTCACGATGGTTTGGTTTACACTGTTTAGTGGCTTAAGGCGTAAAGCAACATAACCTATAGAGTTTGCAATTTCTCCGTCGACCTTAGTATGCTGGCAAACTCTGCCATAGACCACAAAATCCATCCCGGGTAGTCGGTTTCGGCGAATACTAGAGAATTCCACAGTCCTTTCTCGGGTCAATTTAACACCTTTTCCTTGAGCTACAGAGACACTACAACCGACAAAAAGGAAGGAAGCTGAGATATATATGTTGCTTGAGTTTAGTACAACTTAGAATCCGCTTTCCTTACCGTCGTTTTGACATGAAGGAAGCAGTCTCTCTCGTAGATTACTCATCCTGTGTGTAACTGATATTCCTCTTTCAACTAAACTGATGAACTAAGAGACAGCTGTTCAGTTCTCTGTGCACCAATTCAAGTCACGTTCGTTTACCCACGCTTGTACAACGTATATATACTTACGCCTAGGATAAAACGGTCTTATTCCAGTGGGTTATTCCCGCGATATGAAACACTAGATTGACCCGGAGTGACTGAGACGGAAATGCTGACGATTTGTGACGTCACGAGAAAGTTGAAAGGTGAGAGAACAACAGAAAAAGGCACGACGGGATCAAATGGTTCATCTCTGATATCGTGAATAACTTTGCTAAACGATGAAGTAGAAATAAACCTTACCATATTTGGTAATTTTCAATTACAAAAGAGCTTTGATGATGCGCTAACTTTCTTCCAGTTCCGCGATAAAAAAAAATTATCAGACAAAGGCAGTTTATGGGAACCTCCTTCTTTTAAATTTCCCCATCATTTTCACTAATGTTATTTACTCATTTAAAACAATCCCTTTGGTTGGGCCTAGATCACACTAGCGACATAACGACATAATGACATAACAATAAATTGCTTATGTCGGTAATGTGATCAAGCATAAAGACATCATGAAAAGATCATTTTTTTTCTTATGTCGTTACGTTTTTGCTGTTATGTTGCTATTATGTCATCATGTCCTGATATTCACACTGCAATAATATCGACACAAGGTCCTTCTGATGTCGTTATAGTGTGAACTAGGTTTAATTCAATGCCGATTTCAGTTTTAATGGCCCGCTGTCGCTGTCACGCCAATCAGACGACTTAAAATGCACATCGCGGGATCACACGACCCACGAAAAACTAAGGCACCGTTTCTCTTGTAGATTTCCCTAGTATGGGAGGCCATATCAGTCAAAAGTGGTACGAGTTCACGACTGGTGATTAAGAAATCGATCGCTAAGGTTGAGTTTATCGATTGGTGATCGAAAATGTCGATCGCTGTGATTGAGATTATCGATTGGTGATCGACAATATCGATCGCTATGGTTGAGATTATCGATTGTTGATTGAGAATGATGGTCGCTATGGTTCAAAAACCAATTGAATATCAAGACTGACGATTGATATGGTCGAAAAAAAGATTGGTGTCCGAAAACGTTCATGCACAGATTGACGATCAAGAACATCTACCGCTATGATCGAGAAATCGAGTTGCAACGCGGCGTGGTAATTAGAGAGGGATAGTTCATGTATTTTAACACGAAGAAGTATCATATGGAATCACTTTGTGATCGAAGATGGCGGCTGATGATCATCGAAGAATTCCTTGACTCCATGAAACAATGCTTTGATGATGTGGATCAGGCGCTAGCTGATGCAAATGCTTCTATTCCATTAGACTACTTAGGGACTAGGCTAGAGGAGCATTTCCAATTATTAACGCAATAGCAATCGCAATACAGGATAATGCCAGTGGTGAACTGAAGCAGAACAAGAAACCTAGACCATTAGTTTTGAAATTCAGTTGATGCGAAGACACCTTCTAGCTTTTTATAAAGTTGCCAAATAGCGTGACACATGAACCACAAGACACATATTGGTAATCAGAGGCACTGTGTGGCCAAGTGTTTGTGCCTGTAGTCTAAAAACTACCTGTATCAAAATTTGCATTCTCTACCAGAAGCCTAGCTGAACAGTCCTTCATCACAGTAATAAAGTAATCTGGACAGACTTACTCATTAGGATTATAGCGCTACCAACATGTGATTACCAAGATAGAGACAATAATGTGCTATGTAGTAGTGGTTTAAATTAATTTGATTAAGTTGCAAATTCAATAATTGAAAATGTCTTTAAGACAACTTGTGTTGCTGTTATTCACACTCTCTGTAAATCCTAAGTGACACAACAAAACAGTGAGACAATATTCGAAGATCATGCTTTATTTAATTTCAAAAGCATGAACATACTGATTTGTCATCTAACACAAACATAACCTTAACAATAGTTGTTGAATGTACTTAATTGACATTATTTTTCTTGTCAAAAAAGTGAAGTGTTAATTTAATTTAGTCTAGAAATAAAGTGGTTTAATTTAACAGGAATCCTTAACAATTTTACTGTTTCACCTTACTAAAGTGACAAATGGTGGCAAATACTACAATGAAGAATGGTTTGCCTTTGCATTGAGATTAGCCAGTTAATGGTAAAAATAAAGAGGAAGTGGGTCATCCTTTTTAGCACTTGGATTATTTTGAAAATACACCACATTACTAGAGCTTAGGTGTTGGACATAAAAACTGAAAGTACTGTACATAAAAGTGTTTCAACAAAGCACTCATAGATACACTTCCACCTTAATCACCATAGAGCATTTAGTAGCCTTATTTCAGGAAACAGGTATGGTCTGTACCTAAATTCATCAACACTGGCATTCTCAACAAACACATTACAAAGTATGATTCTTCATTGTTCTATTTCTAGAACTATTGCAAGGGCCATGATTTACTGGCAACAACAGGGCACAAGTGTGTTAAGGTCCTCACTGTCCTACATGTACACTGCAGCACACTAAATAATATTAAACGACCAGGATTCTTTGCCATTAAGAAGAGCCGTGAACCCCTCTGCTAATTCATTGTAATACTGATAAGTTGATGGTAACTCCAGAGTAGGTCTACAAGTGTGGACAATAGGACGACGAGCAGTGCCATCTAACTTAGTGAAAGTGACAGTAATATTGTATCACAAATAATGATATTACTTCCTGTCAAAAACTATAGAAGGGACCCAAGATCATTCCCATTAAGACTTTTTACAAACCTCTTGAAATGTTCAAAGCTATATTGCTCAGCACCTGGTTCAGGACTTGCTGACAATAAACTAATGATCTTCTTGGAACTTGGCTTCTTTGCATTATAAAAGGCTTTCAAGTCTTCCGGCATTGTTTGGAAGCTAAGGGAGTGTAAACCCTCATTGAATTTAATATTGGTGCAAGACAGTCTACTATGTATCTTGGTTTTTGCACTATTTCCTGATGTGCAAGCTCATGTAGTAAGGCAAAAATGTTGTCATTTGTTGGACTTTTATAACACTTAAAACTACCTAACAAATCCAACAAATCTCCATCACTAAAATCCAAGTCATCTTCAAGTGACTTCTCTATAGGGAAGATATTTGTTTACAAACATTGTTTTTGTTATTTAAATGTTCTAAACGTTAAACAAAAGAATTCTTTGTTTCACCAGCCAATAGTTCTCTGGTTGGCATATTAATAACAATAGGTGACATCACTGATATCTTTGCTATAAGTTCTTTCTCATCCTGTGACACATACAACTTAAAGGACTCAATTAAAAAGTCAGGTGCCAAACTTTCTTCCCCGAAAAACACAGTAGCAACAAAGGCACAAGACAGGGTGATAGGGAAATACTTAACTTCTGAATAGCCAAAGACAATGATACAAACAATTGCTTCCCACTCCCCTTTTTGATAGTCATGCCTGGCATTTGGAACCTTTTCCAAAGCACCAACAGTCAGGCTACTAAAACACTCATTCCAAAAGGTTGTTAAAAGGTTGTTGAAAAATCACACTTGGGAGAGCTGAGAAACAATAAAAGACAATAATATCGAAGGTGAGTTAAATAACTTGTAATGCATTTACAGGATACCAAATGCACCGGTACATTACTTTACTACATAATTTTCCATAAAATGCAATAGGTCAGTATTACTGTATAAACAGTTAGCGGTAACACTGTGTAGTGTCTATTCTTGACCTCATCAAAAGAAAATATATAGTTTCCCACAGTATGTTAATTTTGTGTGATCATAGTAATACAAAGGTCTGCTGGATTAAAAATAATTTCAAATCAGATATACATCATTCTACATATTATTTTTAACTGAGGCATAAACCTACCTCTAGCCTAGTCTCTAAGTAGTCTAATGGAATAGAAGCATTTGCATCAGCTAGCGCCTGATCCACATCATCAAAGCATTGTTTCATGGAGTCAAGAATTCTTCGATGATCATCAGCCGCCATCTTCGATCACAAAGTGATTCCATAGGATACTTCTTCGTGTTAAAATACATGAACTATCCCTCTCTAATTACCACGCCGCGTTGCAACTCGATTTTCTCGATCATAGCGGTAGATGTTCTTGATCGTCAATCTGTGCATGAACGTTTTCGGACACCAATCTTTTTTTCGACCATATCAATCGTCAGTCTTGATATTCAATTGGTTTTTGAACCATAGCGACCATCATTCTCAATCAACAATCGATAATCTCAACCATAGCGATCGATATTGTCGATCACCAATCGATAATCTCAATCACAGCGATCGACATTTTCGATCACCAATCGATAAACTCAACCTTAGCGATCGATTTCTTAATCACCAGTCGTGAACTCGTACCACTTTCTACTGATATGGCCTCCCATACCCTAGGTCATGAGAGGGACACACTAAACCCCACACCAAGTGTGATCAGGTCAGTTATGAATGCGGAAGAAGAAGGGTTCAAATTCCAACTGCTCTAAAATTAGTTGCCAAAGCTAGATACTGAGCCTTTGGTTTGATTATTTCGAACACTGTGCGTCAGTTCAGTGAGTTTCGGCATCTTGTCCCCTAATGGTCCGACGAAAGCAAACTGGGTTCGCAAGATCTGTCAGATGGTCAACTTTGCAGTCTCCATCAACATTATCTGGGTCTTCGTCACGCATTCCATTGTTTTCAGTAAATGTTGCGTGACTACCCAAACATGAACTTTCAAGAAGACTGAGAGGGGTTGGCAGATTGGATACACTTTATATGGCTGGCCTAACCTCTAAATTAGTTAAAGTTTCCTTATATTTCCAGTTTGTTACTCCTAGAGCTCATGCAAGCAGCCTAAAACCTATGTAAAGCGTACGTCAGATCGAGGTCTCAATGTGCAAGCAAAACAGGAAGTTATCGGCCTCGTTTCTGAGCAGGGAGGGGAAAGCCCCTTCAGTTATTGAACTAGATTACATTGCAATGGAGGCGCTAAGGTGAACCTGGTATTATATTATTATAAACTGAAGCTCTTGATCGAGCGATAAAGTCTTAAAAATCGTCCGTTTTGAACGTGTTATTGAAGCGACACTTTGCTGAAGCCGTTGTTGAAAAGCCGTTGCTGAAGACCCGAGTGGAAAATATATGTGCTTGTTGAAGCAGTAATGGCTGGACAAAGAAGACAAGATCTAGAAGAGCTGAAACAGCCTCTTTTGACAATGGACACACAGGATGATTACGGTAAACCTTTACTGTTCATGGTTTATGATTTATACTCTTAGGAATGTTCAGCATATAGCTTGATCCATACAATGTTTTTGATTGTGTCGATTCAATGTATAGCCTCGACTATGAATATTCAACAACTGCTGGAGCCTTACAAAGGCGTATTTATGCTAGTAGTTTAACATAGAAATAGAGCAAGAAGAAACACATATAGAAACATCGAGCAGGGAGAATGATGCAATGCAGCACTGCCATGCCACGGCACATAGTTGTCAATGTCGTAATTTTGTTATGTTCGAAATGTTTTAAATACAATGATTCTTCATCAACTGCGCATTGCTTATAGCTTCGTAGTTTATAAACTGGAGAATCTTTCGATATTATTCTGCTTCTGATATATCGCCAAAACTTTAAATATTCATAATTAGTTTCCGACCGGAAGTATAATTGGACATGCATAATGACGTGCCTGACTGCAGGAAGATAGCGTATGGCGCCTTTCGGATTTTCCGGCAATCAACGATCCTGGGGTCTCGGCGAGTCTCGGATTTTATTCGCTGATGTTTTATTTTAAATAAGTGGAGCAATAGATTTCTGAGTATTGTAATAGATTATTATTTTCAACAGCGGATCTTTACAAGAAGTAAATATCCCCAAGTGAATTCGATTTTTTTTTTAGCAGCAACAATATTAAATAACACTTTGATTCATGATGGTTCCCTGTTTAGTTCGACGCAGTTCTGGAAATTGAGTCGATTGAGTCGAGGGTTCTCGTTGCGACGAGGGAAGGAAAGGCCCAACTGATTTCTAAAGTAAAGGGGCACTATTATAAACATGACGTCGAAAATTCAAACTCCATTTTTAAATTTGTTAAAAGAAGTTAAAAGAAGTTATGCATGCACAGATGTTGTGATGTTAAAGTTGAAAAGTCTGTGATGTCTGTACTGTATTGAAAAAATCGCTAGAAACGGATTACAATGTGCTCTCCCTTTGACATTTCGCTTAAATCAAAGATACACAGTACACATTTTGACCAACAATACCGCAAACTCGCAGTGATAGTGGCTCGCTAATAGGGTCAATTAGTCTCCCAGAAATCCAGGAGAGTGAAATTATTTGAACTATACACGCATGCAAGACTTTGAAACGCGCCAAACGTCAAGTGCTACAACACATGAGAACTGTGGAACTGGACCAACATTTAAAGATTCCTGTCTTCGTGATCAACGAATCCAAGCCAGGTGGGCTGATGTATGGGCATGCAGATATTTGTTTTGAGTGGCGGGCTGTCACTCAAGTAGAATTTCGATCTTTTCCATTTCGCTTTCCATCGCCCGGCGGAATGTTTTTATTCCAGGGATCTGTTTTGTTTATTTTAATAATGTTATCCGATTTCAGGTAGTGAGATTGGATTAAAGTGAATTGCTGCAATACTGGTGGTGTTATATGCGACAGAGTTTATTTTTTATATATATAGTTACATCCTGAAGGTTTAGTTTAATAAGTGCATATAGTTTTCGACTTTACTTTCGACCTACTGACGTCATTGAGTTGTAAATATCTCACGCATTCTTATTTTCGAAGAAAATGAACAAAATACGGAAGTAAAACTTGCTGTGGTACCATACTAAACTCACAAACAAAAAAAAGCAAATATCATTTCATGGAAACAAATTTCAGAGCAAGGATACGTGATTCGCCAACAATTCTGTATCGGTCTGTGTATAGTAGCCACGTCAAGTGGGTCTATATTGTATTCATCATAAAGCGAAAGAACCGAAGGTGCGAATAATTCCACGCGTCGTTATCGATGAAGTCATGGTCCACAACTAAGTCGGCTGACACCAGACAAGTACCAAGCAGAGCTGGCTGTAAGTTTTGATCAAAACAATTATGGCGGTAAGGTCGGGTTACCGAAGGCTTCCTTCTCGACCAGGTACTGTTTTATGCTGTTTTTCTTCATTGTAAATATACTTTTAGAAAGTCGAAGGAATATTGTATGTTTATTATTATATTTTATTTCGTTATATTTTGTTTCGGAAGGGTCGTTAACGCAATCGATCGCGATACACCGTTCCACGTTTGGCAGAAAATTGGGGACCATTTATAATTTCATTTAAGTTGTACTATGTTCAGTAAGATACTAGTCGTGAAGAAAAACATTTTTTTTCGTAATTTCCAATAAAGAGCTTTGAACATAGTGAAAGTTAGATCTAGATATATCGACTAATCTCAGCTGCTGGTTAGACCTGTATTTCGGGATGCCCACGGTTAGAAAAATACTCAATCACTTGTTCAATCGCTCATTCATTTCAAACGGATGGTTGGCTGGTGTTTGAATTTCTCGTGGAAACCTTATATTAAAAACTTTGCCTATCAACAACTGCAACAGACATAAATTCACGATGAGAAGTACGTATTTCCGCCAAGATTCATCCCCGCCAAAGCAACTCTTCATATGATCATATAATGGCCTACATTGTCCTCAGCAAATATCACACCGTAACCCCTCCCCCCCGGAGTTTTGTACTCCCTTGTTATATAGGTTTGTGTGGTCCCAAAGGCATGTTTTGTTAGCTGTTTTGGTCAGAATGAGGGTGTCGATTTTGGCCATTTTGGTCTCAAATCGGTTATGGTTTTTGCGCTCTTGCATTGGGTAGGTATTTAGAGGAAGCTATCCTATCCAATAAAACATCCCACAAGGCAAATATGTAAACCAGCAAATAGAAAATTCTACATATGATGTATTTCTTTTTTCTATTATTGTTATACTGATGTTTTTACCATATTTTTTAACAAAGTTTTTATTCATTCTTATAAACATTGTCTTTAACATCAGTCTGAACGAGGGAACTAATTATAAGGCAGATCTAAAAAAGGGCATTGATTAAAGGGTAGGTAAAATCGCAGATTTTGGTCTACTAAATAAGGTAAGGGTTTTGAGAAACGGGCTGCAAACCCCCCACCCAATTTGTCTGGGGATACCCCCCCCCCCCCTGGGACGGTAACAAAGCGGCGAGTCAAACACTCCATCGACAGCAGGTACAGTCTGTGTGTATGTTTCTATTTTTAAGAATGAGTGTAACTGCGCATGCCCTCGAAATCCTTCAACGTTCACCTGAACACGATCTTCAACATAATAGTCAGAAGGGATTGTTGAAAGATACTCCACTGAAAATGGGGACGGAAACACCACAGTCTGAGTCAGTTTCCTGTATTAACGATAAAACCTTTTCAGCGGGTTTCAATACTCTTCTATGATTTGTTCCACGTGTCACATCTACAAGGAACAAACTTTTTGTAACTGAGAACTTGCTATGGTTTGGGAAGGGCTCTCGTGTATGAATGGTCAAGCACGAAAATGGCTGCTCTAGAATGGAAGGCTGGGGTAAAAAACTTAAACAACGCAAAACATTGCTTGGATCTCTTGCAGCTTTAGTCTTTTGAAAATGTGGTATTGATAGAAATGTTCGAAAACTGTACTTTGGTAGGGGCGATTTTTAAATCAGCCTGCGTGTTTACCATTAGTCAGTCACTGGCTTATGTTATTAAAGCAAATTACAGTAAGGAGCAGCCGCAGTTCATGACGACGGTATTTAAAGTGCTGTTTTCGGCCACGTCCTTTGCAAATGCTGGTTATGTTGTGGCAGTAAGTGATCATGATGGGTGGTACATACCTTTCCTGCTGGCAGAAGTATTGTTTCATTGTCATTTTATCTTTTCCCGAACACTTCTATAGATTCCTTACCCTCGTTCAGTTTCGGATCCATTGGAAGTGATGATTTCAACGGAGGAGCAGATGTCCGCTTTGTAACCTTGGAGGAAAAAGCAACGTTTTACAAAGTGCAATCCCGGAGCGGAGGAAAAGCGAAACAGCGTGTATGTGATGGGAGGGTAGAAATGGAAGCGCGTTCACCAGTGAGTCAGATCCTCCGAATAGGGGTGTGGATATTCCGAGAGAGAGAAGCTGCGGAGCTCCAAAGAGATGGAAACGGTCCGGTGGAACTGAAAGTCGAGTATGGAAAGCAAGATCTAGGCAAGGTCTGTATATGTTAATGTTTCTGTTAATGTTTCTCTTGTATCGTCTTTTAGAGTCGTTGTGTTTCATTGTAAGAGAGGATGAAGGGTGAAAGAGTTAATCCACCATATAAACCTTATTCCTAAGGAAATCCCTCTCAAGTTATTTTATCACTTTAGGTTTCGGAAATCCCAGAAGGGTCTAAAAATATACAATCCCTCAACGCGGGTGGTGACACCCGCGGGAGAACTGTCATAGTCTTTAGCACTACTGTGCTAATCGAGGAGACTGAAATGAGCAAACATTTGAGGATATATGGGGAATTACCTTTCTTACCCTTTGTCCTGACTTTGGTCATACGTTTTATTCCTTATTATGTCAGTAAGTGGATTATACGGGTCATTGAGATAACGCGAATAAAGGAACAATGTAGTTCAAAGTGAAGGAAAATAAGCAAAAAGAAAGATTTTAGTATTTAAACATTGGAATATCCCAAACAGAGAATAGCGTTGCTAAATATTAATTGCCAAGACTGGACATAATTCAGAATCTTAGGAATAAATTAGTGTCAGGAATCCAGTATTAAAACTGGCATTGGATAATGCAGATCAAGAGTTTTCATTGGCTTAGCCATCATGGCATATGAGCCATTGATTAAAAACTGGATCATTGGATAATGCAATTCGAGAGTTTTCATTGGCTTAGCCATCATGGTATATGAGCCATTATACCATGATCTACAAAGATGGCGAGCGTATGCGTGATTTTTTGGGCCTTTTTGTTTTTATTGTAGCCTATTTTTCTATTTTTGGGAGGCGTTTTTATTAAAACAATTATTCCACTTGCGCTTGTTGGATATGAGATGATTATAGCCAACTCGGCGCTATGCGCCTCGTTGGCTATCTATCATCTCATATCCAACGCACGCTCATGGCATAATTGTTAATTGTACCATGCGCTACAAATATGGTAAGCGAACGCGTAACTCTTTGGGCGTTTTATTTTTATTTTAGCAACTATTACACTCGCGCTTGGTGGATGTGAGATGATTATAGAGACATCCCATATCATATCATCCCATATCGTGTTGATTGTTTTTTTTTGACATGTTTAAACAGCAATTGTTCTCTGTTGACCTTGACTCTGTTTATAACGGCCGCGTCGCTCCGGTGTATGAACTGGCCAAAGTAGAAATGGACAAGAGGAATCTTTTCCAACTACTCGTTCAGCTCTATTTTCCTGGCAATGGAGCAGAGGAGGAGATTCAGCAGTTTTATAGCAAGCCGTTTTTGATGAAAAGCAAGCCCAGGAACAAGAAGAGAAAAATCAACGAGGGTAGGCATGCCAAGTTTATTTATCTGCGGTGGAATGTCTTGAATTGGTAAAATGTTGTGTTCGGTCGCGTCTCCAAGAAATGACTAAACCCACGGTATATGTAACCGGAGGGTCCTGAACGGGAAGGGGTGGTGCAAATCGCATTTCACAGCCCAATTTTTCCTAAATCCCATTTCCCAACCTATTTCCCCATTTCCCAGTCCCATTTTGTACTGGTGATTCACAGTCCCAGCGACCCAAATCCCATTTTCCCAGTGAAAAGAGGCAAATTCCAGTTACTATTTTACCCCTTCATGCCCATTTAAGATTTTACGCCAATTCCCTTTGCTGCTCAATCATCACTGTTGAGAGCCATCGACTGGTGAAAACGGACTCTATTGTAACAAGTAACGAGAATTATCCCAGCTTTTGTATAGACGAAGCTTTTAGTCCTATACGTTATCTCTTTCTCAGTACAATCTGTTGCTTCTTTCTAACATATATTATTTATTTCAGTTGGCAACGAAGAAGAAGAGGGTTAGTTTTTATGATCTTTAAATAGTTTGGTGTGGCATGCGCAGTGGCCTCATGGTTAGTGAGACTCGGATCGAACGGTCCGGGTTCGAGCCCTGGCCAAGGATATTGTGTTGTGTTCTTGGGTACGACAATTTACTCTCACAGTGCCTCTCTTCACCCGGGTGTATAAATGGGTACCGGCGAATTCAATGCTGGGGATAACCCTGCGATGGACAAGCATCCCATCCAGGGGGGGGGGGGGGTAGAAATACTCCTAGTCGCTTTATGCTACAGAAAGCGGGAGAAGCTCCGGCCTGATGGGCCCCTGGACTCGTAGATTATAAAGTGCATATGACCCGAAAAATCAGTCATTTTAAAAATACGCTCATTTAAAAGGCTTTTCAAAGAAGAGGAAAATGGCTTTTATCTTTTTGTGATATCTTCTTTCGTCCCAGAGATATTCAAGTTTTCCGACTATGCAAATTTTGTCACTAATGACGTCACTGGCTGTGCAATGACAGTGGTGGGACACAAAATCAATAATATCTCTGCCAGTAATGAGGCAATGCGATTGAAACTTGGCAGGGATGTTGCACTCTACGAAACATACCAGATGGTACACATTTTGATGTTGCTATGGCAACATGCTCGGTTTCAGTCTCCTTCCTCTTCAAAATCAAATATTACCATTTGCGACTCATCAGGGCAAAATACCTGGTCCTGTCTAAGACGTATGCCAGACCCACCTTCCACTGGGTCTTCTCTTGAACATTTTTAACTGTGTATTTTGCCCCGTGTAGCTACAAATGGTTATATTTGATTTTGAAGAATAAAGAGACTGGAACCGAGCATGTTGCCATAGCAACATCAAAATGTACACCGTCTGGTATATTTCATAGGGTGCAACATCCCTGCCAAGTTTCAATCGCATTGCCTCATTATTGGTAGAGATGCACCACCAGTGACGTCATCAGTGACCTAATTTGCATAATAGGAAAACTTGAATATCTCTAGAACAAAACGAGATATCACAAAAAGGAAAACGCCAATTTACTCTTCTTTGAAAAGTCTTTTAAATGAGTTATTTTTCGGGTGATATGCACTTTAAATAGTTTGATAATTCTTTCAGTGGAAATATAAAGGTCTAAACATGAGTGGTCTAGTATTTATGTACCTTATTACATGAAATTTTGCGAATTTCGCGATTTAAAAAAGATCGCGAAATTTAAGTGACGCGAAAATTAAATGTCGCAAAAATAACATGACGCGAAAATTAAGTGACTCATAATAGGCAGGAATGAATATATTTAATGTACACGGATAATCAGGTCAATTGACCACTAAAAACGTGACTTGAATTCAAGCATGAACTTAAAACCGTGCCTTGTAGACACTGTGAGAACATCTTTCTCGTTACTGTTTACATATACTCAGTTGCGTTTCTGTTTGTTTGGACATTGTGCATTAAGTTTTTTCAAATCCAGGGACATGTTAAATAATTTTGACAAGGGAATAAAGTGTGGCTCACTCAAAAACGCGAAACTAAAGTGAGTCAAAATGCAAAATTCTTGCAAAATCGCGAAATTAAGGTGTCGCGAAATATGCGAAACCTCAAATTCGCGAAATTAACGTGTCGAGAAAATTTCATGTAATAAGGTATCTTGTTCCTCGCACTTATATACAACATATACATAATTCAAGTGTATTATTCTCTGATTAGCAGCAATTAGAGAATTAGCACCATCTCTCAATGTCCTGTCGGACTCAATGCAAACAAAACTATTTGAGTGACATTGCACATGTAGCTATATGTAATTATGAAATATGTTAATCTTGAGCGAATTTTCTGACAGTTGTTCTTTCCTTTCGCTAATTTTTACTTGTTTATGCTTTACAAAACCTTTGCTTATAAACATCTTGAAAATAACTAGAAATAAACCTTTTCTCTAATTTTGTAGATTCCATAGACCAGAGCAGTCCGGACAGCTCGATCAGCAGTATGTCAGGTGGTTAACAAATCAATTTTGATACATTAGTAAAAAAAAAGTTGTAGTAATAACAATAAAATGCTTCCTTATACGAGGTGACCACATCAGTGATAAAACTGCTGTCAACGTCGGCCCTATCGATTTAAAGACAAAAGATAACATGACGCCATGGCTCAGGGAACTAAAAAAAAAGAAATTGTTTATACTTGCCTCAACATCAATTATCGGATACTTATTATGAGTATTTATTATATGACATTTTATTTAGCGGTCAATGACACTTTATTTTCGTTTTGATCAATTGTATATTTCAATATCATAGGGTAAATTATTTTATTTATTATATTACATTTTATTAGTTAATGGTAGGTCCACATCAGCCTCACTGGCTGCCACTTTTGTAACCTGCATTACTAAATAAAATGGTGATGTGATTTCTTTTGTTTAAGGCCTGGTAGCCGCGGCACCAAGTTAGAATTTTGATATATTGAAATTGACCTACTCAACTTCACTGTGTGTTGTGTCTATCAAAATACATCATCTACTCTGAACGAGTTTAGTTCATTATTTTACAACCTGTTATGTCATTTTAAATATTTGTCCCGAACTTTAAATGTATAACGTTTCATAAGCTCACTTGTATATCTTCACCTTATACATGTATACGGGAGTGGAGGCGCAGTGGCCTCATGGTTAGTGCCCTCGTCTCCGGATCGAGCGGTCCGGGTTCGAGCCCTGGCCGGGAGACATCGTGTTGTCTTCTTGGGCAAGACACTTAACTCTCATAATGCCTCTCTCCACTGGTGTATAAATGGGTACCGGCGAATTTAATGCTGGGGTGAACCCTGTGATGGACTAACATCCCATCCAGGGGGGAGTAGAAATACTCCTAGTCGCTTCATGCCACGGCAACCGGGATAATCTCCAGCCTGTTGGGCCACTTGGCCCGTATGCAGACTTTACCTTTTTATATATACGGGTATATTACGAACTCACAACGTGACCAGCTCCCTGTTAGCTTGATAGCTCTGTTGGAAGGGCACTACATCGATATCTCAGAGGTTATGGGTTCGAGTCCCTTTCAAGGGCAAGTGTCCACATTGTGTTCATAACTTTGGTTGTCTTTTATATAGTATATATTTCTCCCGCAAATCAACTACTTCTTGTTTAGATATTCATTTGCATAATAAGCCTGACTGTCGCTTGTATGTCATCCTTAGCATCTGCTGAATTCCAAAACCTCCGCGTAGTTGAACATCTGGAAGCCAAACGTGCACACATCGAACATTTGTCGTTCGTGGTTTCTAATGCAGGCGCCAAGAAGGCTGATATTGGATATCACTTTAAACTGAAAGATCCCGATGTATGCGGGGACTTTGACGAAGGAGATGTTGTTGGTTTTTACAAGGATGACAATGGGACCGCAAGTATACAGCTGCTAGATAACAAGAATGGAAAAGAGGCTTTCATGGCAGGTGTCATTAGTCGATCGGCATACCTAGAAGCCACACCACCCATGGATGAAGATGGTTTGTTTTATACAATTTGTCCGCGTGCATTGTCTGTTTTGAAAAGTTATCTTCTTAATCTAGAAACAGATCATTCGGTAGAAAAAAGGTTGTATTAGGGAAAGACTGGTCCCCTAATGAAATCACTCTATCGCGGTCTATTTGAGAAACAAATAGGGATCAATTCTACGCGTGAACAGATAACACTTTAGTGGAGTCCGTGAGAATCGTTCTGGGATATCGTTCTTAATATATCCCTTTTTGTTCAACGGTACAGGAATTTTTACCTCCAAATTTGTTGCATTTTAGATCCTACAGATGTTGTTTGTGTCATTGGGGTAATCAAAGTGAAGTGCATGGGTTCTGTCCGTGCGGGTGAACGAATTTACGCCACTGTCGACCTAGAAAATCCCGGCACGGCCATCCCAGAATCCCACCTGCCACCAAGTGTATTCCTTGGCAGAACCAGCATACTGTTAGGCATGTCAATGGAGGAAAAGAAGGCATCTAAGCTGGATGATGTCAATTTAGTTCAGTGTTTTGTGTGTATCGTGCTTGGAGTCAGCGATAAAGAAATCACAGCGGAAATAGAAACCATGTACGATCACTTTGAGATGGATCTAGCTGTGAAACTTCGGAGAGAGAGGAAGAAAACGAGAAGATGTAAGCATTGTGACGTCCTACCTAGCCACCCGGGGACATGAACGGCTATATGTTTTAATTAATTAATTAATTAATTAATTAAGTAATTATGAATTGGGTTTTGCTACAATGTGTTAATGTGTCCCTTTCCCTTCGTAAAAACTGAATTTGGCAAGTAAACAAAACAGCAAATGAGAGATTAACCGACTGGTTGGTTGGTTTCCTGATTGATTATTTGATTGACTGAGTGACTGGCTGACTGACTGGCTGACTGACTGGCTCACTGGTTGACTGACTGACTGACTAACTGGCTGAGTGACTTACTGACTGACTGACTGACTGGCTGGCTGACTGACTGACTGACTGACTGGCTGACTGACTGGCTCACTGGCTGACTGTCTGATTTTTGTTTGATTGATGGATTCGTTTATTCGTCTTTTTCCTATGCAGTGTTGTGCTCAACGGCATTTGGTCTTGTTATCATGGTTGGTTTGATCGCGCTCTGTATGTACCAATTCCTCTATCCGGGAACTGCCTTAAGATACTGGATGTGTAGACGGGGCTCCCTAGCTGGGCACACGTCTTCTTTTAAATTTATTCCTTTGGGCGACACGGCACAGGTATGTTTAATATTCAAGTGAAATTAAAATGAGTAAACGATTGACTATTATGGCTGGTAACAATAAACTCGTGCTTATGAAGGTCAGTAAATTCTAATTAAATTTCTAGTCGTGCTCAGAATTTGCCCGAGGTATAAAGGAGGCATGGAAACATGCCGGTGAAAAAGCAAAGGCGTGCCGTTTGCTCTGGAAGGCAGACTGTATGAGGCATTAGCGGGGATATAGCTTATGGGTGAATGTCATAATACATACACCTGCTTGAAAGTTAAGTACATCAAGCTGGTAGGTACATCAAGCAAGAAGAGGAAATTTGCTTCAACAACAGGGACATTCATCCAATAAACGTTTTACATCTTTCAAGTGAAGGCGAATCTTTGTTTAGAAGAATTGTCTCATTAGCACAGCGCTTCAGTCCATGATAGAGCTGCAAAGTTATACAAAGTCGTATGCTAATGAGGTAACATTTCAACACCGACGTCAGCAAAGATTCACCTAAATATTCGCATAACTAGTGGAACCAGGTAAGCATTGTTGAGTTGATAACAAAGACAGTCTTTTATTGTAGCTGACGATATTAAATATTCCAATTAAACTCGAGAAAAGCGATTTTTTTTTTTTTTAAATTACAATTTAATGGCATCAATACATAATAATAAAACCAGTATAAATAGCCATTTGGATAATCTGTAAAAGGAGTCCAGGACCCCATAAGAAACAGATCACCAATGAATATCTACTAAAACAAGTTACAAAGTAATGTATAGAATCAATATAAAATCAATAAATTAACAATAATAACTAATTGAATGCATGATCCAGTAAGCACTTCTTGACTCCCCGCTTGAAAATATCGACACTTATTGCCCTACGCGTATCGTAGGGCAAGAGATTCCAAGCGTCAACTATCCTATAAAAAAAGTAGATTCGTTCTAGCATATTTCTTCTTAAGAGATAACTCGTCGTAATTCCTAAACGAGTAACGATCAGCATTGGAATAAAAATCAACGTATGTATCAATCTTGATGTTACTTAAGCCATTGAGAGCTTTATATAAAAAAGTAACATCAGCTAGAAATCTCCTATTTTCCAATGACATCAAATTTAGCTTCTTTAAACGAGTTTCATAATTGTCCTCAGTCTTTAAGATGAACTTGGTTGCTCTTCTTTGTACTTTTTCAACTTTTTCTATGTTCCTTTTGGTGTAGGGTGACCATACAACAGAGCAGTATTCAACATTCGATCGAACTAAAGCGCAGTAAAGGGTTCTCAGAGTCGTAACATCATCCAGACCTCTACAGATCCTTTTAATTAACCCTAACATTCTGTTAGCTTTCGACACAATAATATCAATATGCGAGTTCCAGTTAAAATTGTCCGTAGTTGTAACTCCCAGATCTTTGAATTCTTTAACTTCTTCCAAAAGAGAATTCTCGATCGATCTCTTTTGCTCTACCACCACCACTATCATCATCATCATCATTCACATTTGGGATCGTTTAATTTTGTTTGATTTCTATTGCAGCGTTGCTTGACAAACGGAGTTGAATTTACTTTGGATGGATTAAAACAAAAGTTGTCGCCGCATATAGATGATGTTTCGCCATTGAATTCTACAAGTAAGTAACGCCATTTTTAATTTGGAACGTTGTCCACGGAACCTGCCCATTTTTCCAATATATAGAAGTATTTATGCCTTTAATGTTTTGATGCAGACCAACGAAGTTAATATCAAACTAGTACAGAACATACCAGAGTAAGTATGGTTTAAAATTTTCCAACCCAGCGAAGATCATTTCATTTTTATCTACACAAACTAAATATTATTACGTAGACAACAAGGCCGGTTGTTTGAAAGCCGATTTACACTCATCCGGGATTGAAATGTTCATCGAGGTTTTAATTCCCCATTTAAGTCGCGACCTTTACAAATAATGCCTGTCTGTCTGTCTGTGAAGTTTGTGATCAGCTGACGTCAAAACTGGGGGACCAAAAATATAACAGGAAACCTCATTGACAAGTTATAAAACGAAAATCGAAATTTACGCTTACCTTGGGTTAGAGTAAACACACATTGAACAACATCTATTGATAGGGCGGCATGAGTGTAAACAAAACTATCGACTGTTTTGTTGCTGTGACACCAAACTCTCACAACCAAACACTGAAAGACAAACACGTATAACAATCGATAAGGAGAATCAATATGTTGAGCTTAAATTGGACTTTTTAAGAACTTAAAGTAACAACATATGACTTAGAGCTTTTTAGGTTGACGGATTACACCACAAATGATGTTTGGAAATTCTCTCAAATTGCACTCGCCTTTTGTCAATCACAATGAAACGCGCTTATCTTTATTTACGTCTTTTATTGGCTTGTTTTGTTAGGGGTACCTGGAAAGCACCACTATTACTTAAACGTGGACCGTTGTGCATTTGGCGGGAATCTCAAGCTGTCCGCTTACGTCCAAGGCATTCCCAGCAACAAAGAAGTATGCGGGCCGATTATATTTGCTGTGAATCACAACTGTTCAGCTGTTTATTACCACCAGGATTCACCACACGAAGGCTGGAAACAATATCAGTCGGTCAAATATTATGCTTATTTGCGTCAATTCTTGCAGTGCAAGCCTGCAGAGGAGTTTGACTGATACGATGAACTGATCGAGGATCCACAGTTGCTCTGGATCAAATCAACGTGTAAATATAGCGATCCACCGTCTTCATCTAAAATGGTGATGATTCATCAAGTTACTTGCGTCGAGCGTAGCACTTTCCTGCCTTACAGTGGTCCTTTTTACGTATTTTTCATGTAAATGACCATCGATAATGAATAACGTTTAAGGGTAGATGTATTTTAAAACAGTTATCGGCTATTTATACCTTTTTATGTAAAAAGTCATCTTCTGTGGTTCCCGTGGAAATCGAAGTTATTCAGTTTTCTTGCGCACGTTTTTCTTACCCACAGAGTATAAGGTAGTATGAAACGCTTCGAAGGCTCCCAGCACAAAAAACGTCGTAGGGCGAATTATAGGTTTAGTAACGTCAATTCAAGTGTGGACTGCAATGTATATAAAAGTAAGATTTTTGGTGTTTTAGAAGTTATCTTTTGCTTGGAAACCTGTACAAATGGTGCACTAAATAATGTACTTTCAGCAAACTTTACACAATACACCTGGATAAATAAAAATTCGTATGCGCGTTTAAATATCAGTGTACTCCAAATGACCATCATTCTTTGGCGGCGCTTTACGGTCGGACGTTTGACGCAAACCCCAATAAAGTATATATTTTCTGAAAGCTTAATAATTGTAGATTACGAAAGTATATTGATTTACATAAAAAAATTAAGGTTTTCCGAACATAGCGCGCTATTTCTCAAAGTACCGAGGTTCACTAATCAAGTTCGTTTCCGGTCGGATTTGAGCGGGAGAACGCGATCAACATCGCTATTTCTTCTTGTCTTCTTGACACCTTTCTCTAAGGGGCGGACCATTAGAAAAGTGATGGGGGAGGGGTGAGTGAGGAAAAAAGAACAAAAAAAATTCATGCAAGGGAAAATAAAAATAAAAAGATTCGAGCGAAGAGGAAGGCGAAGAAAAAACATAGGCACGCAACGCGTGCAAGAGTTATTTTTTTAATTAAAAGGTTATGAAGATAGGAGCATTTAAGGGAGTGTTTACAGTGACAATTTAGTTAACCCTTTTTGCACAACAACACTAGTTTACCGAAAAAAGAAAGAGAAAAAACACCTCTGACACGTTGACAGTCTAATTTAATTCATTCCCATATGTGTCAAATTACCATTTGTAACTAAAAATAGCAAGCATCTCGTGGGAACAAGTGGTGATGATTTGCCAGCTCTAATTGAATTTACTCCCTTGTGGAAAACAAGTGTCAAATTACCCTTTGTAACTAAAAAATAAAATATCTCGTTATATTTCCATGCAACAACAACAAAACAATCGTTACCTGTACCTATTGTAAACGTTCGAACTCTTTCAAATCAAAATAGTCTCGTCTCCTCTAAAACATTTCGTAAGAACTAGAAGCAACGATACGTGACGTCTAATTGAATTTACTCCTTGTGAAAAACAAAAATATCAAGTTACCATTTGTAACTAAAAATAGCAAGCATCTCGTGGGAACAAGTGGTGATGATTTGCCAGCTCTAATTGAATTTACTCCCTTGTGAAAAACAAAAGTGTCAAATTACCCTTTGTAACGAAAAAATAAAAATATCTCGTTATATTTGCACGCAACAAGAACACAGCAACTGTTACCTGTACCAATTGTAAACGTTCGAACTGTTTCAAATCAAAATAGTCTCGTCTCCTTTAAAACATTTCGTAAGAACTAGAAGCAACGATGCGTGACGTCTAATTGAATTTACTCCTTGTGAAAAACAAAAATATCAAGTTACCTTTGTAACTAACAATAAAAACATCTCGTCCATTTGCATACAACTACCTCACGCACTGTTTCATACCTCAAGGCTTATCTCCTCCATAACTAAAATCCTAAGCTTAACTCACAGAAAATGCCGAAGTAAACCCAATATATGAATACTTCCTCCTCTTTTATAGAAGAATAAATATGGCAGTTCTGAACTGTATCGGGATCAAATCTTCTCATATACCATTTACTTTTAAAACAAGAAATTTGATTGGCTGTTTATAGTAGATCCGATCTGATTGGTGTGACATACATACATCTCTCACTGATCCATTGACCCGTCCACAACATACTCGTCGCACCGACTAAGAGATATTTTTTTTTTACAAAAAAATAACTCAAAAATTCATGCAAAAGGAAGGTCCAATTGTGACTTTTATTTAATATATAAAATTTGCAATTAACAACAACAACAATTTATTTAACCACGTTAACGTCTAAGAGCACGAAGTGCTCGTTCAAAATATGAACGTGCATTAAATTATCTAAAATCCATATATACATGAAGTATTAACAATTATAACAAAATACGTATATACAAATACAAAATGTAAAAATTACAACTGAATCAATTTTAACTTAGCCTTAAAAATATCAACATTATCGGCCAACTTGACATCTTCTGGAAGTTTATTCCAAAGTTGAGCACACTTGTATGTAAATGAGTTCCTCATAAAGTTGAGATTAAATTTAGGAATACAAAGATTAACACCATTTCCTCTTAAATTATAAGACGTTTCTCTAATACTAAAAAAGTCTCTAATGTATTTCGGCCCTAAGTTCCTAATGCATTTGAATAATAGGATCAGAGACTGCTGCTTTCTCCTACATTCTAACGTGTCCAACTCACATATATTTAAGAGTTCTTGGTAGGACAATGATTTCCCATGCCCCGTCAATGTCCTTAATGTATAGTAATTGGCGCTTTCAGTTTTGTGAGCCAGGACTTTCCCCACAACTAAAAGGAGGGGACTACAGTATTCTAAATGGGGTAAGATGAAGGACTTATATAATGCTAGCAAAACGTCCATAGGTACGAAGCGCCTAATCCTCCTAAGTGCACCAGCCTTCGCATACGCCTTTTTTAGCTGACTAGAAATATGCTCTTTAAAATTTAACATGCTGTCAAGTTTCACGCCCAATATACTGATAGTGGAAAATTTGGTAACACCAGAACCATTTAAAAATAAATCAAAATCATACTTGCAAGGACCGATCGGAAGGGCTTGTGTCTTGGCATTATTTATCAATAAATAGTTGGAATCGAACCATTCGGACAGGCGGACCCCCATTCACAACAAATTGCAAAGTAATTGGCGAGACATCCGATGCATACAAGTCGTGTCATCAGCATATAATCTCAAAGACACGTCCGGGACCGCGTAATTCAAGTCATTGATAAATATATTAAACAACAAAGGCCCGAGGAGGGACCCCTGTGGAAGCCCCGCTCTCAGCTCAGAATAACTTGAGCACACACCATGCAAACAAACCCTCTGTTTACGACCCAGTAGATAAGTAGACATCAGACTCAAGCCAGGTTGAGAGAAACCATAAGCTTTCAACTTTGCCAACAGAAGGTTGTAGTTCTTATTCAAAACATTATTGGGGCCTTACCCCAGGCGCTGCTATATTATTATATCTAATAGTGTACTAAAGGGTTTTCTTCACTTTGCATGAAATGACAAATATAAGGTGACATAAGTTAATTCATATAACAATAGCCAGAAATATTTTTCAGAAATCAACAATATTACCAGGCACAATATGAATAAACAAAAATCACTTTCTTCTTATTGAAAGGACACAATTAGAACCTTGTTTTTTGTTTTAAATTGCAGCTAGTGTACCTACAGATACACCGTATACTGTATTATAATAAAAATAATAGAATTAAATTTGTAATTAATAAATCTTAGAATTTGGTATCTTTGTAAATATTCTAAAAAAAATATTTGTAACTACAATAAATACATTAGAGGATGGGTCTTCTACTCTTGAATAAGAATTATACATAGACAGTTTCAATATTAAACTTTTCAGTTCATATATAATATAATGAAAATATAAATATTAGAATTTGGTATCTTTGTGAATATTCTATAACATTATCGTGCGCACAATAAACAGATACCTTCTTTATGGACTGACATTTTAGAGTGGAGGGGCTGTTTTGGTGAATGGTGTACGGCACAATTATGATGGGCTGTGGGAGAGGAATTCCAGAGGTCAAGGACTGCAAAAATGCACGGGGAAGCCGTCCACCCCAAGTGGCTTCCTCCTCTCCCATGGCCACTGCGTATACATCTTTGAAATGATTTTGCTTTAAAAAGTGGCCGATATCCTTTGATCTGTTGTGAGTGTAGAATAATTTATAAAGCACAAAAACATAGATATTAAATGAATCAAGATTTCACTGTTGGAAAAAAGCAATATTTGTCTGAAAAAAATTCGTGCAGAGGGTTTCAGCTGCAAAAAAAATTCCTGCACAAGCAGGGAGTGAAAAAAAAATTCGTGCAAGCTGAAAATTCCCCACCCCCCCCCCCCCATCACTTTTCTAATGGTCCATCCCTAAAACAAAACCGTGTCGGGAAATTTTTATTACTTGTCTGGTTTGTTTTTGACACGTAGTTAAACTCGACTTCACAGAGGGGCGTGAAGGGGTAAAATGCGAACTGATATTTGCCCTTTGTTGGGCTGGGAAAATGAGATTTACTGCTTAGGGATTGGTGTGAACAATTTCGAAAATGGGAAAGGGATTTTTAGTTTTAGCGCTCTCTGATCCTATTTTTTGACACAATTGCTTAATATAGCTTATTCCTTAAGAATAAAGAATAAAAATTCTGCATCATTAGACCTCAGTAGACACATAGAATCATTACATTTTTCGTTTCCGCGTTGTAGCTACCTGGCTCCACACGGTTTTATTGGTAAGTTCTGTCAGTTATCTTGGTCAGCGGTTTGTTGTCGATGAAATGATATGCGCATGTTTGCGCGTGGCGAAAAAGATAAAGATGGCGTCCAATTCGCGGATCATCGAAATCAAGTATATTAACGCACAAAATGCTGTAATACACACAGGAAATTTTATACTTCAGTCCAGGTGAAGGTATGTGTGTATCCAATCGACGTCAGTCCGCGCTTTTAAGTAATTATACTCCTTAGTCTGCAAACAATCACCGAGAATGGGATTTTAGATTTGATAACTGGGATTTAAACCAAATTCAAAGCTGGGAACAGTAAGGATAATCCAGCGTTTTTGAATCGATAAAAACGATGATCCGGATCAGGATCAGTGATCCAAGATCACTGACTCGGATCATAGTGCATCAAGGGTCCTTGTCCTTGGTACCTTTTGTGGTCAGAGTGATCTTCTGATCACTGATCTTGATTCGGATCATCCAAAGGGAACGCACCCTAAGAAACTGGCATTGTTAATTCCGTAAACCATTTTAACAATTTAACTATTTCGTAGGATACACGCGTGCAGCCACCATTATAGTCCACTGGACCTCCCAAACGGCTACACAGGTGGCTCGCATTGGAATTTTGTAGCCCTCATCGAAGGAACACAAACTTTGTCACAGAAAAGATCCAAGACAACGTAACGTTTGATAGGACCTTATTTCCTCAGGAAAAATGACAAACCTAGTTCCTATTTTACCCCTACAGGGGGATAAATATCCGGGTATATCTTCACGCTAAATGTAGGCTATTGTTTATATGTTATGATGTTCATGTATTCACTTGCATATTAAGTGTGACTATCTCTTGTATGTCATCCTTAGCATCTGCTGAATTCCAAAACCTCCGCGTAGTTGAACATCTGGAAGCCAAACGTGCACACATCGAACATTTAAATATAGACGCTGTGTAGCACTTTGTGTTAACCTTGGATGTAAAGAAATGTTCATTAGAAAGTGCTCAATTCAGTCAATTCTGAATTGAGCACTTTCTAATGAACATTTCTTTACATCCAAGGTTAACACATCGAACATTTGTCGTTCGTGGTTTCTAATGCAGGCGTCAAGAAGGCTGATATTGGATATCACTTTAAACTGAAAGATCCCGATGTATGCGTGGACTTTGACGAAGGAGATTTTGTTGCCTTTTTCAAGGATGACAATGGGACCGCAAGTATACAGCTGCTAGGTAACAACAATGGAAAAGAGACTGTCGTGGCAGGTGTAATTAGCTGACCGGCATACCTAGAAGCCACACCACCCATAGATGAAGATGGTCTGTTTTATACAATATGTCCGCGCGCATTGTTTGTTTAGTAAAGTTATCTTCGTACACAATCAGCCACTGGTATAAAGCTACTAGTGTTCTAGCACGAACGCTGTTCTCTCATTGGCAACACTACTCACTATCTTATGAGCTCGAAATTTTTATCAAATGATATTTGACTCCGAGGGCAAAGCCGGAGCCAACTATCACGCATAGAAATAGAGAGCGAATAATCTAATTGTTTTAGTATAAATCTACTAGTCGTTCAAAACTTTAACTAAGTCAGACACTACGAAAACGCAAAGAAGCGGCCGCTTGTTTGTTAACAAGCGCACAATGCTACGCCACTAGGTACAACCGAATAGATCGTTTTCACGTGACGTCATCACTTTCTAAAATCTAACACTAAAGATAACACTAAAGATCCACCAAAGTTTTCATCCTCATCAGGTATAAGAGGGGACATATTTATATCTGTTTACAACTTTACAGCTCAATAGCGTGCTTCGTTTGGAAACCAGAGCATTTTGAATTTCCGGGTTATGGTGGTGCGTGATACAAGGCTACGATCAAATTTGTTGAAAAATATATACTTATCTCAAGGTTTTGAGCCCTGTTGGAAGCTAGAGCTTTAGGAAAAGTGCTTATGTAAATACTTGATTTTAGAGTACTGATAATCAGTCGCCAAGAAAGCCAAAGTAAGTTCCAGATGTTTACACTATTTTCCGGCCGCCATGGAGGGACACCAACATGGCGTTTTCATACTGGACTCTGTAAATTTCTGCGAAACATTTCGACGAATATCTGAAGTTTGGGGAAACGCACAGGGCTAAAACTTGGAGAAGTGTCCTATTTTTTTATCTTCTATAACATCACAATTTCTTAGCCTTTTCCACTGGATAGTTTTCGATTTATTTTTTTATTGCGTGACAGTGAAAACGATCTATAGATAGTGAGTAGCGTAGCCAAACAGATAATGCCATCTGTGATAGAACGTAGTAGATTTGTCCCAATCTGCTGTTGATAATTGTTAAGGGCTTCCTTCGAATGGAATGAATCAATTATACCCACTTATACACACAAAAAGGATGGTGTGTACCAGAGAGAAGATACGATCATATATGACATCAGATAAGAAAGTTTGACTATGCCCCTCCCCAACATACTCAAAATTTCCATTTCGCAAATATCCCTCCGTGCCATTTGTGCCTGCGCACTTTTTATCCTGAAGGTATTTCTCAACTCATTCTGTTTCGTTCTCTGATCATTGTATTGCTGTATTACTTTAACTTGTAAATAAGACATTTGGCGAGAAAAGCAAACTACAGAAAATGCGCTATTTTGCGACTTTTTTGAACATCTTTGTGTTTCCGGGTCGTGTAAGAATACGCGAACTATCCTAGTTTCATTTCCCTGGCATCGTTCTCAACTGTGCATTAGTTTTTATTCTCAATTTGTTATATTTTATATATCGTACAGATGTCATTCTAGTAGTCAATCTGAAGTGCATGGTTCTGTCCTAGCGGGTGAACGAATTTACACCACTGTCGACCAAGACAATCCCGGTAAAGCCGGTAAATGGAAGTGCATCACGATGAGGTCCTTGGCAAAACCTGCATACTGTTGGGCATGTCAATGGAGGAAAAGAAGGCATCTAAGCTGGATGATGTCAATTTGGTTCAGTGTTTTCTGTGTCTAGTGCTCGGAGTTAACGATAAAGAAATCTCAGCGGAAATAGAAAACATGTACAATCACGTTAAGATGATGTACATCTAGCTGTGAAACATTGAAAACGGAAGTACAATGCTTCTGCAGACTGATTCAAGGGAACACACTCACAACTTATAAGTTAACACATACTTAATGAGACTGTACTCTCGAGTTTCCCCGAGGTGAAATATGATTGTTAGAGTTATTTGCATATCCTTTACTGTAATTGAAGTTCAACACCGTTAAAATTCGGACACTCGTTACGGATTTAGCCGATTTTTCCTATTGCTATAGCGTTTGGGTAGTATTATACATACTCCAATTGTATTCGTGCCGATCCATCCAAATAAAATACAATAAAAAATTGTATAAAACTTCAAGGAAGGAGTTGGGCTTTGTTTCATAGTGAACAAAGGTGTTAGTTTCTACAGAAACTGCTGGGCTGCGTAGATATCAAAATCATAAATAGAGAGTTAACGTCAGAAGACAAACGGCAAAAATGAAACATTTGCGGTCCGTCTCCAGCTGTTTGCTCAGTAGAGTGAAAATATTTGTATTTGCAGTGAATAGTAGGAGACATTTTTCTAGTTTTGTGTGATTTATTTAAGGATTACAAGAAAAGAATAAAAAAATCAGAGGCACTCCTTGCCGTTTGCGGTCTGCCGCAAAAAACGTCATGCTGAACTCTCTGTTTAACTTCTTATTCACGTGGGGACTCTAAAGGTACCTCCTAGCCAAAACCCTAGCTAAGTTAGCTTAGGAGTAGGTAAGAACCTTGCCAGCCTTCTATCCCGATTGATTGAGTGACTGTCTGTCTGATGGACTAATTTACTGAATGATTGTTTGATTGATTGATTGATTGATTAATCAATGGATTGATCGATTAATTGATTAACTTATGATTTTCATTTGACTACAAGTTTCTTCACAGTCACGCGCAGGCACGCTGCATGTAATACGATTACTATACTTTGGTTTTATGGAACGAAGATATCGGCAAGATATCAGCACTGGTCGACATTTATCTCACCACCGCCTATCGACACGGCCCACTCACATTTTTTCAATTCAGTACGTGCCTGCGTTTTTGAAGAATTAACTTAATAAATAAATAAACATGCACGATAAGTAAAAACTGACATCGTTGGATTGACCGCGATTTGCAATCTTTGCCGAGTTTATATCGTGTAAAATACTGCAAAAGATCGCCGGGCTATGCATAAGAAGGGTGAGCCCCCAACTGGCCAACCATAACAAGGGTTTTCTGGTTAAGAGATCATGTAAGACTGCTAGGAATTCGACTGGAACCAGTCTATTTGATCATTTACTTCCTGATCACATCTGTTTAATTTAACTGTAATACACGTAATATACTCTGTAATGTAAGGATGTACGCAAGAATACAGTATTTTCGGCAGAAAATTACGAATATCCAGCCTGGGCATGAAAAATGTACATTCTTAAAACAAAAAAAGAGTGTTTCCCTGCGGGACATTTTGGAGGACGTGCCTCTCAAGCATTTCCGTTAATTTTGAAAATTGTCCTTGTGGGCAAGCATAAGATACTTCCAACTAAAATTTTCGAAATTTTCTAGTAATGATTAACGGTCCATGCAAGCCTTCTGTAGTGTGTTTAAGTTCGTTAGCTACACGTGGAAAAAGCCAGCAAAGACAATTTAAAATCGGCCTTTTGTGAGAGACTTTATAACTTGGGTACAAGCACTTTTCACGGCACTTCATTTCTATTCATAACTGCGCGACTAGACTCACGTGTATTTCCCGTTTCTTATTTCACTGGGTTACGATGGAAACCTGACAAAGAATTACAAGAATGACTCCCGCGTCGAGCCAGAGCGTCGAGTTGTAACCAGCAGCAAATTTATGAAGTGTTTTAAAAGCCTTTTTTGCGGCTAT
This sequence comes from Micromussa lordhowensis, assembly GCA_964020085.1. Classification (NCBI taxonomy): domain Eukaryota; kingdom Metazoa; phylum Cnidaria; class Anthozoa; order Scleractinia; family Lobophylliidae; genus Micromussa; species Micromussa lordhowensis. Next base: position 17,059,342 of record OZ026597.1, on the reverse strand, counting down.
TCGTTGTGTAAAAAAAAATACTGCACTTATCTTGCCTAAACACAAGATGTAGGACCTTGTGCGGAACTACTGTAAGCGTGATAGCCAGGTCGATCGAGTACTTTCCAGCATTTTCATTACATAACCATTCGATCATTTAAAAATTTGTTTTGACTACGTGACGCCTTGAACAGTAAAAACCCAGAAGACGACCGTATGGCTGGTCAATGTCATACTGAGTTTTCATAGGAAATGCTTAACTTCATAGGAAATGCTCAAGGCACTCTATGAGCTGAAACCTAAATTTCCTGCACAGTGAAATTTCAAAAAACCTTCTGCACTGGGCAAACCAGAACCTAAAAATGACCATTCTAAAGTTAGCTCAACAATCATGACCTTTAATTAAGCGTGATATGTTTATAAAGTGTTTTCTAGCTGAGACTGTTTGACCCCTGAGGGGCTGCTGTAATCCGTCCGGCAAAAGCAAATCACGCGAGCTGCGAAGCAGTCCTAAGATTCGTAACCAAGCATACGTCATGCATCGAGATATACAAACCAGTGAAAGGATCCAAAGAATTACAAGCTACGCTTGGAGAAAAGGGCAGAAGTATAGAGAAAGCAAACGCCGCGTGAACGATAAGAAATATTGCACAATCCTTGTCGCACGCCTTTTGACCAAAACCGGAACAATCAGTGGCTTAATTACAATAATCATACCGGCTCATTTTGGTTGATACTTCCGCACTGCCATAACCGCCTTTTTGGAGCTACATCTGGGCGGTTTTTTGTAGCTTTTAACACTTTGATTTGGAAACAAGAGGAAGCTGACATCACTATCACTTCTGCTATTACATGTTCTAGCTGCAAGCTGTCATTTTTTCCTTCGTTATTTAGAGAGAATGTAGCTCAACTCATTTTTAAGCACGATTTGGAAACTGGGCAATGGTCAGGATTGGAGCGAGAAGTATAAGTTCTATACAACAACCTATACCATAACCACTTCATCATAAAATCAACTTACCGTATTTCCTCGAATGATAGCCGTCCCTCAATTTATCGCCTCCGTCGAATAATCGCCCCCTTTCGGTGCGAAAAAATAAATAATCGCCCCCGGCTATTGTTCGAGGAAATACGGTATTTACATCATTCGAACGTGTTGAATTGAAATACGTGACACACTTTGTAGTCCGGCACGCTTTCATTGGCGAGTTGGAAGTCACGCGAAAATATATTTGTGAACAGGAAGTCAAACATTTAAAATCAAAATCGAAACAGTAATTGTAATAAAAAATTGCAAGGGCACAAGTGTCATTAAATTCCAGTAAAAAGGAAAATAATTTAAAATTCATCGTCTTTGCAATCCGCGTAAGACCCGAGTAGGCGGCAACAGTTTATGAACTTTGTACACCTCATGTGTCCAGTCGAGTGCGGAGGATGTCACAACACACAGACTAGCAACAAAACTCTTTTTTAATCTTAATATGAGTTACAGCCTTGCTATCGAACAGACGTAGTCCTTTACGACAGCTGCTCCGGCACGAGATAGAGACTAAAGATCGTACACCGAGGAGCGACGATAGCTTCTAAGCTGCGGAAGGTCACTACTACCCCAGCGACCGACCACGAAATTAAATGAAGCTGAACACAAACGCGCTAGGAATGAATTCTTCTCAGACAGTCGCCAAAGTAATCGACCAACCATTTGATCTGCAGAATTGGTGCATCCTGGAAACGCCTTTTCATAGATCTCACAACAACTCACAGAGTCCGGCTTTCAATATTAGCCCCATGCAGTTTGACTCGGATTGGGAAGAAACTCTAAACGACATTGACGAGTTAATTCAGTCGGAGTTAAGATGTACACGACCTTTTTACGGAGAAACACAGCTTTTTGGTGAGACAAGGATTAAGCAGTTGAGCGGACCTATGCACGTGGTGACGAACGATCGCTTAAAGGAACCCTCAACTGATCATGAGTGGAACTTCACAGGTAAGGCGTTTTGCAAGTTTCACCGATTGTCATTTGACATAGGCCAGCGTGAAATACAACGTATAATCGGTGCAGGATTAACTCCTTACTTTTTCAGTCAAGTACAAAATGCAAGTTTGAAGCGACTTTGAAAAAACCTTGCTTTAGCGTGCATATCAGACAAATTATTCGAAGGCCTGCATTGCCATCGACCGTACTTCGGCAGTCTATTCAGGTTGACGTCGAGAGTCTGACTGATAGAGTTCACTTTTACTTAATTAGTGTGTTTTATTTTAACCCTGAGTCAGAATTATCAATACAAAGTATAAGCTTATTATTTCCTCGAATCCAATAACCGGTTTACAAAACCAAATCCGTAATCTGGAAGCAATTCACGACGATCGGACTAAACGTTTATGGGCCCGTCAGTAAAGTTCGAAACATTCGTTGTAAAAAGATGGGCGATGCACGCGGTAAGTTTACATGACACTAAGCGTAAGAGTTGCTCGAGGAGTAGCCATGAGCAACGCTAGCGTCCTAAGTGCTCTTTAAGCATCCCATCATAACTCGATAACGCACAGCTAAAAGAATGAATCAGTTGTTTTATACATGTAATATTGCAGCCCACGAAAATGGCCCGAAGCGAAGTTTACTTTCCTCAAGCCACGAGCGTTCAGTCATCAGTGGAGCACGATGCGCATTTATGTACTGAGTTTGATAGCGTGGTTTTACTAGAGAGTCTGTTGTAACATGCTGTGCTGTAATTCGCTTTGTCGATGGCAAAACCGAAACTTTGTCTCAAGATCGAAAATCGACGATATTTAGTTTACCTTGTTCTTGAGTCAGCTCTTAGAAAGTCATCCGCCGTCTAAATACTGGCAAGTGATTCCCTCAACCGCACCGGTTAACCTTGCCAGTGTTCACTGTTCAGGAAGTTCCTGAGTTAAGTTCTGCGTGGTAGTAAATTTAAACGCAACGTGTATCTATTGTAATCTACAAGGCGGCTTACAGTTTTGTTAACATTCTTATCTTTGGAGCAAAATTACCGCAGTAAATCAGTACAACAGAAATAGTTCTCCTGCCACAAGGCATTCATCGTGTTTATGAGGGTACAGTGAGTGGGCACAGTAGAGTCAGCCCAAGAGTTGTCTCAGTTGTCGTTGACTCGCAGTTGTATAATTTTTATGATTCCCGGATTTGGTACTAATCTTAGGAATTCGTCACCAGATATCGACTCCCATACATACAGTTATACTTGGTTCATAGAATGTTTAACAGAATTCTATTGCATGTTTCTACTATTTTTCATAATTTAAGACCTTTTCGACGTTCGAAATTTTAACCAATGCCATCATACACATCGTACGTACTTCATTAAAAGTTCGGCCGGGTGTTTATTCAACTCTGTAGCTTAAGAATGGAGAAGATTTTTTTACAAAAATTAACAACTGATGGCTCTTAACTGTGCCTTGTTACATGTAAGTTGTATATAATAATGATCATCTAATTGATAAAAAGTCTTTGAATCTCATTCTGTCTCTAGCATCTGAGCAACTACTTAAATGAAATCCTTTAGAATAAATATAAGAAACTTTTGCCCAACTATTACTGGAATGACATTCCTTGATCTATACGTAATAAGGCAACTAGAAAACTATTTTCAAAAGCACTTTCCCAGTTTTATTAAGGGTATATAATTAGTTTACTGCACTTTGCCCTTTCCACTTCTTTTTCACTTCAGTCACTTATTTTTTAACACTATTATATTGATGTCGTCAAGTGGAGAAATAAAAAATATACAAAATATACAAAAAAATATAGTAACTATGCACCGGCAGATTGTATTTTATTTTTCGTCTGGATTCACTTCTAACTGAACAATCATATGAATGAACCCATTTCTGTTCTTTTACATCATTGAGAGTTATTCGTATACAGGTATCGGTCTTGATATCAATATGATTCTCCCTGTTTAATACATATTTGGAAGCTTGTTTATGGACCAGACAGTTTCTTTAATAAAAATCGCTCAGTTTCTTTCAAAAGCTTCACAGACTAGGAAATTATTTGATGTCGTTTTGCAATAAGAGTATGAGCAATGATTACATCCTACGCATTATTTACAATACCCAGACTTTTCTCTACCCTCTTTCACTCAAGATACTTCATAAGCTAAGTATGTAGAGCATGCTGAACACATACGCTCCTTATAATCAGAACAGAGCTTCACCTCTCACTTTTCACGAGTGTTACTTTAATAGTTTAAAACTAGTGCCACCATTGGTTTGACATTTCCACTTTAAAACTGATTTCCAGATTACTCAGTGCAGGCTAATTGAGGTTTATGAGCAACTAATTCAAGTAGTAGGCAAGCTAGTCTTTCAAAATTTGTAAGGAAGTTGACAAACTAGCCAATCTAGCCCAGCTGAGTTGTCAACCTGTGACTAATGGAAACAACTTTGACCAGAATATATAAACTACTGAAAGCAAGAGCTAAACTGATTGCATTTTTACACACAATGGGCTAATCAATTAAAATCATTTGAACATATCTGGTCTTACACTGGTTGTAAGGAGACCCAAGCCCCTTGTAACCCTCAAGCATCCTTCCAGATCACAAACTGCCAGCAATTTCCAATAACAAGCAGATACGAGAAACGTACCATCCATTCAGTGTAAGAGAGTTCATTTTTAAGCTTATAACGTAAAATAAAGAGATACCTGAAGGTACTGTCTTTTGTTACTCTTCAATTCCTGAAACAAATAGTACAATTGAAGGGTACAAATCAGTATTAACTATTCTAAAACAGTGCTACAGATTCTATGATACCCGGTGTTTCTTCATAAGAAAAATATCATCATTCAATTGTTAATGAACAGTACTGATTAACCATAATTGTGGCAACCAAGATTTTTACCACCTAAAAGCTTAAAAAAAACTTTCAAAGGTCTAAAGTGCAAAAAAATAACAAGCAATGATATATCATGATCAATTGTTAAACAATCCAGCCATCTGGGAAATGCAGAAATGGGAGGCAGATTTGTCCCCAATTCATGAACAGCGACAAGTAGTTTTATCTTCATAGCCAAGACTTCATTCACTAGTAGACGGAGTACAACTTAAGGTGGCTCGAAACAGTTTCCAGTACTATCCAAGACTTGGAGTTTGATGGGTCATTATAACCACTCTATATCAGTTGATGCCAAAATCATGGTATTATCAAATTATGATAAGCATGATAAGATGCAACGTTTTGCAAAGGTTAAAAAAATACAATTCTCTGGAGTGGGCTCAGAGCCACCTTAAAATTTCGACAATTTAAGGTGGCTCTGAACCCACTCCACAGAAGTTTTTAAAACTTTGCAAAAAGTTGCATCTTATCATGCTTATTTTAATTCGGTAATAAAAAAATATGGGTCACCGAGCTTGTTTGTCGTAAATAGTGAGGTAGGGTCCACGTTTTTTGCTACAAAAAGTTTCTATGGGCAGACAGTACTGTTTCGGCCTTCTGGGCCTCATCATCAATGTAACTTATCAAACCGTTTGTCAACTAAATTTGCCGGGTATTTTTATTCAATCAATCAACAACTTTATTTGAGTGTCTAATCTTCTAGCTTGCCCTCAGGCCTACTAATCGGGGACACTACTTAAAATACTTATTAATGATAAATATATATACATAATAATATAAGATGATAAGATTTAACTATTCTAAAACTACTTCAAATATATACAATATCAATATACTTCGAATATACACATATGCAATAAAAAACTATACGCTTTTATTCTTCACATCTGGTTTGCAAAAAATTATCAGTGGAACAATTACGCTTAATTCTCAAGCGTACCCCATAAGGAATTGCCCTTTTGCAATGTGATGGGTGTGAACTAGAAAATGGCAATAAAGGTGGCTGTCAGTAAGTTTAGACATTAACCCATCCTTAAGGTGTAATGTAAGATACAAAACATGCAGAAAACTATCTGAGTAAACCAATTCAAATTTTCCATACAAAACGAGTAATATAAAGAAAAGGAAAGGAGGAGAGGGGAACTTGTTTCATGAGTGAACAGGGAGACTGTTAACTTTTGTATTCTCTTGATATAATAGTAGTATTTTAAGAGTTCCATCCAACCACTAACAACCCAGATTTAAATTAATGTTGGGTCACCAATTGTCAAAAATACTTTAAATTGATGAGGACTTTTGGTTCTTTTAGGTGCCTCTGGTGAAACACGGCGACAGCTTCACGAGGCAGCCATACCCAGGAACCCTGAGCCCCAAAACAAGGATCTGGAGGTGAATGTCGAGGTTCAAATTATGGACCTTAAAGATGTCTATGACAAAAAAACTAAGAAAGTAGCTGCCGGCTTAGAATATCGACTTGAAAATCCTGAGGTGACGGTTGTGGTCCGGGCATCTGTGGAAATCACTAACGTCTACGTACATGTACAGAGGTGCGCAAGAGCTGCTATAAGAACGCACGACACTAGCGGTAAGCAATGTGGTATTTGCATAATGTGAGTCACACCAAAGTTACTCTTTCTGCGTTCACTATGTTTAAAAGCTATACCGTACACTTGCAAAAGTTACGAACCTCGGGACTTTTGGCAGTCTTTTACTAGTCTATCACTACTTTCAAAGGATCGCAATTGTCGTGGCTTCGTTTTTGTTCGGGTATCTAAAGCGTGTACTATATTTAAGCAATAGAGCACTGTTTCCGTGCTTACATAGCCTCATCTAAACACGAGGAGTGTTCGTAGAATTCTTGAAAGTTATGCAAACCCTCCACTACGTCTCCGGTTTGTATAACTGTCTCGAATTCTCCCAACCCTCCTCGTGTTTAGATGAGGCCATGTAAACACGGAAAAAGTGCTCTATTGCTTTTATAAAATAATTCTCAAAAATACACGCGAATCTAAAACGTCACAACCGTGTTTACATACTTTCATCTAAACACACCTATCGACCAATGAGAGCGCGCGTACTGGCTCAGTTATTTTATAAACTGAAATAGAGGAGTTTTCAATGTTGAAATGAGTATATTCTACACCCAAAAAGTTCTACATGTATGTACACAGGTAGTTTCATTTATCTTTTTGGCTTGACACTTCTAACAGGTCCTGTTGAGCTAGAAGTCAGCACTTTGCAAAGCGACACAACTCGACGAGTCATTTGTGTAGATCTTGGTTCGGTTTACAAGAAACAAGATGGGGATCATTTCTACTGGTTGGAGAAGGCTGATACCGCAGAGCGAAATAAATGGGAACTGACCTTTACCATAGAGTTAGTATCGGGATTGGCAGGCAGTGTTACATCCAGACCATTTCGAGTTACGACTAAAGCCAATTACAAGAGAAGGAGTGCAGGTGAATGGACTATTACCCGGTCAATTTCCCTCTTTTAAAGACAATACGAAAGCGCAAAGGGAGGCGCGGTGGCCTCATGGTTAGCGTGCTCGACTCCGAACCGAGCGCTCCAAGTTCGAGCCCTGGCCGGGGACATTGTGTTGTGTTCTTGGGCAAGACACCTAACTCTCACGGTGCCTCTCTCCACCCAGGTGTATAAATGGGTACCGGCAAATTTAATGCTGGGGGTAACCCTGCGATGGACTAGCATCCCATCCAAGTCGCCTCTTGCTACTGAAAACGGGATAAGCTCCGGCCTAATGAGCCACTTGGCTAGTATGCAGGCTACCTTACAAAAGCGCAAGAAAGCGGTAGCTATTTTGTTAACAACTGCACACTGCTAGGCAATTCGCTATCTACAACAGAACAGACACTGAGAAGCGTAGCTAATAAGAGAACGGCACTTCGTACGCCAGTAGATTGAGACTAACACATTGCATTCTTGCTATTGGACAAATACTCCAAGATATCTGACTGACACTAGTGTGCACAATAAAGTACAAAGCAGAAATTTTCATGGTATTCACAGTCTTGTCGACTGAATTGTACAATCATCATTAGCGTGTGCAAATGTTCGACAAATAAAAACGCGTATAGCTAAGATACATTTCAACAGTAATGATCCAAATTATGTTTTGGTTCTCATCACAGATTATCCAAGTGTTTGCAAAGCGCAAAATCTTAGTTGTAAGATCACGGTTCCAGAAAGCCAGACCATTACGAACACTGGTGTAACCACACTTCAAGAAAGGGGACAGAATAAGAAGGGTAAGATAATTAATATAGATTTTCTCGGATGATTCTTCCTCATTGTTGTATATTTACTTGCACTAGCATCGTGACCACTTGAGACTGACCATGAAGACAATGAGCTAAAGACATTATGAAAGCCAAAGTGATTCATTTTCCAACAGCAGGCTAGACAATTCAAACTTCTTTGATGACCTTTCAGTCTCTTTTTTTTTAACTTCCTTAACTTCCTTGACAAGACAGAAGAAATAATATATGTACATGTAGCTCATGTACAGTGGAACCCCGCCTAACGATCACCTCGTTATTACGGGCACTTCATTCTGACCCAACATAAGCTCAGTCACTTATTTTCTTATTTAAACAATCCCTTTAATACAGCCACCCTGTTAATACTGCCAGATTTTTGTGGCCTGTTGGTGACCGGATTTACAAGGGTCCTCTGCAGTTATATATATTATTTTCATGACATAGTTTTGATAGTCACAGGAAACAAATGCACTCAACCTTGTATAGCTGAATTGCTGAGTAAAATGATCACTGTACCTTCTGAAAAACATGCTTTATCCCGGCGCTTTACAATTAATTCAGCTAAGCTGTAAGACACTAACATAATGACAGATGATATTGTTTGCAATGAGCTGAGTCAAGATCAATCACACTTCAACCTAGATGGAAAGGACGGCGGTTCAAGGGAAGATCCTTTGGAAGAAGAGAGACTAATACTGCAACCAAACACAGTATTAGAGAGGCATATGGTAAGCACATTGGTCAGATATTATTATATAATGGAGAGCTACAGTAGGAGCTAGCTAGAGGGTCCAGGCGAGGCCACAATTTACTGGCTCTAAACGATTCTCAATACATTCTAACCTATCAAAACAGATAGTTATGATGAAACTTTAACCTTGCTTGAATGATGGACTAAAAATTGGATTGTTCTGAAAACCGTTTTTTGAAAAGGACTGTTCTGAAAACAGTTTTGTTTAATATTAATACATGTAGGTTTATCGAAGGCATTAATGGAATCAATTTCTAAATGTAAATCGCCTGGTTCCATTTCTTCAGGTCGCATCATACTACAGCCATGAGCCAAGGATCCGTTACGTTGTGGAACAGCCTGAGCTCCCTGCTTTGTTGAAGCTGGTGGCAAAACAATGTAAGCTGGTCGGGGATCGTCGGAAGAAGGCCACGAGAAAAAGGTCCGCTGATGAAAAATTTTGGTGGGCTTGTGGCCATTGCTTTTTTGAACGACAGAAAAAATCGACGATCAGAGCTCATTTAATTCAAGGCGTTTGTAGGAAACCAAGGCTGCAAAGACAAATGTCGAAGAGAATACATTCAGTTTCCGAGTTAGAACGTCGTTCAGGTAGTAGTTTCGAAATTACCGAGTTTGACAAGTATAGACATGATTCAAGGAAAAGGTCGTTATCAATTTGAAGAGATCTTTAGTCTCGAAATTTTAAATTAAGATATTTATAACATAGATGAGAATAGTGTTACTGACGATGACGGACACGGAAAATATATTTTTTATAGTTCCATGTAAACACCTTAACTCAACCTCATTAAACAAAAATGCATAAGATCGTTTATCGACCCAAATTTTGCTCGTTAGAGACTTAGATAGGTCAATTGGACAGAATTAGGGAAAAAAGAAAGTTTTTGAAAAAAATGTGCTTTTTTTTATTGACGATAATCTTAATGGAAAATAAATCATGATACATATATGAAATACATCATGTATGCAGTCAAAAATTGAAATACATGCAAGACTCCCTCCCGCTCCCGCTCCCAAAAAATACAAACAAAAAGAATAGCAAATAAAAATACAGCAACTGCGTCCTGTGGTTTACAATTTGCAGAACACTCGAACCTGTAATTTGTCCTTGTTGAAAAAACCAAGTTCTTTCCCTTTGGTCTGGCTAAAACTGAGAGTATTTCACACTGAGTAAGTGCTGGACGGTTTCCATGAAATCGCTACGCTTGGTGGTAGCAATTATTCGCGAAATTGGTAATTTGATCGATTATTGTAGAATTACATTGACACCTTTTTCAAAAGTGGTTCTCGGTAAAAACGTTCCGTATGGACTATATTCTGAAACATTTTCAGAGAATTTTCAAAGCTCAGTTGCTTTTTAGAAGATCAAAATCACTGTATATTCCACAAAACAAACTTACCTTACTCTCACTCTAAAGGCCTTTACTCTTTTCTAAAATGAAACATATTTTCAACCGAAGCATATTGAGAGTTTCCATAATGGACGTTTTTCGCGTTCATGTGGTTGGACTGAATGTGTACATACTGGAACATCAGTTCAATTCTTAGCCGTATTGAACAAAACAATGTGACATCACATATATCGTGCATGTTAATCCCTGACGGGGACGTTTCTGATTTTGTTTGCACTTGAACGAAACGAATTGAAACAAGAATCTGTACACAGAGTTCAGAGTCAACTTAAATTTTTGAAAATGTATGGTGGCCTGAACCCTAAGTACAGAATTTTTCAACTTTGCTAAAAGTTGCGTCTTATCATGCTTATCCTTTACCAATGCCCTTACTCAAGGCAATTTTGGAACGATTTTGAATCTTACTGGTGCCTTTTATCAAATCAACGGGTTCGTCTTTCTTTGCAGAATGTTATATTTGGTATAATATCAAAGCAATGCCCTTCAACTAAATTACTAAATTACTTCATTATTGTTGGAAAACTGTTTTTGTGGGACTGCAAGAGAAACCAAATGCATCCTAAAATTAAAGGTTATCAAATCAAAATAGCAAAAAAATATGGAACTGAACGTAAAATATATAAAAAGGATTATTTTGAAAAGAAATGGGTAATTAGCCCTGGCCAGAAACCAGTCAATCTGTAGATAGATTAAATATGTAAGTAAACAAAGAAATAATTTAGCTTGATTCGCTCTTTGTAATTACGAACTTATTCATTCCTTTTTTGCGTCCTTTGTTGTTCTTGTAACTTTTTTTTCTGGTGCAGTTTTTTTTTTATTATTTGTCACTTGTAGTATAACGTAAGCTAATGAAGTTAACTTAATAGTCATGCATTAATGTTTAGCCTACTTTTTTATAAATTGATGTGAGCTGTTAAATGGAATAAAAAATGGCTCACCATTAATAAAAAAAAATGCTTATCAAAATTTTGATAATATAAAAAAAATCACCGTGCCGTTTTTGAATTATAAGCCCCTAAAGCTGTTTTCAAGGGTGTTTTTAGCAGGTCATAATGCTGCTATGGTAACCTATTGTGTCGCAAAAATGATACCAACGTGTTCACCAATGATTGGGCAGCTTTTTAATATCAAGTGATAAAGAGTGGTTATAATGACCAATCAAAATCTAAAAGCTGGAAACTGTTTTGAGCCACCTTAAGTAAAGTAAAAATTCCTTTTTTGGTTTTAATTACTTTGTTTCAAACAAGCTGCTTACAAGTGCGTGCGTATTCCTTAGCAATGAATGTAAATAACTGAATATCAGTTGTATTTATTAACCTTTATTTTCACTTACCCTTCGTTAGTAAAACAACAGAAAACCGTATGCAATATGGTTATATCTGATTAGTTACAAATAACCCTTATGCATGCTGATATCAGACTAAAATTAAAATTTTGTCAGCAGGCCTGTAAATTGTAAATTTTGTTAAATTTCCAAAGCAGCAAAGATGAAAAGAGTACCGATATGAAAACAAAACGAATGTACCAAACTAGGCATGAGACTGAATAATAAGCCCAAATGAGCAATTTAAAGCACCCATCACGGTAGCTTTAACATTACGCAGCTCTTACATGTACGAGTTACGGCAATCAGTACACGTGTCCACACTGCATACTTCATACTGATAGGACTGATAGCGCTGCCAAACGAAGCTTGAGAATGAATGTTGAGAACAGAAGGTAATCATGCATGAGACCTATCGGAATGACTCCATATTTTAAGGGGGCTCGATAGTCAAAAAGACCTTTGACATGAAAATGCAACTAAATTAGACAAAACCAACATCATGACACTAGTTGCTATGAATGATGACAAACACAATGATGTTTGGGTGTCTTGTTGCCATGGTAACAGTACAAGCTTTGGTATGGTGTCTCAGAGGGTGCTTTCCTTGTAGCAGTAACTGAGAGAAAACAATAAGTCACACGGGCAAGAAACCATTTTTTGCAGATTACATTTAGATTGGTCTATGCAATCAACCAAAATGGCTGGCTGGCATTCAATACTTGCAGAGAAAAAAAATCTGGAAAGTTGAAATTTGCAAAAACAGACCTTTTTGGACAATACACAGCACCAGTGTTTTGCCTGCTGTAGCAAAAGAATTTGCCAGATAAGCATTATTTTGGTTCATTGCATAGAGTGTTCATCAACCTTCAGCCTGAGGCCCAGAAAGCTGGAAATATTAAAAGCATGGAACATTAAGGATGTCCCTAGCTACCTTTTCCATGCACGTCTGAACATTCGAAACTGTATAGGGTTGGGAAAAAAATTCTCCAGGCTTGGTCTTATCATTTCTGTAAGCAATTCTAGTGCAGAAGTATTTGTTTTGCACTGAAACAGTGGAGGAAAATAGATGGCAGCACTGTGCTCTTTCTCCGAAAATGTAGACAATAGATATTGCAGAAAAACTACATACCAGCTGCAAAACATTACATGGATTTCATGCAAATCTTACCTCACAAGCAAACAGTCTGGACACATCCTTCATTAACTCAGTCATTTAATCACAGGAAATATCATTACAAAACAACTCTTCTGCTTCCAACTCAACTGAAAAGTTCGGCCTAAAAAGTCCAGCAAGAGCTTAAATAGCTCCTTTTTGTCAGCAATCTCAACCAAGCAGCCAACGAGCAGGAATCTGACCGCATTGCATCCTGGGAAATTAGAGTGTTCTTTGAGCGGGAAAGACCTACCTCGAACCAAATGGATATTTTTATATAAGTCTCTGACCAGGCTTCAATAACACACTAAAAGTTTTCCAGTCACTTCCACAATTGATTGAAACTTCCATAGCCTGGTGAGACAAGGCTCATTTGCTTTTTGGCCCCTTGTCCATGAATAACAAACTGCCAGTAGCTGCAATCGGGCATCTGGTCGAAGTTTGTCACATTCACAGTGCCAATAAACAGTTCTTTGGAATTGGCAAGGTTTAAGCCATCTCAGCCCTTAATGATGAGCTCTGGCACCAGCAAATGTCCCAAAATAATGAAATTTGGTTCAATTTTTGCCCCAAATTACATTAATGCTACACACGATTCCGCCGAACCAAAAGTGAATTATAATGAGCTGAGTAAGGTCATGTGACCAGCTGCCACCATACATTAAATATGCATGCCAGACCCAGTCCCTCAACCAAAACATTTGCAGAAAAATAGAGCTTTTAAATACCCCCCTCCCCTCCTCAAGTCAGGCAAAATCTTCAGATTTTCATATATGTACTTGACTATCGAGCCACCTTAAACACGTAGCGACCCTATAAAAGGCAAGGACACGCCACCTTTGAAGCACTAACCTTATGTTGGCTTTTTTTGTGAAATGGTGGAAAGCCAAATAACAGTCGCACAACAGTAGAAGTAGTGAAGAAAAAGCGAAGAACCAGCAAATTCTTCTAACTAGGCAACATATAATAAATTTTAATTTACTCGACTTCTTTATGTCGGTCATGAAAAGGTTTATTTGACCATTGACAGTTTTAACTGTTAAAACAGTTTGCCATATGAGGAGAAATAAGATGCCAGTCAGTATCAGGGCCCAAGGGGCTGATTATAAAATAGCTACAACAACAACTTAGTGTGGCTGAAAATGGGGAAGTGGGTAACAAAGTGTTCCAAAAAATGTCAGCCCCGTGTACTCCTGGAATGTCAAGCTAACAAAACCTACAACCCAGGGAGAGACACGCGGCAGATGGAAAGGAGGGAGTTGGCCTCCTCGCAGGGCCGACGGTGACTAACTATCCTATACTGTGGATTGAAACAAAAATTACTTGACTAAACATGTGAAGAAATGATACCACTATAAGAACAATTTTATTCCAATTTTACTCCCGTTTTCCCGACTCAATGTCGATAACGGGCAAAGCGCCCTATTTATCAGTCTTTGAAAAATTATGACCAGGATTCTAGCTGTCGGAGCGAACCACCAGGCGAATAATTTTTGGTGGATAATTTTTGGTGGATTTCAAGCTGGAGTCAGTACTGTAAATGTCCAAAACTAAAATTTAATCCAACTGTAGGAGAAGCTGAAACTATATGCTCTTTTAATAGACCAATTTAGATATATTAAAATTCAGCCTAAAACAATAGACCTCAGTACGAGGCTCTGGGGAATAACTACAGAGTTTGTGGGGTTATTCCCCAGAGCCTCGTGCTGAGGTCTATTGTCTTAAGCTGAATTTTAATATATCGAAATTGGTCTATTGAAGGCCTAAACTGAAACTATAGACGACTAAAAATAGTACGAGTCCATCGCGAGGGAAAACTCAAAACAAAGAGCCACAAACTGTAGTGACTGTTTCTGATTTAAGCACACCTTGCAAACTTCTGCTGACTGCGATCAAGGAAATTTAACAAAGATGCACAATATTATGTTTTTTGTTCTTTATGTGGCACACACTATAATTGCCAGTCAGTGACCGCTTGTGATTTACCACCTTTTCTCGTGTTCTCCCAACATCCCATGTAGGTTATATTGTACCAGTAAACCAATAGGCAGCGCGGTCTATTGCTTCAATAGCCGACAGAAATAATCATCAAATATTAAAAACGAGACCAATTTATTTATACCTTGAGCTAAAAGACTTCCACTGATTGCAATATTAGAGTACCGTAATAATTCGATTTAGCGCCTTCCTTCCAATAAGCGCCCCCTTTCGAATAAACGCCCTCTTTCGAATGTGTTTTTATTAATAAGCGCCCTATTTCAAAAAGCGCCCCCATTCTAATAAGCGACCCTATTCTAATATTATAATATTACAGGGCCGTCAGAGTACGTATCAACGGAGTTTCATGCCGTATTAAAGTTTTCAGTGTTTTGTTCGGTTGTTCTCAAAAACGAAATAAGCACCCTGTCCCGTATAAGCGCCCTGTCAAGAATAAGCGCCCTCCCTTGAGTTACCAAATGTAAATAAGCGCTCCGGGCGCTAAATCGAATCGCTACGGTAGACCTATGATCAAGAGAAAAGTTGTTGGTATATTTAATAATGCTCGTTCCAGTTCTGGTCTCGCGGATTTCTCGCATCGTGCTATAAAGGCAGACCCTTTCCTAAGGTCAACGACCTCGTCACCTACTAGAACGGGCCCCGAGGGTGACCGCTCAAAAGGGCTTAAAATGAGAATGAGAAGCCAGATTAAAGTACGAGGCTTAGGATGTTCGACACATGACGCTGAGAGGGTGAGGAGGTGGAAACTTGAAAGGCACGATTTGAAAAAAATAAACGAGAGGAAATCAATACACTTGCACAACATCATATAATCTATTGAAGTAGATAACGTACAAACAATTAATAATTTATCCCCTGGAGGGTAAGAAGCAGTTCATTCCGTCAATTCCATAACGTGTCATGCATGGTTAACTCAGCCAGGTCATAATCGTCATCGGTGTTGCCACAATAACGAATATCATATATAATTCAAGTGCGCGCGTACTTCTTTCCCTCGCGACTAGTAAAGTATTATAAAATAAATGAGCGATTCTTGAAATATTACTGCGAACAAAGCAACTGGACCAAACAACGGTGGTTGATACAATGTGAGTTTTCGCTTTAAGTACAATAGTAAGACAGGAAGATGAGTGCTACAACGTTTACTAAGAGAAAAAGTCGCGGCGACCAAGCCTGGAACCAGTCAATTTTGGAAGATGAAGTATATCGATACTGGCAATTGGATCGGAACACTCCAATAAAGTTTTCTGCACTGTTTGAACAGTTAGCTTTATTCACGACATTGTTAATGCAAAAACAATAAATTATGACAGAGCTGCGAACTGCACGTCCAGTCTTTTAAACCCTTAAGGAAATTTTCTCTTAAAATTACTTTAGAAGTGGGAAACACGGAAATTTCCAGAAACCTTTTCCTAAGTATTCATTGCGAGGAAACATTTGAAAAGATATGAAGAAATAAGACTGGTCACCATGTTCACCAAATATGATCGATTCAAGTGCATCATGATCCTTTGTCATATCACCTAAAAATGACGTGTTTATTCGAACCGATCACCCATGATTCATGAGAGCAGATAACAAAGGGAGGATGTCATGCTCTTGAACTCAGGAAAATGATTTTTTTCGCGAGTTCAATCTTCCGGTGATCATTTAGTTTACCGACAAGAAATGTCATGCAGAAAAGTCTTGCCTGTTTGCGAAAAAGCAATCATTTATCTCTTTGGAAAGCTTAGACGTTAATTAGGCGCGGTTTAGTGTGTAGATTAAGATGCGCAAAGCAATTTAGATACAGTGAAATGAGCAAAAAGAAGCAATCCATTTCAAGTGTGCGCTTTAGAATATTTCCCCTAGTAAAAGACTGTTAACTGTAAACTGGCTTTAAATGGTGACACCTTTCAAGTTCATCTATCGTAAATAGTCAATTCCTTGGCAAAATGCTTTACTATGTCAGCTGTTTTAATTTCATACCTGACTAACACGTGATTCCTTTGTGCAAGTTTAACGTCCAAAAATCCACATCTGTTTAAATTCAGTAACTATCACCCAACCACTACGCTGGAGGCGGTAAACAAAGATTGCACTTGTACACTTACTGTTTAGTAATCATTTCAACAGCAAACTCCTCCCACTCATTATCTTAGAGACAGCTCACTACTCTTACAAGATAGGTACGACATCCTTCCAAAGAAACGCGTGCAGAGTTTCTGTCGGTCCTCGCGTGGCTTTTGACAAAATGAGTCTTTTCGCTTTCGACCCCGAACTAGAGCAACAGTTAAATGACATAGACGAGCTTATCAGGGAGGAGTGTGGAGATGATCTATTTTTTGGGTTAAACCAAAGCGAATGGCTATTGCTTTCTCAAAGTGGGAAAGCCACCCCGCAGTTAACTTTCAGCTCCTGGAACGTTACAGGTAGGTCTGGAAATTTCATTTTAGTAGGATGCTGGTGATAAGATGTTACTATGTTATTCTTGAAGAACTTCGGGTTCTACGAACAACGCAACTTTAAAATAAGACACCCCTTCAAGCTATGTAACTAAGAAGCGCCTGCATGATGGCCTTTCCCCTTCGTTTATATAGAAACACAAATCATTGTCTTCTTGAAAATTACCATTTTAAAATGCAATATACCGGCTACTCCTGATACAAAGTACACATAATACAGAGAGAATTCAGTCTCTTATTTCATCAACTGTATCATTTCTACTGTCACAATCAAATCACCACGACTTACAAGGCTATAAGTGTTCTGTACATCTGAACTTGCTTTAAAAAACATCTACTTTGTGGTCCTACTCGGCAAGAGTCTCGGGCGTTTTCACACTGGATAACAGCTGTAAGACAGTCACTGCCCATTTGGATACGTTTTATGGTGGCCACGTTTTGTTGCGGTAGCTTGACTTTTTATTAGTTTACCAAACTTCTTTCCTCCACGTGCTCTCTACTGTCCGGTATTAATCATTTTTCCTCTTTGAGAGCCTGGAAATAGATGACTTGCAATGTGCAGGTTTTTACTGATGATAATCCAGTCTTATTATATCTGCCAACGTTAGTTGGTGGGGCAAGTAGCGGTGCCGATCGTGGAGTTTTACAAATTACTGAATTAAAATTGAAACAAGTTCCCTACACAACATGATATTTTAAAAGTGTTAATGCTGATTAAACGTCGACAGAAAGAAATATTATTTTTTTAAGTGATCAGCTAATAATTGCAGAGCTTATTTACTTCCCGTTCATATCAGTTTGGTCACAATTCGCAAAATGAAATTGTAGATTGAAGTACGTTCAGGAAATTTCGTGTTCCTACTATCAGACAATGGTTCTGGAAAGTATTGAACTGACGCTAACTACATTTTTTGAGTTTTCAAAACAAATGGTTAAGTTTAGTGCAGGACTGGGTGTTTTCGTGCCCTACAGGTTTAAGTGTGGGCGGACGATCGTACCCTTGATAATCATTTAAGTTTGCTGTTTGACTGTTGATATAATGATACTGTTAAAACTTCTTCCCTGACAATTCTATCACTAAAGGTGGGTTCCCACTATTGACATAAATCATGTCCACGTGCACGGTGACATGAAGGTTGCCTATGCGATTTTTTTTACTCCGAAAAGTATGTGCTTCCTCTCCCGGCTCGTCAGGGATTTAGCAAACAACTGAAAATTAGTCGGCCTATACCTACTGGTTGTTAAAATTGGTTATGTTCATTGAAAATGTACAATGGTCGTCAAAAGAGTAAAATCACTGAAATGTTTGTGACACCTAATTTTTTTGGCACAGGGGTGCCAAGCAAGAACATCGGCGAACCGAGTGAAGCAAACGCGCTTTCACCAACGAACATATATTTACAGGGTAAAGCGGGTCATTTAGATCATTATGCAAACAGTTCTTAGTAGCATAATCCCTTGCTAACTACTCATGAGCGTAAGCTTAAGTACACGAGAACCCGCTATCATTTTTTTCATTTTTCATTTGTCAATAAGCACAAAAAACGATTAAAGTCATCACCGAACTGAAAGCTTGTTAGGCCAATTTCATTGCAGATAAAGACACCTTTGTCTTTTACACGATATAAGCTGATATGTTGTTTACTTATCTTTCACGTTGAGGCTTTTCCTTTTCACTACATTGTGATAAAAACAAAACAAAACAATTCTTAAAGTGTTATATACACCGCTAATATGCTGCTGGCAAAAGGTCAAAGGAGACTTAGAAATATTATGAAGGAATGAGAAGGGTTAAAATGAAATACATCCCTCAGTTTCTTGGGGTTTTCTTTAGGTAAATGTGCTTTGATTAATTACCGGACATATTCACTCGGAGCGTTTGAAGTACATATTCAATAAAACTTCTATGGCCGCGCGAGATCCGTATTGTGGAATTTTGGTCGAGTTTTTTTTTTTTTCAAATACAAAAAGTACTTCTTATAGTGGCAAGTTCTTTTAAAACTGGCAAGTTCGGGTAATAAGACACACTCCATCAAAAGTTCTGTCACTTCAGACTTTGGCTACAGAATCTGGACAGTGTAAAGTTTTCACAAATCTCTCTTTAAATGACCTGCCATGAACAAAATGGGGAAAGCAAAAAAAACGGCTCTCCATGTCTTCTGCTAAAATGTCCTTGTTTCGGGTTGCCTCTAAAATTGCTTCGGTGTAGTATTGTTCGGCTTGTTTTCGAAACCACAGGTTATTTTCTGAGCAGTGTATTACTAATACATAGGTGTGACAAAAACTGCCCACAAGGTTCCTCAAGGCCATTAGAAACCTCCCATGACAATAAAGTGCATTCATTTGTCTTCTATAACATATTGTTCATTTAATAAAACATTTGCTTAGCATTTAGGGCAACTTTTGTCTTATGTCTTTCAACAAAACAGTTCAAGTAACAAAAAAGGTTTTCTCCACGTCTCAAACATGTCCTGTCATATGTCAATAAAGACTGGATTAATTCAACTACGTTCGCGCATTCCCCATGAACACAACGAAATGTTTTATTTATAGTAACTTAAAAATTTAAGAGTAGAGCTCACGTCTAGCTCTAGCTTAGATATCGGGCAAATGTCGCGATTTCAAATTGGCAAAGAACATAAAAAACCTACTTAATTAAATAACAAGAATGAAGCACGATTGTTCTTTCAACTGAACTATTTGTGAGTGATTTAGAGGTCAAACTTAATTTTCTTAGTTGACTTTATTTCCATAACAAAAATGAATTTTTAGTCATCTTTAAAACAAAGTGTAAATCTGTTGCGTTATTAAACTAAATTTCCCGCTTTTGTTAATTCTACTTATAACGACGGACATACGGATCGATTCACTGAAACGAAAATAAGTTTATGGACCGCTGTCGAGGTCCATAAACCTGCAAAAAAAGAAGGAAACCAATATCCTCCAATAGGACTAGTTTGAAAAAGTATTTATTCTAATGGCTTTGTTTAATCTGCTGATAAATTGATGCTTCTCTGCAAACGGTAAACATGTATTTACTTTTCTCGCGTCGCTTTTGTGAACATTTCACTGAAATTGTCCTCCAAAGTGAAGCCTTGGAGCCATGAAAGGCTCATAGCTGCCGGAGCTTATCCCGGTTTCAGTAGCATGAAGCGGCTAGGAGAATTTCTACTCCTCCTGGACGGGATGCTAGTCCATCGCAGGTCACTTCCCCGCGATTTGTTAGGTTTCCCAACAATTCGCCGGTACCCATTTATACACCTGGGTGAAGAGAGGCACTGTGAGAGTAAAGTGTCTAGCCCACGAACACAATAAAATGTGCCAGGTCAGGGCAACCGGACCGCTCGATCAGGAGACGAGCACTAACCGTGAGGCCACCCTGTCCTCCAAATATGAAGGTAAAAAGATTGTCACTGAACAAAAATCTGTTTAGTTTGTGCAATGAATTGAAAAAGCAATTCGTTAAATTGATTCGTGAGTGGCACATCTTAGCAGTCCGCATTTTAAAACTCGGACGGCTAAGGGAACTAATCAAATGTCTCCTTTTCATAGCGGATAAGTTCAGGCATATAATAATTATATTTATCTATGTCAAATGTCAAATGTCAAACGGTCACGTAGCAGCTCAAGGCTACTGAAACGTTCTATCATCATTTGGGTGTAAAATAAAATGGTAGTCAAATTTGTTCATGATATGGGCATAACAGACATCTGAAAATGTACTCCAATAAAAGGGATAGATTAAGTATGTAAAAAGGTGAACAGCAAAGTTGGTTTGATATGGCTTTTGTGACTGAGGAGGACATGAAAGAACAAGAACACCATATGGTAAACTACGATACGATAACAAAGAAACTCTTCCATATTTACTTTTCAATTTAATTAAATTTATATAGTTATTTCTATTTGACCCTAACTTCGACAATGGTCGGAAAACAGCTGCACAAGGCTACTAAGGAACACTTTATTTGTTTGACTGAACAATCAAATGCGTTTTACATTTTTTCCTTCGTTTTGACAAACGATGCATCTGAAAATGAACTCTGATAACAGCCATAAACTAAAGACATGAAATATAATCAGCAAAGTTACTTTGACATGCCTTTTATTTAACGAGAACAAAGCGTATAATCGATATTTTATTAGGCATTGTCTTTGGAGTCGCACTCATTGCTAATACTCCCATTAATAGCCTTTGCTGTGTTTTATGCAAAAAGAACTATTTGGCTTGGCTTTTAGTAATAAAGACTTTTCTGCAAGGTTGCATCATCCCGACCTGGTCAATGACCCTGACTTTCTTTCGTTTATATCGTATGCTCACTTTAATTTATGCGAGTTTGGCCACAGATGACACATATTGTTCAGTGGGCCGGCGTCGCTAGCAAGAAAAAGAACGCTCCTTCCTTGTTTGTGTTATCATTTCCACATATCCAAAATGCAAAGGAAACTTAACGCATCACTCGCAGCAAAACAGTGAGTAAAACACAAACTTCGCAATGGTTTTAACTAAACAAGCATAAAACTCTAATGATATGCATTGGTCTAAAGAAAGGAGAAAAAGTGACGTCCGCTCCACAAAGTGCGGAATACTACAAAGACGATTTCAAAAAGTGTTATTGATCACGATAGCTACAGAATACCTGCTCAATTTCTAAAACAAAGGTCGTCCTGCAGAAAAATAAAAGCGCATGAGTTGTTGAGCTTCATCTCTGCCATCATTAGCTCTAGCAATGGCTAATATCAAGTGGACCATAACAACTTCAAGGAGCACGGTTTTAATGGTGATCTTGACTCACTCGCCTGCGGACAAAACGCAGAGATATTTCTTAAAGTCCAACATCATAACAGAGTTGTAGCCATCAGTATTTCGATAACTCAGTTTAAGGACGTTCGCGCACATTTCTTGGCCTCCCACGCAAACTCTCTAAGAGCGTCAGCGTGAGAGGCTAATTATTACCTCGCATCTTGACGGCCCACGTAATTCCTGTCGCAACGTAACACCACGCCATACATCAAGCACGCGCGCTAAGAAAGACATATAAGCTAAGCAAGTGTAGGGCTTGGCACCGGAAGCGCTAACTTTGCCTGCAATTTACTTCCTTAAATGGTCAGTGATCCCCTGTTTTTTTCATAGATCACTTTGTTTACTGATTTACTCAATTTTAACGAAATACAGGAAAAATCTGGACATGAGAAGTTACAAATATTCCGCCTTTTCTGCTCTCGTGTAACCGAATTTGTCTTCGAATGTGGCCGTTCAAGGCTAATATGTGTTCTTTTTAATGCATATTCTACCTCAAGGAACAACATCAGTTACAAAAGTTTACTTAATATACTTGTGTTGAATTGAGTACGCTTACCTGATCTAAATTTGACCAATGTACCTATTTATGGCGATAGTTGTAAGCTAACATCGTTCTTAAGATAACAAAAACCTTTAAAAAAAAGTAACAAAAGCTTCTAAAAATGCATGGTCTTCAATGCGCATCATTTCTAAAACGAGGACGGTAAACCCCCATATTTGTTTTACTTTTTGGAAAAAATTGATCACAGTTGCCTACTGTTGTCATGTCTCTACTGCATGACAAGTTTTAAAGAAATCTGTACGTGGAAACATTTTTGGCGCGAAAGTCCTTAATTTACGTAAGCTAGGCCATAGTTATAGTAACTATGGCAAAGCAAATAGAGGAAATTCTAAGAAAATCACTTTGGGCACCTTTAACACCTGAACGGAGATCGTTTTCTTTTTTATTTGAACGCTTTGTTCAATTCAGCTATAAAACTAGCTTCGGTGTAGTTGGAAAAATGTTTCGTAACACCATTCATGATTCAAAGTAAAGTTTTTTTCCTTTTTAAATTAAAATTCCCGTGAAATAGTTTTTTCTTTATCGTAGTACCCAAATTCGTTTTTAACTAATTGTCTCGGACCCTACGATATATTCTTCGACTCAAATGTGCCACATATGGCTCATGTTCAGTAAACGTAAGGCAGTAGATAGAAAATGAGTGTTAGTTATTTCTCTCTAAAATACTTCTCAATCCGCCTAAGATATGTTTGAAGTTTATCCCGAGAATTTCGATTGCGGATTGTGAGGTCACTTCTCGTTCGCCACGCCGAGATAACGCTTGCTGTGGACACCAGTTGTGGCTCTGACAGTATTTGCGGTTTATGGTTACTATCCTCCATTATAATAAAGCAGAAAAACTCATGACTTGCAGCCATCCCGAACAAAATCCTTATCCCAGGAGAAAGCTAAATGCCGACAGCCATCTGTGGACGGAGTTAAAATTCCACAAAATACATTTTCTTCAAAACGTATACTCTTCATTTCGCATATTCCAAAATCACTGTGACTGTATAAAGGGTAGATTAGATTGAATCTTCAATGAGAGCATAATAGATTGAAGCGGGTTTAAAGAGCCGGTTTTTGAAAGTAGTGCACGAAGCATGCTGTATTAGCTTTCTGCGTTTTTTAACGGCGCTGATCGCTAAATTTGAACCAGTGACCGCTGTAAACACGAGCAAATACTAATACTCTTATAAGCAGCAAAACCATTGCAACTTTTGGAAGCATATCAATAATAATAATAAATATGTTGATGTTCCACGTACATACGAAATTAACCATGAACAGCAGGAAATCTAATGTGTTCAACTGAGTTATTTTCAACGAGGTAATTAGCCATTGTCAACTATTTCGCGGGAACAAATTCATATACGCTGTGTTGGTATTTTTATTATGGGCGGGAGGTGGGGGCGTTTTGCTCAATGCAAATTACACTAGATAGCAGTCAAGTAAGAGAGGAAAACAAATGGTTGTTAAGCTTTTCACCGCACCGTGGAAAAATCGCCCATGAAACCAATAGGGCATTTCCGCATGGGAAATGTTCGAAGAAACTTCTCCATATTTACACGGACGATAACTTTTAAAATGTCGGTGCGCAGAGCATGTTTCACTGATGTCAGTCAGAATTCAAATGATATTAAATTTCAGCTGTCAAAACAACCTTGCAACTAGAGTGCCAGTAAGGGGTGCCCTGCAGATCGTTTGTTTAAATTATGTGTAAGGTAAAGTCTGCATACGAGCCTAGTGGCTCATCAGGCCGGAGCTTATCCTGGTTTCAGTAGCATGAAGCGACTAGGAGTATTTCTACTCCCCCCTAGTCAATCGCAGGGTTACCCCCAGCATCAAATTCGCCGGTACCCATTTATACACCTGGGTGGAGAGAGGCACTGTAAGAGTGAAGTGTCTTGCCCAAGAACACAACACAATGTCCCCGGCCAGGGCTCGAACCCGGAGCGCTCTCTCCGGAGTCGAGCGCACTAACCATTAGGGCGCCGCGCCTCATGGTTAGGAGGGTCTAGGAGGGTCTAGTTCGGAGGTTCTTTAATCCCCTCCGATTTTTCTTAACAGAATTGTCACCTCGAACTTTCTTGATTTGAGCATTGTGTTTTTGTCTTGCTGTTTTTGAATCAATACAAATGTCGTTTTGGGTATCAAAATAATATCAGCTATGGTTTTCGGAAATGCAACGCAACCTAAGGTTTTCGAGCAATGGACAAAAAAAAGCCCTTGTAAATTAGAGGAAGTTCAATTTTCCAAAAATGATCAGAAAATAAAAAATTAATAGCGCAGCTTTAAAAGAGTTCCAGATTGCGCAAAACAGCGTTTTGAAGTATTTGAGAGAAAACCGTATTGGGTGCCCCTGGCCAGTTGCACATGGTTCAGAACCTGTTGTAATTGTGTTTTAAAGAAAAGAATTTTAAGATTTACATTTCAGCAAATACAGTAATGATGCTTTTCACATCTGGCCTAGTCGCTAAGTAGATTTCTTGCTACGAATCAAGTATTCATCAAAATGGCTTACACTGACGTCAATTTAATTACGAACGTTGCCATTAATTACCCGCTTAACTGTGACGGCGGGAAACTATTGTAGGTCCTTTTAGCCGGACACTGGCAGGTAATGAGCTTCGCTAAATCAACTAACAGAAACTTGGATGAAGCAAACAAACTCTGTACATTTGCTGGGTAAATAAATTAGGTGCCTTCGTTGAAGCCAAAGAAAAGAGAAATATAATGATCACAAACTATTGAATCATACTGTGGGCAGTACCTGTCCTACCCTGCTATCGGTCTCGCTGCGGTGTGTTTGTAACGACATTATAGCTCCATCCTTTTTCCACGATTGGCCCTTTGTTTCAAAACGAAAATATGAAACTGAAGTAGGAAAAAACGGTACGTAATCACGTAACATAATGCCAACAAATTAAGGTTGCTTATTGAAAGATATTAAAGACACCACTTGTTGTTTTTTCCCGACGTTTCAAGCAAAGCTACAAAAATTGACACCTTTCAAACTTTGTAGCATGGCAACTTGAAAAGCATAATTTTGAACAAAAACTAATTTACTAAGAAACTATTAATAATCAAAAATTACAGCAGTACGTTCACAATTCGATTGCTTTTCCTTCCCAAATATTGGCTGTTACCTTCTGTTTTTTCATGCTTATGTAACCTCTTTTCATTTGTAGCTTGGGAATGAACTTAAAAAGCATAATTTTGGACAAACACTAATTTAAAACATCATGAAACCCATCCCTAAATATGGTGGCATACAGATAGGATGAAAGCCATATTGGAGAAGGTAATACATATTTCACTTCAACACGGGTAACAAAATTCAATTAGTTTCGTCAATTAAAATGAGACTCAATACTTCGGTGTTTTTAAGACACTTGAGGGCAGGTGTTCAGTTCTCTCCTGTGGAGACTTGACGTACTCTCATGGTGGCAATTTTCTACATTAAAACGAACTATTTTAATAAAAAATGTGAATGCGTTTGAAATAACCTATTCAGCTTGAGAGCATAAGATTGCGTTGGCTTGGACTATTCTCAAACAGTATTAAAGGAGGCTGAGACCTCTCAAGTGGAAAATTACACAGTGTCGTGACAGACGGGAAAATGTGCAGTGACGTGCATTACGGGAGCCCTGCCCAGCGCCGGCGGGTATGTGACTGAAATTATCATTAGCAAGAACTCCCGGCAAGAACCCGTCACAATGATGGAGTCGCCGTTGCTGTAGAATGATACGAAGACGGTTAGTTCGCCGTATCTAACTGGATGACTTTGTAGCTTTAGGCTGTAGGAGGTTGTAGCTTTAGGAGGTTATTAAGTTAATAAAGAACGCAATCATGATCGTTCCAAGTAAGCTGTTCTACCTAATCAACAGGAGCTTACAGACGGTAAACATTTTGAGACGGAAAATATATCCCTGGTACTAGTTTGCAAGTTTATTTTGATTGAATTAAGTTCGGTGATTGAAGAAATTAGTTCAACCCTGAAGTTGTTTACTCAGCGCCTGAATATTCTAGAAGAAATCATATTCTGCCCTTCCTGTTTTGAAATCAATGCGAGGAATTTTCTAGAATACCACTAGTACATAATAAAAAGCGACTCGACAAAACGTACCGGGAAGACGAAAACATTTTGGGGACGTCAGTTTAGAGGTGAGTATTTCGTGTCAAAATGGTGTTTAAAACCAAAATTGATGATCTAGAGACCTGGTATTGGGATTCGAGGCCATGGAGACTGACTTATTATGGTCTTGGCTGGAATGAAGCCGGTTGGAGAGTGCTCGCTCGATTCGCTGGTGTAAGGTTTCAATTCAGCGTTTGGATATAAAATCACGAGGATACAAAAGAACACTGTTTTTCACCTTCATCTTCTCACTCGATTGACAAATGGAGGAGGTAAACTATCACCTCAAAGTGAGGACACCTGGCGGTTTTCCGTCTAAGTATCCTGAAGTATGGATTGGGGTTCTGCTAAATCCGATGTAGAAGCTTTAATCGGTACGAAATTTCGAGATCAAATCATTGTGTTCACAAAGTATTAGCCACGTTCCCGGGCTCGACAAAGATAGCGAAAACAGAGCTGAAGCCTACGCCTCTCTCATGTGCGAAAATCTATCCCGCTTAGGACATGTAAAATGTTATTAATGTTATCAACTGAAGGAAACGACTGAAACGTCAAAGAAAGGTTTGAATTACATACTGGGTTGAAGAGGAGGTCATCATTGGAAGGACGGAAATTAGCAGACCACAAATATGTGTATGCGTCCATCTTTGGTAAGAAACCCTGCAGCCAATTTATCAACGGAACCTCTGAAAGCATGTGATAAAGCTGAGTATATCCTGACTCGACTACACAGGTTGAATTTCGTGTGATCCGAATGTAGCGCAGGCGTAATTCTGGACATTGATTTTCGTAGCGATCGTAGACAGTCACTCATGGGCCACACTCCCAGATTTTAACCGCAGCGTTTTCCTTGTTATTTCAATATTTGTCACTTTTATCTCCTACCTGTGAAGGATAAAGATCTGGAAAAGAACCGCTTAGTTGTGTTAAAGACTGGCTTAGAAATTGAAACGTGTCTAAACTAACGATGACGTCTCAGATTAGCGATACGCACAGCGCCTCTGTTGTAAGATGCCACTAAGAGATCCTTGATTAGTTTGGTTATAAATGGGTCCACGTGGTACAGAACAAGCTACATGTCTCCATCTAAATTGTTCGGACACCCCACCTTGCCTTTGATTATGAAAATTGAAGTGCGCGTTTGCTCAGACTCAGCTAACTTTTCATGTCAAAGCCTGGTCTTTAGGTAGTCGAAACAAACGAAAGATGTTGACGAGGCGCGTAAGCGAGAATAATAAGCTCCGAGCATCAAGAAAATCGTAATTGATCCCCACGATTACATCCATTTGAAGGCGAAAAAATCAGCATATCTTCGAGTTTCTTTCACATTCATTTAGGCGATAATACTTTTTCACCGTGAAATATATGTGCGAGTGGGTTTGTTTTGACTGCATACCCGACATGACGTTACTCCATGCAGAGACGTGACTTACCAAATACGCTATCGGTTTCGCAATATGCTGCATTGCGTGGAAGGTGTGACGTACTTACGTCATTGCGGTTCAACATTGTGCAAGGTTTGTAGTGAGTAGACGTCAACAAGGTAACGCGACGTGACTGAAAGACGAGGACCCAAACATAGCTCTTGAAACTGGGTTTCGGATACAAGGCTAAGTCTGAATGAAGCGAAAACATTGATACCTTCACTTTAATCTTGTTAGTTTTACGAAGGAAGACCCACGGTTCGGATGAAATTGTAAATAAAAGCAAAGATGGGTCAAGAATATTATTTTCTGTCTCGAAACTCGCCAGTCCGTCATGGGAGCGGTGGGTCACCTTAGTTGGAGAGGTCAGCAAGGCGCGCCAATTTCGAAGAACTGACACAGCGGTCTTCCGCTCACATTGATTAAAGTATATTTGAAAAACGATAACTATTTATCGCTATTTAAGTCCAAGATCACCTAACTTTCTGGACGAGCGTTCATATATTAGCGTTCAACGCTTGAATTCATTCATAGTAATGACTTACTCGTGACCAATTAAGCCTACACGGTACTTGATTTTCTCCAAGGATAGATATGACTTAGATATATCATAGCAAAACTCTATTTTAAGGGCAAAACTCATTCCGCCATTAATAAAAGGTTTAAGGGCAAAAGACATCAGCAATTTAGCGAACTAGAAAATTCAAAAAAATGACTTATAATGATAATTGATATAAAGTGAAATCATAAAACTGATTCTCATAAAACTAAAAAAAAAATCGCTAGAATTAAGGAAGATTTGTTTTATGTTTGGTTTGGTGAAGGATTGTTGTCTAAAGTTGTTGTTCAGCTACTGACAATAGAAACACATGTTATCCAACCAATATACACAACCTATATGAGACTTATAACGTCACGCCACATTTACGTGGGAGCTGCTGGCAAAAAGTTAACAGTTGAAATGGCAATTATCGTAAAAGGTGTAATCAAATATGGCCTTTTATAACGAAACATCTGTGTACAAAGTGACAAATAATAAAGTCGAGATTAGGTCTCAAACATAGTTAGTCACTGAAACAGTACTGGCTAGAAAAACAATCACCCGGAAACCACGCTTGAGGTTGGAAACAAAGGCCACATACGTCATCTTTTTCCCGTTTGTTTGACATATATACCGGAAACGCCTCCCACTCATTGTGAGACTTTTGAACTACTCTTGCAAAAAGATTTAAGGAACGACTTCCTCCCAGGGCATAGAAGCTAGCCGTGCAGAGTTTCTATCGGTCCGCTCACCTGACTGGCGTTGGAGAAAATGAGTCAATTCCCTTTCGATCCCGAACTTGAGCAACAGTTAAATGACATAGATGAGTTTATTAGAGCGCAGTGCGGAGATGATTTGACTGCTGGGTTCAATCAAAGCGAATGGCTTTTGCCTTCACAAACCGGGGAAGCCCCAGTACAGTCTCTGTCTAGCTCCTGGAACATAAGAGGTAGGTCTGGGAATTTCATTCTTAGTAGAATACAAGCGGAACGAAAAGGAGGGGTCTATAACAAGACAAGTTGAACGTAGTACGTGGCAAGCAACTACAAAATAATCTCCTTATGAGGCAGCGCCAAATGTTTTGCCGCTTGCGATTCCGACATCGCTCGCTTATCAGCAAATAGATTAAATATATACATATATTTCGGTGATAAAAAATTATCACTTCAAAAAGGTATTACATATTTTACCCTGGCATAGAGTAGACAAAATAATTTACCAAGAAAGACTGATTGTCCTATTTCATTACCAACATGAAGAAAACTGTTTTATTACTACCGATGCACTGTAACGAAATCTGCAAAGCAACAAATATTCTGGACAACTTTAATTTCAAATAAGAACAGAAAAGGGAGCATTTAACTCTATTCTAGAGTAACGAGATTTTAGAGTAAAAAAGGCAGTAAGCTACTGCCTTTTAGATACGTTTTCTAACTTATTGCAGCATCCATTTGGAAAAGTTCAGTAATTTATGGAGGCTGCTTTTTAAAATGGTTCATCACACTTATTCTCGTCCACGTGCTCTCCTATGTCCGGTTTAGATATTGTTTTTCCTCTTATAAGCAAACTGATGAAGTGACATTAAATTGACTTTTCCGAATGTGTTTTTTTAACTGACAATACCATTTTATTGTTTAACGCGCGCGACAACAACCGGTGGGACAAGAAGAGTCCCAAGCAACGTCGAGGTTTGAACCGAGTGGTCACTGAATTGTAACATAAATGGACATTTTCTCAACATCATGTTAAGTGCCAATGAAATTATACGGTGTTTCCACGTAAAAAACATGTCATTCGTACGTAGTGAGCGATCCTGTGTCTTTCCCGTTCCTGTGCTTATCAGTTAAGCAAAAACAGTGAAAACACAACAAGCTATAACAAACTGGTTCTTGTGTGTTATATGAGAATGCCACACTTTCGAGCCTCTCAATAATCAATATAACTAATGGTTGCACCTCATCATGAACATATTCCACTTTTGATTGATTTTACTTGTTTTCCTTTCCATGGAAACTTATTATTGTCATTAAAAGTGTACCCTGATTTCGCCAGTTTCTACCGCACCCACTAATTGTTGGATTAATAACATGGCAGCTGACGAATATCAAACGTACAGTTAAGTCAAGATCAACCAACTCATTTCGAATAGATGATAATGTTGGAACCCAAGAATCGAACAAAATTCCGCCACCAAGCAAAATAAAAATCGTCTACCGAAGTAAAACACGAATGGTTATGTGATTCTGGGTAACATCAAGGCGTCAGATCATCAGCGGAAGGACCTTCCTCGGAAGCTGGCTGAACCGGGCTCTGGCTGGCAAATTCAGCTGACTGTTCCGAATTTACCAAACAAAGCAAAATATCAACGCTAATGACATAACTAACAGTAATCATGATGTCAGGATACTTCAACGTCAAAATTGAATGTTTTCCTTCCCTACAGGTTTAAGCGTGGGACGGTCTACATTCGATAAATATTTAAGTTGGGTTTTGTAACAGTTCCACATTCCTCACTGGCAATTGTATATTGGGTTGTCAGTGGACAGGCTCTTACTGCCACCATCCTGATTTTGGCTATACCTTCATCACTTCTCCCATCGCATTTACGAGATTGCCTAAAGACTGTACTGGCAAGACGACTTTTTTTTCCTGAAAGGTATGCACTTCCCTACCTTCTTTAATCGAAATGACTTCACCTTCATAAGAAACGTTCAGTTCTTTTTGAAATATATAACGATATTTGAAGTAAATAATGTTTCTTTTAATGATAAATTTCTAGCTGTTTTATTACACGGTGAATCAAAACCTATAAGGCAAAATGAAACACAAAAATTGAAGATTGTTTACTCAGTTTTCGAGATGGGCTGCTAAATAATCAGTTTTACGTTTTACATAGCACGAAATCTAGTGTCGTTTAATTATTGAAAACCAGGAGACTCCACACAACGAAATACTTTTCAGGGAGGTTTATTTATCTTCATTCAACATTCTACTGCATTAACTTGTTACTATCAGAAAAAAGCAATAACCGTGCAACATCGTATAAAGATCCATCTGAAAATAGTTCAGAGCTAAGAGAATCATCTAATGGAAGGATTCTGCTTTTGCCAAGAAAACAATATAATCTAACTACAACATTTCTGAGGACTTTCTTTCGTCTAATTGTCTTAAATCAACAATCATATTTCCGTCCATTTATAGTTAAAAGCAAGTTATTTTAGATTAAAAGCAGCAGAGTTTTCATGGCTTGCTTTAATCAAAGCAACCACTTGATGGGACAGGAGTATGAAAGTAACTGCAACGAACCTTGAAAAACAACCTCTATTTGGTTAACTGGACTTTTAATATCATGGCTTAGAAAAAAATTATTCCCATCGTTCTTTTTACATTTCAACTTTATTCTCATTTACAACAAGAAAGCATTCGCTCTATGATATATTATTCTAATAAACAACAGAGACGTTTTCTGCTAACTGATCTTCGGAAAAGAGAGACAATTGACAATTCAGCAGGATTGACGTTGTCCCAAAACTACGTAAGTTCTTGTACAGATGATTATTTTGTTTAACTTCGCCGTTAATATACCACCAGTTACTCAGCAAGAACACAATGCGATCAAGTAGGACAACAGAGGACCTAACTCTATCTTACGATACAGTCAGTGGACTTTGGAACTGGTTGAAACGTCCATCGTTCACCCGAGATCTTGTAATCCACCAACATGCCACTAATTCAGTAAAACTGTCACCGATATGGTTTTCCACTAGTCCTGCGATTCAAGACCAAGTAAAATGATTTCTCATATATAATGCACAACTGATTCGGAAAATATTGGGAAAGGCTAACAAAGGCCCCCGACGCCATAAACTGGCAACCTTCCGTGGCATTTACATCGTTCACCTTCCATATTATACAAAATTTAGTTTGAAATTATACCAACCTTTCCCTATGTCTTCCATCTACGAAAAATAATTAGTTTGATTTCCTTGGGAATCAGTGTAAATGAAAAAAATTACCTCGACAGCTTAAACAAAGAACGTAAGACAGAAGACGTGAAAGACAGTAAAGCGTTGTCTGATCCACTATCAAAGGCGTGACAAACTGGATTGCCATGATTTACGTAGCTTTTCATGGCCCTCCGTTAAACCCAAATATTACTACTCATTTTAAAATAGCTACAACTTTTAACTTCCAGTGAGGAACGGCTAGTACAAGCTTTAAACTTGCGTTTAATTTGTTAGCTGACGTTTAGTTGAGAGCACAACTGAAAGTAGCTCAGTAATAATAACAAATGCCAGAAAGGATAAAGCACGATTGTCTTTGGAAGTTTAAATAAAGCACGAATTTGTTTACAACTGAGACAACTAATAAAATGCAGCAAGGTGTTTTCGAAGTCACTGAGGTCGTATTTCACTTCTTACGTATTTACCGTGTATTGCAACAGGTTCTACATGGGCTTAAAACAAAGAAAATATAGTAAAGCGCTGTCGTTCGTCATCAAGGGTATGACAAACTGACTTTACATAACTGATTTTCGTAGCTCTTCGCAGTTCTTTAATTCCAATAGAACTTCTCATTTCAAAAGGCGACCGCACTTAACTTCTATTAAGAAACGGCAAGTACAAGTTTTAAACTTGGGTTGAACATTAAATTATTCAGTCAAGAGAGGAAAATACAACGCAGCTAATAATAACATATGACGGAAAGAATGACGCGATTGTCTTCGGAGAGGGTAAAGCACGACTTTTGCTTATAACCTAACCATCTAATAAAATTCGGCAAAGTGCTTTACCAGTCATAGGTCGTATTTCACTTTCTCCGCTACATGTACCGTGTATTTTAACAAATTGATTTTCTATCTTTTAACCATAGCATAATCTACTAACATTACATCTGCCAAACCTTCACTATAGTTAATTATGCCAATATGGCTATTGCTTATGATATGCAAACTACGACTTAGTCTGGAACAAACAGGAAGTATTTCGAGTAGTCTTCAAAACCCTTAAAGTCAAAACTATTTATCCGCTTGCTCCATTCGCCCACGTATACTTTTAAGTCAAATCAGAAAAGATTTAGTTTATGAATTCTCGGTACAAAGGGCACACACGCGAAGGAACCAGCTAATAAATATAAAGCACCTTAGTTCTTGTCGTAATTCGCCTTTGAAATACATTACAAGTGGATTTAATTAATGAATTAACATAAGAACAGAGCAGTAGGCAGCGTGTTTTCGACATGCATCGACTAGAGCCAGCATCTATCAAGCCGCCATATTGTCAAAACGTACCGCTAGCAGTAGCAGAGTGTTTTCGACATCGAATCAACTTTCATGAAGCCGCCATATTGTCAAAGCGTACATTTAGCCGCCAACGGCGAGTATGATATGGCAACTCCAAATTAGCATTTACTTTACATTTACTAGTGGTACTTAAAAGTCATTAATCGTTTAAACATCAGAAGGAGCCAACCACTCAAATTCTAAAAACAAGCTTTATAGCACTGAAAGACGTTTCTGTGGTTATTTCTTTTGCAGGAGCATTTGTACGTTTTTAATATCAAGTCTACAAAGTTGTGCATCACTATACACCACATTTAGACTATACTCAGAACGTTTCCGGCACATTTTCATAAGAAAGGAACATATTCAACGATATTTTCGGGGACTTACGTGTTCTAATGAAATTTCGAAAACATGTTCTGAGCAGAAATGATGCATTTTGCCCACGCCAAGCGGAAAATAACACCATTATTGCAGATAATGCTTGACTTCAATAACCTGTTCGCTACGAACTGCAGGTGATATAATTCAAGGTGTCTGTACAGAACGACTGAAAATCTTACAGTGCTAATGGACTTAACACGAGAAATCACACTACATCTATTAATGAAAAGCTACAGCTAACATGGACATTAAAATCTCTACACTAGATTTCAGTCGTTTTCGTTGCGTTGAATTTTACTACATCTTCTTCATGCGTGTACGAAGATTGAAACAATTTTAAATTACATCCGGTTTTAAGGGAGTGGAGCTGTTTTCACGTTGTTTTTTTCCGCTTCAGCTAGCAACCTATGATAGTCAGAATGCAAATGTGTCAACAAACCTAACTTATGTTATTACTTCAAGTTCCTTCTTGTAAAGTAGAATCAAGATTATTGCGCTGCTAATCGCAGTTTCCAAACTTCAAAACCCTTTGCACGCTTCAACTGCAATTAACAATGTCATACCAATATAGCTTTGCCCGAGGGAACTAGCAAAAATAACACTGACTTAATTGTTACTTCAGATACGCGTGATGAACACAGCGTTCATTTTGAATCGCCAGGGTCAAGGTTTATATCAACATTCCCGCATAATCCATCTTCTGGCAATATTCGATGCTACAAAAAGATCATTCGAAAGACAAAAGTTGCACTAAATAATTTAATAGTATCACGTACAAAGCAGAAGCGGAAAATCCGCTCTGACCATGATCTGAATAATGTATGCATGGTTACTTTTTTTCAAAGTAGCAGAAGAGAATCTTTTGTTGGATTCACGGATAATCACATGATCTCTGAGAAATTTACAGACGAAATATTGGTTCTTGAGTCTATAGCTATTGTAATTGTTCTCGGGATTTTAAGAGTACTCAACTTTTTACCACCTTCTGCCAACAGCCGATCAGAGTTTTCCCTCCTCTTGTGGTGGCAAGATGGACGGGCCCTCTAAGGACCTTACTCCAAAACATTCACAGCCTGAGGTAGGAGTTCAAATAATGAACCTTATGGACACCTATGATAAGAAAACAAAGAAGTTGTCTGGAAAGTACGAATATCGACTGGGATCTACAGAGGTGACTATTGTGGCCCGTGCATCCGATGAAATAGAAAGAGTCCGAGTTTACGTTCAGAGATGTCCTGACGCAGTTATTAGGGCACAAGATACAGCGGGTAAGTTGCCTTGGAAAGCCCATGAACTTAACATACGCATACAAAGAATCACCATATAGCCAAATTGCCCGATACCACGAACAAACCTTGTGGGCCCCACCCACAATTGTAAAAAAACGACATTCACTCTGCTCCAACAACAACTGGACTACAACTAGCTTCCGTACTCCAAGTTTGAGAGAGCTCACAATACTGCATAAAATGGTAAAGACCCACAGAAGCACGAAGTTTTTGCACTTGTCATTAAAAAAAAGTCGAAATAAAATTGCAGGCTTGAACATTATCACACCATTTCAAGTCTCGAACGTCGCCATTTACTCTTCTGTGTTATCCATGCACTGAGTGGCCAAATAAAATATCATCATATACATTCTACGCGCGACGTGGTCCTTACCTTAAATCTAGTATGCAGTTAGATTAACAAAAAATAGAGATATCCTCTCTTTTTTTTTCATGGGTGTGTCGCTAACATTTCCCATTCTATTGCGTTTTCCACAGGTCCTGTTGAGCTACGGGTAAACTTGCAGCAGCACGACCACTCGCAGACGGTCGTGTCAGTAGATTTGGGCTCAGTGCACAGAACAGAAGACGGAAACGCGGTGTACCGACTAGAAAAGGCTGATGTATTGGAGAGAAATAAGTGGGAGCTGATTATTATGATGGGTTTTCATGCAGGAGTCGTCACCACTGTTAAGTCAAAACCTTTCAGAATCACTTCAAGGGCTACCCACAAGTCCAAGAGTCCGGAACTGCCACTAGAGAAGTCAAGTAAGTAAAACGTTTACTCAGCACGAACGAATCGACCATTGGTGGAACATCCAAACGTTATGTTCAAGTAACATCACAGTTAAATATAGATAAGTTATGAAAACAGAGAAAAGCCCTGATAAGCTGGACGATTTCCTCTTTGTAGAAAAAAGAGTATACTGCACGCAGCATAGAGTGAAAGACTACTAATAAAATTTGTGGAAAGATTGCACTGGAGAAAGTTTCACTCCTATGCTTATCACGACGTAAGTATTAACAGGTGCCTATATCCCACTCAGAGATTTTCTAGTCCAACTTGCCCGACTTAGTGAGGCAGGGAACTAAAAAACGTGCGAGCAGAAATGTACGACGCTGGCTGGTTTCCACCGGATTTATTTCAGTGAGTAGAAACGTTCCCAATACAGTGACGCAAAACTCATGCCATACCAAAAAGGTGTAAGCCGACATGAACGGAGCTGGGTGTTTTTTTCTAGATCTATTCCAGTGAGTGGGAACGTTCCCTTTAGAATGACGTAAACCTCATGGCCTTTTAACACATGGGAAACCAAGAAACGTGCGAGCCAAATGGCATGCAAACTCATGGCAAACCAAAAAACGTGCAAGCTGAAATGCACGAGGCTAGGTGTTTTTTTTCATTATTATTTCTTCATTATTGTTTTTTGGGGGGGATCTATTTCAGTGAGTGGGCAGTGGACTGAATGACGTCAACGCGGGGGCCTACGATTAGTGCTCTGTGAAACCAGCACGCGCTAGTAATCACCGGGTATCCAGGTTGCTACCGTTGGATGTTAGAATTTTCTTAGACTACTCACTGCAGTAGAACTGAAAGCCCCTGCATAGCAAATTGTACACTGAGGATACCAAATACAACAACTGTAGCTGCCATCGCTAGTAATCATAGACGTATTTGACTACTGCACTCTTAAAACCTTACAACTACACAAGGGATTTTTTTCTTAGAATTGAACACATAGTTTATTGTTCTTTGCCCTTTTTTAGATATCGCTGGAAATGACATTCAGAGAATACCCTCGCAATGTTGTGAAGTCCAGAATCACTCGTTTAAAGGCTCCAATTTCACAGAAGTTGACGAAATTGCAATAGGTAGGTTGTTATCAGGTACTAGACAAACAGCGCAAAAGAAAAGGGAAGGTGGAAACACTGTAGCTATTTAAAAGATGACTGTATATTAAATAGTACAGCTGCCTGGGTTCAAGATAGCCGATAGTGACAGAAAAAGTATATCCAAGGGAAAATAATATGAGTTAGAGATAGCGGGGAGTGCGAGATAACCAAATTCGAAATAGCGAGGTTCTACTTTAATGCATTGAGTTTCAAGGATAAGAAGGGCAAGAAAATAGAACAAAAATCTCTACAGTGCTACATCCATAGCAACAAGATTGGTATAGTAATGTAGTACCTTAGAATTTAAAGCTACAACTGATCTATTAAACATTTCATTAGCAGAATCCCTCACTACAAATGCTGTTGTCAACAGAGTAGCCTCAAAGCTTCGTCAAGAACTTTCAAAGCTTCATCTTAATGACGAGACTCCCAGCTCAACTCCAACTTTTTTTAGGACAAATCCACTCGTTCTTGGCAAAGTTGTTCTGCGACCAGATACAAAACTTGACAAGAGAAAGGTGAGTCGTCGACACGATGATTTCGTCTAACTCGTATATGAACAACACCGATTAAATTGACAGAACATCAAGTTCTTAAACTTGACTGAGTTAATTACGGTGCTATATATCCTCATTCTGATGAGCACCAGTATTTTATGGTTTCGGGACCGCATGACTCTCCTCCTACTCCTCCTACTCCTTTTACTCCTACTCCTCCTCATCCAACTTGACAACCCGTCATTGACCAGCTGAAGCCAGTCAGTCTCTGCTAATCTGCTAGTGGACTTTTGCCCAACGCTTATCATTTGTTTTGTGTACCTCTTTTGTTTCTCCAGGTATCAATGCACTATAATCGTGATGTTCGTGCTCGATATGTTGTCGAACAGCCTGACCTTCCCGATCTGTTAAAACTTATGAGCCGCCGAACGACCTGCACAAGTGGCGGAAGGAGACGAGCAAATGGCTTCAAAACTGCCGAGGAAGACTTTTGGTGGGCATGCGGGCTATGCTTCTTTGAGAGGCGAAAGAAATCTACAGTTAAAGCCCACGTGACACAGAGAGTTTGCCAGAAAACATCTTTGAGGAAAGAAATGAGACAGAGAAGAAAGGCGTTAGGTCACTTAAAACGATACGCTAGCTGTGAATTTAGCACTGAGGGATTTGAAGACATTGAGCCACTGGCATGGAATAGTCCTCTTTCCGTCTAGCTGAATTAAGTGGTACTTTTAGAACCAACCTTTGGATTGTGTCCCAACAATATGCAGCAGCAGTATTGAGGTTTCAAACAAAGTGAAGGATCGAAGCCGAAGTGCAAAAGAGTAGATGCAGATTATACTTCGTGTAATTACGGACTTAGATCTGTCGAAACGTAGTCGGCTAGCAGCCAAGGTGTTCCAACGGCATGTTTATGATTTACTGCACTATCTTAATATTCCTACACATCACTAGAATCGTTGGCTTATAGCAGTATCGTGCCTCAACGCAATATTGAGACGTGATCTACAGACATTTCAGTCTCCTTATGCGTTTAGTACTCTAACTCATAAACTGAAAGCGCGGTTCCAATCAAGGCGAGAAGGAAAACATTTAGAATATGCAGTAAAACAAATAGCATAATACACAGACTGAGAAGAAATATATCTAAGAACTCCCCCAGTGCATATGGTACATAAACATATGTCTATATTATTCAGTAACTATACTAGTATTTTGTCGCAAATGCGGCCGCCTTGTGGCTCGTATTCATATTTATATACGATGAGCAGATCTGTAATGTTGCTCATGAAAGAAATCACGGCTCAAAGCTGCCAAGATGAAAACATTGTTCACGTCAAAGCGGTGCGAAGATACCCAAGGTTTAGAAGAAATTGCGGTTTTCACTAGAGTCTTCGGGGTGACTTTAAAGCAAGTAACCCAATATGCATAAGATCTACTGCGCTGAACACTATGGCGTAATAGCACGTCTACCGCGGGCAGGATAAGCTTTTCCTGGGGCTTCTAAAGTTCTTAAGGGATAAAACTTTGAGCACATGCTATTTAATTCTCATACTAGAAGGGAAAATAAGACTAGATAACTAAATAAGCGCTGTGAAAAGACAGCCTGCCTGCTAGGGTAATCGCTTGGGTTCTGCATCTGAGATTATTTCGAAACGAAGAAACTTTTCTGAACGACTTTAGGACAGAGATCTTATATTATTGATGGAGTGCTTCCCTAACGTTTTCGCCCAGAGAGTGTATGCCAACTGATTCAATAACCAAATTATTAAATGCAGAATTTTCATAGCAACCTTCAAAAGGCGAAGGAAATATTAAAACGTTTGACCCTTGCGAGACCTGAACACTGACTCAAAACTGGTTGAACAAACAGTGACGAGCAAATTGACAACAAAAGCCCGCGTAACTGTGTGCAGTTACGTGTTTCACTTGTAAAAAATGAAACGTCCGATACAAGTTTAACCATTTTTTTGTCACCCAAGTGGCATAGTTATATAGTATTTTGAGCTCATAATGTTATATACACTACTATCATGATATCATAAGTTATTGCTGATTTTGATCACACGGAATGAAAAAAATCTGGTTAACACTTACCAGACAGGGTTAGATTTACAACGAGGTTTCAATCAATTTCAAATTGTACCCGCAATAATGGGGGCCTTTAAGTCTGTAAACATAGGTAGGAAATGATCTAAACGCACAAATTAGAGAATTTAAGCCATCTCAGCTAATGTGAGCAGAGTATTAGCCAAGTTAATGGCTAAAACATATTATTTATTAATTATCAAAGAGTTTATATGGTAGATGATAGATATGCTTAACAAAAAAAGTAGTTAGACTATGAAAGGGGTGATTTTGTTATAATAAAAAGTGTGGGGTACTTATAGTTTTCCATGCACGGTCATCAATAATCTATTGCGTATTATACCTGACTTCACATGGTCAGCTCTTGGAATTCTTGAACTTTGTTTCACTGAAGTGAAAAAGAAACATTATTCAATAAACCACGTGAAAACCATTTAGTATGGACATTATCATTATTATTATTATTTCTACTTTCATCACAGTCTCTGCTGCTGTTCTTTATGTGCGTCAGCCGGGTGCAAACCATGCACCTAGGGCATCAGTCACCCAAGTCAATCTTTCTGTTCAAATACTAAGCACCTTTCTGAGGATTCGTGCAGATCCCAACATGCAGATCTTTTGAATTTCTGTCACATTAGCTCTGTTGGATACTTTCTCGATGTTTTCTATCATCCCCTTCTTTACTGTTCCAAGCGCACCAACAACTACAGGGATCACTATTGTTTACTTCCTATTATTATTACTACTATTATTGTTATTATTATTGTTATAATTTTATTATTATTATTATTATTATTATTATTATTATTATTACCATTATTATTATTATCGGTTTGATGAACATACGATGCTTTTGAAGTTTATTTTTAATGAAGACAAAACATGTTCCGGGTGAAAGATCATTCAGCTGAACAACAGATTTGTTGGGAGCAGCCGTCTTTAAATTCCCAGGTCAAACATTTTAATTTATCTCTTTCATACTAATTAGGCTCCTTTGTAGCTTAAATAGTTTCATTTTTTTGGTTCGCACCTTTATTGTTAACATGTTACTTTGTCACACTATTTATTGCATAATTTCATTTTATTTCTCATTGTACAAATTGTACAACTGACGATAAATGATTATTATTATTGTTATTATTATTATTGTTATTATTACTATTATTATTATTATAATTGTGTCAATAACAAAAATGCTTAAATCTGATTGGTTCTTTAAAGCCCTCATTTATGGCTTCATTTGGTTGTTGCAACATCAAAACTGTCCGATTTGACCTGTCCGATTACTAACAGTCTGTAATCGGACAGGTCAAATCGGACAGTTCAACAGCCAATAAAAGTTAAGCACCAAATCCAAGTAACCAATGAAATTTTACTACCGAGCTAATACTAGCCAATCAAAACCAAGCAAAAAACTTGGGCAGGTTTCCCAGCTCCAGCTAGAGAACAAAGATGGACGAAATTAGCTCTTTCAATAACATTTATTCAGATATGTTTTCTTTAGAATTTGACAACCTGCTCAGCACTATTGATTTCGAAAGCTTTGAGAGTAAAGAAAACGAAACACTGACGGGAATTAACAATACGAGTAATACGACAAGCACAGCAGGCGAGCGACCTGCCTTAACAGAAACAACAAAGAGTTTCATGCGTTTTGTTATTGACACAATTAATTAATTGGTAATAGGACTTCGTGGAGTACAATTCAGGTGTAATCGTGCTCGTAATTTCAAATCGGCCACGCGCTGCGCGCACGGCCGATTTGAAATTACTCGCCCGATTACTCCCTGAATTGTACTCCACTCAG
Source organism: Micromussa lordhowensis (assembly GCA_964020085.1). Taxonomy (NCBI): domain Eukaryota; kingdom Metazoa; phylum Cnidaria; class Anthozoa; order Scleractinia; family Lobophylliidae; genus Micromussa; species Micromussa lordhowensis. The sequence continues at coordinate 17,017,456 of OZ026597.1, read as the reverse complement.
TCCTATTACCATTACTTATTATTATTATTATCATCATCATCAGTTTCTTTAGACAGCCTGGTTGAATTTTTCATTCTCCTGCCTGAGCAGGGAGACAAGACAGTAACTGATCATGATAAGATATGTCTCCAATAAAAAATTTCAGAAAATTTTGATATCAACTTCAAGTTACTTTGTTTAAGACGCTGTTGCAGTGTTCAATGTTGTCTATCCAAAGTTTAAGGGAAAGACCTACTACTTAATTCAGGACGATTCTGTTATACAGTCATATTATACCTTTGGCCCGGGATACTTAGCTGAACTTTCCCATTTCCCCATTATCATCCTCCATGATTAAACCAGGTTTAAATTCAAAATAAATACTTCTGGCAATTCGTTTGGGCAAACACAACCCTCCGCAACAAGCTACAAGTATTTGAGGGTGCACTTAGATTCTACATTGAATTTCGAAACACATTTCAACAACACTTTCAAGAAAGCGGCCGCCAGGGTCAATCTATTGCGAAACATCCGTTCTTCCATTACCTGTGCTGCTGCTGAAAGCATTTACAGGGCTATGGTCATGCCTGTGTTTACTTACTCTAATTTAATCACTTGGCTGCTCAAATTCACGCAAGCAACAAATTCGTGGCATCGAACATCGAGGCCTGAGTTGCATAGCTTCAGGACTTGACAATATGAACATTTGGATTCCATCCGTTGACAGCTCTTTGGAAAGAAAGTTTGTCTGTGCGCTTTTGACTGCTTACATTGCAATGTATGAACGCCTTTTAAAAATTATTTCACGAGGAAAAATCACAACTTCGCCGTAAAAAGGTTTTCTTTTTTAGGTGCTTCAATTTATAATAGTTTGCCATTAGAGGTTAGGAATAGAAATCCTAGAGTTTAATTTCGACAAAACTATTTTAAACGTGATTTTTATATGTACTTTTTACTAATGTAATTTTTAGATTTTATTATTTATTGTTAGATTTTATTATTATCATTATTAATATGAAACAGTGTATGTTTAATAGTTTCATGCATAAAGTTGTTAGTGATTACTATATATTAATAAATAATTATAAACCCCTTTTATAATTATACCCCCACTGCGGTTTCACGACACTTCCTGACTAGTGGTCACGCGGAGGATCACATGATCCTTATACCGCTCGAACAACTGCACACTAGTCGTGACTCTATCAGAAAGGCTCGTGAGGCATTCCTCATACACAGAGGAAAAACACTGGAGCCTGCAGGCCTTAACAGAAGAGATGAAATGTAATTTAATTTAGCTACCTTTTAATTTTATTTTGTTTATTTTACCTTGTTATCATGTATTATTATCTTTTATGCATTTTCTTTTTTTATTAATGTTACACATCACGTAGCCTTTTTATGTAATTTCCGGTAAATATAAAGATCTTGTAACAAGCATTTAGCCATTCAATAAACCTGAAGGCTTGTGTTGGCCAGCCGAAATATTGTAACAACGCCTATTTTCACGTTGTCTTGACCAACCTTTGCAGTACATTTTCTATTTTTATAATATTATTATTATTATTATTATTATTATTATTATTATCATTATCATTATCATTATCATTATCAGTGTCAGTGTCAGTGTCAATATTATTATTATTGTTGTTCTCTCATGATCTAGTACAAGTATGACCTTGCTGATTCGAACTCTGTTTCTACGAATTCCCCGTTATCACGAACTCAAATCCATTTCCTTTGGATTTGCCCTTGTTTTTCAGTAATTTTCTATCAGTTACTACGAACTCGTTATTTCGAACTCCCTGCTATTTTGAACTTATTCCTCTTTCCCTTAGCCTAAAATCAACCCCGTTTATTTCAAACTCAATTGGCAGAGTTAAAAAATAAACATCATCATGGCTTCAGATCACGTTAGAACAAGCCGCAATTTGGGATTTTTAATTGCACTTTTATCTTGTACTGTAATGACCTTCGTCCTCCGGTGTTCTCGTGCGGCCTTCGGTAAATAAAAAAATACATTATATCGTGTTGATTACATATTAATTGCTCCTATCTGTTATTTTCATATTCAATGCTGATCTGGCTCTCCCTGCTGATCCCCGCTTTTTCGAACTATTTTTCTTACCCCCTCAAAGTTTGAGATAGCGGGATTCAACTTTATTAGTAAATGATATATTCTAGCCGACTGTTTTTATGGATGAAGTATAGTCTTATTTCTTATTACATCACAGTAAGGGGTGCTTATTCGAAGATTAATGATATCATTAGTGAAGTTGATTGCTGTAATAAGTCATTTAATGAGATGCTTTGCAAACCTTTCTGGGATTACAAACAGACAGGATAACATCATTCACCTTTATGTCTTGTAATAGTCTTTGTCTCTTGTAATAGTTGGGTTCCTTATAATTAGAAAGTCGTATTTCCTGAAAATACAAACATATATGTCAAACATTGACCACACACATGTACAACAAACACCTAAAATGAACTGACGTGCCTCCCTAGGGGCAATATAAAAAAAGTAAACAAAATGTTAACGTAAACATGACATAAATTATTCCATTAACAATAAAAATAGTGAGAACGCTGCAATAACGTAGCTGCTTGGAATTCACTGACATGATAGCGATAAAGTAAAACTTCAGTTCCAAACAATCTGCACGGTTCAAGCACTGTTAAATTCAATAATAGGAGCTTTCAAGTCTTTAAATCTAAGTACGTAATCTAAATGTAAAAACCAAAGAATGTTTAGCTAATGTGAACTGGGTGTCAATCAAGTTAACGGCTTATGGCTTATCATTTATTAACTATCAAATATTAGATCTCGTAGCCATGGTTAATAAAAGTGGTTAAACTATAAAGGTGTGGTTCGTTGTCATAAAAAGCTCGCGTAACTAATAGTTTTTCCATTAATCTGAACTACTTGCTTAACAAATATACTTTTAACATGGTACTTTCCACTACTTCATCATTAACTCGGAACAAGGATAAGCTATTTATTTTTTATTTATTTATTTATTTATTATTATTTACCACCACAAACATTCATACAAGGTTACAGTGAATAATAGACTAAAAATCTTAGATAAGTTTACAGTGAGTAATAATAACAATAGAAGAAGTAAGAGGTGGCGAGGAGACCTCAGGAAACCCCCGGGCTTATACTGAGAGGTTCCCTCGAGGATGTGTTAGGACTGTGAGACTTGTAAAGACATTGTAAGACTTGTTGTAAAGACTATCCAAGGATGTGCAGAATGGCCCAATGTATTTTTTTTATGCTAACTATGGGTGCTCCGTCTCAGCACAGTTTCTTAACATGACACATGTCAGGTTATCAAGATTTCGCTTCCACGCGAGTGTTCCATTTTTTTTTTATTATATCTAGATTAGCATACGTAGGACATATGTAGCGCGAACAGCGCGACCCTACATTGCAGAAAACTCTCTTAAACCTTTCGAGCCACGCAGAAGGTACGAAAATATGCTAAACTGGAAAATGAACTCTCCTTCACTGACTGATTTCCATACATTTTAACGCTCGTTCTTATTAAAGGCCTTTTATCAAATGCCCTGAAGGTGTCGGAAACAAGCGCACCGATTAAAAATACCGTCTTGATTTTAAAGCTTTAAAAGATGACAGTAATGTGGACAGGGCATTACAAATATCAACTCAATACTTGTATTACAGTGAAAACAATACCTCAATGTAAACATCTGTTCATTACAGATTCTGAAAACAAAAATGGTCAAAGTCAAGACCTTTGACTAGCGATTAGCATATTTTGATGGTAAGTCATATACGGTAGCCACTCTATGTCTTTTCGTGATGGCATTAGCTTATAAACAATACTTTCGAGGCACATTTTCCTGCTGAGCCACCTTACGGTTAAAGGCTCAAATACGAGACTACTTGTTTACCGGTTTCATAATTTATGCCATGTGCTATTTAACAACTAGAATCTATGACGTCAGTGATATTCTGTATAGAATGAGGACGAAGGCTGAAACAACTTTCACCTCATAGCAACCAAGAGCGAATAATGCAATTGATTTGGTATGATTTTACTGAACTAGGTTTCCTTTAAAAATAATTTTCAATAGTTTCTCTAAATATGAAGTGGTGCGAAACCTCACGCTTGGTTTTTAATGCTTAGAGGACGACAGCTTAATGGATCAGGCAATCGGGATATCTTTTAAGACTTACGTCAGATTGAAACAATACCTGCGATGCGTACCTGTTCATTACATACATTACTTTGAATAAACAGTCAAGTTAACACCTGTGACTAACGCTTGATGCGGTTCTGATCGGACGTCAACCGTTTTATATCTTTCCGTCCTTCTATGAAATCGTAAGCAATGTTACGTAAACCTTATCACATCTGCTCACAAAGCACACACATGCTATTGATCACGTCATACTTTACAAATACTTAGGTCTTGAGGTTGATAAAAGTAAATGAAGCCGACGTTTCGAGACTTCATCAGAGCATTTTTCTATGCAGTTTACCATGTGGTCGAGTGAAAATATCGCCGTTCCACTACCCCTTAAAACCTATGGAATTAAAAATGCCTGCGACGCTCAAAACTTGAGCGGAAAGAGCGCGAGGTAGAGGAGCGCAAGCTAAACTAGTTTCGCTTGCAAGAAATCGTAGCAAGTGACGTCACTATTGCGCGAAATTTTCTGGCTGTCTCAGTTGAGTCATTGGAGGGGGTTATCAATTTTTTTGCACTTTCTAAGAGCGAAATTCATCAAGTGCAACCCGGGATAGAGGTTTTTCCAGCTCTCGCCTTGACGCTTGAGAAGACAAGCTGACGCTGACGAGTTTCACCGATGTTGGCAGAGTTCAACACAAGCCACGAGTTATTTCAAAGGAAACTACATGTATTACATTGACAAACCACGAGTTTAATTGAAAAATTATATTCATCAATCGTCTGCATTACAGATATCAAAACAGGACATAGTGTGTTGAATAAAGCTGTTTCAGTAAAAACCCGCGTGTAAGAATCTACATTTTTGAAGTCTGGCAAAATAGGTTCCTGTATTTTGGGGTAGTTATTGATAATTTAGGCTAGGTTATTAATTTCTATGGGTTGTTGATTACCAGAAAAATAAATAAACTTGAGTTTGGTCCTTATATATGCAGTATGTATTCACAACTGTATTATGTATTTTCTTGTAAATAAATTTCCAATCTCAAAATCACACTCCTTGGTTAAAATGTTTATCATAATGAATCCCAATTATACCAGGGCCGCGAAGCGGCAAGTCAGTATAATTGAAATTATATAAACAAACGTGAGAAATATATGAGGAAACATAAGGTAGAATCCCGTTTACTGTGCTACGAACCACTCTTTAACTCATCTAGAATAAAAGGAAATTAAGCTGTACCCCCCTGGTAAGAAAATGCCATAACTCCCTACGATCGCATATAGACCGCTGACATCCGAGCATAGTATAATATAGCAGAATGTCGGTTAAAGGCGCTGAAAGAGGATCAATCTTTTTTTTGAAGACACCAGCCACTCCTGCGTCTCCAAGCTGATTGATATGTTTTCCTTGTAGATTGGCGGGATGCCGAAAGGAGAATCTCCGTAACATTGTCTGGAATTCCCATTGCCTGGTACTGTCCCCGGAGACATGAAACACGGCTAAGTGTAGTCTGGGGAATATTGAATGAATTCTCTGATGGTCTGCTGGATCCCTCAGGAGGTGTCTGGAGCTCGGAAGGAGGACTGGATGTTCGATCAGGAGGCTCAGTAGCAGTGGCCACCATGACTGTGCTGGCCAAATGGGTAGCACTAATACGATGTCCGCCTTGTCCTGAGACACTTTGTTTAGGACAGCTGGGATCAGATTGAAAGGTGCAAAGGCTTAACCCTTGAAGGGTGCCCAGTCCATTGTCAACGCATCCGCGTGTACTGCCTCTGGGTCCGGACGCCAACTGACGTACTGGGGAAGCTGGGCGGATAGGCGAGAAGCAAACAGGTCGATTTCGCACCCCTTGAGAAAGGGGAAAATCGTTAGAGGGTCTATCTTTCACTCGCTGCTGTCGTTGAACACCCTCGATTCCGAGTCGGCTATGGTGTTCAACTTGCCAGGTACGTGCTGAGCTGATATCATGATGTTCCTCTCCAGGCACCAATGCCAGAGTTCCAATGTGAGTGCTAAGAGGCAGGGTGAGTGGGTACCGCCTTTGTTGTTCACATGGGCTACCGCCGTTGTGTTGTGCATTCTCAAGCATACCACCTTGTGGGATTGGTTCTTTAAAAAGGACTTTAGATCCAGAAAGGCAGCCTTGAGTTCCAATACATTTATGTGCTGGGTGCGCTCGCTGTCTAAAGCAACGCCCATATGTGCGTTGACTTTCGCAGACTGTGACCCATCCTGTCTTGGATGCATCTGTTGTTATAAACAACGTTGGGGCTGGAGGTCTTAGCTGATGTTGGCACCCACCAATGACGTTCTTCCAAAGAGTCGTAATCCAGAGTGATAATCACATCGAAGTTCTGGTTGCTCCAATATAGACCTTGGATTCTGATTTGGTATCGAAAATGAAGGGGAGCTTGCCAAATTGCTGGGCGACACGACTCTGCAGTGCCTTGAAAGGTCTGCTTGCTTTGGTGCAATACTTGGAAAGGTGTCCCCGAAAAGCAATCGCTTACCATTGGGGAGAGGCTGGTCAGCCAGGCCAATCTTGTCTTTATTTATGGCCACGAGGATTTTCTTCCTCCTTAAGGCTGAAAACTGGAAATTTGCAGAGCCTAACAGACACCGTGACTGCTCAAGAATTGATTTTATGTCGCTTACTTCATCGTAGGATAACTTCCGACGGAGGTGTTTTTCCAAAAAAAGCGGTAAGATCCGCCTTTGGCTCCCATGAGGGATGTTGAGAATCTGGATCATATAGATCACCCCCATTTGCCGACGCGTTTGGCCGCTTCACGGATTCATCTGGGGGGGTTTATTAGCCCCGCTTTGAGGTTCAGAAACCTCGGTTGGTAGCTCATTAGCCCGTACTGGTGGCTTTAAAGCCGTATTCAAGCCCTCACTATCGGATACGAGGTCTTCGCCCGAGTGAACCATCACAGAGAGTGAGTCAGTTTCCACGCTAGAATTTGGCGGGAAGACTGGGACGTTTTGATGCCAATGTTTTTCCATCGATGACACACGATCGTTGGTGTGTTCTAGGTCTGGCTGGACTTCTTGTAAAGTCTTCAGGATAGCCGATAAGGAATCCTGTTCCTCATTTGAGGATCTCGGAGACTGCTCAGGCTCGCTTCGGCGGCCATGCTTTGTTCTCGAACGAGATCTCGAGCGTGAACGATGATGTTTCTTGCTCATTGTAGATGAACCAGAGAAAATATTTCCTGAAGGAGAAGCAACTACTTACCCTACAAACGAAAGCGACTCTAAAAGAGCCTAAGTTAGCCGTGATACGGCCAAAACGCACGAAAAAGGGTGGTAAAAGAAACCAGTTACCTGTTGTAGTTCGTAGCACGAGGGAAAAGATGACTTCTCATATATTTCGAACGGCGTTCGTGAAATATAATTAACTGTAACCCAAGGATAAAAGCCTGCTTGATCTTGCTTGGCTAAAACAGGTCCTTACATTTTTGGGTTTTAAAATGGCAAATTTCTGCTAGCAGGTTCTTAAACCACTAGGTTTTACAAGCTAGGTTTTACTGTAACGTATTCTTTCACTTTTCCGACATGACGTAGTCGCAGCTTGGCATGAGGTATTAAGTAATCCAGTGACAAATTAAGTGCACAACTACAAATTCTTTTAAAACAACTTGTTCAAAAAATGATTGTCATTGGTCAAACTATACCCCTAGAAGTGTTGGGAATAGTCTTAGAGTTTGGGCTGTTATTTATACCAAGTTAAGTATGTTTGAAATGCGGTATAAATATAGTTTGCACTTTCTAATCCTACCCAAACCTACTGGCAAGTAGAACAATGTTACTAAGTGTAGTCAATGGAGTAGAGACCAAATTTGGTTTTGTACACCTTTGTCACGCTTCTACCGCTTGGGCATTGGGGGTGGTAGGGAAGGTTGAGGCAACGTCTGCCCCATTCCCTCTACGCCTATAAATCCTGACATGATTAGAACATTTCACCTACATGTATGTATATATGAATGTACTTGCCTATTTTTTAAATCAGAAGTCAATCGCACCACAGCCCTGTACACCTCAGCCGTTATTCACTTGCTGTTCTTTTCTATAATGGGGACAAGGGGAGTCGGTAAAGCTGAAGATCCTGACTCTGGACTACCTCAGTGTATAGCAGTGTTTTGTTTTTCGTTTGTCGCTGCTACTGTCAGGAAATGATGAAACACATTCCTACTGAAAACATCACTGATCATGAAAAACGGCTCATGTCGCCATAAAACAACATTTAAGAAATAGAAAACATGTGCCGTGTTTCTATCGAGTTATAGAAACACGAATGAAAGTTTGGGAGAACGAGAAATGCTGTGGGAACACGAGCCGCAAGCGAGTGTTTCCACAGCTTTTTCGAGTTCTCCCAAACTTTTACGAGTGTTTCTATAACTCGACAGGAACACGGAGAACATGTTTTCTATTTCTTTTAGAAAATACTGCGACGAAGAAAAAGAAAAACAACTTGTTTACTTCGATCATCAAAATGTAAATTCTCTTTGTTCGCGCCATCATTACGTCAACAGCTCGTGCTAGTTGTGTTTCTATCGAGTTATAGAAACACGGTTTTAAACCAATCAGCGTGCGTATTTGCTTTGGGTTATTTTCTAACTCTTATTAAAACGCTAGCTCGTGCTAAATAAATCACTGAACAATTTGAAAACAATTTGGCCTTTCGCCTGGCCTGATAGCTGGGGTAGATGTCTTCATTTTTGGTACGGTCTTACAGTTCTTACATCGAATCGTGCCGCCATCTTTTAAGACAAATGCATTACTGCATTACCGCAGAAAGAGTGGTGCCTGTCTTTGTTGGGTTGTGCCTCGCCGTGTTATGCTGTGCCTGTCTTTGTCACGCTGTGCCTGATTGTGTTAGGCTTTGCCTGTCTTTGTTACGCTGTGCCTGTTCGGGTAATGCTGTGCCTGTTCGTGTTACGCTGTCTCTGTCTTTGTTACGCTGTGCCTGTTCGTGTTACGCTGTGCCTGTCCGTGTTAGGCTTTGCCTGCTCGTGTTACGCTGTGCCTATCCGTGTTGGGCTGTGTCTGTTCAGTGTTAGGCTGTGCCTGTCTTTGTTACGCTGTGCCTGTTCGTGTTAGGCTTTGCCTGTCTTTGTTACGCTGTGCCTGTTCGGGTGATGCTGTGGCTGTTCTTGTTACGCTGTGTATGTCTTTGTTACGCTGTGTCTGTCTTTGTTACGCTGTGCCTGTTCAGTGTTAAGCTGTGCCTGTACGTGCTTCGCCGTGCCTGTCCGCGGTTGGGTGTACCTGTCCGTGTTAGGCTTTGCCTGCTCGTGTTACGCTGTGCCTATCCGTGTTGGGCTGTGTCTGTTCAGTGTTAGGCTGTGCCTGTCTTTGTTACGCTGTGCCTGTTCGTGTTAGGCTTTGCCTGTCTTTGTTACGCTGTGCCTGTTCGGGTAATGCTGTGCCTGTTGTGTATGTCTTTGTTACGCTGTGCCTGTTCAGTGTTAAGCTGTGCCTGTACGTGCTTCGCCGTGCCTGTCCGCGGTTGGGTGTGCCTGTTCGTGTTAGGCTGTGCCTGTCTTTGTTACGCTGTGCCTGTTCGTGTTACACTGTGCCGTCTTTGTTACGCTGTGCCTGTCCGTGATTGGGTGTGCCTGTTCGTGTCAGGTTGTGCCTACCTTTGTTACGCTGTGCCTGTCCGTGTTGGGATGTGCCTGTTCGGGTTACGCTGTGCCTA
>OZ026597.1:16909414-16994908 GCA_964020085.1 Micromussa lordhowensis | reverse complement strand
CATTCTAATCAATATCTTCGCCAAATTCAGTGTGCTCGATTGAAATTTAGTTTGTTGATGTCATGACGGCATTTATTGATGAAAAAATCTAAAGAGGCGAACTGGCCCTCTGGGGGAGTCCACTTCGATTTTCGAGTCTGAAGCGTCTCGAAAATATCTTTGTCCGAGGTGTTAGAATCATCCTCTTTGTCATGGAAAAAGGCTTTAAGTTGAACGCGGCGAAGAAATTTTTCAACATCTTGCTTAACCGAGAATTCGTCAAGGTTTTTGGATATAGGAACAAAATTCAAGCCCTTGCTGAGGACGGATTTCTCTGCATCGGAAAGCGAAAGATTTTCTGGAATAGTAACTACGGTGCTAAGGCTTTCAAGTGACGAGTCACAAGAAATAGGAGGACCTGTTAATTGTTCAAGTTTATGGGCCTTAATTTGGTGTAAATGGTTAAAAAGTTTAGAATTGACCTCCTGAATTTTGGTGCGAATAGATTGAACCAAGATAGCTGGACAGATTTTAGACAATTCAGAGCGACATTGTAGAATTTGTTTGTTGAGGTCGTCACGTTTTTGGCACATAGCTCTGATAGTAATCCTCATAATGTTACGCGAAAAAGAATTTTGAGCACACTGAATTTGGCGAAGATATTGATTAGAATGATAAGACGCATGAAAATTTGAGCGAAAACCCTTAGGAATAACTTTAGAATAAAGGCAACGGCCGATGAAGTTGATGTGACTACAAAATCTAGTTTTAGCGAAGATAAGAATGGCCAAACGAAAAGCTAAAGTTTTACTCATAGGGGGGAAAGGAAAAAGATAACTTACGATTTCCTGGCGTAGCTCCTTGGTGAGTTTCTTCAGGCTTGGCATCGTCTCGTGGTCGGTCTTCTGGTCTGAAATCTGAGGCATTTCTAGATATCAAAGGTTCTGTCGAAGGCAACGGTTTATGCACCAGTGTGCACTACAAACCCACAGATTCTCATAGTTATTTGTTGTATTCATCTTCACATCCATCACACGTCAAGAATTCTATTCCTTATTCTCAGTTTCTTAGACTTCGTCGCCTTTGTAGTGAGGACTCTGATTTTTCCTTTAAATCAGAGGAAATGTGCAATTTTTTCGACAAACGTGGATATCCTGCCTCTGTTGTTCAAGCAGGCCATCATCGCGCCCAACAAATTGATCGGCAGTCAGCACTACAAACGTCTCAGAAGGAGAATAATAATAGAATTCCATTCACCCTCACATTTCACCCTCACAATCACGCAGTAAAATCCATCATTCTCAAAAACTTTAAATTACTTCAAAATGATCCCGATACTGGTAGAATCTTTTCGCAACCGCCTTTAATTTCATTCAAACGCGACAAAAACATAGGTAACTTTTTAGTTAGCAGTGCATTCAAAACGAGTGAACAACCTGGAACTTTTAAATGCGCACGCGTGCGATGTAAAACATGTCCTTTCATTTACAACGTTGAGAAATTGTCGGGACCCAAGCGATCCATTAAGATCACAGATCATTTTACCTGTACCTCAGCCAATGTCATCTACTGTATAACTTGCACTCTTTGCAAAAAGTTATATATTGGCGAAACAGGTAGACGACTAGGCGACCGTTTCCGAGAACACCTTCGCGACGTAGAGAAAGACGATAAAGACGCTTCTAAACCGGTTGCTAGACACTTTAATCTGCCGAATCATTCTAAACAACATATGGCAGTCTGCGGCCTCTCCCTACATCAAGGAAGCACAGAAAGCCGCAAAACTCTTGAACAAAGATTTATTTTTCAAATCGGCACTCTTAATCCTCACGGTATCAACGAACGCTTTTCATTCAACTAATTCATTCTGTTGTTTTTCACGTTGCCAGGCACCAACCAATAGCGTAGCTTCATATTTCTGTATATAAACCACACACAACCCACAATTCCTTGATTCGCTCCGACGAAGGGCTAACGCTCGAAACGTCAGCTTCCGAATCTCTTTACGGTGGACAATTCACATTATCAACCCAGTTGATAAAACCAAATTATCTTGTAATACTCCCACCGACGCAGCACCACAGTTTCTTTAGAAACTTGCCCCCTTTAATTGATTCACTTAGTTTAAGTCGTCGGCATGTTTAGCTCTTTTTATACATCATTGTAATAATCCAGTAGTATACAGCAGCGCTATCCAAGTAAAAAAATGTAGAAAAAAGCAATAGAAAAGACAAAAGACTGCTAATGAACGTTTGAAACACACAAAAAAAAATAATCTGCTACAGTCAACTCCCTCGTAAGCGGACACCCTCGGGAATTGGAAAAGTGTCCGTTAGTAGAGCTGTCCGCTTACGAGAATTTATACCCATAAGAAAAAAGGTAAAAAAGAATTGAAAACAGTGTCCGTAAGTAGAGCTGTCTGCTTACGAGAGTGTACGTTAGCGGAGAGTTGACTGTATAAGCTACAGTATAAGTTTTTCCTAGTTTTAAGCAATAACATTTTCTGCCAGCGCACACTTTTTGAAAGCGGCGATCTGGACATTTTCACATTAGAGTTAAAAGTAAGTACTGTTCAAATAGACCAGCTATTATAAATCATAACAAAAATCAAGTAGCATGCAAAATAATGGAGGTCAAAATCAATAGTTCGTCTTAAAATGTGTTGTCCAATTTTATTAAAATTCATTTCTATATACATACTTTTTCCAAATATACATAAACATTATGTAACTTCTTACGTGGACCAGCCACACACAACGTTTGTTGTACATGTACAAAACGTTTAGAGACGCGTTTTCCATTGCGTCATAAATTAAAATTCAAAAATTGACTGACTACAAACACTGTAAAACATATACATGGGTTATTGGCCAAGGTTTGTCGGTCAAGATGGCTGGATTTTGGCCAAGTTCTTTTTTTTGCGTGTTTATGAGCCGAGACGGAGCTGAGGTCCATAGCCACGCAAAAACACAAGGAGACCATCGATTAGACAATTGAGGATTTATTAAATGGGACAAAGAGCACTTTTTTCATGCGGGACACAGTGCGTAATCCCGAGCGGGCAAGATAGCGTCATCTTGCCTGCTCAAGGTAGCCAATTACAGCGCAGGATTTGGTTCACCTTACCCGCTTATGGAGCTAGCCACACAATAATACCACATGTCACTAATGTCATTTCAATGCGCACTTAACTAAATTTCAGCTCTGGTAATTTCAAAGACATAAAAAAGCGCCAAACGTTTTTGGTGACAAAGAAAACAGCACATAAATTTCACATGCATAATAATAATATTCTCATTACGTGAAGCTACCATGGCAGTGCTCTCCAGAAGGCCCAGGTGAACATTAAACATAACGATATCCTCCCATCTAGCATTATCTTAGACAGAAAGAGAGCTTTTCCACGAATAGCCTTCAAAGCGATGTTCCTCTAGGTCGCTCTGACTAAAGTGGCGGGTTGTCAACTTTCTTCTTGATTTTTTATTCTCTACTGACTTCTGACAAACCCTTTGAATGACATGTGCTTTTATTGTGGATTTCTTACGACGTTCGAAGAAGCAATGCCCGCAAGCCCACCAGAAATCTTCTTCAGCGTTCTTGTGTCCATTTGCCTTTCGACGCGTGTTGACCAACACAGCTTGTTTCCCGACCAGCTTCAGCATACCTGGAAGCTCAGGCTGCTCTACAACATAGCGAACTTTTGGGCTATGGCCATAATACTTTGTGACCTAGAATAAGTACATTCATTTATTAGTTCCCTTCAATAAGTTACACTCCTTTGCAGAAACAAAGACAGTCTATTCCTATATAAAAGCAGCTCCATTGATGGCTGTCAGTCTACGCGAACGCGTCAATAAGTGTTCTTCAAGGGACTCTCAGCAGCCCTTCAAGTGACGTCCTAAATGAACTATATCATTATATGAACTGGCTTTTGCCTTCGCTTGGTGAAGATCTGAATTACAGCGGAACAGACAGGACAGCTGAAATAGCATTTTCCATAAGTGAAAAGTGAGGGTGAGAATTTCAGATATCTATAAAGGGGAAGATAATCATACTCGGAGCGACTTTCTTTTGAGACTGATAAAGCTTAAGTAACACCTGTTGGGACTTCTCTGTAAGCATTTACTCTAAGAAAGCGTTGTCGAACTGGGTTAAAGACAAATGTATGCTAACTCTGATGAACACTTACCATGTGTCTATCTAAAATGGTGTGATGTTGAAGCAAGATCTTCCTGTCAGTCGAAAGGGCTGAACTAGACTTCAAATCTGATCCAGAATTTCCAGCAGATTGGTCCTCTTTTGCCCAATCATCTTCCTCCTTTAAGCTAAATTCAAATAGCTCTCGACTCAAAGCACAAGCATCGCGATCAGCAAATTCTGCGGGTGAATACAAATACTTCAGTAAGATTAGGATTTTCTTACTAGAGGCAATTCAGATAAACCTGTAAACGTCCTCTGTTGTTATAAAGTACGCTGGAGATTGTCATCGCCGAAAACGAAGCACACAAGAAATATCGCCAGAAAATATATTTTAGCGGAGTTTGTGACTACTAAAATATTCAAATGCAAAACGGACATAGCATCTTAAAGTTGTCAAAAGCGATTGCTTTTGTAAACTGGATCGTCACGCGACACTGTTTTCCATTTGTCTCGCGGCTGAAATGGAGGCTGTCAAAGACAGCCTGCTCTATTTCAGGCACTCTGCTTCTGTCCTTTCCCTTAGGCTTTCGAAACACAGACCCTTGAATTTTGGCCTTTACTCCTTTAAAACGGCAAAGTAGTTAACTTCTAACGGCAGCAGGCGAGAAGCGAGAAAATGAAAACTCTGATATATACGAAGCTATAATGGTGTCTATTGTATGGAAATGTCTACTTAATTACAACGCGCTTTCAGTTTTCAGTCGTTCGCACCTGTGATGATCACTGCTGAGATGGTCAATGACACACTCACAAACACACAACTACAAAATCAAACTTTATTCATCAACAAACCTTGTTTAATTCCATGGTTTAGATGAAAAGAAATGCCCGTGTCCACTTGGTTAGAGGACGAATTGATTTTACGGAATAGCCGCTGCACGTTACCGCAACTTGGCACATCTGCAAAAAAACAATGTTTACTTTACTGAGCTATACTAACATATTTCTAATAGTAATACGACCACATTGTACGACAATCTATAAGCGAGGTGCGCGTCTAGAGAATAGTTGACGCTTCAAAAAACATTCGACAGAAAATGAAGTGCTAGTAGATCTGAGGTTGACACAAGTCAGTCTTTAGAGTGCCTTGAACGCAAAGGGCTGGTACCCGCCTGTTAGAATGTCTGGAGCAATCAAGTTCTAAATTTTCTACTTACTATGTGATACCAACAACCTTCCTTGTGACATTTCAAAATACAGTTCAGTTATATCAGATTGACTCTTGATCCAATCAGTTCATCAAAATATTTCGAAAAGCGCGAGTTGAAGAGTGGAGATCCAAGCGTTTATGTCACTATTTGTATGTGTCAACAATCCGCTCAAGTCATGTCGCTCCAGAAATTACCTCTCCCTTTGCATTACAACATATTTTCTCTACATTTCCGTTTCCAATATTTTTACTACTGTATTCTGTAGACCCAGTTGCAGAACTGGCTCTTAAATGCGATCTATCACTCGTTACTACAGTAAGTACTACACAAACCTCCATTTCTTCTCATCTTATAACTTGCTTTGGTCGTAACTCTGAACGCTTCTGACGTAACAGTTCCTTTCAAGCCCGAACTAAATTCCATTGCGATAACCATTTCCCATTTGTTCCTTTGCATGACTTCTGCCTTTTCTAGCCAGTACACTGGATCTCCTTCTTGTGTCTTGTACACTGACCCAAGATCCACGGAGACAACTCGACATCTTGGGTCACTTTGGAGAATATTTACATCTAATTCAACTGGACCTGTAGGTTCAAAAACGTGCATTATTATATCATTGCCTGACTCAGTATACTAAATTATATATAATATATATTCATAAATTATAGCTACGAAATGTAGCGGCGATTAAGCGAGGATTAACATAAACATGATCACTCAAGAATCCTAGACTGCATCACCTACCAATGGTGTCATGTGTTCTAATCGCAGCTTCGGCACATCTCTGAGTATAAGCACGAACACTGCTGATTTCATCAGATGCTCGGATCACAACTGTCACTTCCGAGTTTTCCAAGCGATATTCTAATCCTTGGTTAG
This sequence comes from Micromussa lordhowensis, assembly GCA_964020085.1. Classification (NCBI taxonomy): domain Eukaryota; kingdom Metazoa; phylum Cnidaria; class Anthozoa; order Scleractinia; family Lobophylliidae; genus Micromussa; species Micromussa lordhowensis. Next base: position 16,988,699 of record OZ026597.1, on the reverse strand, counting down.
TTTTCTTGGTCTTTTTATCGTAAACATCTTTGAGGCCCATTATCAAAATTTCCACGTCAACTTCAGAAGTCTTGTTTGACGACTCAGGACTGGACACGATGCTGGCTGTCTCGCCGTTTCCTGTAAATCATAACCACATTTCACCAGAGCTTTCGAGACAGTCAAAATGTTCAAGACAGCGATCAACTTTAGACTAAGAACTACTTTCAATAGCTTAAGGAGCTAGATTTATTGATGTAACTTTTTTCCCAGATTTTATGAAATGCTGACGACGTCTTGTTAGTCTCTGGTTCTTGCTAATTCTGAGAATCCATGTCAGTTTCGCCAATTAGTTTTGCATTGCATTCAGTCGTGTACACTATTCGCCGCTGAGATCAAAATATTTCATCTTATTTCTGTTATGATAAGACTTTCGCTCAAAAGGAAAAACTAATGGATGGGAGCGATATCTGTGGTTCTTTCACAGATTACAAAGACTACATAAAGCGGCAAGGCTTCGTCAACTATACTAGCCTGCGCTCTGCAGTACAAGTACCAATCACCCACAACATTCGATACTGAAGCTAATGAAACTTGTTCTCACCTGGCGTATTGCCCAAGAGTGACTCATCCGACGATTCCCGATTTTGCAGAAGGGAGCTCAAATCGTGTAACTCTGCGGCTGTTAACGGTTCAGTAGCAATTAGGGGTGCAAACCCCAGCTCAGACTGAATAAACTCATCGATATCGCTTAGAGTTTCTTCCAAGACGGTGTCAATGGTACAGTCCATATGGCAAAAATTGGCCGGTGAGTTGTTGTTCAGATAATGTTGAAATGATTTGGGATCCATTTTGCTGAACTTCCCGTGGAATTTCTGTTAAGTACTACTTACAGACAGAGGAAGTTTGTTGAACTTGACGGACTTACATGCTTCACTTCCGTTGAGTGGTGGGCGGGTATTTGGATATTATGTTTAGCCGCCTACGCAAAAAATTAACAGCCAAGAGAAAGCGAATTACGTGACCAGCCATGTAATACAGTTTCATATAACATGCTTCCGCTTGGTAGTTTTATTCCAATTCAGGTTTGTATGACTGGGAAGGTTATTGTAATGTAATAAGGACCTTTTCACGTAGATGCACAGTTGTGTTACTAAAATATAGCAGCAAGGGTTCTACGTGATTATTTCAGCTATAATTCAAGCGGTAAAAATTACGTCTAAGGGAAATGAAGACGAGTCCTGAATTTATCTCCAATCAAGCAGCAAGATACTTAAATGAGCTTTACAGGAGCTTCTTTGAATTATTGAGGATTTCTTTCCTTCCCGACGACCGGAAGAGTCATAGTTTTACAAAGGTTAGAATTCTAGACTGAACATTCATCTTTTCACGTGGCAACCTGATGAAGAAGATATGGCAGAGCGACAGGAACACGAAACCTCATGTAGATCACTCCTTTATGATTTTTTTTAATCGGTCTTCAGGAAATGCGATTTCGAAACTCTCCTGAGAAAAGTTATCATTCTCGCATTCAAATGAAGTCGATTGTGCAATAAGTCAAGGCGGAACTTGATAGCGGAAGTACTCACGAAGTCACGCTTTTTATTGTTATGATTCCTACGCTTAGGAAGTTACTTTAATTTTTACTTTAACACTCTAGCTTCTAGACGAGATTATTTTTAAATACGCACATATATCTTGCGATCTATACATACATTTACAAATTGTGAGCCAGTTTGCCGGATTTAACAATACAAAAGCTAAAGCACTCAAACAGTCAAACCAAATCACCAATATCATGACAACATCTAGGCTAAAATGTGTTGGCATCAATTATCGACTGGTTTTCAGGATATGTCACAAATTACATATTTTTAAGAGATTTCATTGTTTGAGGATCCACAATTTTGGGGCGATTAACAACATGATAACTGACCAAGTATGAGCTTTTACTTTGGGAGTCTTGCTTATTACTTAATTTAGCTCGCATACAACTAAAAAAAAGTCGTGTTACGATAAATATTGGTAATAGCATGTGCTGGAACAATATTGTTCTTGAGAGATCTTCAAAAATCCTAGAAAAATCGCGAAACTTGTTTAAGACTCGAGAGCAGATTGATGTAGAATGCCATCATGCTGTGTATCATGCACCGAGCCGTTGTCTCCACGGACAGAAGTAAATAAAGAGCCGCAATGTGGTTTCTTAAATAGCCTCCTACCCACATATGCATATGATTATCACTGATTGCGTGACGAGTCCAAAAGGAAAACGACGAATAATCACTCAACTTTATGGGTAGGTGTCATTCATTATCAAGCGGGCGCGTCTCTTATCCTTGGCGTACTCGAACTAAATAATCAGAAAATAAAATATCTTCGACAAAAACGTGAAAATTTAGTATTGTGGCTCTTCCTGTGTTATGTGGAATTGCACACAATTTCTCGTTATGCTAAATGTGTCCCACGCAGGTCAAAGCAATTAGTCTGTAAAAAATAGACACTTTACCAAAGATGCGTTCTTAGTTCCGTCTGATAAGGACAATATTCCCTGTCGTGGAAAGGGACAGAAGAAAGAGAACTTAGTTTACATATTTTAAATATAATACTGCCTTGACTAGTCAAAGTTGGCAAATTCAATTGTCCTTTGAGCGTCTCCAAGGCGGTACAGGAGGCGATAAAAGAAAATATTTGAGTATGTCACATAGTAATCACATGTAAATACTTCACAGAGTTTACACAATTAAGCAAATTCTTTGCTTATATACAGAAACTGGATCGACAAAAAGCAAACAAAAATTATTTACATCATTCATAAAACAATACGACCTTTATTACAACTGGGAAACGCCTTGGAAATTCAGTCATGTGTCGATACATTTGTTAAGTGCTAGCCACGCATATTGACAATGACGACCCCGTATTGACAACGTAAAACAAATTTTGCTTTGACAGGAAGACATAGCTGGAGGTAAAAATTGTTTTCTTTTTCTTTGTTCTTTTATCAAGTAGCAAACAAGAGAAAAAGGGATTCCGTATGGCGAGACAGCTTCGACGTAATCAAGGGGCCTTGAAAGTTGACTTTAGAACATAAAAGAGATATCGGAAAAAAAGACTGTCATCTTTTGAGAGGCGCCTAAACAAAACAGCTAGAATTGGGTCTAATGGACGATGCGAGAAAGTGGAAAGAACAATAGTTTTAAAGAAGTAGTGTGCGGGAATTATCTCCGGTATTGAGCCAGAATCAAAAGGGAGTCCTGCGTTTATGTCTCCTCTCATATCCTTACAAACGCCTTCGTTCGTTATAACCTTTTCGTGTTACAACAAGTCACTCATACTGTACTCAGTTACCCGCCACCCCCCGGGGATCAGTTCTCGTCTCGTGGCCATGCGTGCTATGTACTGGTGACTATCACCCTTGTAATAATATTTAGCGTACGTGATATCCGGCAGCACTCTGTGTTAGTAAATACATGTCACGCACACATGAAGTTACGGAAATAACTTCAGACGGGAAGCAAATTGTATTGACTGGAGACCAATTGCGAAATAAGAAGATAAAGAATCTTTGCGCAATATACAGTAAGTCAAGTTTCCCAGGTGGACTGGAAAGCTATTGTTGAAAAGAATTCGTGCGATGTGAATAATTTGTTCTCTTCTTTTTACAACAAGTTTAATAAGCTTGTCAATAATCATGCACCAATGAAGATAATTTCAAATCGCAAAGCAAAACAGCTCTCCAAACCATGGATAACTCAAGGCTTACGCACCTCCATCAAGATTAAAAACAAGTTGTATGCATCGGGTGATGTTTCTAAGTACAAAACTTATAGAAATAAAATTTGTAGCTTAACACGTATAAGCAAACAACAATACTATTTTAACTTCTTTGATTCTAACTTGACTAATATGAAAAAAAACGTGGGAAGGAATCAATAGCATTCTTGCACGTAAATCAAAGAGAAGTAAAACTATCACTTCCATTAAAGATCCTTCGGACTCTGAAAAAGTAACCAGAGACCATCCTAATATAGCCGCTTAATGTTCTCAACAAACATTTTGCCTCTGTCGGGCCACCTTTAGCAAATAACCTGCCATCCGCTAAGCGCCATTTTGGTGACTTTCATAAGAGAACTAAATCACCTCAATCGTCCTTTGCTTTTAACCTAGTTACTCCAGAGGAAGTCAGATCGGAAATTTCTTGCATACCAAAAAATAAATCTCACGGCTTATATTCGTGTCCAACGCAACTTCTAAAATGCTCTTCTAATGTTATAAGTGGTATCCTGGCGGATATTTTAAATATATCTATTTCAACTGGAGTATATCCCTCTAAGTTAAAAATGGCCAAGATTATTCCGATTTTCAAACAAGATGATGATACTGACGCTAACAATTATAGGCCGATCTCCCTACTTTCTAATTTCAACAGGATCTTTGAAAAAATAGTCTTTAAGAGAATGGAGTCTTTTATTGAACAGAAGAACTTTCTCATTCCATCTCAATATGGCTTTCGCAAGGCACATTCTACTCAGCATGCAATCCTAGATATTGTGAATGCAATTCAGACAAATATGGACAACCATTTATTCTCATGTGGGATTTTTATCGATCTGAAAAAGGCTTTTGATACTGTAGATCACAAAATCCTTTTGCACAAGTTAAATCACTATGGTTTCCGTGGCCATATAAACATCTGGCTTTCTTCCTGCTTGCAATGCCGAAGTCAAACGACTCAATTTGGTCCTCATATATCTAAAAGGTTAGACTCTACCTGTGGGGTGCCTCAGGGTTCTGTTCTTGGCCCACTACTATTTTTGTTATATATCAACGACATACAGGAATCATCAGATAAGTTCAGTTTTTATATTTTTGCCGATGATACAAATATCCTTCATTCTGATAAAAATCTTAAATCGTTGGAACTCTCTGTAAATCAAGAACTTAACAATGTATATGATTGGTTAACTGCGAACAAATTGACCTTGATAAATAATAAATAAATAAATAAATAACTTTATTTAACGAGGGTAGACATTAATTACTGGTCACCCAGTAGTTTTCATAATGGCCCTCGAATTCCCGATCGAATTGGAATTTAGAAATGTTGGTTTTTGAGGAGGGAGGAAAACCGGAGAACCCGGAGAAAAACCCTCGGAGCAGGGCGAGAACCAACAACAAACTCAACCCACATATGACGCCGGGTCCGGGAATCGAACCCGGGACACATTGGTGGGAGGCGAGCGCTCTCACCACTGCGCCATCCCTGCTCCCCACCTTGAATACTAAAAAAGTAATTTTGTCATATTCTGCCCTCCTCAAAGGAAACTTACTCATCAACCTAGAATCGTGATATTTGATAGCAACCAGAACAAGCCTGGCTCTGGAGCATAAAGCTTATGTTAAACATCTTGGGATCTTAATTGACAAAAATATGTCTTGGAAACACCATATTGACTGTATAGCCGTCAAAGTAAGCACTGAGAACAGAAGGATTAATCACAAAATTACGACACTTTCTGCCAACACCGCATACTCCTTTAAATATATACCATGCTCTTGTAACTCCTTATTTAACATATGGTCTGGCGATATGGGGCCAGGCTTGTAAATCTTACCTAGACAAGCTTCTAAAATTGCAAAAACGAGCTCTCCGCTTTATCTTTTTCTCTGATTATAGTGAGCATATGCAATTCCTCTATTTCTTGATGCTCAGGTCTTACCGATTAAATTCCTTTATTATGAATCTATAGCTAATTTGATGTTTGACGTTCGAAATACGTCAGCTCCGTCTAATATTCAAGATCTATTTCAAGATATATCTAATGTTCATTCTTGCAATACACGTTCTTCTTCCTCTAATAACTTCTATACCAAACCTTCTAGGCTATCCGTTTCAGCAAATTCCTTCTCTCGAATAGGAGTAAAAGTCTGGAATGAAATACCTCAGGCATTAAGAGATCTTTCCAAAAACGAATTTCAAAGGAAACTTAAGCAAATTTTATTCAACATTTTAGGTTCACAAGACTCTTATATAGATTTATCCCAGATAATAAAAAATGTAAAGTCCTGGTAATATTTTCCCTTACTGTCTTCTTCCAACTAACATAAACTGTATCTGTACAATTAATATTTTAAGCATGGTTAGGTTAGTGAAATGGTTTTTCTTGTTTTTCTTGTTATTTCTTAATACTGTATTTTTTCTTTTTATTAATTCAGTTTTGTTTGTATATTTTTTCTTTTGTAATTTGCTTATTAAGGCATGGCCCGCCCAGATTAGCCTTTGCTAGTTGCGGGCATGCCCTTTCTGTAAATAGATCTGTAAATAAATAAATAAATGGTAAATGGTAAAAGGTGCTCGACTGACTAGCAATAGAACGGTAGCGTTAGAGGTTGAAAAGCAACTGAGTTATTTCAGTATAGGTATGACTTAGAGGTAGAGTTAACGACTGCCAAAATCCTGAATTCAAGATTTTGGAAGGCCAGTGATAACAATGGGGTGACATGCCTACACAACTAACCGCTTTGAAAATTCTACTCGAACGAGTATTCTTTTTAAGGATTTGCCCCTTTTGTATGGTGCGACGGGTGGAGGGGGATCTTTGAATATTTCGCTGGATAGAAATGATGGATTTTGCATTAATTGGCAGTGTTAAACCAGGATGACAGGCCGTAGATGGCCGGACTTCTACGCTTCTTGACATTTATACATTTGCCGTTCTTTTCTTTACATCGGTCTCGCGACCTTTTTTGCTTCACGCAAGTTTCTGAAGAGCACTTAACGCTGTGTTTTTAGGAAGACATCTTATCAGAGAAGAGCCGTGAGAGGTCACGGTCATATGTCTGAGTGGTTTCGGTTTCTCTTAGAGAGACGTTCTTATATATGTCTCTAGCATCAATTTCACGTTTTTCACGTTTCACGTTCTGGCACTTCAAATGTAGATGTTCACGCACAAGTCTGTCGACTGTTTTGCGTGTTTTGATATTTGTGTGGTTTTGTTCAGACAAAGTTTTGTCTTGTAGCTTTGAATTTAGGAGGTCTTCCTCTGATTGTCCATCCAGCTCCATGTTGTGGTCGTCATTGCTTTTATTTGCGAAGTTGTCAGATTTTCTTGGGACTGCTAGTAGTTCCTTTCTTGTCAGGAGGCTCGTAGAAATATAATCATAGAAATTTGGATTGAAATTAACTAAGGCACAGTGATGCTGATTAGTCACTGGAGTTTTTCGCGTGGGGAACTTTTCGTTTTATCGTGTATTAAATGAAGCCTTACCACTGAAACCCGCAACAACTCCGAAATAAACTCACGCTGCGACCTTGTAAACCTTGACTGTCAAGGGGTTAATATTAGCACGACGCTAAATTCGAACACAAATACAACGTAAAAGAGTATTGATAAAGATGGAATAGCCGATAAGAGAGTACAATTCTAGTAAATATATTCACACATAGCCTTTCTTTCCTCTGCTTTGATTTCTGTTATTTGCTCCGAATTCACAAAACTCTTCTTCCAATGACGAGAAAAATAGTCATTATTATATTGAATGTGAAGAGCTTTTTATGCCGCCATAAGAAAGCGTAATGTTCGATATAGCAGTTACTAAAGTAGCGTACCCTACAAGTTTTAATATTTATAAAATGACAAAAATGGATGATCTTCATTTGTGGCGCGGATGTTGTACAACTTTAAAGCTGGTTTTCACTATTACATAAGCACACTGAAGCACAAGCATAAGCATAACGGTAGCGAGAAGGCGCACAAAACAAGCATAATCACAAGCGGAACAAAAGTTTTTGATCTTCTCAGAGCTTGTGCAGGCGCGGATCCAGGGGAGGTGAAATGGGTGAATTTTCACCCCCCCCCCCTCCTTTTTTCTGAGCCCCCTTCTTTCTTTCTTTTTTTTTCTTATCCCTCAAATATTGAAATAATAATTGATTTCTCTGATTTATCTGATTGAGCAGGCAGGGATTTCACCCCCATTTCAAAATCCTGGATCCGCGCCTGCTTGTGCTTATGTTTACGTCAGAACGCTCTGCTCTAAGCATAACACAAGCACAAGCATAAGCATAACGATAGCAAAAGCATACTGAAGTATAAGCAAAAGCAGACGGTAATGAGGAGGCGCACAACACAATCATAAACACAAGGACAAGCAGAACGTAACGTTTTGTAGGGAAATGCCTAGCAGTCTGGAATTTTCCGACTTTCTACAGAGACCCTTATTCAAATTTGTGGGGAGAATTTTGTTTCTTTGGAAATACCACGCGAATCCGAAAACTATTTGTGAAGGAGTCTATTGAGCTTAGGCACACCATAGTTCGTTCTGAGGTCGATTGAAATCCAGCTCGATTAGGTTCGATTGTCTATATTTCACCGGAGTACTTTTAAGTCTTTATTTTCTTTTTTCACCAATGTGATGAAAAAAGCAAACCTTTGATTAAACTCGGTCGATCCAGGCTTCCTCGCCTTAGGCAGCAATAAATTTTGAACACCTACAGGCAGGAATGAACGTATGGTTGGTCAGGAGCCCATCACTAGGATCCAGCAACTACCCCATATTCCTGTCACGGCGTTTTCACAGACCTGTCTATTTTTAGCTTGAATTTACCGCGAATTCAGACTCCCGCAGGGACAACAGTGACAAATCATAAGCGCGGACTTGATTCTTTAATGGACGTCGGCATTTTCACTGGAAGATTAAAAGGAAAAGCCGCCATTGTTTCCCTTACCGATGCGCGCTCGTGTAGAACGGAACTGACCTATTTTGCGGGAAAAGAAGTCTAAAAATAGACCGGTCTGTAAAAATGCCGTGACATAGGCTTAGTATGGGAGTTGCAAGCTCCTAGTGATGGGCTCCTGGTTGGTACATAATGTACGGGTCAGCTGTTTTATATTAGTATAAAAAATAAATAATATCTTGATTGACCACTCCCTCAATGGGGCTTTTCAGGGCCAATGATGAAATGATGAAATGAATAATCCAAATGAACATAACATGGTTAAAAATCCCAACTGGCAGGAGGCAGAACAGGTGGCTATTTACAAACGTGGCTAAGGAGTTAAACTAGGGTCTACCAAGAAACAACTCCAGCTTAGTGGTCAGAACGGGACTTGAACCCGTGACCTCCGGATTCCAAGTCCGGCGCCCTAACCACTCGGCCACGCTGCCTCCTCGAGTATAATTTCCAGAGGTGAATTTAACAAATTGACGTTTGTTTTTCATAAGTCTGTCCTGTTATTGATCAAATTTATGTGTCTGTCCGCTTCTTGACAATAGGGACCTTAAGCAAACCACGACGGCAACGGCAACGAGAACGCCACAAAACGAAAGGTTTAATGAGCAGAACAATAGCTGTGCACGTGCGTTATAATTCTTGGTACATTTCTTAGCCGTCCTCTGTAAAACGACAACGTGAAATGACCAAGTTCTGGGTATTTTGAAGAACGTGAGCAACGGTGGCTTATTTTTCGTATTTTCTTTTGGAATTGTACGCTGGCATTGCATATTAAGCTTGAGCAAGTTCTGAAACCGATAGACGTACTGAACAGATCTAGGCATGTGCGAAATTCGACGGTAAAATATAAATTCGTTTTTTTCTAGGCGTCGTCCTTGGCGTTGGCGTCGTCGTTGCTTAAGGTCCCTAGTGAAAATTAGCCAACGAGCGCAAGAGAATTTCTGCAGTTATCATAAAAATAATTATAACATTTCCGATGCTTGGTTACTAAGCTCCCCATCTTTGCCAACTTAGCAAGTAAACATGGTAGACAGTTGCTGGATGAAATTTTCATTGAAACATTGAAATTGTTTTTAGTGTTCAGTTGGGAGTTAAAATATCCTTTTATATTTCCAAATCTTCCTCGAAACTCCGGAGAAACGAGAAAGGGTGGCCCCTGTGTAGACCGCGACCTCCAGCCACTGCACACTAATTAAAATATGAGAGTTTCTGTCGAGGAACTATTGGCTGATAGCTGTCAAGCAAACATTTGATGTTTTTAAAACAAATATGCTAGTTTTAAGAACATTAAATTTCCAAGGGGCAACTATGAGGCCGATAGTTCTGAGACATAAACACTCCATAGTCTTAATTGTTCACCACTAAATTTTCTTCCGCGCGCCTGTTCAAAAAGCATATACATGTTATTTACCGGTTGGGAGGTCCGTATAGTGAAAAACTGTGACCGAGGTCTTGAAAATGCTGCCCGAGGTCGCAGGCCGAGGGTAGCATTTGCAAGCCCGAGGTCACAGTTTCTCACCATACCGACCGATCCTAAGCCGGCCAATAACATTTTTATATTTTCCTGAGGTAAACTGGCTTACAAGTGGATTTGTTTACGCTACTTTGCGTGCCGTCTACAAATCATCGTAAAAAATCTAACAAGCGAGCGAGCGAGTAATTCAGATGCTAGACAAAGAAAGATGTATTAAAGAACAGATTTACTACTTTATGTTAGTTGCATTAAGTTTACCAGTTAAGTTCTCCAAAATTGTTTTTCCGGTGCGAAATTTTGTGCAAAGTTTGAAGTTGTACTACAATTCCTATCAGTCGTTGCGAATCACTAACTCGAAATGAGACTTTTTTAACCGTATATTGAGTGGCAGAAAGTCGTTAACTGTATTGTACAGAATTTCTCTTAAATAAAGCAACGATCAGAGAGGTAAACACGACTGCAATTGCCCTTTTTTGCTTAAAATTGTGCGACGAGAAACACAGGATTACGCACCATTACAGCGACGACTACAAACAACCAAAACAACTCTCACAGTTTCAAAACACTCAATTGAATTTACTAACAGTGACTTTCCTTGCCATTTAAAAATGAATAGAGATAAACTTGCGTTGATTAGTCGTCGATGGAAGTGTAAAAAGGGCAAAGGTTGACGATTACCAATAGTTCAGTCACGAAATTGACCAACACGACAATTTCATCCGCGCTTTTTCCCGCCGTTACGGTGACCGTGGTCAGAGATAGGAAAATCTAGACCATGATTACAAAAAATTTTTCACGGACTAGTAATATCCATCCGGGTATTTTCTTCGGATGGGCACTATTTAAACAATAGAGTGTTTCTGTCGAGGAACTATCGGCTGACAGTTGCCCCGCGGAAATTTGATTTTCTTAAAACAAATATGCTAGTTTTAAGAACATCAAATTTCCAAGGGTCAATTATCAGATCGATAGTTCCGAGACATAAACACTCTATTGTCTTTATTGTTCACCACTAAATTTTCTCTCGCGCGCTAGTTCAAAAATCAATCAGACTTTAATTGAACTATTTTCAACTTTTTGAGATGAAAGCTGTGAAAGCCAAATGAAAAATTTGAATAGGAAAACAGACAAAACCCCTTTCATACAATTCCAAATGCTTTTTTCCTACAAATCCGCTTGTTTACAGAGAAATTTTCACGGACGACTATTATACATCCGGGTATTTTCCGCGGAGAGGCACTATGGGCTGATAGTGTCTCTCCGCGGATGAACACCATCGCGTCACGTGATCAATTTAGACCAATAAGAATCGGAGAAAATTTAGTGGTGAACTATAAGGGCTGATAGTGTCTTTCTGCCCATGAACACCATCGCGACACGTGATCAATTTAAACTAATAAGAATCAGAGAAAATTTAGTGGTGAACTATAATGGCTGATAGTGTGCGAGTAGGTCAGCCAATCAGATTGCAGCATTTGAATTCTAGTACTTTATAAATCTACCAGCGTTCTATCACGAATGTTGTTCTCTGATTGGCTATCTGTTCTGTCTATCGATCTATTGAGACATTGAGTAAGTAGCTTAGCAGCGTGCGCATGTTAACAAACTGGCGGCCGCTTCTTTGCATTTACTATGCGTCTCTGAAGAGGAGAAAGTTTTGAACCAGTGTAGTGGATTTATACTAAAACAATAATCGATTATTCGCTCTCGATTTCTTTGCGTGATTTCAGATGGAAAAAAACGTATTGCGCAGCTTTCTGCTTATCCCTAGCCCTACTTGCGGGCTTAGGTAATAATGCAAGCTGCATTCAGACTTCACAACTTTTGTATCGTTACAAATGAATATATGAAATATCATATATTTTACATATATTTAAACTGCGGAGAAAGATATGAAGGCATGATTGATCATCGCAGTTATACACACAACTTAAGTAGTTGAGAAATCAAAGCCTGAAAAAAAATCACGTCTTCTTATTGTATTGTTGTAACAAGATTTAGGTGTAAGAAGAGGGCTCCAGTTGCGGCTAATCACTTGCACATAAATATAATCATTGTTATAGGCGCAGCGCACGCAGGCTACGACGAGGACAGCTACATTTTGTTCCAAAAGGCTGAGAACGTTGGATGTAACACAAGAATCAACATCGCCAAAGATCAACATATCCCGGCAGGTCACACAGGGAAATGTAAGAAGGAGGAAAAAAAGTGAATGTACACGTCGAATCAAGGGGGCGCTCGAACGCTTGCTGGTCCATGATTACTGGATTACAGAAGGCCCCCGTAATTTATTAGCCTCCCGATCAAAGAGAAAGAAAGAAAGTACAAACTTTCATCAAGCAGTGTCTGAGGAGAATTCTGAAAGTAAATTGGCCTGAGGTGATCACCAACGGTGATTTATGGATAAGAACCAGTCAAAAGCTTATCAACACCACCATTAAGAGAAGACGTTGCAAATGGATTGCTCATACACCAAGGCGTGGTGAGACGAACGTAGCGTGTCACGCGATGGATTGGAACCCACAAGGCACAGGGAAACGTGGTAGACCTAGAACTACGTAGCGCAGAAGCATCCAGAAAGACCTGATAGAGACAAACATGAGTTGAAGCGAGGCCAAAAGAGCGGTTCAAGACCGACAGAAGCTTTTTGGTATGCAGAGGCCCTCTGAAAACCACAAAAGTGATATGGGCTACGTTTTAAAATATCATTATTATTACGAAGGCAATAGTGGACACCCTGAAAGTGAAGAATGATCCTCGCAGTGAATTTTCCAATTTAAGCAACTGGAAAGAACAAGCCTGAAAAAATCAGGGCTTCAACGGGATTCGAACCCGTGACCTCCGCGATACCGGTGCGATGCTCTACCAACTGAGCTATGAAGCCACACATTGGGAGCGAGGTCAATTTTTTGAGTTCATATCTTCCCGTGAGGAGTGAAATGATGTAAGTATATATGAAATAATTCATATATTTGAACTGCGGTCATAGATGAAAGTGAAGAATAATCCTCGCAGTGAATTTTCAAATTTAGACCAGGGCCATACGTGCCGTCCTTAACAAATAAAAGCTAACTGCAAGCAAACAAGAGTGAAACTAACCACAAGCAAACAGTGCATTCGGCGTTGGGCGTTCGTCGTGACAATACTAATCGTGGTGAATAGTACTCGTTGGATTGGGAGATTTTTTATGCGATCTACATTCATCTCTTAGACCACGAGTAGTCCCTCTTTCACTTAGTCCGTCGTGCGTGACGCAAAAGGTCAGTTTTTTCTCGCGGTTTTTTTTTTTCGCGTCACGCATGACATCTTGATCGAATGTCGAATTGCAAATACCGGATGGGATTAGGGCTACCTCAAAAGAACTGGACACTACTGACTGTCTCGAGGAAAGTGTGAAGGGAAGGGGCTTTCCCTGAATATATGAGTCACAAGACTATAAATGTCGATATTCGGCATTTCGGACGCTTGAGGGCGCGACCAATGATATTTCACTTTCTATCTTTAATGTGCATGTTCTTAGGTAAGCGTTAAAATGTTCAACCTCTTAACAGAGCGAAGTTCGAAGTCTCCGTAACTTTGCTAAACCCATCCTGACTTGGCGGAAGTTCCGATATCTACCCAGCCACAATTTTACACATTGAGAGGTCGAAAGCAAAATAAATTGTTCTGGAGCGTTGATCAACAGGTATGAGTTCAGTAAACATGGAAACTGATCTTGAGGGACATTTACAGGATCTAGACGAGATTCTTGGCCAAGAACAAGGTACATGTAATCGTTGACCCAAGTCTGATATTGAAAATTCTATACACACCAGGGACTGCATTGTCTCTGCTCTCGGGCTATAAAAATAATACTGATTTTATAGGACGCAAACGTACAATCGGTTTACAGTACTAAACCATAATCAATCCATTTCTCAGGGAAAGCGAAACTGTTTACACTGAAACAGATGCCTTAAAGCTGAGACGCTTTAATCTCTTCATTCTGTACAACATATTCACGCAAAACTGATTGTCTAACGTTGTTAGGCGAAGTGCTATGCAAGAAAACACGAATGTTTATACTAGCAAACACAGAACACGTGTAGTTCAACATAGAAAGAGAAGGATAGGAAGAACGAAACCGGAAAACAGCTATTACTTTCTCTAACTTCCGCTTCAAGGGATGAACTTATTTAGAAAATAAATCAAAGTACCTTCCTGGAAGAAGTGCATAATGATATAGATACAAATTGTACGAATACTTACATGTATCCTCAAAACCGCAGAGGATGATTCTATATCATTAAGAGCTACCGTCGAGAATGTAAGATTACTTCTTGAAACATGCCTCAGCTGGCATGAGTTCATGAGACCTGATGCCTATGTTATCATTCATCTCGTAACTGAGATTCGAGCGTAATATCCGATAAAGTCTTTGTTATTCATTTACATTACAATTAATGGAACTAAAAATCGTTAAACGGCGATCGATTAACTTTAAATATTCCAAAAGAAGTGCTATCTAACGTAGATTACTATTACTAGTATTTCATATACATGTACCTGTTGATAAACACCTACATTCATAGCCGGACTTTTAACCTCTGTACACACGTTTCAACTTCACCGTTTTTCGGTGAGGATCAGGCCAACGATAGTCTAAGAACTTATAGGTGTTTAAAAATACACAAATATATAGGATGAAAAAAACGAAAGACATTTGTCTCCCCAGCTGATGTGTTGACACTCAAATGGTTATAAAAATTCAAAAGTAAATACAAATTGAAAACTGATAAGGTTTAAAAATATTTGCTGCCATTGCAAAGAACGAAATAACGCTACGTCAACATATCTTACCAGGAAACAGGAAAACTTATAAACACGACAGCAATTCTAGTAGACGGATAGCACAGTAATACGTTGATATAGCCAGCATAATCGCTGATCTTATGATATAATCTTCACATGTTCGAAGAACCCTTAACTCCAGCTAACCATACGTCATTGAATAATGCGTGAGTAGAGCGACTGCTTAGTAAACCCTTTTCTGTAGCGAGCATAGATTCTGCTTCATAAATGGCCAGTCAACATAGTAAACCAAGAACACGAACTCCAGCTAATTCTAAAGAGTAATACCTTTTTACTTTTAAATGT
The DNA here is from genome assembly GCA_964020085.1 of Micromussa lordhowensis. Lineage (NCBI taxonomy): Eukaryota > Metazoa > Cnidaria > Anthozoa > Scleractinia > Lobophylliidae > Micromussa > Micromussa lordhowensis. Next base: position 16,973,379 of record OZ026597.1, on the reverse strand, counting down.
ATGAAGGAAATGCGCCTGATGATACGCAGCCACTGCTTCATGACCCCTACCAACACCACTTCGCCATCCAAGAGTACCCTGATATTAAAGTTGAGATACAAGACTTGAAAGATGTTTATGAAAAGGTTCAAATCAAGAGAGTACTCACGTCTGACCCTAAAGTCAAGAAGTTTCCTACATCTGCACAACGCATTGTTCAAGGAAAGGTCAACGGAGTAGTTTGGACATCTGGCCAAATTAAGAAGATTACAGCAGTTGTTCAACGCACTCGTGAGGCAGCAGAGAAGGTCCATGACACTATAGGTTTGTACACGTATCTTATGTAAGGTATCTAAACCTGGCACAATTAGGAGTATATTCCAAGTAAGAGATAATTAAGGCATAACAAGCCTGAACAAGAGAAGATAAAGCACCATAAATGAACATGTACGCAGAAAACCAGTATTGACAGTATAATTTTCAGCTGCATGCACAGTGTGGTTTAAATTTGATTGCAATTTTCTTTTGACTCTTGTGAGTCAATAACTGAGATTGCTTTATTTGGTTTGGTAATTCAGTATTGGGTAGTCAGTTCTCCAATGAATAATTAACTTCAAGAATCACCTTCAATTTTGTCAGCCAGTTGCGTTTGTCACACATGCAAAAGAAAAATAAATAAGACAGATTTTTGAAGCTGTAGAAAGTGTACTGTGGTTCTTTTCTTCTATTACCTTTTGACTTGCTGGGCTGTTGTCTTTACAGGAATTTCATCCATACCAGGTACTTAACCTCCTGGGCATTTGACATTTCAAATTTTTGGACGGTCAAATTTCCTTTACCTGGGCCAAAATGCTGTTTAAACACCCCACCAAAAGGTCACACTGCATTGCAGGCAATCAAATGCTCCCAAACCCCAAAACACACATGATGTAAAAGGGCAATGGAAAAGAAAAATAAACTCTCTCTTCGAACTTTCACGGTGTCCCAAGTATTGTTTTTATATATCATTAAAGTACAAGTGGTTAAATCTTTTTATTTTCCTTCAAACACAGCAAAAAGCTCTTGAAGGCCATTTTTTCCAGCCACAATTTTGCAGAGATCAGTGTTGTCCCTTGATGACTTCTAGTTTGAAGCAAGTTCCCCCTTACCCCTCCTATATAGTGTCAAATGCCCCCACCCTAAAGACAACCACTGATTTCAAATTCATACTTCTATGGCACAAGAAACTGTCAAATGCCCAGGGTACATGTAAACCTAGGGGATGGATGTATAGGTCTATATTTAATCAACACATTAGTAACTAAAAATAATTTGATCAGAGATTTCTCATATTTTTTACAGGATCTGTGGAGCTAAGAGTTATTTATGAAAAATATGGAGTACAATCAATTCATTTCTCAGTTGACCTGGATTCTGTATATAAGACTCCAGAGGGAGAATTGGTCTACTCCCTTGACAGAGTAGAAATGGAGATGCGGAATATGTGGCAACTTGTTATCTTTGTAGAACTCATTGATGGTTTAAAACAACAGTTCACATCAAAAGGGTTTCGCATCAGAACAAGACCAAAGCCACCACCCAAGCAGGCTTCAGGTACATGTACAATGTACATAAACAGACATATATAGTATTAGAATTTGTGAAGAACTGGTTTTGAGTTTAAATATGACATTTCCTATTTGATTTATTTAATGGCCCAGCATAAACACAATAAGTTGTACATGCAGTTAGACAAAAGAAGTTCAACACATGTGTTCCACTTGGATTGAATGGATTTGACCAATATTTCAAGTGCACACAAACACAATATTAAAGGTTCATTGCATGGAAAATATTATTTTTAACACATTATAAGTTATAGATACCTTGATCAAATAAGATTATATCACATATTATTTTTCTTAGTTTTGAAGTATTCTAAAGTGAATTAAAATTACTACTAGGAAGACCATGCACCTGTGAATATGGAAGGATTGACTTGACCTGACCACAAGACATAAGTCACCTCCCACTCAACAATGTAACCAACGAAATTAAACAGTTATTGCTTATTTGTTTATTTTTCTTATAAAAAACTGTTAATATTAATATACAAATGCTTCACCTTCAGGATCTAATGATCCAGTTACTAGTCATACAGTTAAAAGAAAATGGCCAGAGTCAGGTAAGTAAATGAGTGAAATCTATATTCACTGTTTCAAAATAATGTTAATTACCAAGAGTCCCTTGTATGATATAACAAGTAGTTTATAATAGCTGCTGCCTTTTCTAGATTATCTTAATTTGATATTCACTTACAATACAGGTAGTTCTGATTGGTTTCTCTGCCATGTCCAGTGATGCAACTTTCTACTGTTTGTTAAGGCAACCTTTTAGAAAAAGCACAGGCAATGTTAAATTCCAGCAGCATGATTTTAAGTTTAACCTATTGACTCCCATGCCACCCGTAACCGGCTGTGACGAGGGTTGGTCTTTGTTCCATTTCTGACGTAATCACCTTTGAACAAAGTTGGCACCATCTATACTCAAGTTAATTGCAGGAGGAACAGATTTTTCCAATGATGCCAAGATCAGAGTGATCGCCTCAATGGAGCCTGAGATATATTAACACAAACAAACTCAGAAATTTGAGAGAAAAGCGCGGAGCAAAATTGTCTGCAACTACACTCCAGCTACTACATGGTAAAAAGTACCATCTCAATGATGCTTTCTCAGAAATTTTTTAATTGGAAGCAAGCTCAGTACAAGGTCAATCACTGTCGCAAAAGATAAGAAACGGAGAAAAAGGAAAGGTGAACACAAAAATTTAAAAAAAAAAACGAAAAGCCTAAAGACGTTGGTCATTTTCTCCAAATCTTGATTTCTGCGCATGCCCAAGCAAAAATGTGTTAAACACGGTGCTAGTGGAAAGAAAAGTCCGGCTACCATGTTGCAAATGCCTTTTTGAGTAGATTGGAGCTCATTTGGCTCATATCCAGGCTGAAAATCTCCAAAATATCTAAAAAAAAATGCATTTTCAGCAACAAGGTACGAGAGTCAATGGGTTACATTAGAACTTATACATGCAGCTGTACATAATTTATTGAAGCTCCCTAAATGGATTTTTCAGCATTACAACTGTAGCTGATAGAAATTAAACCTCTATTTAGATAATATGGTCACTTTCACATCAACTTGCCTTCATTAACAAATATACAGGATACTGTATTACATGACCAGGTGATCGAGATATGAAATTTCTCTTCTGGCAGCTGAGTTGAACTTTTAACACATTTGATTTTTTAACTTAACCATGAGTAATAAAAATACAGTTAAAACTGTACATGTAGTTAACTGTGTCCCTTCAAAACTGTGTTGCTCATACAAGGTGATTGAACACAGTTTCAATTTAAACAGTTTTTTTATTATTCCTTGACATTGCTGCTACTGATAGGAAAAATCATCCTGAAGGAAGGAAACTTGTTCTGTACATATGAACAAAGAACTTGTTGGTAATACAAAGCTACTTTGAAACATTCTGTAGTTTTAAAATGTCCACTCAATTACTGCCTTTCTGATTCAGATTCTCACATTTCTGGAACAAATGGAAGTCCTTCTAATGCCAATGGATCATCACATACAGGTACTAGACTTTTAAAACAATAACCTACAATTTTTTTGCGGATAAATGTTGAAGTACAGTGTGGGAGAGTAAATTCTGACAGCACTTGCCATCCAGGTGAGTAACTCTCAAAACCCACTCGCCCGGTGTAATTTTCACTTGCCCAGAAAGATGCCCCCTCCTCAAAAAATTATCCGCCATGATATGTTTGTTGGTGTCTCATAATCACAGACACCCAGCTTGCCATATTTCATGTTGAGTGGCCTAAAAAAATAAATGTTCTGGTCCATTTATGAGATGCCTCCTTAGGATTGCGGACCAATTTTACTGTTTTACTCTTGTTTTTATCATCAACTTTTGACATTCCTTAGAAATTGTTCCCCCTTTCTGTAGTCTTGACTGAAAACAGCTAAACTAGGGTATCTAAAAGATAGTAATGCTGCAGCACTTTCTATTGATAGTGACATATTTTACCGAGTGATTTATCTTTCTGCGCGTTCCAAGACTTGCAGAAACATTTATTTCTCAAAGTAGTTTCAATTGTGCTGTGTAACTTAAAATCTGTCCTTGTATGCATCAACTTCATGCATGATGATGCATCGATGGTGAGGTGTGACAAGGGATCGTGACAAAAAAGCAGATAGTGATCTGAACTATGTTTGGCCAAAAAACAATACACATCAAGATCGCGAAAATTGATAGATGTGGAAATTGTAGAAGCAGAAATCTAACTTCTAAATTCTGTACTGGTACACATTAAATGTCTCTAGAATGTTGACAGACTGTGCCGAGGACACGTCCATCGGGATGTGTGAAAATGCTAATGCTTCAGCTTAAATTCATGTTTGGATGAAATTAGATCGCAGCATATATGAAATTACCATGTTGTACGGTTTTCCTTTTTTAATTATTTTACAAGCTTTAGTAACGACGATTTCTCTTCATTTACGAATTGGACCAAGGAGGCGAGACTGCTAAGATCTTTTTCTTTTTTTTTTTAATTTATTCTGGCAAATACTAACCTTACTTACAATACTAACAATACTGACAACACTACCTATACAAGCTCTAGTTACAATGCTTTAATTTTTATTCCTTTAACAGTTTGTTTGTTATTACTTCTTGCTTGAAAAGACTGCTAAGATCTGCTAACAAATGAAGAGGTTTAAATTAAGTTGTCACAATTAATCATCCAGACTTTCACTTACTGCATTAAGGACAAAAGCAAGAGTTGTGAAAGTCAAGCACAATCTCCTTCACATCGTTTCGCAGGTAAATCAGAGCAAAACAAACCACTAATCTTTCTCACTAAAATCTACGCGAATTAAGACGACGACTCGACGGTGTGACATCTTCGTGTTGTTCGTGGCGCAATGTACTCTGGTAAAAAGTGACGCAGTGTATTCTCATTAAATGCAATGCATTCTGGTAAAAAGTAATGAATTCGAGAATTCACTACACTCGCTGCGCAGCAACAAACAGCTGGCACCACTAAATTCACATATATCCCTAGAATCGATAAACTGGAGTAAATAACTTGTCGGCAAATGGTAGAGTAACGTTTTTCCTTCAATAAAAATTATACTACAACATAGACATAAATTAACAAAGCAGTTTCTGTTTCAAGATGACACCAGCAGTATAAATTCATATACATATAGCTGCTATGTAAATTATCACTGGAGGAAGCCATATTTCAATTTTTCTATTTATGAAACAATATGTTCTGTATTGGTAAATTATTTGGTAATCTAGAAAGAGACATTTTTGCCAAAATGGGAAATGGGACTGTCCTCAATATCTAAGCTTAAAATAATTTTCCAAAATGACAATTGTACTTGCCAAATGGGCGATTGATAGATGATTTGTTCTCACTCAACGCTTTTCATATTCGCATTGGCAAGCAGGTGAGCGTTAATTTCCAACACTGGGCGTATGACTAGGACATCTTCTAAGGGACCGTTCATTATTTATAAGGTGTGGGGGCTGGTGGGATTTAGGGGAGGGCATGCCAAAAAATATGGCTCAAAAGGGGGTGCAGCTGAAAATACATGTATGGTGTTTAAAGGTCCCAGCCACTCAAAATATTACCTTATTGACAACTTCCACAGCAGTGCAAAAGTTCTGCCATAATTCCTAAAATTGAGCATTCCTGAGGTTCTAAAAATTTGAAAATTTCATGGGGAGCATGCCCAGAGCCCCCCTACCTTGTTAGGTACCATAATGATTCAATTTAGCACCCTCCCTCCAATAAGCATCCCCTTTCGAATAAGCCTCACCCTTCGAATGTGTTTTTATTAATAAGCACCACTATTCCAATAAGTGCCCCAATTCTAAAAGGCGCCACTATTGAATTCTAATATAATTATAAACAATTATTGGATGAGGTTTTTGTGATATCCAGAATAATCAAGGTCGAGGTAAGAGTTATCAGCCGAAGCCGAAGGCTGAGGCTGATAACCCTTACCGAGACCTTGATTATTCTGGATATCACAAAACCGAATCTAATAATTGTTTTATTATACATTGAACGAACGCAAAAACTTGGAAGTCATGTTTCTGCTTCTTCACTGACGGCAAGCAACACGAATCGCGCGAAGTTGACATGATTACCCTTGGAAATCATGCATTGCGCGCGCAACCTACAGATTATTCACTAATCTGTAGGTACAGATTAGTGAATAATCTGTAGGTTGCGCTGTTCCCCAGAATTAACAGTAGGCTTTCAGCCAATGAGAAGACAGATGGTAACTACAATGTATAATAATAACATTTAACAGTGCCATCAGAGTACATATCAACAGAGGTTCATTTTTCTTAATTGCTCGCAGATACATAATGCTGCATTACAAAAACAGTGGCCTTTGTCTGTGCCTCACAACTATTATGTCTACGTGAATGCATAATTCCTTCAAATGAATGATCTCTTTTTCAAGTTTTGCTTTGAAAATTTGGTTGTTTCTTAAAAGAGAAATATTAGCACCTTGTCCCGAATAAGCACCCTGTCTCAAATAAGCGCCCTCCCTTGAGGTACCAAAAGTAAATTAGCACCCCTGGCACTAAATCGAATCATTGTGGTACCCTACAGCAGGAACTAAACCCCTAGTAAGCAATTACCATATTAATTTTTAAAGCTGTAAAAGGTATGTTACCGGGATATATTAGTGACTTGTTTGTCATACGCAATAATGTGAAGTGCTTGAGAGGCACCAACAAGCTCGTACTCCCACATAAGAAAACTACAAACTTTGGCTTATATAAATCTACAACTACAAGTGTGGAGTTCCTTACCGGATGAATTACGTTCAATGTCAATTCTAAGCGATATAAAAATAGAACGACGTTTGAGGTACCAAAAGTAAATAGCACCCCTGGCACTAAATCGAATCATTGTGGTACCCTACAGCAGGAACTAAACCCCTAGTAAGCAATTACCATATTAGTTTTTAAAGCTGTAAAAGGTATGTTACCGGGATATATTAGTGACTTGTTTGTCATACGCAATAATGTGAAGTGCTTGAGAGGCACCAACAAGCTCGTACTCCCACATAAGAAAACTACAAACTTTGGCTTATATAAATCTACAACTACAAGTGTGGAATTCCTTACCGGATGAATTACGTTCAATGTCAATTCTAAGCGATATAAAAATAGAACGACGTTTCGATGACTCCATGTCATCATTATCAAGTTCGAAGTACATGATAGAATTAATTGTATACATATAGTAGTAGTACTGTGAAAATATGTAGGGAACTAAAAAGGGTATTAGGGTATTCAATTGTTATGTAAAAAGTTTAGCGTGAATCGATTCTGATTACATGTTAAGTTTTGGTTTTATGTTCCTGATAAACAGCATCTCGTAGATTAGACAGTCAACTTAGTGTGGCATTTCTTAACTTTAGAACAATAAACTGGTGTTGTAGATTAGTAGGTTGCAGCCTGTGTTCTTCTTTCAAGTGTTTACCAATGTATTTGGCGATGTGTTGAAAGAGGTGTCGGGATGTGTATCCGACATTATCTGTATCACACAGATATCAGGTATCTGTGCGATACAGATTATGTCAGATACACATCCTGACACCTCTTTCAACACATCGCCAAACATAAACATTCTTCTAACACTTGAAAGAATACCTAAAATAGCATTCCTGGGGCTCTGAAAATTCAAGATTTTCTGGGGGAGCATGCTCCTGAGCCCCCCTGTATGCTAGGTACCCAGCAGCAGGAGCTAAAGCCATACTAAGAATTTGGTTGCTAAAATGAACCTTTGTGAGTGACCTCCCTTAAGGCAAGACAGGCAATGTCAGAATTTTTTCAGGCTTTCTCTATCTGTATTTAAATATGGGTGTTGTGATGACAGCATCTATAATGTGCAAAAGTTCTGCCAGAATGCCTAAAATAACGCCTCTGAAGTTCTTAAAATACAATTTTTCCCTGGGGAGCATGGTCCCAGACCACCTACATTGAACCCTGTAAATACACTCAAACCATCATTAACAACCATGCAACTCCCTTTCATAAAACAGTCAAGACAATGTCAGCTCTGATCTATTTTTATGACTAAACAAATGGTACAGTGTCAAAAACTGCTTAAACTGGACAGGTTTAAATTGTTCTTCTATGTTTTTTGCCTGCAACGATTTCACTTTTTAATTTTCATGGGGGGTCATCCCAAAATTTACGGGTACAAAGGGGGCGGGGGAAATCAGGTAAAAAATTCTGATGAATAGGACCCGGTACCCACCGGAGCTCCAGCGGGTATTCTGTTGAAAGTCGGAAATCGGGTAATCTGTTGAAAGTTGAAATTTAAAAAATTATCCAGAGAGAAATTCTCCTGGGCTTCTCATATTACTCCGGCGGGTGTTATGTGTAACATTATGTGTAACAGGGACTATCTATCAAATCCCACATAAATAACTGCAAAGACCTTTCTCCCAAATCTTTTAGCAACAGCTTGTACATGTAACTCATTTAATATATTTATAACTACATACAGGGATTCCCAAATTTTTGAACCTGCAAACAAAACTTGGTTTGAAAAATGAGGTAGTTTGAGAAATCAGGGATAAAATTACAGTGTTTGACTGTGGTGAGAGGAAAGACTTTTGGTTCAAGATATCAGGAAGTTTTAAAAATCAAGGGTCTTAATATCAAACTAATGTTCTTATGTTGATTAAGGCACTGGTAACTCTCCTTCTGGATCAACTACACTGATGGACAAGAACAGTAAGTATTCTGTTTCAATTCAGTAGATGTAGATACAATTCAGTAGATGTCAAAAGATAACAGCTAAAAGAAAGTCAGAATAGTTCTGATTGACTGAATACATCAGTCTCTCTCCATCCAAAGATCCAACACTATGGAGACAGGGCGTATTCTGTGGCAGCCGCACAGTTTAGGAATTAACTTCATTTAAATTCATGTAGAAATGAAAACCTCATCAGTTTATAAAATAAAATACATTGTTGAATTCTAAGATAAAAACTAGCAAAAAATTTTTCGATGTTTCAAACTCGCTGAGATCATTTTCAAATATAAAAAATATAGTAAAACTTGGCATATAAGAGGCAAAATCACAGGTGAGAATATGAAAAGCGACATAAAAATATGGAAATATGTACTACATGTAAGCGTTACAAAAGGTAAGTGATAAAAACTAAAATACAAAAGGTTAGATAACAAAAGGACGAAAAAATTTTACAAAAGAATATATAAAATACTCTGTGCTATAAAAATAACTTTGTGCAGATGGAGTCAGACTGCGTGTTCAAAGTTGGCTTTAGTTCTTTTATATAAAACATCTCATAAATTAAGCAGTCAAATTTGCTCTGGCACTTCCCTAAGATCTTGAATCTAAGAGATATGTCACTTGGGTCCCTCCCATATTGATCTCTGACGAGTTTCCCGATGGCAGATCCCTTATGTTCTTCAATGCGTTGATACAGGTGTCAGTATGTGTAGCCAACATACATGTAATCCACATCACACAGATCACACAAACGCATTGTTGGTTCAAAATAGGGGATTTGCTTTCTTTTAGCTTGATGTTAGATCCGATCTTTCGGCTTGTGTACACGGGATGGATATGTTTTCCAATTTTGCAACTTAATTCTCCAAGGTGTCTTCGCACAGAGTTAGCTGACCTCTGGTCCTTAAATGGCAATATTATTCGCACAGGTGCTTTCTTATCGTCACACGTCTGTTTGGATCTTACATCCCCTGAAACTTTTGCAGTAACAAAATCTCTGATTGTTGATTGCATGAGTGGGACTGGGTAATGAAGTCGAGAGAAAGTCTCCGTGAGATGTTCACATTCTAGGTGGAACAGTTGCCAGAAAGAACTAAGAAACTACTTACTGTTTAATTCATAGTGAATATGGATAGCTGAAAGATGATACATGTAAAAGCTTGAACTTAAACATTTTTTTCAACCAAACTTCAACGACCATCGACTACAATCAAATTATGTTAAGAAAGACTTCTTATTTAGGCCCAACATGGGTAAAGATGGTACCATAAATTATTCATAGATAAATGCTGTGTCATTAAGTCTCAGCCATGGTGTCATTGTGGCTGGAGGGATAGCCCAGTAACTGCATGTATATTGTATTCACATGTCCATTCATGTGGCTTCAATACCTGATAACATGGTACACCATAATAGCTACAAACTACAAGACACCATGGGTATATACATGTACATGTAGGCAACACTCAGACCTTAGGTGTCACATGCCTGTCGTTAGAAAATTTCAATGTCACACCTTAAGACCAAATTTGTCTCGCACATCACATGACACAAAAAAAAATAGAAGAGCAAAATAGAATAATGATACTACATTTTCTCCATACAACTTTCTGAGCCTGAAAAACATAATACCCTATACCAACAAGGTATTAAACATAATAGAACAAACCTGGAGCCTGGGGCATCCACGTCTTTGACACTGGTCTACTTCTCAAAACGAGTATAAGTACTCATTTGGTCATGTTTGACTGAAAAAAAAAACATAATTTAGATTTAAACAGTGAGAACTGCTGAGGACAAAATTAATGTCCCATTTATTCCTAGTACCTAGAATACCTAGAATACAAACCTAGAATACAAAGTACCCAGGGCAGTTCAACTGATAAACAACAACACATTTAGCAAATCAGTTTTTTACAAGCGCTGCTAGCGCTCTCGAAATCACTGACAATTTTTTGAGATCCAATACCAGGTGAGGATTTTTCATGGATCCTGAGGGTTCCTTGAGGATATAATTTCACGGAACTTATGCAGGACCTTAGTCAAGATCCTTAGAGATCCTTGTCAACATCCCAAAGAATCTTTCTTGCCAGGATCTTCAGAGATATTGACAGGATCTTCGCGGGTCTTCAGATATTACGACGATCCTTAAAATAATTATCCTTGAAACATCCTCATATTCAAGGATCTTTGGAAAATCTTTAAGATCTGGTAAGATTCTCAAAGATCTTTTCACCAGGGATGAAACCACTTTAAACACCTTAAAATCACAGTACCAGCGGCCTACACAGTCCCGACCAGTTTAACAAATAAACAACGATGACATTTTTGTTTACTGATTATCGTTATAGTCGGCAAGCAAATCAAAGATCAGTGAACTAATTAAGAAAAAGAACGCAAGCAAAATAACTTTATACCCTTATATTACCTTTTGTGGAGCGGTAAAGATCATAATTCGATCCGGTTCATTCAAAAGGAGACAACATAAGCTTACGTACGGGAACCGGTGCGCTGCGCTGTGCAGTTGGATCGCGTCCATGTGGCCGATGTTGATCGCAACGGCTTTAGAGTTATTTGCCACCATCATTTTCTCAAAACTATCGTGACCGTAGCTGTCATTTTTCTCTCAATTTGAACCTGAAAAGTGTAGAAAACGGCCGAAAACCCGATGTTCCAGGCGGTCCAAACTGGTCATAACTCACTGACCCCAAGGCCACGCGCAAGTCGCGCTGCATGGCAGCCGCGTCTCGCATTTCGTTATTTTCGCGCCCTTTTCCACATGCGGTCGTCACGTGGTACACGTGGTATTAACATGATTCCTACACTGACTGAATATCTGAATAAGAAAATCTGGACATCAAAACGTTTTACAATACATGTGAAATCTACAATTCTCAGTTGTAGGAGGCCAAGTTGTGTTTGTTGCTAAACGATATTTAGAAATGCATCCGAAAGGGAAGGATAACATACCAACTGGCAAAAAACTAAATAGGCTTGCATGGCGAGAAAACAATAAAACAGTTATGTAAATTAATAAATAACTAACCAACACTCAGGGTCTTAAAATAACTGAGGAGAATGTGCTGCCTTTGTAAATTCATCTGCAAATGGTTAGATGTCCAGGTCTTCTCGGATAAGGACTATAAACCGTAGGCCCCGTCTCCTGTATCTTCAATTAGGGAGTTTAAGAAAACCACGACGGCAACGGTAACGGAACGTCGCTAAACAAAAGATTTAATGAGCAGAACAATGGCTGTGCACGTGCGTTATAATTCTTGGTACATTTCTTTGCCGTCCTCTGCAAAACGATGGCGTGAAATGACCAAATTCTGCGTTGTCTGGAGAACGTGAACGACGACGGCTAATTTTTTAATTTATTTTCCGAGTTTAACGCTGTGTTCCATATTCAGTTTCGAGATAGTTTTGACACTGATAAACAAACTAAATGACTTTAGAGTACCGCGAGATTCGTAGGTAGAATATAAATTCATTTTTTAATCGACGTTGTCCTTGGCGTCGCCGTCGTGGTTTCTTAAACTCCCTAATGTTACATGGTTAGCAGGGGACGTTAAAGAACCCACTGACACTTATCGAAAAGAGTAGGGCACGTAGTTCCCGGTGTTGTGGTCTGGCCTTGTCTCATGGGTTGGTGCTTTACATAGGGATAACCTCATTGCACCTTTCCCCCTTGGACAGAGTTGTCCAAGAAAAAAATTGCTATGACTATGAAAACGAGATTTGGGCCTTCACTTGGACTGGGAATCACAAACGAAAAAATGGACTGGATCTGCGATTTGGGAGAATGGGCTGGGGAATGGGATTTATAACCTTCCCACCTCTCCCCTGCCCCCTTCAGGACCATCAGTGACAGCTTCATTTGGTTTCACTTTGAGACCAAATAACACCAACGTTTGTCGTTTGAGTGAATGTTCAATCTGTATTAATACTGGTGCTGCTGCTATACCCAAATATAATACAATGAAATGATGACTTTCTTAACTTCTGTCTAGTTCTAACAGATTACCTAGAGGCACAGAGGGCTCTTATAACAGATTTGAGGGTCGTTAACATGACGACAGAAAGCGCAGACATTGCCTATCACCTGAATCTGACAGAATCAGCGCGAAGGCGACCTGACCTGGAGGAGGGTGATGTAATTGCCTTCTTGGGAAATGCTAAAACCGGCCAAACCGAGATAGAGAAACTGTCACAAGAAAATTCAGGACGAGCTGTGATGGCCGGCGTTATTAGCCGATCAGCTTACATATATGCTCATGCACCTCGCCATGACGTCGAAAAAGGTAAAGTGAGGAAGAAATCTAGTCCTTTGCTCCTTTACAGACAGTGTTTGGGGATGAAGCATCGGTGAGAACAATAGTGGCATCTTGATATTTTTGCCTCCAGTGTGATGCACTGGTGGTGGTTAGTCCGATCAACATATGGACTTAGAGGTCCTAATCATTGGTCCTTTTCAATGTTGTGTTTTAAAGGTAAATAATAAGAGGCCGTTGCGTCTCCCTCCACACCCAGGTCTATAAATTAGCAGCGAACAATATGCAGTTGTTAGGTTACCCTTACAAATGCTGTCAGTGATTTACCTGCAATGTATAGGACACAAGCAATACTACCGAGGTTGCATCATATTGCATAAATATAAGGCATCGATGACCAGCCTGGCTACTTCCTTTCATCCCTACCCTTCAGCTAGGAAAAGAACTCGGCGGCCTAAAACAAGCTATGGAAATAAAGACGTAATACATCCAATCTGGGATGGGCTTTACAAAACGTTTGCCCTTTTAAGTTGTGTAAACTTGTCAAAGAAAACAGCACTAAGACCTTCCTAGTATTGCGGTACTATTGAATGTCTGGTTGATCATCCTGAATGTTTATAATTATATATCATTTGAAGGCACGACGGAGACGGTATGTGTTATCGGCCTTGTTAAGGTGAAAGTACTCGGCACGGTCCAAAATGGTGAGCGTGTATACGCGGCAGTACACCAGCCGGGTGTTGCCATTCCGGAGACGCAGATTCCTTTACGAGCAATGGCCGATCGCACCCCAACGTTACTGGGTCAAGCCCTGGAGAGCAAGACGAGCTCTAAACAAGACAGCGTTCACTTGGTTCATTGCTTTGTATCGATAGTGCTCGGCATACAGTCCGGACAGCTCGCTAATGCCATTAACGACCTTCAAGAAAGGATGCAGGGAAGATTTGAGGATATCATGGTAATGAACAGGTCAAAGTGGCTTAAAGGTGAGGAGCGGTTTGTTTCAGTACCTTTTTCAACGTACAGTCTCGTTGTGCTTTGAAGTGGCAGCTATGAACAGCTTTGTTTTCTGGTTAGGGCATATCAGCATGGCATAACCAGACCTTAGGGACTCACTTGTCGACACTCAGTGGCTATGCTATGTTTATGAGTCGTAGCAAGGACGAATAGCTGTTTATCCCTGCACTCCACAGGGAATAATTAGAACATGCGACGGAAAGGCATCCCATCCAGGGGGAACTAATATTTCTTCTTGCTACAGAGATCGAGTTAAACACCGACGAGATTGTTGAGGGCTGCAAAAGTGTGATCATTTTGGGCTGCCAGTGTAGACTACTAGTAGTCCCTCTCTCCCTTAGTCCGTCGTGCGTGACGTACGTGAAAGAAACCCCTCGAGGAAAAAATGGCCGAGCGAAATCCTTGCAATTGTTTCCTCGAGGCCTTCTTTCGCGTTACGCTCGACGGACCAGGTAAAAGAGTAACTACTTGTAGTCTACTGCCGGAGGTATAATTTACTGATATCCAGGATGTGTCTATGTGAATTTTAGGTCTGAGGTGGAAGTTGGTAATATTTCTTGTGGTCCTCGGATTGTTTATTGCTCTGATGTACGAGTTCCTGGCTCCAGGCACTTGGTACCAGTACCAGCTCTGTAAACGAGGAAGCATCAAGGGTCATACAGCTACTTTCTCATTCACGACACATGACATCCAAGTATGTATAGCGCCAGATAACGGTGCTCAGACTTAGGGTAAAGTAATTTTCATAAAACAATTAAGTTAATATCCTATCTGAATCCGTAAGAGAGGTCTCAGAAACTTAGACTTTTCTCTTCTTTTCATATGATTGAAGTTTGTGGAAGTCTATCAGTTCTTAATCAAGCGACTCAAGTCATTCTCTAGTGTGGGAGCTCATTATTTCAATCCTGAACTATGTGAATAGAAAGTTTGTGGAAGGCCATTCTTAATCAACCGACTCGCCGGGTCATTTTTTAGTATGCGAATTCTTCATTTCAATTCTTCATTTCAATCCTGAACCACGTGGATAAAAATTCCAGAATTTTGAATCGCCTTCTAGGCTCGAGCCGCGGAGGTATATAGAGAAAGAAATATATCTCTCAGCCTAAATGTAATTATATTTATGTCTTATAAGGCTTAAACCTCCGTATCGAATTAGAATTTTGATCAGCGTTTTGAAAGAAAGTCTGTAAGGTGAATAGCACCCAAGCTCGCTTTTGAGAGCACGCAAAGTCTGGGAATCATCGAGGTGACGTAACATGAGTAGACGTAAGAACGGATGTTTTTATGTTTGTGTTTTTCGATCATAACATTTCAGACTCCCACTATACACGGGATTGAATTCACCTGGGAAAGAGTGAAGAAAAAACTTGACCTTGACGGCTGTGATCCTTCAAACGCTACAGGTATAGTTACGACTTTCCATACACACTTAGAGCAAAGTAAAACGGAATCCAATCGTCACGCAGCGTTCAAGGATAATGCAACATTGAGAGGCAGAAAGGCAGAACAAGAGCTACAACAGATTCAGAGGAAACCCTGTTTTCAGTGGTTCTTTTGCTGTTACTGCAAAGTGTTGCAACATGCAGTCTCCACAAGATATCAGTGGAAAAATCTTCCCTGTATTCTAAATAAGACCACAGTCAGTCCTTCGTTAAATATACTGAGACAGACGAACAAACGAACAGACAGACAGATAGATTGACAGACACACACACACACCCAGTGCGGAAAGGTAAGCTGAAAGACGGACGACACGCGCACGGAAAGACGGACGACAGAGCAGGCAGACGGACGCATTGACGAGCGTCCGGACGGACGGACGTATAGACAGACACATGCAGACAGGACAAAATTCGAATATCATTCCTGTTTGGAAGTGTAATTTGCGTGCCTCTTGCTGTCTTTCCAGATGTCCATTATTACCTCAATTTGGATCGATGCGCCTATGGTGAACGGATCGTTTTGGATCACAAGCCACCAATACGTGGACCAGAGGTTTTTGCAGTCAACTCAACTTGCTCGGGAGTATTTTACCTGCACATAAACAATTGGTTACAATACGTCTCGGCGGTACACATCACGTGCGAGCCACCATATTTCTGAACCCGTTTGGTGATGGAGATCATTTAGTGGGTTACAGTCGTGTAATAGCAAATAGCGCTGCTTTGATATTAGCATACTAAGTAAAACAAGCGCGGGGCCTCAGGGGATACTGGTATAATTTACCAGTGACCTAATGGGATCCAGTCGTGACTCTAAAGGTGCTTAAGAGCGTTCCGGCGAGGACCCGAAGTTGCCAGAAGAAAATCAAAATGCAACATAGGCAAGGAGAAATATGTTTCTGGATAATGTACTTCCCAACCGAACTCTAGCAATGACTAACCAGGGATTTAGCGCCCACCCAGAATGCCTTTTTATACGAAAATTGCATTTTCGACACTAATTCCGTTAGGGAGTTGACTTTGAAAAACAATCAGTCGTTTTCTTCAAATAGGCAAAGAGCATCATATGAGAAAAGACAAAAACCTTCCGGCACGGGAGGGGAGGGAGCATTCATGTAGAGAAAAATATGGTCATAAAAGTTGAACCCCACTTTGTATGTAAAAGTAAACTGAGTCAGAAGTAAGAGTTAACGGACTTAGCTGGAATCAAGATCCTCGTAAGGGGGCACATTAAGTTTCAGATCTAAAAGTTTGGCCTCTTTCGTTAATTAGGGACTATAAAGTTCTTGTTTTAGGCAATTTTGGACATTTTGGTGTATAGTGGCATATAGCGTGAAATCGGAGTGTCGTTGTATGTAAGACTATTTCAAATCTAACTCGCTTATCAGACGAAGTTTTTGTTCCCTGTTTTTATGAAGGACGATAATTTTAGGAATACTTCTAGAAACCGTGTTTCCTACACGTTTTGTTTTTATTTAATGAAGAATATAAAGGCAGAAACCGACACAACGTAGAACGTTTACTATATTTCGGCTGGCCAAACCAGCCTTCTTCAGGTACAATGGACATTTTGCATCGGGACGTGTTTTCTATGTAGCATATTACCGGAAATACGTAAAAATAATTGACAGTGTAAAGTACAGATAAACGTAAGGTGAAATAAAATAATAAATAAACAAAATAAAGTAAAAGGAAACGATTAAAATGTTTCTTCACGGATGTTCAGACCATCAGGAACAATTGTTCTGCCTTTTTGAATTAAAAAAAGCCTCCCTGTCCTTACGAATGGAGTCTAGGTCAGAAAAGATTTTTTCGATGGGTACTAATTGCATGCCGTTAGCAGTGTGGTTAGTAGAGGACAGGAAATGTTCTGCGGCTGTAGTAGGTTTAGATTTGGTTATCTAAGGTACGGCGGTACGGCGGTGTTCATTAAATCGGTCTTTTAAACGTCATTTCGTTTCTCCTATGTATTGTAAATTACAGCGGTTACATTGAATTATGTAGATGAGGCTCTTAGTGTCACAGGTAAGGTTAGATTTTATGGGGCGCGTTTCACCGGTGGAAAAGAAAGTATATGGTTACGGCTGTAAGCTCGTCTGTAACCTCGTCTGTAACCTTGGCTGTAACCAGGCTTGGAGCAGTTTCCAGCACTTTTCTAACAGCTATTCTTCGAAAGATGAATACTCTTACTGTTTAACAAGTGATGCTACAGTAATGGTATCATACTAATTCCCAATCATTGGTACACAAGTTGCAATCATCTATTTTACATAACAGGTTACCATAGCAACAATATAACCTGCTAAAAACACCCTTAATTTTAGCTTTAAGCGCTTGTAACTGAAAAACGAGTTAGGTGGCCCCTATTTTTTGTCATCGAATTATGATAAGCATGATAAGATGCAACTTTTTGCTAAATACAAAAATTTAAATTTTCGAAAATTTAAGGTGGCTCTGAACCCACTCCACATAGCTTTTTTAAACTTTGCAAAAAGTTGCATCTTATCAGACTTATCATAATTCGATAATAAAAAATAGTGATCACCGAGCTCGTTATTAAGTTATAAGCGCTCAAAGCTAGCATTAAGGGTGTTTTTAGCAGGTCATATGGTAGTTGCTATGGCAACCTATTGTTCCACAAATTTGACAGCAACTTGCTCACCAATGATTGGGCAGTCTTTTGATACCATGATTTTGGCATCAACCGATACAGAGTGGTTATAATGACCCATCAAAGTCTACGTCTTGGAAAGTGCTGGAAACTGTTTAGAGCCACCTTAAACAGTTTTGAGTAGAACATAGTGTCAAAGCGCAACATTGTTGTAGGAAGAATAAAATACTTTTTCACTACTGACTGGTAAATTGAACCTCAAATTCTAACCCAAATCGCCCACGGCAAGCGAGTCAGGCATAGCGGGATCTGTGGACGAAAAATTAAAGATTATGCCTTTTAGGGCCTGCTATTGGAAAGTTGTACACTGAAACATCGTCAAGAAATAGAGTAACAATGAGACATTTCCACAACTGATCAAATTCCACACTTTCTTTACTGCAACAGAAACTATATCTCTCGAGATATCAGTGCACGATAGGCGAATTCAGCAGAAGGAGGATTGTGAGTCTGATCCATTCCATTTGCAATGTTTTCGCTCTCTCTTAGTCCTTTTTGGGGGAAACCGAGTTTCACACAATGAACTCATACTAAGGTACCGGCAGTTGGTAAAATTAGTTTTTAAAGAGACTGATTGTGCTGCGTGAAGTCTCATTCCATAATTACAATCGAAGAACAGAAGTGCACACAGTACGGAGACGGCACTGTTGAAAATTGTTAACGACATTCTACTAAATATGAATAGCCAACATGTGTCTTTGCTAGTTCTCCTAGACTTACGTGCCGCATTTGACACCGTGGACCATAATATCCTTCTTCGCCGTCTAGAGACCTCATTTGTCGTCACCGGCGATGCTTTCAAATGGTTGGACTCTTATTTGTCTGGTCGGACCCAACGCGTCATTGTCGACGCAAAACTGTCAGAGAGATGCCATCTGTCGTTTGGTGTGTCACAGGGATCGTCTCTCGGTCCTCTTCTTTTTAATTTCTGTTTATGCTAGCAAGCTCTTTGAAGTAATAAAGACTCAGCTGCCCCATGCCCATGCATACGCTGACAACACCCAATTATACCTCTCGTTCAAACCAGATAGTGCGGTCGGTGAGACGGAGGCCTGGTGTGTCATGGAGCAGTGCATCAGGGCCGTGAGGGCGTGGATGGTTGTTGATAAGCTCAAGCTTAACGAAGAATAGACGGAGTTCATGCTAATCGGGACTCACCAACAGTTCTCCAAAGTACGAGCTGATAGTCTCTTAGTTACCGAAACTGTCGTATCGTCTGTAAGCGAAGCTAGAAATCTAGGTGTCTGGTTCGACTTAGATCACTGCAACTCAGTTCTGTATGGTATACCAACTATCCACACGAATAAACTACAGCTCGTACGTACAAAACGCAGCCGCGAGACTCACACATCACTCCAATCATGGTAGACCTCCATTGGCTGCCTGTAAAATTTAGCATAATTTTTAAAGTTATTTTATTTATTTTTAAGGCTGTGCATGGTATTGCACCAACATGTATGACTAGCCTTTTATCTTCTAAACAATCTAGGTATAATCTTACACTTTAACAAGGCCCGAAATCAAATCGGCCAAGACGACTGGTGACAGAGCCTTCGCGGTTGCTGCTCCAGTCTTATGGAATGCATTACCGCCCAGTCTTTGGGCTATTGATAACATCACTTCATTTAAAAAACTAATAAAGACGCATCTTTTTAGGAAAGGATATTTTTATCTATTTCCTTATTTATTCGTCTATTATTACTACATACTATATATAATCAATTTTTCGTTCATTTTCTATTGTTAGTTAGCAACACTATTAGTTGCCCTTTCAATTATAAAAGTTTTATATTAATTTAAATAACAGCATCATTAGTTAGCCTTCATTTTACCAATTTGTAAAGCGCGTTAGATCATATACCTAGTAATGAACTTCGCGCTATAGAAATAATAAAATTTTTATTATTATTATTAAGTCAATAACGTAGTAATCGTCGTAGCGCAGTAAAAAAACAAAGAGTATTTCTTGAAAAAATGTGTCACTTTATTTTTTCCAGACATGCTCAACCAGCAAGTATGTATTTAATAAACGGCATTATACATCAATAAGTTACAGTGCAGGCAAAACTAATTTTGTTAAATAAATCTTTAAGCTTTTTTACACGATCTGAAAAAAAAATTATCACGCAGTTTTCTCCATTCCATAATCTATTCTGGTTTCCATAAAAATATACATATGATATAAAGGACCAGCCTTCTTTTTATTTCTTCTTTACTTTTTCAACTCTCTTAGCTTTCACAATCAAAGAAAAGTTTAACGACTTGAAGCGAGATCAACTCTCGATGTTCGACTGAGCCAACTGTCATTGATTCCTGTGGCCAGCAAACGTGCTGAGCAACATGGCATACATCATGTTAATAATGGTAAAATTGGATCTTAGGAAAGTAATCATCGAGCTGTGATCTGATTGGACAGTAAGAACCAGTTAATGGAGTTCTTACACTTGTATTCCTAGGACCGCATGTTTTATGAAAGTTGTTAAGTCTTACAAATACTTCATATATATATTCCCCTCCTTATACAGTGCATATATTTGGATTGAACTGCCAATTGCGCATTTAAAGTATAGTGTTGAATGGATAGCAGAATGTATTCTTCAAACTTAGAAAGTTATATGATAACAATAATCACTTTAAAAACTTCAACCCTTTAGTACTCAGGTCGATGTTAAAATTCTCATAACTTTTATTTTGAAACTTTTCACACTTCTCGTCGGGAGAACTCACTTTGAAATCAAGAAACCTTTCCTGAGGTTATCAGGTCGCTTACTCTCTTACACTTGTGGTAAAAAGGTCAAAATAACTTTGCAATGAATCACTGTTGGATGTTTAGGGATACAAAAATCACCTACCCTGGAAATTTTAAGGTATAATTATTTTATAAATAAAATGCTGAACATATTCCAATTACTGAAAACGGATTCAAGAATCGAATGTCGTTCGAGTCCCCAGAGCCAGCCAGCTCTTCCTGTAAGCCAGCGAGGCATTGATAGTTCGAAAGTCACGTGTTGGAAGAGCGACCTCTTCCTCGGGCCAAGGCCCCGCAGGCCAAGACAGACGGGCGGCATTGGGGACGATAATAAAGCACGGACGTATAAAAGAAACTAGCGAAATCCAAAGACTAAAACATAGATAATGGCGCAAACTCAAATGATATGAATACAAAGTTACCTAACAAGTATGCTTGGTCCAGCCATGGCATTGCGTAAGGTAAATGTTATAAAACAACAACGTCATTAAATAATTCTGTACTATCTTTGAAAACATGTTCTTTGTTTCCTTTCTTGATAAATGTTCCTCTTTTCTTTCAATGCTTCTACAAAGCTTCTTGTTTGCAGCAATCGGGCCTCATTTCTCGTGAAATTAAAGCTGGACTATATGACATTTCACTTTGAATGCAACCGTCGTTTAAGTTGGACTTTAAAGCGAAACTGTCACGTCTCGCAACAATGCAAACTCTAAAGACCTCTACAAATCCTGGTAATGTATCTTCTGTCAGGGATGGGCTGTACACACAATGTCCCTGCCGCTTTCATACGGGGACCAATCTTCCGCATGAAAATAAACAGTCGTGCAGTTTTGATCGACAGCCACTATTTCTGCACCTCGCACCATCTCTTTGTTGTCCAACGGTGAACCGACATGTCGAATCCCGCCATAAGCACAACGGTCCAGATTTAGATAATAGTGCGCGTCTGAAGATAAAAAAAATCAAATTAAAAGCAGAACTGACCGCTGCAATTTAATCACATGTGTGGCCTTTTAGACAGACCTACGACAGTTGACAGTTGTGTTTATTTTTAATTAAATCAAAGTGGCCACGAGCCACTCAACTTGGAAAATGGATCGACTGAGCGAAAGAGGGACTAGTCTTGTGAGGAAATCGTTTCACCTCAACGTCGAATATAAAATAAAATAAGGACCTTAAGCAATGACGACGGCGACGCCAAGGACGACGCCTACAAAAACAGGGATTTATAATTTACCTTTGAATTTTGCAATTATCCACATCTGTTCAGTACGCCTATCGTTTTCAGAAGTTGCTCAAACTAAATATGTAACGCCAGCAGTCAATTCCAAACGAAAATGTAAAAAAATTAGCCGCTGTCGTTCACGTTCTTCAAAATATGCAGAACTTGGTCATTTCACGTTGTTGTTTTGCAGAGGACGGCAAAGAAATGTACAAAGCTTTATAACCAACGTGCCCAGCCGTTGCTTTGCTCATTAAACCTTTTGATTGATGGTTTCTCGTTGCCGTTGCTGTCGTGGTTTGCTTAAGGTCCCTAATAACTTGAACTTCGCTACGGCTTCGAAAACCTTAAACATTGGTCAGCGGATTACCAAAAAGTCCAGCAGGAAGCAAAGGAGCGAAGGAAGAATCGAGTGAATCTCCCGTCCATCCTTTTCCCTTGAAAAATGCTATTTTCTAAGTTAAAAACGACAGAAAAATTACGTATTGATTAGAAGTGACATGACGGTTTAGGTGGCTTTTAAAATAAGCTGCGTTTGCGATGGAGGTGGTTTTCGTTCCCGCACCTGTGTAGTTTATTCTGCCAAAGTCCAAATCCATTTTCTTCTTCAGCTTGGCCCAAGTAAACTCGATGCCATGTACACGAGGAATCTGTTCAAGAAAATGAGATTTGATAAAGTAATATACTAAGAAAAAATATATACTGTGTAGACAACTGTATGTGTTTATGGTTTCAAGGAATCTTTCGGCTTTCACTGGACGATCTTTTGGGGAGTAGAAGAAACTCGAGCAATATTTTGTATGATCAACTATTGTTTATATTTATAATTGTTCACATCATTAACTCATATCATTAACTCTATTTGAATTCCAAACACCTCAAATTCCGTCAAAAATACTCCGCTGCGCGACGTATTTTCAACTCTCTTCTCGGTGTTTGGATATCCCGATGAAACACTGCCTCTCGTGTTTGAAATAAAACATCAGAATTTACATTAAATTTGAATCAATTTAAATGAAGGCACAACGACCACAAGGATCTATTGTAACCAGGGCGGTAAAAGGCCTACAAGCGTCCTGATTGCAACATTACACTATACGCCACTTTAGAAACGAGAGGAAATCTGGGACGAGTCTCAACTCGCAGTCGCTTGTGGGATCGTTTCTGGGGATAATATAACTGTCGTCTTTTGATTTGTTCCCAGAAACGGTCCCACAAGCCAGTGCGAGATGAGACTTGCCACAGGTTTCTTCTCGTTTCAAAGTGGCGAATTTGAGTCGTCAGAACGTACGTAAGAGATGCAATACCTGAAAATCATTAGTAGTGAATGTGAACCACAAATCACTGTCATCAATGGATCCTTGGCGACATCTGTAGTAACGAAGCGCGGTGCCTGGGGCGAATAACTGATACAGCAAAACTGCTACCAATACCGCTAAGATGAAGCCCGCAAACAACCAGCGGCGAAAACCTGAAACGAGTGGTCAACAAAAAGTGTTTAGGTGAGATGGGTTGTCAATGAAACTAAAATCATGTTGCGTTACGACGGTGAATCATTCACAAATGGAATAAAGTAAACACCACTTTTAATTGATTTTAAATTGAGAATCATGCTTTATTCACCAGATTCCATGTTGCCGTGCTTCTGTTCAGTCATTGATCACAGATGACGTCAAAATGCGGCAAGAACAAAAAAGTGGCAAGCGGCGCGATAGCATAGAGAAAAAATAGTCGATGACTTCACCTATGAGTTTGTCCCCAATTGATCGTAGATAAGAACCAATCAAAATGCGAGAATAATTCGAGATATGATATAAATGAATTTCACAGATGAATGGGAACAAACTCGAAAATAGTCAACAAACATTCGTTGACGTCACCCTTGTGCTTGACGCCTCGTTCATTGAAACAAACATTTTGTTGAACACATTAAAGATTCATGCTAGTACCTCTCAAGCATTCCTTTTTGATCTGCTTCACTTCCGTTTGTACATCCTCCCTCACGTTTTTCCGCAAATCACTTACGGCGTTCGACACGTGACCAGACGAAATGCTCAACAAGATCGAGACGAAACACTGCACCAGGTTCACTTCGTCATCCTTGGCGTCCAGGCTTTCGACAGTTTGACCGAGCAGGACGAGGTCGCTGGACACAGCTGCACTGACACGACTTTGAGGTATCGCAGCTCCCGGATGTTCCAAAGAGGCGAAAATTCGTTCACCGTGTTTTACTGGGCCGAGAACTTTAACACCCACCATGCCAATTACACATACGAGGTCGTACAGAGCTGCAAGAAGAAAAGTTCCGAAATGAAATAAGACGATTTGCAAGTAAGATCAAACACTACTGAGGTTTTCAGGGCAGTTAACGTTTACTCAATCATAAATGGCGTATGAAGGATATCAGAAACATGGTACTTACTTAGTTAGAGTTGTGTTTGCGTCAACATAAAAATCACCCCACCAATCTTCAAACAATTCTCAAAGTACTTCAAATAATACATCACGAAAATCGAATTTCTTGATTACTTGGTGATGCCTGATGGCTGTCAAGGGAGACGACCAGAGGGCCACAGAGGGGAGGGGCCTAAACATGAACAAACATCATGCACTCCTATTTCAATCTGTACCTTTATTTTCGTCCTCTGCAGGAGTTTTGGCCTCAAGATACGCTGATCTGCTGATAACTCCCGCCATCGTAGCTTTTGAGGCATTAAAATGTGTCAGCTTCTCGATGTGGCTCTTGCCATCATGACCTTCAAAGACACCGACGATGTCACCTTCTTCAAGGGGAAGGTCATCATCAGCGGTGTCCAGTTTGAAGTTATAAGCAATGTCTCCTCTTTGTGTGACGACAGGCTTGGTCACCCTCAGTTCCTCGATGACGGCATATTTAGCTTCGAGACGATCTGTAATTACTTCGGATGCGCTGACGCCTGAGAAAAAGCAAGTCAACGTTTTAACCGTTTGGCATCAATGTTCAACTAAGATGATTCTAGTAAACTGCATCATCTCATTTTACGCTTATTCTTTTTTATTTGGAGGGGGGAGAGAGAACGACGTTTTCTGCGGGTTTTGTGAGGTGAAAAAGTACTTCAAACTTGAAATTCGCACTTGTTTTATTTTGCCCTATCCTCGTCATCAATTTTTCAGGGGGAAGATGATATATAGGCAAGGACAATATGATGTAATGTATCAAACACGAGCGACAGCATTTTTATCCGGTTATCCAAACGCCGAGAAGAGAGTGGAAAATACGTCACACAGCGGATCATTTTTTTTACGAAATTCGAGGTTTTTGGATAGCCGATGAAACACTGTCTCGAGTGTTTGATATATCTTCTCAATCGAAACAAAAACTAAGGAGAAAGCGGAGAAGTGACATCGTCAAAATCTATGCTAATTAAGACCGGGTATCCAAACGTCCTTCACGGTTGTGATTTTTTCTGTTTTAACTTGATGAATTATTAATGACTTTGAGAAATTAGAGAAAAAGAATGGAAACCTTGATTTTCTTGGGCATATACTGAAGATTCCAACTTCGGATTATCGTAGAGTTATTATAGTTCTCGCTTTGTCATCGACTCACAATTAAAGGCCAATGTCCTACCGCTAATAAAAAACATGATAAATGGGGTTGCTCATTTTTGCTTCTTTAAATGTGAAATGGAACAAAATGGTTGCGAAAAAAGTCATTCTTAAGCTGGTTAACTTGCTTGAAAACCGACATACAGAGTACGAGAACTTACTGTCACTGTTCACGCCACTGCTCAAACTTCCACCTGGACTGGAATCTAATCCTGAAAATTCAACAACAGAAGATAGTGGTTTAGGTGAGTAGTCGCTGTACCTTTCATATGTTTCTTACATTTGAGACTCGAAAAATATCATCGACAATGTCCAGTGTATGCATATTATGCCATGAACGAGGGGGATCTGGGTTAGAAACTGAGATCGAGAGAGCTCGGGGATGAGAGGCTCCCCCAGGCCACGCTCGGCTCGCTTCGTTTCGCTTTCGATTATGTTCTTTGCTCGATATCCCAAATGCAAGGCTCTCCACAGGCTACTTGAAGTGACTTAATGTGACCCTTTTACCCTTATACCTTCACAAAGGTTCAGCATAATGTAAGATAAAGCTTACTTTTGCGTTTCTTTCTGTTATTCTCTGGACTTGGCGTCCCACAGTAACCATTATCAACACTTCCGCATTCATCATCTGCGGAAAAACACCACAAATAAACGGTACTGAATATTAGTATGACAGCTACAAAAAAATTGTTTTAGTGAAAGCCTCGCACTTGATAACTGCATAGTTATCATAAATCAGAGGACGCAAGAAAGGGTCATCGACAAGGTATCTACTTTGGGCAATCTTATGCTTAAAAATGAAGCAACGCTAAATAAGAAGCAACAATTAAGAAAGCGCTTCTGCAATGGAAAAGCAAACAAAGCTGGAACCATTCGAAATATCGACTGTTAGTATATACCACACAAGTGAATAGTACTTTTCGCGCGCGCTGATTGGCTAGCTCGGAGGTGATTAGCCAAGTACTATTCACTTCCGAGCAGCCGAAGAAAAACAAAGTGGCTTTTGTCGCTATATTTTAACTAATGAAGTTACTCTTTGGGCTGCTAGTTATTCAGCTTGTGTGGTATATACTAAAACAATTATTCACCTCAGTGTCGGTGAAAGTGGTGGATATTTACCTCCACTTCGGTGAATAATTGTTAATTGTGTCATGATATTTCCTTCCACTAACCTTGGTCTGGCTTTGGGTTTTTTTTACTTTGTACTTGGAAATGTTTGCTGGTAAACTCCTTCGTCGTTCCATCCACAAAATGGAGCACGACAACCAAGCGGAAAATGTTTCTCTCCTCGCCTTTGACGCGTGAAAGTTCGTAAACCTTAATACCCTTCTGGGATGAATACACGGAGTCGAGATTAACGGAAAAGTTCATGGTGAATGGCTCTTTTCTGCTGTACACCGCGGGTTCCAGTTCAACGCGGCCGTTCAGGTCTTGTAGAATCCTTGCGGCCTCCGGACATCTTTCCACGAACGCACACACGCCCTGTAGAGAAACGAAACTGCATCAGTATACATTGACGCATACCAGCATATACTGATCCATGTAGTAAGGAAAGCAATACCACAGTAGAACCCAACCATATAATCAGCGCGTTATACCACCACTTCGTTCTTCACAGCCACTTTCTGCCGTTGGCCCGAAGAAAAACTCGGTCAGTTATTTATTAGTTACCCCGAAAATCGTTAGCTGTTCGTCAGCATTAGTGACTGTCTTTCCCTCTCTTTCTTTCTTTCTTTCTTTACTTAAGCGGAAGTAAACCAAGACAACACGAAGGAATAGTACTAGTTTATATAATACTCGTATTTTTGGTTAACTAAGCCTTTCCACGATACTCTTCAGCAATATGGCGGGCGAAGAAATCTGAACAAGCGGAAAGAAAACTAAAAACAAACTGTTAAATATCACGCGTGTTGGGAGACCAATTGTTTTTTTTAATCTATTTGTATTTCTTCCTCCGATTTCCCCTCCTCCAGTAACGTAAATAAAACTATAAGCACTAACCCGCGCTTTTACACTGCACGCTCCTGCAGATGCTACGCGGGAGTTTCTTTCCTAACTATTTAATCATTTACCTGAATTGGTTTTTGTGCCGTTGCGGTTAGGTGCACTTCAGCATTCAACAATCTCTGTTCTGAGCTGGCATTTCGTCGCATTTGTCCTTTCTCGTAGACATCTTTCAAATCTAAAACAGTCACATTGGCTTTGGAGTCCTCGGTATAACAGGGCCAGTCAAAGCCTGGAAAAACTGTCAAATAATATCAAAAGTCAGAATGTTTACTGAAACAAGATATATTAGGAAGGATAAGCAATCGTGGCAGCGATAGTCTATACCTGTTAAGTGTATCTATCATCAGTTACTGTACCATTTCGCGCTGAATATCTTAAAAGAGCGAATAATTCTAAAAAAATTGCGACAGTTAAGCTCTCGTGGCTCACTTTCCCCAAAATACGGAGAAATTGGTCGTCTCGTGCTATTGTTTCGCAGAGAACGGTTAAAAAATGTACCAAGATAATTTTATAACACACGTGCAGGACCTCTATCAATTCCGCTTTCAGCGCAAACCACGCAAACCAAGAGCTCTTCTCTCGACAGCTACCGAGTACCAAGTTCACTTTACTACTCTTACCAAAATTAGCCATTTTCTGTGGCGGGAGGACGTTCTGTGAGGACAGCAGTGAATTCTGTGGTAGTAACTTTTAAATAGCTACAACGCGATTTCTTGCGCACGTAGCACCTCTAGTGTGAAGTTCCTATCTGATGACATGTAGTCGTCATATGTCAGTTGGTCACGATTGATTGAAAGGAAGCTGCAACCGGATTGGTCAGTGCTAATTTTCCTTTTTAGCAAGACCTGTTAACGAAATATCAATTCTGTGACTGATTGACGTGTCAGTTGTGAGAGTTTAGAGGTGCATCAAAACTATATCACCACATTGGCGAGTTTCTCTACTTTCATCTTTCGTCTATTTGGCAAAGTGTTGTTCTTACGACGAAAAATAATACATTAATCAGGCTTGGAACTTCTTATGTTACTGTTAGAAGACGATCTGGTCAGATACGTGACACGCGCCGTTTTTTTTTTCGAGTAGAACGTGCGAGCTGTATTTGCCTTAATGAAAGTTTCAGACCACAACAAATACACTTGACGACAATGGACACTTAGTGTTCCCCTGACCTTCTAGCAAAGTTGGGTTTTGAAGACGGCAATTTAAACAGTCATTTCCTAAAAACCATGTAGGGCTCAGCCAATAACGAGACGTTGCAGGACAGGTGACGATTTCTAATTACGATTTTTTTAACGGAGAATCGGCGTTGCGGTTAAAAAACAATATCGTGTGATAAGGGGTGCCATTTTGTTGCGAACACATGCGGCAGATTTTAAACTGCTTTCAAAAACCTGCAACGTACACTGTTGTCAAAATCGGCTTTGCCGCAACAAGTTTTTTCACTCTCCTCAATAGTCTAGTCAGCGTAAGTAAAACCTCATATCACATGTCATACGCTTGCATCACATGAACATACTTGGCAAAGATTAATACTTACCAGTATTGAATATTTGATCATGAAATAATGATATGCAACAACGAGAAAAATCAAACAGAGTTTGGTTAGAATCAAGGGCCTAAGTGACGTAAATAAAGAACTCTGACAACATTTTTTCGTAACAAAACAACAAATTTAAAAAGTAAAATTAAACAAAAAGAGTGAAAAAAGTGAAGGAAACAATTACTTTGGGCTTGGATCCGAATCGGAAAATTACTGAATTCGTGATAGCGATAACGATAGCGATAACCTTCAGAGGACGAAATGTTTCCGTTGTCGATAAATGATTTCTTTTCCGGCCAAAGTTACACGATATACAAAAGATTTATGTATTCTTTTTCGTGAGCTAAAATGATTGTTACGATCGCGATGCTATGGATTCCTGGAAATGACAGCAATCAAGCCACAGAAAGGGGTTTCTAGTACAAGGAAGAACACCCTCCAACCATCGCTATCCAAACCCGGGGGAATTTTTCCCTTCTCTCCTCAAAAAAACAAAAAACAAAAAACAGAAACACGGAAACCACGTTTAACAAAGCACTAGGCTTGCGAATGCAGTCGCACCACAACTACATCCACGTTCTAGGGGGAGTGATGAGAGGCGGTTTGGTTACGCCCTATTCCAACCTCTCTGTATCTTTGTGGTAGTTTTTTTTCCCGTGTTCTTCTATCACATCAAACCATTTTTTGAAGTAGTTTTTCTCACCACAGAATCATCCAAAAATAGCGTGACGAAACCCAACGAGTGTAAGGCAACGTGTTCAGAATTTCAATGACTACACGTTCAATTTCAAGATTGCATGAGAATAATACATACATGAGCTCACTTAAGTTTGGCGATAATTTTT
Source organism: Micromussa lordhowensis (assembly GCA_964020085.1). Classification (NCBI taxonomy): domain Eukaryota; kingdom Metazoa; phylum Cnidaria; class Anthozoa; order Scleractinia; family Lobophylliidae; genus Micromussa; species Micromussa lordhowensis. Next base: position 16,943,196 of record OZ026597.1, on the reverse strand, counting down.
TTCCTGAATTGATGTGGCTGAATTACTTTCTAGTCACGTATACTATAAAAAGTATTGGAGCTATTGAAACATAACAAGAAATTAATTCACGACGCTCTGTGCATGAAACGTAATTGGGAGATACCGAGTCGCAAACGCACTCGTTTTCTTATCCTTGAGGGAAAACATTAATAACTCCAGGCCTTGATAAACTTCTCACTAAGAGTAACTGTAATTTCATCTTATCCATTGCAATCTTCCGTTCTTATTAATTTACCAGTGTAAAGTCTGTAAAAGTTGACAAAGGAAATGAGAAACTTAATTTAGGAACTCGGCACATTGTCGGAAATGAGTTTAACATTATTAATTTTTTGACCAATTCTTTGAGAGGAATATGGATGATTCGAATTTAATTAGTAACGATATGATCAACGCGACTCAACTCGAGTAATGTTTTGAATGTTATATGACATGATTTTCAAATGCAAATAACACGTCGTCAACTTTGCACATTAAAATGTCCACATTTGCATCAAGTAATATTCAGGAAAATAAACTTCGCCAGACGCAAGACTTGTTAGCTGCCTGATATATTTCCTGATATATATAATTAAGCGTACAAATGGCACACTGATGGCTTAGAGCGAAATTTCACAAAGTAAGGAACAATGATCAAGGACGCGATGAAATTGACAACTTCTGCCCAAGGTCAACAATACAACCAGACGGATATATTAATCCAAACTGAGTAATAACACTGCTCGTGGTGACCGTCTTATGATGTTAGTTCCTAACCAAGTACATCAACCGACCTACTTACATAACAAATACTAAAAAAACTAACTAATATTTCTTTCTTTTTGAAAACCGTTTTCACAAAGAGGGAAGCATTGTGGATGTAAAAACACCGCAATAATTAGTGAATTGAAAAGTCGTAATTTTCTAACACTCTACTGACGGAACAAAATGTCATCGTTTGAGAGAGTGGAAATTTAAACAACAACGTTCAAATCTCACTTGAATTAAAATCGCAAGTTATTGTATTTATTATTATCTGACATCATGCCGCTGCGGGTTGCAGTGGCAGAAACGGCAGATGTAAATGACTAAATATAAGAAAAGAACTTGTCACAACTTGAAGGAAAACGACAGATACTGAGCACTGTTCCATCATTTTCCTGTAGTATTAATCCGGGTATTAATTGGAGATGTGTGCATTTGAAACCCACATTATACTCACGCGCTCTTCGATCGCTTTTACAAAGGTTTCATATCCTGATAATAAATGAGTTGCTGGATTGTTTTAAACTCTGTTATAGAGATCTTACATTTCGTATCGTTAAACAGCGTACATACCTTGCTCTGTGGACGTTGGAAGAAACGCTGGATCAAGGAAACCTTGTTTAGAGTCGTCCAAAATATCTTTGATATCTATGCAGTCCAAATTGACCGCTTGCCCGTTGATGTTCAACACTTGGTTAGCGAACAGATCGCTCATTTCCATACTCATAATGTTCTCCAGTGTGATTACGTTGAAGAAATGTTGTATTCAATTATATATGAGAACAAAAATGGGAATCCAAAAGCTTGAAGACGCTGTATATCGTAACGATGAAATATAATATTTGTGTTCGTTCCTGTTCGCTCGAAACTTGGATCCTCAGACACGCAACTTGCGTAATATTGAAGATTCCTCCGCTAATTATGATGAATCCGCAAAACGGTGATTTAAAAGACACACTTAAAAAAAGTGACTTCAATACAGTCAGCAACTATCTGTGTTCACGAATGAGTCAACTGAAAACAGGAAGTTTTTACGAGGTACAAACCTTTATCTGTTCCAAGTGACCTGGATGAAAATACCTTGCATTGTGTGGTTAATGTCATAAAATGTTCAACCAACCGTGAAACTTCCGGTCGATGGACAAGGAAATTACCATAACACTCCACGGTTTTCGTGCGTAAAATACTCTAGCAACCTAGATCGGAGCTTCCACGTAACCGAAAAAATACTTTTTGCACAGATACTGGTTTTTCCACCCATGAAAAAAGCGCTCCTATAAAACTGATATACGCTTAGCAACTGTTGAATAAACAAGAGGTGACGTAAAATGACCATACAAGGTCAGTAAAGGAAGCGATTGCGACGTCAATGGACTCTATTTCAAAAACAAATTTCAAAATTTCAAAACCTCCCGTCACATGATTTAATAGATTGCCAGATGGAAATCCTGCTTTAGTATTGATAATGCACCAAGAAACGTTTAAAATTTACAACTCTATAAGCACCGTTTCTATATTACCGACTTTATTCACGCGACATTAATAGAACTAATCGGTTTGTTGTACTTCGGTCCATGACGTAATCATTGTACACTAAACTCCCGGATGAGATATTGTCTGCGCACTGGATGAACGTGACTTGGAGTGCATGAGTTAACTCACGCGCTCACGTCAACACATCGAGTGTGCTCCACTGGGTGTGATATGCTCCTGGCTCCACAAAATATACTGGCAACCTCTGGCCTCTGACAGTTTGAACTTTTTGTTTAACAACACGAATTTGACTAACAAAGTTAAAGCTCCCACGCTTAAAAACCCTCCTATTTCTTATTTTAGAACGAAAGTGAGCAATATTAAAATCGATCGACGTTTCATTGACTCCATGTCAAGATCGAACTGCATGACAGAATTGATTATATGCAGGAAAAATGGCGAACAAATAATAACAAACAAAAAATGTAAATCCTTCTCTTGAGCTTGGTAGCAAATTTCTCTTGTCAAGTAGTACAATAACGCTACGAAAATAATTGTTCGTATTCGTTTAATCAAGCATGCACTTGACTAGCTTAGCCTACGCTCAGACAACTTGAAAAAAAACAAAAGAGTCTCTCTGCACACGTGTTTAATAGCACCTCATTTGTTTACACGATATAAATGAATAAGCACGTTCGACAAAAAACAAATTCTCTTCGCACTGAGCAAACCACTTTTCCGGGTGGTTAGCAATGTGCGAAAATTAACTCGCCTCCAAACCATTCACCATAACAAGAATTCATATGACCATTATGACCCAACAGTTTTCACGAACGGCGTACCGTACTTTGTATTTCCAGATTTCGAAAGACGTGACCAAAGCGTGGTTTATTGTGACAATAGTCACTACACGCCCTTCCTGGACTATCATTTAACATTTATATTTCCTGAAATTCTCAGTAATTCATTCAAGAAAACGGAAGGAACATCATTCCAATCTCCTAATTTGCACCACAAGATAGTTTACGTAACGGTCATGTGGTTCGAGCCTTCTTTGGATCATCGAGGGTTCGTTCCTAACAAGATTGCGTGACCAGTCACGTACGTAACCAAGGAACCTGATCTATGAGCGTTTCTGACTCCACAAGCAAAATCACAACGGTGTTATCGCTTGGTTACGGTCACAACCAAGCATTTTAACTGCATTTAATCTAAAACATCTAACACGAAAGCTGATGACAGAGGAAAACAATTTTCCAGAGTTTTCCCGCGTTCTCTGGTTGTCATTGGGGACAAAATGCGGTCAATTGTGAATTTGACATATATCGAACAAGATTTCCTGCCTCCTCAAAGAGAACAAAATAATGCTATTATAGACTATTTAAACAGGAACACATAAAACATTCCAGCTTAACCACATATTTACCGCAAAATAGAGTACGTGATATGGCTACCGGTGGTTACAAAATAAAAAACGTATGCTAATTCATTACGATGAGCCATTCCACCGACGAACAAAACGTATTTTCTAAGGTGCGCAACTGTTAGGCATTTGCGATTTTGACTCAGTTTCGCCCAAATGGAAAGGTCAATGCAAAATAGAACTGTTTTGTCATCTTTGGCGCCCTCGAGGGCTGGTGAATAATAAGATAAAGACAACAAAACATCTTGTAAGACAGGAACTATATGCTCTGTCTGTCTGGTTGTCTAGTTGTCTGTGTCTGTTTTCTGTCCAGGTTGTGGGGAGAGGTTCGCCTTTTCATTCCTGAGAGTAATGTCTCGGCCTACGATTTAGAATACGGAACTTCCTTATGGAAGCGGGAAGGACCAACAAACGAACAAGAAAAAAATATGTATGGTAGAATTGAGAAGTGGAAGAATGACAAGTTAGATAAGAAAAAATAGGTAAAAACAAGGCAAAATAAGTAGGTGTGCCAAGAAGAACCCGAAGGAAGTGAAGAGCTCGGAATTAGAGAATAACTAAGTATTTTTTAGACCAGATCAAGATGTCTTTCTTACAAATTGCTTTATTCATCACATTTCTATAGTAACACTGAAATCACAGGGCCGATCCGTGTTTTTTCGTTTAACATTACAAGGTAACTTCTAACTACATACTTAAGTTTTAAATTACACAGCTATCGGCTCGATCTTACAACAAACTATCAATAGAAAACACTACGCCGAGGGCTTTCTCCATTGCACAGAAGTAGGAAGGTAACAAATTGGTGGTGTCAAGGCACAGGCAAACGACACGCGATACAGTCAGGCACACAAGCAACTAGTTCCTAGTCACGTGAAGTACCAGCTTTAAAACAGGAAGGAACAGGGAGTAGGCCGAGCTAAGGTGGGCGACAAAACAGCTTTATCGTTCAGTCAACTGTGCTTCGTTATGAAATAGCAATTTCAAAAATTGTGCCACATCCGTGTGATTCCACACTTGACGAAATTACAAAAAAATTGTCTTATACGCGTGTGCGTAAAAAAGAACAGTAGTCTTACACAATTCTAACCCTGCCTCCCATCTCTTATCCGCCATTTTTTTCCTGCCGTGTGCGGCTCGAGCAAGTAATTCAATTTGGGATTTCGGAGTACATTTTGCACTGATCTGTATTGTGTTAATTTAAAATTCGTCCTCACTGTCCCTGATTCGTTCTTTGGCGAGGTAGGCAAACTTTTCTAGCACTTGATCGATGGTTTTCTCTCCATGAACTTTGTTGTCGCGCGTACGAACGTTGACCGTGTTGGAAATTTCTTCTTTTTCGCCAACAACTGAAAGAAATGTGACGAAACATTTATCAAACACAATCCTCGGAGTTCAAAAGTAGTTAAACCAAAACAGACATTTAGCAAAAGAAAGGCGGCGTCTATTTTTGCTATTTGCTGTTAAATCTTAGGAATCAGGGAAGAGTTGTGTTACTGAAATGAGCTCAAAGGGCATTTGGAGATCCGCCATTTTGGAAACTAATTACCTGCTCCGAAATCGGCGCACGGCGGCGAGTTTCCAGTTTATTTTACACGAGTGAGGATTAATTTGCCGTACGATTTCTCTATTAACTATGGTTTGATTGAAGTTTAATATACAAAACATCGCTTGAATTGTGTTCGAATCTTTGGTGAGCGTCCAATTGCAGGTCTTATCTTCCTATCGTCGCCAAGTTACACGCAGTAATAATATTTGAGCGACAAAACAGCAAAACCTACCAAATATAAAGTTGTACTGAGCAAGTTGTGCGTTTCTTATCTTCTTGTTGAGCGTGGTACCGTGATCAAGATCTACATCGGTCAGATAACCTGCACTAAACACGGTCTTCTTGACCTGCAAGAGAACAAGGCAACACTCAGCACTGATAACTGATATCTTTCAGAAGATAACGGACATATGCTTCGAATCTTTCCAGTTCAAGTTCATAGCACTTAGGACGCATTGCTTGATCAAAGGAAGAATTAAAACTTGAACTTGGAGAGAAAATCAATGTGACGCGAAATTCAAGGTAGAGTTGTTTCTCACCCTGCAAAACCACTCACTTTTTCAAATGACTCAAAACACGTGCTCACACGTCAGGCCTTTGTCTGAAAATCCCTTCTTTGTCTTGTTAGTATGTAAAAGAAGATAAAGAACAAGAACGCGATCTCCCCAAACGCGCAAGAAGCGTCTAGACGCGTGTGGCGTGCTATAGACAAAGACCGGACAAGTTGTGTTAGCATTAAAAGATTAAAAAGAACAAGAACGCGATCTCAGCAAGCACGTACGAAGCGTCTAGATGTGCGTCACGTGTTGTGCTCAAAAAAAGACCGGACAGGTTGTCTAAGTATTCAGAAAATCAAAAAGAACGAGAACGTGATCTCTCACACGCCAACGAAGCATCTGGACGCGCGTGGCGTGTAGTAGCGTTCCACGTTTTTCGCATCCGAAACACGTAACTTAAGAACACAGTAAATTTCCGCAGTGAGGCTGCTGGTGCAAATAAAATTAAATTCCATACCCAACTTCTAATAAAACAAACGATGCTTACTTTGATTGCATACTCTTCATATTTAGGAGAGACGGGAATCACAATGGCTTGAGTTGGTGACACCCAGAATGGCCTGTAATTCAAACATAAAAATACTGTAAATCATTGAGGCGCTTACTTCAAATTTAGGACAAGACAGGGGGGGGGGGGGTTGCTTATTCGAGGGTGGGCGCTTATTTAATTTTCTCCCAAATCGTAACCTGACATGATCATTTTTTTTAATACATCATCTGCATATTAACAACATAAGCTGTTTAGCGAAATAAATAGCTGATCCTAAAATTTAAATCGCGGCACCGTTAGTACTTGTAGACGTGTGCACAAACTTAAACTATACATCCTTTGTTGTCTCATAACTCGTCCAAAAAATGGGGGAGGGGAGGGGGGGCTTATTCGAGGGGGGCGCGCTTGTTTTAAATTTTGGCGGATAGGAGGGGCGCTTATTCGACGGGGCGTATATTCAAAGGGGGCACTTATTCAAAGGGGGCGCTTATTCGAAGATGGCGCTTATTCCAAGGGGGGCACTTATTTGAGGGGGCGCCAATTCGATGGTTTACGGTATATATATTTTTAACTCAAGACAGCGCGCACAAAATGCTTTGTGAAAAGACTGTAATGATTTTATGGCAACAAAAGTGATTACCATTTTCCACCAAAATTCTCAGTCAAGACAGCGATCATTCTCTCTACAGAGCCCAGAATAGCACGGTGAATAATGACTGGCCTTTTCTTTTCATCACCTTCACCACTGGAACAAAACAAAATTATAAAAACAGACGATTGAGAAGAGAAAAAGAAAAAAAGAAAGAAATAGAGAGAGGAAATGTTTGAAAGTTTTTTCCTTGAAGAGAAAAAAACGATGGCCTTGTTGGTTCAGTTCACAAAATATTTGTGTGAAATACCACGTAAGTAACTCCATCTCTGACAATGGTGGCATTTTCAGCCATAAAACACTTTTTGATCAGAGTAACAAGGAAACTTTGCTCTCCAACTTAGCTCATCGACTTACAAAAGATATCGCAGAGTCAGTAATCCTGGAGTAACAAACACAGAGTGGGTACAAAGCAATTGACCATTTTGACTGAAACCTTAATATTTGTTACAAAACATGCAGGGAATTTCAAAGAAAAAAGTTCAAAGGTAAGATAACACAGTAATTAGGATTTCATCTTTTTCAATCAATGATCTGCTTGAATACTAGCAGGCAAAAGTCTCTAACCTGACATAAGTTAGGTTGAACCTTTCTGGAAGCTGGAAGTCCAGTTGGATAGTGGCACATTGATGATAGCGGCGCAGTGCATCTTGAATCTGGATATCGATCTGAAAATAGTAGAACAGGCCACACAGTGAGTCAAATGGTGAACTTTATTTTTTCCATTTTATTAATATTTATCGATTTGAAGTTACTTACAATTTTTTTATATAAACGCACATATAATTCATAAACTAACTGACACGGTACATTATAAAATAATTTGCATACACATACCTCAGAACAAGCATAGTGCAAATACAACAAAGCAACAAGTCAAAATTGAGAGACAAGTATTTAGAAATTGCATAGGAGCTGGCCCATTGCAGGCATAAACGGGGGAGGGGTAGGGAGACAAGAAACGCCCATGCCCCCTCTTTCCGTCCCTGCTTTATCTCTCTCCCTCCCCCTCTCCCCCATGTCACACATGCTATGCAGGCTACATAGGAGTATTTTTGGAAGAAAACCATGTCTGGAAAGACTCAAGTACCAAAATAAAAAGAAAATTCCTGCTTATGATAAAAATACACTTTCATTCCCACTAACCAGAAATGTCATGTTTTGCTGTCTTTGGAGTACCACACCCTGGATGCTTGTCTTAGTGAGTATAGCTTTGGGGAAAAAAGACTTGTTTTCTTGGGACTTAAAAGTAAGGTCTTGTGTGCCACTTGGCACAAAGAAGTAAGTTGTCAGTGAAAAGAAAATGTTTTTGCACCGACGTAATCCAAACTTGGGCATTAAGCAATAGCATTTTGAACAAAGCAGTTTCAATTACACAGCACCTGGCACACAGCACCTGGCTGTTGTGTTCTTGGGCAAGACAATTTACTCTCGCAGTGCCTCTCTCTACCCAGGTGTATAAATAAAGTGATCTATCTATCAATATATAAATGGGTACTGGTGAATTTTATGGGGTGGGGAGGGAGAAGGGGAACCATGCAATGGGCTAGCATCCCATCTGGGGGGGAGGGGGTAGAAATACTCCAAGTCACTTCATGCTGCAGAAACTAAAGATAAGCAACGGCCTGATGGGCCACTTGACTCGTATACAGACTTTTGCCCTAAGTAGACACTGTATTTATGTACAACACGATTGTAGAGCTATCAACATACTATACCTTTGGTCCATAAAATGCTCCATCTCCTGGGTTCAACGTCCAAGGCAATCCAAATTCATTCAAAGACTTTTCTAGTTCCTAACATAAACAAAAGTATCCTCAAGACATTAAAAAGATAGAGGAGAATTTAAAGAAGTTATGAAAGATGCCTGTATAGACATATACCACTGACCCATTGACATAAATGGCTGTCTTTGGTTTTCAGTATTTGAAAGATCACAAGCATGTTTAAACTACCTATCAAAGTTGCAGAAAGTTCCAATGTTAAAATTTAGTTTGATTAAGAACTGAGGAAATTTTATTTTCAAAACAGCCAGTGTGGAAAAACCACAAGAGCAAGCTATTATATACATGATGATTGAAATCTCTAGATCTAAAATTGCAAGTGTTTTGATTCATCCTTACAAATTAAATTGTTCCTCTCATTTACCTTGCGGAACAAGACAGCCAATCATACAGAAGAAAATATGCCTCTTGAGGAATTAGAGTGAGAAGAAAGTCATGCTTGACAGTCCAGGGTTAGTAAATGTTATCCATCACTCAGCCAATGGGCAAGAAACAGTTCTGGAGTTTTAGTTGACTTTTACTTTCTGACAAAGGAAAGGCATCAAGACAGTTCCTCAGGTTTAAAAACAATAGCCCCAGCTTACACAAAGGACATCATGAAAACCTGTTACCTCTTCACCCTGGCTAGTGTTGCCTTAACATGTTAATTCTTCTGACCAGTCTACAGGTACTTCTTCTAGTCTATACTAACTCCAGTCATCACTTATCAACATTAGTATAACTTCTGTGAAATATATATGAAATAATTCATATTTGAACTGCGGCTGTAGATGAAAGTTATGAATGATCATCGCAGTAAATTTACTGCGATGATCATTCATAACTTTCATCTACAGCCGCAGTTCAAATATGAATTATTTCATATATATTTCACATCATTTCACTCCTCACGGGAAGATATGAACTCATTTAATTGACCTCGCTCTCAATGTGTGGCTTCATAGCTCAGTTGGTAGAGCATCGCACCGGTATTGCGGAGGTCACGGGTTCGAATTCCGTTGAAGCCCTGATTTTTTTCAGGCTTCTCTTTCCAACTGCTTAAGTTGGAAAATTTACTGCGATGATCATTCATAACTTTCATCTACAGCCGCAGTTCAAATATGAATTATTTCATATATATTTCACATCATTTCACTCCTCACGGGAAGATATGAACTCATTTAATTGACCTCGCTCCCAATGTGTGGCTTCATAGCTCAGTTGGTAGAGCATCGCACCGGTATCGCGGAGGTCACGGGTTCGAATCCCGTTGAAGCCCTGATTTTTTTTTCAGGCTTCTCTTTCCAACTGCTTAAGTTGGAAAATTTACTGCGATGATCATTCATAACTTTCATTAGTATAACTTCTTTCTGCCATTTGAAAAAAAGATACAAAGATGGTCACTGTTAGGAAGAGAAGATGCTAGTGATCTCACCTTCTCTGCACTGTCCCACAGCTCCAGCTTACCCATGTACTTGTCAGGTCTGGTGGACAGGTAGAGTTTGAAGGAGAAACCAAATTTCTCATAGACAAACTTGAGGAAATCCAGGCAGCCTTTGATTTCATCACCAATCTTTAATCAAACAAAAATTGGAATCAGCAATATGGGTAAAGGAAAAGAGAGACTTCACAATAACAATACCCTCAAGTTAGTCATCAACAATAATATTATTATAGGCATGTAATGCATGCAGAAGAAATCTTGAATAAACAGACAATAGCTTTATAGTACTCTTCATTTGTTATGTACCTATGGCAGCAGAATTATTATTGTTTGCATTGATGGCAGGGCTGTGGTGCAGTACGTTCATGTGTGGCTTATAAGTTGTACTTGAAAGACAAATGAAAGACAATAAGATTTTCAAGTTAAAATAAGCCCTTATTATAAATGGCTTGTAATTGAATTCTCAAATAACCCTAACCTCTTAGCTCACAAGTTAACTTGGCATATATGTAAGTGATACTAGAAAATGGAATGACAATGTGTGTTCATGTAGACTTCCATTTATTTCCTTTTATCTTACTTCTAGTTACGATATGGTAAATGAGATGCTGCTGTATTGTAAATGTATTCGCTAATTTTGCAAATGTTTGACATTTATATTTTATTTGTTACCAAGAGTGTACTTATCCTTCAATCAACCAATCAAAGAATTAGTCATTCACTCTGCCAGTCAATTTAATCAATCAATATTTCAGTTTCATTCTCACCATAAGTTACAATTTTACTATATTAATTCAAGCAGAATCACAATAGCTGTAAATTGAAACTAACTGGAACCCAGTCTGCTCCGTGGACTATATGACAAGGACTTAGCTCTTGTAGACAAATAAATAAATATCTCAGATGATGACAAAGTGTGGATTACACTTCATGTACGCCACACAAAAAAACTAAAATGTTCCACCAAAAGAGTACCTGATCTGGTCTACAGAAGATGTGAGCATCATCCTGTTGGAATCTTCTCACTCGGGTCAATCCAGTCAACGTACCAGACAGTTCATTACGATGGAGAACTCCAAAGTCAGCCATCCTTAGTGGAAGTTCACGCCATGACCGAGGACGGTGATCAAACATTACACTGAAAAACAAAAGGTTTATTAGTAAAACTAGTATTACAGTAATCAAAGATTAGAGCAGTGTGTTCACGTACGTACTTTGCATGTTTGGTCTACTTTGGTGGCATTTGCTCAAATGACGGATAACGATCTGCACATGAAGTTGAACTAGCAATGAATAGATTATGTCTATATCAAAGTGATCTGGTTAATCTTTCCCCTACTAATATCAGAGGAGGTGATGAATATGGCTTATGTGAATTAAGGAACAGATAATGAAAAGAAAATCAGAGAAATGATCATGTGACATGATAGTAATTATACAGACACCAACTTTAAGATATGATATCTCTCCACTTAATTTTCCATCATCTTCAACGGTCATGTGGATTAACAGTGCTCATCCCGATTGAAAGATTACAGAGGCAATAATTGGGTGTAAACCACTGCATGTTTATAACACTGTCTGGGCTGAGAGGAATTACGTGATGGGCACTGAAGGCTGTAAAATGATTCCATCTCAGAACTATTAGCTGATGGGTGGAAAGTTTGCCAAGTACACAGTTATATAATTGCAACTTACAGTTTTTTTACAAATATATTTTTTATATAATATTAGTAACTGATAACGTTGCAAATTTGATGTTTTTTTAACCAGTATAGACCCGAGTAATGTATGCCCTTGACACAAAAGCCTTTAAGTACCATCAACACAATGGTTATAACAGACAAGCCAGCCAAAAACATACCAATGTCCTGGACAATTCATGGGCTTCAAAGCATAACGCTCTTTCTCCACCTCAAAAGAGAACATGTTTTCCTAAAAAACAAACATGACGATGTAAAGCCTGTCTAATGAACAACTGCAAATAAAAGCAGAAACATCAGTGAATATGTCCGGTAGTCCTTACTGAGTAATGCTGCCAGTGGCCTGATGTTTCCCACAGCTTGGTGCTGTAAATGTTTGGTGAGATAACTTCCTGGAATCCTCGCTTGCTGTACTCCTCCTGGTGACAAAAAGGACAATTTGATTAAGAGAATTCAGAATTAAATATCCTTTTCATTAGATTCCCTGGGTTTTTAAAATTGCCCAGGATACTACCAAGAGAAACAGGAAAATTGCGCATCTTGATGCTTTGCTCAAGCCATAGTTTCTAGAAAATTGGCCACATGAAAAAATAAGCAAAAAGAAAAATCAGCAGCACCCATGCCCTAAGAACAAACAGGTGCAGAATAACAGGAACAAATCAATCACATGGTTTGGTATTGGAAATACTACTATCAAGCTTTTCATATGTTCCCCTGGCAAATTGTGTTGTCAATTGGTCAACATGGCTTGTTTTCAGCAGCCCATATGTTATATTATTATTGTTATATAGCTGGCGTTTTTCCCGCTACAGCGCGCCCATTTATTGGCTAGTTCATGGTCACATGACATCTAACAATGAAACTGTTTCCTGTCAAATGCCATGAGCGGGCAACATTGGGAAAACTATGACGTCAAATGGGAAATAGTTCACTATTACCCACGAAATGTTGACCGCTGTTGCACATAGCCTGATGTTGTCGCTAAAATCTCAGCGTGTTTTTCAAAATTTGCTTTTGTTTTGTTTTGCTATATAACAAATCACTTAATGACTGGTCCCGAGGGGAACAGTGAATCCCTCGAATCTCAATGTTTCCCTTGGGACCAGTCATTAAGTGTTAATTATTGTTATTATCATGTATAAGGCATTAATTGGCTAATTGAAAAGTCAATAATCATTACATAGGTGAGGTACATGTACATATTTCCTTTCAGTTTGATCAACAATGTATTACACAAATTTCAGTTATATAATTAGTTGTTAAATGAATTAAACAAAAATCCAACCTTGATGAAGTTAATAAGACTGTTGTAGATATGAGCTCCTTTTGGTAAGAAGAAACAGCTGCCAGGACTCAACTCATGGAAGAAGAACAGTTCATGATCCTGTACGTGAAATCAGTGAAAACAGTCAAGATTTTATTATAGACAAGTTTAGATAAAAAGGCTGTTAAAACTATGTACACTTGATGTTTTCGAGCATTGAGGTCCCCATATGAGTGATGATGATGTCAATGATTAAAAGTGTATATAGTTTTAATGCCTTTTCACCTGAAGTTTATTAAATTTTTTATTTGGTAAAATGTCCACAGTCAAAATTCTATTCACTAATATTTTTTTCCAATTTTCAGCACTTTTCCATTAATCCATGTACAGTTCTAAGTTAATTTATTGTTCTTCAACACTCCCTTTTCACAATCCCAATGTTTATGAGGAGTTTGCTAAACCCAGCCATGTAAGTTTATTTCATGAACATCCTTTTTTGCCTCACTTATCTTCACTGTAGGGGTTAGATTTCCAAAACTTTGCATAATCTGCAAAATCATCACTCATTGTCAAAGACAAGGACAACAACTACAGGGCTTTGCAGGATTTCCAGAGCCTGAATGAACACCTGTTACGATAACAGAACAAGAGAGTGAACTGATATTCAGATACATACATACCCTTCCTAATTTTCTGTGGTCTCTTTTCGCAGCCTCCTCTTGAAACTTCTTCCATTCTTTCATCTACCTCAACAAGAAAATATTTTATTTTAACATGTGTTTTGGTGTGCAAAACAGATGTTATAGGAAAGGTGAGGTAATTTTTAAAATATGCAGTGTTGAACTGGCTTCATGTTTTTATTTCAGAGACCATAGAATTCTCAATTCTAGTAAGTAGAGAAAATGAAAGTTTTTTCAAGCTAAAGGGATTTTGTGATATATCACTGACTAATATTACGGTATGCACTAACATTCTGACATGACATTTACTCACAGAATTTCAATTTACCTGTTTATCATTCGGGAACGAGATTCCATAAAGCCTCTGAAGAGATTCTGCCTCACAGTTCCCTTCCCAGTACGTAGCAGAGTTCTGAAAATGAAAAGACACACAAAACATTCAAGAGGATTGTAAAAAGAACATCCACTAATATGTAACTTTGTTTGTACCTTAGTGACTTGCATGGCCTTTATCTTTCCAGTATGCCTTACATGAGGTCCTCGGCACAAGTCAATCAGTGGCCCACACCTTAAAACAAACCAATTAAAGAGATCATCTGTGATGGTACTTTAACATCTAATTTACTTTTTTGCCTTTGTGACAGTAGGAAAGAATACCAAGAACTGCTACCAGACAATCACTCATTATGAGTAAATATTTTTAAGAGGGAGAAATTCTGTAACCAATTCCATGTAGAATTTGGGGAAGGAGGCAGAAATTACACTCAAAAAAGCACTGCATCAAACATCAACAGAAATCAATATTCAAGATCATGTTAGTTTACAAAAGTACACTCAAACCCTGAAAAACCCAGTGATAAATCCAATTTATCCTTACTTGTACACAGTGGTAGTTGGTGTTTTCACCTTTTCCCTTATAATCCTGCACTTGAATTCATTGTACTGTAAAAGTAACATATTAATATCTTAATATAAATAATAAATTAAATCAAGGATAGGTGTGCAGCCAGGTAGTATAATATAACACATGGTCTCTTCCTAGGTTAACAACACTGAATTATTTACCAACTAGTTTACTAATAATGTTTATCACATACAGGGCAAAATTACTGAACGTTTATTGGCTGAGACAGTGGGCATTTTTTTTAATCACGAGGGCACTTGTGGTAATCAAGAGGGCATGATTACTTGGTGCTGATTGGCTGAGCATGCCTGCATTAAATTGGTTTCCCGCTTCAAACAGATTTTCAAATGCATCACTTCTGAATTTGATCTAAACGTACCTATTTCGTCTTAACGTGAAAGGAAGTCAACATGCAGCAAAGCGCAGTCCTTTGGTAGAAAAATTTTTCCACCCAAAAATGTATCGATCCGCAGCCTGAAAAAAGTTTGAGTGGGGATGGCTGGTGTTGTACGAAGGATAGAGTTACAGAACTTCATGGCTGCCAACCTGAAGGTTAATTTCTTCATTTTGCTTCGGGTCACCTTATTAGTATCATAGTTAATGTCATTGTTCCTTAACAAAACCCACCAACTGCAGCAGAATGTTTATTTAACGTGCGGGCTACTAAATAAAGACAACGAACAACTCAAGTTGGCGTAAATAGGGGAGCACTGCCTTGCGTTAGGTTAGCCTGTGCGACTTCCGGCTATTGCTTGACAAACGAACCTCCCCAACACTACGAGCTGAATCCAAAACAGCACTTGCTGGATCGGACAAGAGTATCGGTTAGCAGGTGATATTCAAAGGCAACGAGGTCAACAAGCTTGGGGGAAGTCGCTGCGCAGACTTAACCAAAACACGTAGGAGTGACCCTTGTTTAATAGATAGCAATATTACAACCAATCCCGTCTCCAAAGGGAGGGAGGGAGGGAGAAATTTACAATAGTTTACAACAAGTACTAACTGCGCTGTACAACAGAATGTTCACTGAAGTGAACTCTGACCAGTCTGTTTGAGCTTATATAGCTAGACTAACGTCTACAAAATAGCCAGTAGAAAGAGCTGTACTACAGAACAGCTTGGCATTACACGTGAAAAAACATCGCCATGAATAGTGTTTTAATATTTTCGGCCAATGCCATGAATCCTCTTAAAATACTTAAGGTAACAAAGCAATAATGTTCAAACCCAACATACAATGAGTCTCAGAGTTAGGCGACCTTTGGAGCTTGACTACACAATAGTTTTATTGAGAGCTTTGCCGCCATGAAAGACCTAAAGATACGCGCGTCACGTTCCATTAAGTTTAACTACCGTATTTACCCGTGTATAAGTCGACCTTTTACAGCCTAAAAATTGGTCCAAAAAATCGCCCTCGACTTATACATGGGTCAAAAACTGAGATAAAAAGATGGTCAGGACAAATTAGCATAACAATTGTCGCATATGTCAACGAACATCCACTTTTACACGGTGCAAGTTACGATGTCTTTTCCTTGATCGACCTGAGCGGTTCAAGTTAAAATGCTTTAAGAATGATATCCTAACGTAAAGCTGAATGTTGTAGATACTCACTGGCACATTTCTAGAATAAAGAACTAATATTTGTTGCAAATACCGTGGCAAGTCTGCTCAACGAAAGCCACAGTTGTAGCTACGAAAGTTTGCTGCTTAGTAACCTGGCTTTGTAACCATGTGAGCGTGTGTGGTCCTAGGAGCTAGCTCGGTTACCAAGTTCCAAGGCATCGTGGCACTTTGCTTATCGAAGCATTTTCAAAGTTTCTTGAGCTTCCTTGGCGTTTAGCCTGTCTTGTAAACCTGCTTCACAATGCTCCACAACGATAAAGGTTCGTTAAAGATTAGTATGTGTGATTTTGTAAGCTTATTTAAAAAATTATGAACAAAATGCAGCTTATATTTGTCGCTAAAACATGCTTCAACGCTGGTGTACATGCAATAATAAACTTTACGTCCAAACTTGCTGTGATTTTTTTCATGTAACTATAACATACCTGAAAGAAAATTCTAAGATATGAGATTGGTTTTTCAAGAAAATCCTTATCCAGAAATGAGAAAAAAACTTATTTTTGGCTCCAAAATGGGGGGTCGACTTATACACGGGATCGACTTATACACGGGTAAATACGGTATATTTTACAATAGACCAACGGCAGATGATCCATGACAAAATACACAGCACAAAATCAGAGAGGAGAAAAAGCAAGCTACGAGCAGAGTATAAGATGAAAGACAGAGAGGTTAAACGTAGAGCAAGAGAAGACAAAAGGGTTTGGTTAGAACAGGCGGGAAAGGATGCAGAAAAGTACGCAGAGAATGGAAGAACCAGAGAACTGTACCAAACAGCCAAAAACATCACCAACAAGCGGTGGCGCCAAGTCGCAACAGTTAAGAACAAGAGGGGCGAGATAATAAAAGACAGGAATGCCAGACTCGAAAGATGGGCTGAACACTTTGAGGAGGTACTAGTCAGGGAGGCCCCGGCAAACCCAATTGAAGAAAATGAAGTAGAGACAGACGAAATTAGTGAGATGGATACAACAGTGATAAAGGAAGCAGAAGTAAGGCAGGCACTGAGGAAGACAAAGAGTGGAAAAACACCTGGAATCGACGGTATCCCAGCAGAGCTTTACAAAGCAGATAGTGATGTGGCAGTTAGGGAGTTGACAAGACTCTTTAATAGAATATGGCATGAGGAGAAAATACCTGACCAATGGAAGAAAGGCTTGATAGTGAAAATACCAAAACGAGGAGATTTGAAAGAGTGCAAGAATTGGCGAGGCGTGACATTGCTACCTGTGGCCAGCAAAGTAATGGGAAGAGTCATCATCGAGAGTATACAAAACGGAGTAGACCATATACTTAGAAAAGAACAAGCTGGATTTCGAAAGAATAAGAGCACAATAGACCAAATATTCATCCTCCGTAACATCATAGAACAGGTCCATGAGTGGCAGGCAACATTCTATGCGCACTTTGTCGATTTTGAAAAAGCCTTTGACTCTGTACACCGCGAAGGACTGTGGAGAATTATGAAGGCCTATGGCATCCCTGACAAGTTGATAAGAATGGTGAAGATCATGTATGACGATTTTGAGTGTTCTGTACTAGACGAAGGAGAACAAACAAGATGGTTCAAAATCACCACTGGCGTTAAACAAGGATGTGCTATGTCAGGCTTTCTGTTCCTGCTTACTGTTGATTGGACAATGCGAAGAACAACAGAAAGGCATAGAAATGGCATCAGATGGGATTTCACAAGTACACTTGAAAACCTCGACTTTGCAGACGATATAGTCCTAGTTTCATCGAAATACGACCACATACAGAACAAGACCAACCGACTGGTAGATAATGCAGGAAGAGTGGGATTGAAACTGAATGCTCAAAAATGCAAAGTGATGAGAATGAATACACGAAGAGAAGACAAAGTAATGATTGGAAGAGAGGAAGTAGAAGACGTCGAAGAGTTTGTATATTTGGGTGCAACTGTGACAAAAGAGGGTGGTGGCACAGAAGACATCAAGAAACGTCTAAGTAAGGCGCAAGGAGCATTTTTCAACTTGAGGAAGATCTGGAACACATGGAGTATTGGTCGGAATACAAAAATCAAACTGTTTAAGACCTTGGTTCAACCAGTTCTTTTGTATGGGTGTGAAGCATGGAAACTAACAGCTGCTGAGGAGAAAAAACTGGATAGATTTCAGTTCACATGCCTGAGACGGATTTTAAGAATTTGGTGGCCACAGCGCATCCGAAACGACACAATTTCCCAAATAACGGGTGTGACGAAGATTCAGTGAAGAAATACGAAGGAGTAGATGGAATTGGATTGGCCATGTGCTCAGAAAGGAGAGGAAGGATGACTGCATGGTGGCGATGGAATGGAAACCTGAAGGAAAAAGAAAAGTGGGACGACCTAAAACCACATGGAGAAGGACAGTGGAAAAAGAATCCAGGCAAAAGAGATGGTCCAGCTGGTCGGAAGTCAGGGGCGCAGCGCAAGACAGGGCTAGTTGGCGAGAGACAGTTACAGCCTTATGCGCCTCATGGCGCGATGAGAAATAACTAACTAACTAACTAACTATATTTTACTGGTGTGACAGTAAAATGGCGTTTAACCTTATCGGCGTAAAAACAGCATAAATTCGTGGTGGAAAGAAGAGCTTTGGATTCAAGAAGTTATTAAAGCTCTTGTACACTTCTTTCATCAGTCATCGAGTAGTTTCACGCTGTTACAAGCTTTGCAAAAAAGGTGATTAAAATTAGATTGCTTAACGTTTTATTTGTAAAGAAATTGCTTTGAGTGAATTGAACTTGCTGTGTTCTGCTTACTATTATAGTAAGCTATCCCCGTTCTACTGCTAGTCTGTTCTTTACCGGCAAACTTGTTAACGCAATGGCAAGACTTTGAAAGTTTTCCTTTGTACAGATTTTGCCCTTTATATGATAAACAAGTAATCCCAAGTCTCCTCGAGCAATCAAGGACTAATTTCACTTGTGAAAACTTTAAAAATATGCGTGAAATTAATCCTTAATTGCCCTCAGGCCCATGCGATTACATATACTAATATGCCACATTTGTATTATTGGGATAGAGAGGTAACATTTTTGAATAGCAACCCAATATTTTCCAAAAGAGATTCCGAGATTCCACTGGGACAATTACCTTATCAGGGTATAACCTACACAAGGACACATGTTGGTGCATGTGTGTGAAGAGAGGGAGGGGAGGGAGGGCTGACAATGATCTGCACATAACAGTGTTCCATATGCAAGAGAACTATAATTCATTAAGTCTTCCAAATGGCTCTAACAAGTCATAGAATCATTTATTACAAGCAGTAATCAGAGATTAGAGCAGTGCGTTCACACGCATACTGTACTTTGCATGTTTGGTCAACTTTGGTGGTGTTCAAATGGTTGGATAGAAAACTAGCTTTGATCGAATGACTGACAACGACAAGCTATGAATAAATTTATAACCTGTGGCAAAAGCGTTTTTAATAAAGTATTAACTTGCACTGGACAAAATATTTTTCAGAACAGGCATTTTTTGACTGTTAGCAACTCTTAAACTTCAATTTCAGATTGTCAACACTTGTAACAAATACAGCACTTCTTGAGAAAATTAAGTTTTGACCAGTGACCGGCCCTGGACGACAGCACATCACCAAATATATATTTTGTCAATTTCACCTGTGTTTTTGTATTCATATTTGTTTACATTGCTCATATTTGTTTACATTTACACAACAAATTTGCAGAGCTACTCTGCGAGCTACAGAATTCAAAAGACTTGTTTTCTGACCCCGAATCATGGCCATTTGCTGTTGCTGAGCTACAAAATACTCATTCCTGATGATGCAGGCTTTTGTACTTGTTTTTCGAAGGCAAGCAGGTTCAAATCACACTGCCAATATGCCAGCTACAGCTTTGCATAAACCATACAATCTAAATAGTGCACACGTGACTGGTTGTGACTTTGTTCATGCGCTCACTTATGTAATTTGCCCTTGCTGCAGGGAGGCCAAATTGGCAAACACAGTCATTCCAAAAAGCCTTGATACCGACTGGATTAGGATTGTGTTACACTACGTGAACGAAACGAAACTGAACTTTAAGTGTTACCTTAAACATCTCTAAGAGGTCTTCCTTTGACAACTCAAGTCTCACAAAGGGCTGTTTCTCCTTCACAATGTTTTTCGTCAAAGTATCTAAAGAAGAATAGTCATTGGATGACACCTGTCTGCAATCAAAACACACAAAGAGGTTAAAAAAACCAAGACACAGCACTATTAGTAACTTTAAAACTTTTAACAATGTTTGAAAAAAAAAATCTTCGGAGACTTTGCAATAGAGCAAAACTTTGTTTTCCTGGTTTTCTCCCGAAACAACAATACTTCATCTCATAGCATGCTCAGCTTTGATCTTGCTTAGGTCATTAAATAAATGCAGACAAGATGCAAAAATAAAATCATGAAACTATACATCAGTCACACAGTTACAATCTAAATATTAAATGCTCACAGGCGTTGTCCTCGACACTACGCCAAGAATGTTCCTTTGGTATTAATAATAAATGTCAAAGTGTTCATTCACGAGTAACCTGGAATTTTGAACTAAGACATTAAGACTGATCAATGTCAAAATTCTTGAAATTCCAAAGGAATATGCTCCTGACATTGGACCAAACTTTGAAATAAAGAAAACAAAACTGAACAAGCAGTCAAGCTTTAAGAAATTAAATGTGAAGGCAAGCCAACCTTCCATCCAAGAACATGTCATAGTAGTATCCCTCCTCTATCGGCGGCCCATAACACAGATAACCTCCATAGTGTCTCTCCATTGCTTCACCCATGATATGTGCACTAGAATGCCAGAACACTGCTTTGGCTGCAGGAAATAAATTACATTTAACAATTAATTATCACAGCCAATGCAGTATCATCTGTGGGTGTCATCAAAGCATTGGCTGGTTTGATCAACACCAAAACATCTGCAATTACCTTTCTTGTTTTCTTTCTTTGTTTGGTAACATTGCTATTGTGTTTACGGATGGAAAGGAACGTTTATGGATGTTTAGGGTGATTTCATCGATATGTAACTTAGTAGCTCAATAAACCAGTGAAGTGTAAGCCAGCAACTTAACTGAAACGCTCTCGCAATTCAGTCATGAATATTACAAAATGAGAACCATGCAAACAAGTTTTGGTAGCGAGAGCAACAAGTTCCAACACTGAAAGACCTCTCATGACCTGGCACAGCCTGTTAGGGACACAATGAAACAAAAAAAGAATGATATATTAGTGAAACTCATAATTTGTAGCAGCCTTAATTTACCTTCATCATCTTCAAATTTAAGAAATTCTAGGGTGCAATCTCCTTCCAATACTCTATCCAAGTCAAACACTTCACCATTAACCTGCAAAGAATTAATATTTGCTTTCAAATAAGTGGGTGGGTGTCTTACTCTGTTAGCTAGCTCTACAACTAAAATTGTATTTATTTACTAAATTAATAAAATAATTAATAATCAATAATTACATAATTATGTACAAACTGTGTCAAACGATCAATAATAATATTAAAAAAGCAATGAAATACCTGAGAGGTAAGCTGTTGCAATAGTAAATCTACATAAAAATACACAACCAATCACTAACCTTGCAAACAACAGTGTTATCAGCAAGTCCTTGGCTAGAAAGAGAACAGTTGAGATTTCTAGTCAAGTTAATGTCCTATGGAGATCACTTGACAATGATTATCTGTACCTGGTGTTTACTACATAACTGATGTGAAATCAGAACAGGCAATGTTGGCCGCTGGGATGAGCCGCCCAGGTTAGACGCAACGTTTGCGAGCTCCGCGAAAACTGTAACTTTTCATCTTTAAAAACCTTTTAAGGAAGGCTCTATATTGATAAACTATGGGAAACCAAGACGACAGCAAAAAAGAAAAAAAAGGAGAGAAGAAAAGGCCACGCATTAGCAGTTCAAGCGGTAATGAAAACTCAGAAACAATCCAAGATGGCGCCTTCGTCACATTGAAACTAACGGAGTACCAAGCCCTTCTTGACAGAATAAAAGCTGTTGAGGATACAATGAAAGAACGTGAGGAACACATTCTCCAACTAGAAGCTAGATTGTGTGCGGCCGAAACCAGCATCAACGAAGTGAAAACAGAAAGCTTAAATGTCGCTGAATCACTTAACTATGCTCAGAAAGAACAAGACGACCTCAAGGAAAGAATGTCTCTGTGTGAAAACGAATTGTCCGCCCAAGGCGACGAGATTTCCAAACAGAGCGTTTACAGTCGGCGATGGAATCTCATCTTTTATCGCATTCCCGAATTTACTGGAGAAGACTGTGTATCGCTTGTTCAAAATGTCCTAACTGAAAATTTGAAATTGGAAGAAGCAGAGGTGAGAAGTATGAGATTCTGCGGCGTGCACCGAATTGGACAGCATAGGAGAAGTAAGATCCGCCCGATCATCGTCCGCTTTACTTGTCGTGCAGACCGAGACAAAGTATGGAAATGTCGCTACGCACTCAAAAATTCATCAGTCAGCGTCGGTGAAGACCTACCCAAAGCAATACAAGATATCAGAGCAAAAATTTTGTTCCCAGCCATGAAGAAAGCAAAGGAAACCCCCAGCACTAAAGCTACCATTGTGGGAGACAGGCTGATTGTTAACGGCAAGTCCTATTTTCACTACCAAATCCCAGAAAAGTGGCAGGTCAACCAACAAGTACCACAACAGCAAGTTGAAGAACTAGAAGAATCGTAAGACAATGGCCCCGCTCACACCAGAATGCTTGTTGATACTATATCCTACAGCTAAGTACACAGCTAATGGTTTATAGTTTATTTATCTTTACCCAGGGTTTGTTATATAACGCTCTAAGTTTTATTGTCTCTAAGAAAGGGCCTCTTATTAAATTTAAGCATTTTTAGTTACCGTCGAGCGGAGTTCCAAAACTTTTACCATCTATGCTTCACGGTCAAAAACATACCAAATGTTTTGCAAGGCCAATTTGTGAGCCTTTTTTACTCCTTCTTTTTGTGTGTATCTTGTTTATAATTAAGGTTTACGTTTCCTCCAGCTTGCCAATCAGTAAAATGAAAATCAAGTTAGTTTACCTTATATATTTTGGGCATAACAGTATTTTGTTTTGTTTACTAGGAAATATGCTAATCAAATTGGAAGTTTTGAAATTTAAACTCACTAAATGTAATCGAAAGAAAGCTGCCAAAATGCAAATAACTCACACGTTATATTTCAATAGCTGTACATACCACAGTGCGCTATCTCTCTAACCATTTCTCGCACTGTAAATGAGCATGCATGATAGTCTCAACTTCAGGTGTCATTCACTAAATGTAAAAGGGTTGAACAAATCGATAAAACGCCGTTCGATATTCAGAAGAATTCACAACCAAAATCATCACTTCTCTTTTCTCCAAGAAACTCATAGCTCCAAAGATAGTGCCATCACATGGGAGGCGGAATGGGGTGGAAGCGCGCTTTTTAGTCACGGTTCTACAAATAGCAAGGGAGTAATGATTTTAATAAACCCAAAACTGGACTGCAAAATCAAAAAGGTAATTGCAGATAAAGATGGCAGGTACATCATTGCGGATATTCTTTTGAATCAAATACGCATTGTTTTGGTGAACATCTATGCACCAAATGATCAAACTCAACAGGTGCATTTTTTTAAAAAGTTACAACAACATTTAAAGCCTTTCGTAGATGAACAAATTGTAGTCGGGGGTGATTTTAACTGTGCCCTTACAGAAAAGGATAAAAAGGGAGGAAATCCGGTACATGTATCTAAGAAAGCCTTGGTAATTAATGAGATCAACCAACTTTGTAACGCATATAATTTAACAGATGTTTGGCGATCTTTAAACCCAGATTTGGAAAGCTTTACCTGGAGAAACAAGTCTTTCAAAATACAATGCCGTTTAGATTACTTTCTTGTTTCTCAAGACCTCTGTAGACTGGCTACCTCGTGTAAAATTATTCATGCAGCTGAAACTGATCATTCTGAAATTCTAATTCATTTTAAAAACGAAAACGCGAACCAGAGAAAAGGCCCAGGCTTCTGGAAATTCAATAACTCACTTTTAAGGGATGAAAAGTACATCAATAAACTACGAAACAATTTAGACAGGTACAAAGATAAGTACAAAGATGTCGAAGACCGAGGTCTACAATGGGACCTACTCAAAATGGAAATAAGAGGGTTCACAGTTATGTATTCAAAATCGAAAGCTAAGGGGCGACAAAAAGAAGAAACTGAGCTTCAAAACAAAGCAAACGAGCTGCGTCTAAAAGCAGAAAGAAACCCGGCTGATAAAAAAATTCTAAACAAGTTATTTGCAACAAATTTACGCCTCGAAAAATTATTGCAATATAAAACTAAAGGCGCAATCCTTAGAAGCAAAGTGAGATGGTTTGAACATGGCGAACGCAACACAAAGTACTTCCTTAGTATAGAAAAAAGAAACTCCTGCCAAAAAGCTGTGACAAAGTTGAAACTTAAAGACGACACGTACACTTACGACCAGTTCGAGATTCTACAAGAAGAAAAGCAGTTTTATGAATCGCTTTACACGTCAAAGGACGTCGATGCCGAAAAATTCTCGCATTCGCCTTTCTTTAAACAAAACAACATAACACCGCTTTCGCACGAGGACAGATTAGCATGTGAGAACCTCATTTCCACTAACGAATGTTTGAAAGCACTGAAAGAATTCACCAACAATAAAACACCGGGTACTGACGGCTTTACTTCAGAGTTTTACAAATTCTTCTGGCCGGAGCTGTGTACTGAAATGATTGTGAGTTTTAATTATGCATTTCATTCAGGAATCCTGTCGATTAGTCAAAGACGAGGAATAATATCACTCATCCCTAAAAAGAATAAAGACACATCATTACTAGAAAACCTGAGACCAATTTCATTACTAAACGTTGATTACAAGATCCTTACAAAAGTAATCGCTAAAAGACTGGAGAAGTTATTGCCGAAAATTATAAACCCTGATCAAACCGGATACGTGAAAGGTCGATATATTGGCGAGAACGTGAGACTTATTCAAGATATCATGTTTTATACAAAATGCATGAACAGCCCCGGAATTGCGATCTTTCTGGACTTTCGAAAGGCTTTTGACTCAATAGAATGGGAGTACTTAAAAGCTGCCCTGAAAGCATTTAACTTTGGACCAAACCTTTTAAACTGGATAGATGTCTTATACAACGATGCTTCTAGTTGCGTAATAAATAATGGACACGCTTCTTCTTTCTTTCGCCTGCAACGCGGTGTTAGACAAGGTTGTCCTCTATCCGGCCTGCTGTTTATAATTGGCATTGAACTTTTTGCAAGAGCTCTCAAAAACGATCAATCCATTAAAGGAATTAATGTTGAAACAAAAGAGATAAAAATTACGCAATATGCCGATGACACCACCGTGTTCCTAAGGGACGAAGAGTCTGTTGAGAAAGTCTTAAGACTACTTGACGAGTTCAAATCGATATCTGGGCTAGAAATTAACACTTCTAAAACAGAAGCAATGTGGCTTGGACGCTGGAGAGATAAAACGCACACCCCTTTTAATTTCAAATGGCCGAAAGAACCTATCTGTGCACTCGGCATATATTTCTCATACAACACTGAAGATGCAAACAAACTAAATTTTGAGGAAAAGATGAAAAACCTAGAGAAAACTCTCAAGGGCTGGGAGCGAAGAAAACTCACTCTGCTGGGAAGGATAAATATAGTTAAAACTTTAGGTTTGTCTAAGCTTATATACAACGCATCTGTACTCCCCATCCCAAAACATTTAGTGAAAGAAATTAATAGGATTGCCTTCAATTTTATTTGGGACGGTAAGCCAGCAAAAGTCAAAAGAAGTACCATTATTAGAGAAAAAAAACGTGGTGGACTTAAAATGCTAGACTTCGAAATTATGGACAAAGCGCTTAAAGTCGCGTGGACCGAGCGATTAAAGACTCCCTCCAGTGCATCGTGGAAAATAATTCCAGAGTTAGGTGTAAAACAATACGGCGGCTTAACCTTCCTAATTAACTGTCAGTACGACATCAAGATGCTGTCCCTTGACAATCTGCCAAGTTTTTACCACACGTTGCTAACATACTTGCAAGACTTGAACTCCATAACAACGGCTGATGTAGATAATGTACCAGATAAAATTATCTGGAACAACCAAAATATAGTAATCAACGGAAAATCTATTTTTTATAGTTCTTGGTTTAAGAGAGGCATTATCAATATCCGCAGCATGATGACTGAGAACAACCAATTCCTCTCCCTACCCGAATTAGAACAAAAATTTAATTTGAAGATTCCCTTTACCCTCTACTACGGGCTTGTAGCCGCCATTCCTAAAGAATGGAAGTCGTCTTTAAGAGACGCCCTCTCTAGGGACAACGACAGCGTTGAAGAGGCCACATGTTCTATCAAACCGCTGACTACACGCACCACCTATTCCGCTTTCCTAAGTAAGATGGCTACCTCTCCAACTTGCGAAAATAAGATTTTTAAGTACGGTTATACAAAAGAAAATATTCAAAATGTCTATTTACTTCCTTTCACAACCACTAAGGATACAAAATTAATCACGTTTCAATATAAAGTAATTCATAATATCCTTCCTAACCGAGTCAGCCTGTTCCGGGCCGGTATAGTTAATGATGACATTTGTCCACTGTGTAATGCTGAAAAACAAACTAACAATCACATGCTTTACAGCTGTCCCGAGACCACCACGTTTTGGGATCAGTTCACCGACTGGTGGTATCAAAAATTTAAGCAAAACTTAATTCTCAATGAAAGCATAATCTTGTATGGATGGCACCAAAAATCACTGAACAAGCGAGTTCTCAACTACGCTCTCCTCCTTGCAAAATATCATATTTTTTGCAGCAGCGTACGAGATAATAAGTTGGATTTTGACAGCTTCCTTTCACGTCTTAGAACAAAACTTAATATTTTAAGAGAAGTCTCTCTTGAAAACAAAACTTTCAACAATTTTCAATCTACTTGGGCCCATCTTTTGTGAAAAATTAATACAAAGTATTATATAATTGTTACTACTATTAAGACAGTGCGAGCTATGTTCATGCTTTTTTTTTTTGTTTTTTTTTTTGTTGTTTTTTTGTTTTTTTTTGTTTTTTTTGAGCTTTTAGTTTTCTCTTTCTCTTTCTTTCTCAGTCTGTGTTTCCGTCCCTTGTTAGCTATTTTGTCCTATTTTCAAGCAAGAAGTAATATCAAACAATCTGTTAAAGGAATAAAAATTAAAGCATTGTAACTAGAGCTTGTATAGGTAGTATTGTCAGTATTGTTAGTATTGTAAGTAAGGTTAGTATTTGCCAGAATAAATTAAAAAAAAAAAAAAAAAAAAGTTAAATATATGTTAAAGCACTGTGCTACTGTCTTGCTACTCATAATACATGCAAAAATCTCAATGTAAATCTCGACATGGCTGTATAATCAAAGACAAAACGTACTATAATGAAACTTCTATTAAGCAAACACCCTCAGCACCTTTGCTACACTGTTTGCTTAACAGAAGATGTCTGCTTGATGGACGTGTAAGAATGTGTCCCCTGTCTAGTATGGGTTTCTCCCAGCCTACATAGTTTGACACTTAAAAGTTCAGTTTTATTACTAGATGTAGCTCTCGCTAAGTGCCAACGAGCAACCATTCAAAACAAATAATAATTTGTTGCTGAAAGCAGGGTCATGCTTTGTGCACGTCACTTTTTTGTAGTCAAGTATTCACGTCAAATGTCTTAAATTGTGATGTAAATAATTCTTTGATCGCTTTTTGCTGCGGTGACAAAGTTGGCTCACTGGCCGATGTCGAGTTTACTCTCGTGTGGTGTGGGTCTCTGGCCGATAGTTTGTTACAGTTGTCGTTTGTTTTAGCTTTGGTTTGATTTAATTCAGTCTAGTTTTTTTGATTGCTTGATGTCTGCTGCCTTGTCTAGATTTGGCACACTGGCCGAGTTTGGCACGGTGGCCGAGTACTCTTTTGGCTCGCTGGCCGATTGTTGAGCTTGCTAGCTCGATGAATATACCACTGACAATGTCACTTAACTAAAGTACACTCACTTAGAATTGGAAATAAAAACAAATAAACCTTACAAAAGCAGGTAAAAATTAGGGTGTCACGAAAACCTAAGGCCCCTCGAATTATTTTTTAAGAAAATATCTATATTGTAAACTCGTCTCCCTGCTCGTATCACGTTTTGTTTTATGGTCACGCAATGTTCATAGGCAGCAGCCAGAAAGAAGCGAGATATTTATCTTCTCCGGTTTATCGCTGTCCGGTTTATCGCTTGCAAGGTTTAAAATAACAGCCGATATTTTGACGGCATTTGCTGGCGAATTTTTTACCGAAGAAAAAGACACAGAGTCGCTATAATGTTGTCCCCGAGAATGTTGTTCAAATTGAAGTCAGTGTTGTATCCACCAGACACCGAAGAAGATAAATATCTGGCTGTTGCCCTTTTTATTCTTTATTTATTTCCAGGGGTCTGAGGTTTCAGGATCTGCGTTGGGTGTCATAAAAACTCAGACCCCGGGAAACAAATAAAGAAAAAAAATTAAACTCGATCTTATCATCTATCTCTTATGGTCTCGCAATGTTCATAGGCGTCAACAGTCAGAAAGGTCGAGATATTTATCTTTTCCGGTTTATCGCTGTGAGTGTCGCGTCCCGTGGTCACAAAAGCTGACTTCAATTCGCCACTCTGCCTCTAATTTCTAATTTTTCGCCGGGTAAAAAAATTCGCCGGCAAATGTCCTCAAACTTGATTTCAACTCCGCTCTATGAATGTCAAAGCTGGTGAGCATCGACGCTCAGAGCTATGCGGCCCTGACGTTACAATCTCTGCGCGCTACGATTGGCCCGTTGCATGTCTTTTCCACTACGTCATTGGAATCTCAGGAATCTTACCTTACAACAGGAATGTTACCTTACAAACATTCTTTCGATCACTCGAGATTTTTACCGCCTGCACAGTACTTACGCACGGCTCTATAATGCTGCCGCCTCGCCAGCCTCGCGTCTTTGCTCGGCTGGCTCGTTGGCAATTATGTGCAATATTTGAGAGCAATAAACATTCAACAGTTTTTTTTTATAATCTTCTTTCAGACTGTTAATTAAGCTATCCTAAATTCAAGATTCTGACCCACTTGAATGTTGTTTATTATCTGTCTTTTCAACTGTATGGACTTATTACTTTCAGTCAAGCATGAAATCCAAAAATTGCATTGTAAATTCAATCTCAGGGCTGCTAATAACAGTTGGTCATCGGGCATTGGCCAACCAAAATCTGCTCTTGTCCAACAAAATCTCAACTGTGGTCGGACATGATGTCCTAGCAATTTTTTTATTGTTAATCATTTTACAGTAAATAAAAATCGTTAATCATTTTACAGTGAATAAAAATCTACCTTAAGGATTCCTTTTTTGTTTTTGTTTTTTTCCCTTTTTTTGGTGGCGTCTAACCGCAATTTGTGGTCCAACCAAGATGGTGTCTTAGAAGAACATATGTCCTTTCATGAGAAAAACATTATTTGCAGCCCTGCAGTCTGGCACCATCTTAATTTTCAACCACATTTTCAAGCTATCCTAAATTCAAGATTGTGGCCAACTTGAATGTTGTTTGTTATCTGTCTTTTCAACTGTATAGACTTATTACTTTTGAGTCAAACATGCAATCCAAAAATTGCATTGTAAATTCAATCTCAGGGCTGCAAATACCAGTTAGTCATTTGCAACCCTGCAATCAGGCATCAGCTTCATTTTCAACCACAGAAAGCACCAAACAAAATTCATGCTGATGTCCCCTTCCCATTAAACACAAGACACCAATTTTGGGACCAGAGATAGGATCCACTTTATTAAAGGGTGTGCAATTAATCAGAAGTCCAGTCACATAAGATACATGTAGGTTTCACATTATTACAAACTTAGACGTAACATTTATACCTGATGGAGCTTGCAATTTCATATGGTGTAGTCTTCCATGCCAGTCCATCTACTACTTTACCATCCCGTAATGTAACCTTGATAGGCGTCTTCTCTTTGGCTGGCGAGGGTAATGATGAGCCAGAGTGAGTATTTGTAAAAACAAAAGGAAGACTTAATAACATAATTCACATATACTTAAACTTTTGTACCTTCAATTTTGGCATCATACTCTGCCTTCAGCCTCTCAAATAATATGTCTCTCTCAGCTAAAAAGGCTGGAGGTGGGTTCAACTGTGAATAAAACATCTAATCAGCAAATAGTGTCAATACTTTTATCAATTTCACTTCTAGTACATGCTTCAAGAAAGAATGAAATGAAAAAGTTATAGCTATAAATACTACTATCCTCTTGCAAGTAAGGTTTAATATAGTATAAGACAGTGAGGAGACACAGACAGAGAAATGGAACCTAGGACAACAGAAATGCTTTGGAAAGCAGGAAGTGGAATAGTTGAAAAGCTAAGAAGCAGGACAAAATGCAAGCTTTTCATTGATAAAATACATTACTTGGTAATTGCTTCAATTACAGTCTCCGGAGTAGTGGGATGGTACAAGAAATGGAAAAGAACAGTATGAGAAGCAAGAAATACTCTGCTCCCCTCCCTTGAATAATAGGGACCTTTAGCAATGCAGATTTTTGCGATGGCAACGGTGACCAGATGTCCGATTTACTTCCGGCAAACGTCTTACATTTTGACGGGAAGCGATCCTCTCTTTACACAGACATGAGAACAGTGAGTTTCCCGTTGTCCACAAAACGTTAGTAAATTTTTTGCTTTCATGTATTAACACCCACCATTTCTTTCTTTTTTGGTTTCTGAAGGCTTCAACATGAACCAGGAAATAATTATACAATTGGAATTTAACCTGGGTTTTCGGCTCAATAATGTGTTCGAATATTTGTCTTAACGCTCAGTTCTGAGGCATGGTTGCAAACACAAACAAAGACAACAAACAGTTCACATCAAAGTAACTCCACTGAATGTGTGAAGTCTAGGTAAAATCTAGTAAAATATACCTAGAAAGTTTATTTTACGGTGATAGCTAACCTACTAAGTGAGACGTTTGTATGGCTTTGAGTAACCATGTGAGTACTGAAGAGTATTATTTTCTACAATTTGGACTTCCTTTGAGAACTTTACTTCCATTAACTGAACTCTTGGACTTGCAAGGATGGCCAGAATCTTCCACAGAATGCTTAAATGTGTGTTTTGCTAATTCATGTTTTATACTTTATGCAGATGGTTTGCTAATTCATGTTCTATACTTTATGTAGAGCGCCTATGGTGTGGACCGACAAACACAATGTGTTAATGCTCAGGGAAATAGTTGTCAGTGTTGTATTCTCCTTCAAGAAAGGAAGTGTCATCCGGGAAGATGCGTGGGATTCTATAGCTAAAAAGCTAAATCAGAAAGATTTGACACAGTTTTGTATCAAAGACAAGAGAGGAGTCAGAGAGCACTTCAGAGGTCGGCTTTTTCAGCAAGGAACTCTGCTTTACATTCCGTAGAATCTATGTCATTGACATTGAACAGGTCATATTGTCGGTTTTAATCAACCACTATCAATTTCAGAGCGACATGAAACTACATGTATTTATGCCTCCTTTGTCAGTATTTTAATGCAAATTTTCCTTTTCATAACTTTTCATAACTTGACTATTCTTCTTTTCTCAGAAATTGCAATTTTATGATTAGTTGGTAATAGGACTTAGTGTTGTCTAATTTGGTCTATAATCATACTCGTGATAAGCAAATCGAACTCCTGCTATGTCATCGTCCAATGTTGTTATCACTTGTATGATTACAGACCGAATTGGACTCCACTCATTCCATTACCATTACTAATCATGAACATTAATTTCATCAATATGCACTTCAAAATTTCACGGCCCAGACAAAGACGTCCTCGCCCCCTGGGGTAAAATCAAAATATTGCATCACCCTTTCAGACCAGACATGGAATTCAAAATAATAATTTAAAACTGTGTTCAGTCTCAAGCATAATCTAGGCAAACAAAATTCCTTGTATTTTAATAGTACCTGGAGTATTCCAAACAAAGACAACCGTAACTTCTTTTAAATGAAACCTATTTAATATTTCTGATCGAAGCACGTGAATTTTACATTTCAAGCGTACAGTACTTGCTCTCGCGAACAATAAATTATATAAATTGTTGGTCTCGAAATTTTCAGTAATAGAAAATAAGTTTCCTAAGTCCTCTTATGGATAAAGTGAAATGTGGTTCATCTAAAGGCAAACTTAAGATTACTCCACGAAAAGAAACGAATTTTACGATGTACAAGTTTGTAAAGGGGTGCGACTGTACATGGCTCCCATGAATGGCTTACTTCCAAAGGAAATCCACTACCACTATCTTCTTTCTTTTTCTTCTCTCCTTTAGCTTTCTCCCCGCCTTTCTGTGCTTTAGGCTCTTTTTCTTCCACATTCATGTTTTCCACTTTCTCCTCTAAGCCCGTTTCCGACATGTTAGCAACGTGGATTAATTTTGGAGCGAAAATAATGGTGCTTGCTGATCATGCTCAAATAACAACACAGCTGAAATTTCGCGGACTCAAGCAACATGGCGGATCATTTCAATTTTTGATATTTCTTTCAAGCGTCCTTTCAAACGGTATTTTCTAATCACTGAAATAATATTATTGCTTTTACGTACCTCTAAAGGATACTCCACTACATCTTCAGCAGCTTTAATAGGTCCAGAGGTACAGCAACAAAACAATCGTTGTGGTCCTCCATGCCGGAACGCTCCTTCAGAACTACTCGTGATTTTCGACTTCTGTGGTTTAAAAATCTTCGAGGTGGTTTGACGTCGCAATGTAACAGCCAAGATCCTGATCATAATATCCTGCAGTGTCTGGCATTGACATAACAGGCACAAGTATCATCTACTACTATCTGGTCCTGAAAATTAAAAACAAAAATTAAAGTCTTCGATGTTGTTTTCTAATAAAAATTGTATAAAATGTAAACATGTTTGCACTTACAACAGCATCTGGTAGTGTGGCTCGGTTTCGTAGTCAGCCAGGGCTTTTCGTTTTTGTTTTTTTTCAAGACATCCAAAATACATCATAGTTCTTCGTGCAGTTGTCGAACTCGTTACCAGTCTACCGTTTGTTTACGGTAAGCTGTAACGCAATCCCTTAATCACGCTGTCCTTTACTTAGCTTCCGGATAATAATAATAACGTGGATGAAACTCTTATTTAACGAAAAGCTAATGAATTGAACGAACTGAAAACAATGGAGCTGTCAACAATCACTATCTACCAACTATCATTATCATTATCATTATAAACCATTTTATTAAAAACTGGATCATTGGATAATGCAATTCGAGAGTTTTCATTGGCTTAGCCATCATGGTATATGAGCCATTATTAAAAACTGGATCATTGGATAATGCAATTCGAGAGTTTTCATTGGCTTAGCCATCATGGTATATGAGCCATTATACCATGATCTAC
>OZ026597.1:16804414-16906914 GCA_964020085.1 Micromussa lordhowensis | reverse complement strand
TTTCGTTGAGAATTCGTCAAACATATTCACTAATATGCTATCATCCTACTAACAACACGGGAGCAACGGGAAAATCCCTACCAAAGTATTCGAACAGCTTCCAAATCTGAACCTGAGATTAGAAATACGGGGCATACTTTGCTCGGTTTTACGTCAGCTCTTCCACCAGACTGTATGTTGCCTAGCAACGTCTTTATGGCAAAAGGGGCTATAACAAGACGAATCGAGTTGATGGTCTTTTCGGAGAACAGCGATAACCCGAAGAAAGAGTACTGTAACTAGGTACTGGAGAAACACCGATAATATAAATTCACTGAAACTTGACATAACGTTCCACGATATCAACACTGAACGAAAGTGTCATTCATCCCCCCGATAAAGAACTAGATTTCATTGATTCGTTTTCATTCATTAATTGGACTTTTTTTGAAGCCTATAAGGAACATCCGGGACACTAGAACTGGTGTGTAATTATCAAACCTTGCACTGGGAAACTTTTACTTACTCGAAAGAATCGTTACAAACGTACACGTAAAAACGTTTGAGAAAGTAATTCATGACGGAGGCAAAAGAAAGTTACTTTGTTACAAACAGAGCGAGTTGCTTACATCTTTCCGTAAAACACAACGATCACAATAGCTCAGACATATCGTCGTAAACAGAACGAAATCCCTTCGCTGACCTTAGACGTCTGGATCACAATTTGTTGTCTAAATAGGATTTTAAAAAGGGAGACAAACGTACAGACAACGCACTGCTGAGAGTGATTAATAATAAGGGCGCTTTGCAGGCCCCGGAAATGGGACCGGCGGGGGCCCAGGTCTTTTCAGAGGAAAGTGCATTCGTTCAGTTTCAAAGTCTCCTACAGAGTGACGCCTTCTTTCTGGTGGTCCGTAACCGTGAAATCTATCAAATTCAGGGGGGCCTTCTCTGAATCCTTCATAAGTCCTAGGCGATCTTCCTGGGCTTTCAAATGAAGTCCACATGGAAGGATCGTCCTCGCGAAAGTCCGCTCGTTTGGGGTCACCACGAGGTGACACTGGTGGCCCTCTCCAGTCAGGAGGAGGAGGGCCCGGATGATCATGAGGAAAGTCCCATGGTCCTCTTCGATGATCAAAGAAAGGCTCCCGTCGGTGTTCTTCCCAACGCTCGAACTCTCTTCTTCGCTGTACATCTTCCATCATTCCAGGATACGACGCACGGTGAGGCGGAGGGCCGTCGGCTCTGGGAACTTGTTCATGAGGCGATTGTCCAGGAAGCGGCCGGTGAATGGGAGCTCCTTCGATTGGGGGTCTTTTCATCCCTGGTGGGCCATTAACGAAAGCCTCCTCTACATTACGAGGCTGCCCTGCATGTACGTCTTCTAAAGGCGCGTCAGGGGAATTAGTGGGAGCCGTTTTTTCAATATGATGATGTTCCTGTTGAACACTATCTGAAGGCCTTCGAAGGGGACCATCTCTGAAAGTACCTCTAGGGGAATGACCACGAGATGGCTGTTCAGGAGGTACCCGCCCATGCATGTCCGGAGGACCTTCGTGTCTTTCAACCGGTGGACCTGCATTATCTCTGGACTGTAGGAAATGAGGACCATGAGCGTCTTGGAAAGGTAACCTAGGCCCAAATGGTGGCAGTCCACGAGGTGACATGTCCAACGGTCGGTCAAAAGGTCGCTCCTGTGGGAAACGAGGAGAACCTCCTCTCAAGGGAGGACTTTGGAAATGGGTTCCTGGACGGGAGAGATGGCTTGGTGGTGTTGCCGCAGGTGTGTCGTCGTCAACATTTGTCCTGTTATCTTGTTGCAGATTATGCCTCGGTCCTGGCCCTGTATCATTCCTTTCATTTTCCACCGGCCTAACCATAGGTCTCTCCTCTGGGAAGATTGAGGTCGAGTCAACCCTTACAGGACCCTGGTGTGGCACATTGGTCACGGCAGCATGGTTCATGGAATGCCTTTCAAATGCGCCATCATTTGGTCCAAATGCTTGGGATGTCTGCCCAAGTGCGAGAACTTCGTCATCGGATTTTGGTCCCCTTTTCAAAATGCTTTTCAGTCCTGTCTGCTGGAAATCAGGTTGCTCACTACCCATATTGGAAGGATGAGGGAAATGGCTTTTACTGGGCAATGGCTGGGCACGAAAACTTGTTGCAATGTTAACGACTGGAGGATTGAATTGCGGTGAATTTTCAACCTTTTCCTTCTCTTTCAAAGTTTTTATGGAGTCACTCAGCTTTGGGAATAATGAATCAATCAAGGACAGAAGAGGTTTGCTTTGTGGCTTATCAGAGTTCTGTTGTAGGGCTACCGGAGCAGCAATGGAAGAAGGAACTGGAGTTGTAATGGGAACAGCTTTTGCATCAGCATCATTTGGTTGTTGCATTTTCCTTCCTCTACTTAGTAACTGAGCCAAAATGTCTACAGCACTGACTTGTTTTCCATTGTCCTTTTTTACCAAGGTACTATCTTGCCCTCCAGCTTGGTCAGGAATGGAAGGTGTGCTGCTGGAAGATGACGGCGATTCAGATGAAGTTTTGGACACTGATTGTGTTCCGGAAAAGCCAGGTGCTAGATTGGTTGCTGGGTTTTTCACCGGATTTTCAAAAAAAGACTTGTTTGTCTGAAAACCAGTATTGTCATTTACATTGACATCTCCGAGGGGAGCTGGAGTCGTTTCTGGTGTCTCGTCACCTTCTGCCAAATGTAGCTCAGGGGACCCTACTGGAGATGGGGCAGATACCTCCGAATCTGGTGATCCAACATCAAAGACACCTTGCGGACGACTTGCATTATCTTTCATTATGTCATTTGCTGCCGCGGAGTTAGTTATGACCTGAACAGGTATTGGAACAGTAGCTACAGCAACTGGCAGTGGCGCTTGGCTGTGTACGAAACCATTACCAAGTGGAAATGGTTGTAAAGTACCCATGCCACCTGTTAGAGGTGCATTTGAACTGGGAAGTAACCCTGCTGGTCCGGGTATTTGTGAAAAAGGTTGCCCTTGGCCGGTGATTTGCCCGAGACCAGGTAAAGTTCCTGATGGCTGTAATAACTGATTCTGAGCCATTCCAGGGAGAGGCTGGATTGGAGGAACTCCAGGTCTGAATTGCGGTGTATGTGCTGGAAAACCAACACCTTGTACTCCCATGAATGGATGAGTTACCATTTGAACTTGTGGACGAGGAGCGACAACTTGAGGCTGATTCGGAATTATGGAGCCCTGTATGGGCATTATGGTCCCCAGATTTGGAGTTAGAGGTCGAGCGGGGGCTACAGTGGGAACAGGAGAAATCACTGGAGTAATGTCAAGCTCCTGAGTTGTTGACTGTGTTGGTTGAGAGTCAGAACTTCCTGTGGAGTTGGGAGTTTGATCATTGCTACTCTTGGGATCTTCCGCACTGGCCTCCTCACTTGTCTCTGACTTCTCACTGTCTGAATCATCCTCAATGTCCATATCAGCAACTTCAATGTTGTCTACAGTTGGATCAACAGCTTTAGCCTCATCTGAAGTAGCTTGTTGTACCTGTGTTGGAGTTGATGGTGCTGATCCTTCTGAGACATCAGGCAGACCCGATGTGAGGAATGAAGCTTGTGGTGCTGACACAGGCCCAGTTTTTGCTTTCTCTGCTTCCTTCTGTGCAATCCTGTTTACCTTGCCGTCAACCTTTTTCTTCAAGGAAGTAAGGCGATTTCCAAAGGTCTTGTAAGCCTACAAATGCACAAAAAGACAACAGCATGCTATTAGTTTCCTGCAACAAAGAAACTTCTTTTCTTTCTAAGTGCATGGTCAGCGTGCAAAGAACAGTCAACTTCGATAGCCAACTTCAATAGCCAAAGCCAGTCAACTTTGATAGCCAAAGGTCTGCCAAACCAATATGTCTGTGTTTGCAGGTTAGTAGATGTAAGATTGGTGAAACAATAAGAATGTCAGTACTAGTCGTTGCTTTTGCATATTTACAGTGGGCTTTGTGGCTGTATATTCTTTCTGAAACTGTTCTTCAAAGTTCGAACTTCCAAAGTTCAGGGTATGGCTTGTCTGCAAGCATTCACAGTATTCACAGAAAGCAGGCTGCCCTCCCTTCAGACAGACATGAACAAAAGCTATGTGACATAACACTTACATGAACTATCACTTTTACTTCTCCATATGAAACATCACAGAAAGCCTCCCCATCTTCCAGAACTTTGATAACATTTTTCCTCTCTTCTTGTTCGCGCCTCAATGTTTCCAAAAACTCCTCAAGCGTGGCAGTAGCCAATTCATACTCTTCACAGAATTTCCCACCACCAGTGCGATCTGAAAAGAGCAGAGGGAAAACATACATTATAAAAGTCAAGTCTGTTTAACAAATAGTTTAAATTTGTGATACCAACAAAGTCATTTTAATTGTCCTGTGGTAATATACAACACTAAATCAATTAAGGCCCTGACCACACTAATGCATTTTTGTTCGAAAACAAATACTTTTTGATTTGTTTTTCCCCGATCATCTACACTAATGCCCGAAAACGTTGATGAAAAATGGAGATTTCCAAAAGCAGTTCTAAAAAAGGAGTCTTTTAAATGATACCTGTGCGTTTTGAAAATGCCCTGTTTCTAGTTTTGATAGGTGACCAAAAAAGCATCATATACTGTCACTTCCATCAATCTTCAATAGGAATATACAAAAAAATCACAATGGCTACTTGTTACATGATCTGTGTATCACCCTCAACACATTTTCTTGCACACAACTGGATCAATGCCAGGAAAAACAAAGAAACAAAGGACCAGTATAAATGCAATTAAATATAACTACAAAATTCAACGGACCTTTCAACTGACGTACACTTTCCAAGTCTGATGCATCGATCCTCAATGAATTCAGCTGAGATTCCTTAAGGGTTAGCTCTCCTTCAAAATCCCTCAAAGCTTTCAGTGCATCTATCAGTTTTGATGGCTAAAAAGGTATTCACAGAAAACAGAAACCCAAAGCATTACAGTCCTGAATGTAAAAAAACAAACAAAGTATCTTTCTGAAAGATAATTTGGTTTTATCAACTGGGTTGATAATGTGAATTGGCCACCGTAAAGAAATTCGGAAGCTGACGTTTCGAGCGTTAGCCCTTCATCGGAGCAAAAGACTTGAGAAACAAACAGTACAGAATACTTTGGAATTTTACCCACAGTAGCAGCATTACCATAGGTACATCTTTGATATGGGACATCCATTTTATGAATTACTGACAGCTATCAAAACAAGGCATTCAGTGACCAGTATCATGTGAGCATATCATGGGCTCGGGTTAAGAGCTCATCCAGGCTGCATGTTTTTTGAAGTTGACTGCTGACCAGGTACTGGTTTTTCGATTGGATCGCTGGCTCAAGCTAGGTTATTACTTTGGGGGAGAAGGAGGGATTACGTGCAAAGACAATTTTTGGCATGAAAAATTAACCTCTGGCAGGTTGTTGACTTTTCTTCCGAAATATTCCTTGCAATCGTCTCTTGGAAAGTCCTTGATATATTATATAATTTATGTAATTTCTACAATCTTGGGCACATGTATTGGGTACAGTTTGTTAAAATTTAACTTGAAAAATTGTGAAATGGCATGCTGAACAATTCTAACTGGGGAATTATGAATTACCTTTTGTTCACTTCAGTTTTCAGTTAACCTGATCTCTAACAACTGGAAAACTAACACTCAGCTGTTACTTATCTATGACCCATCTGTTACTTCCATATTCAATTTAAACATCCCTTCTAAATCAATGATATTTATTATCACATATCATCTCAAAATACCTTAAAGTCTGCAGGAGGTAACCTCTTTTGCTTGGCTGGTTTTACTTCCTTCTCCTTTTCTTTTTCTTTCTCTTTCTCTTTTTCAACAGGCTTTTCTTTTGGTTTCTTGCTTATAACAGCTGAGATATCACCTGAGGCTATAACATAAGAAAAACCATACATGTATAAGTCTCCAAGAACACATGAATGACATATAATTACAATCAAACAGGTTTCCCTAACAAGTGTCCATAATAATGATTTGTTCTTTGATTGTGTGACCAAACAAGTTTCAATACTGTGTTAAACTATTTAAATACCAGTACATGTACTGGTAGTTATCTTGGCAAGTTTCTCTTTGAAGCCACAATACTGTTTAAGCAGTGAACTACTTCAAAACAAGTTTTTTTGGCAACTTTGTCCTCAAAAATTAGATTGGCGGTCTTGGAACTATGCTGTGGTTTGAGCTCAAAAAGCCTTCTAACGCTATCACTGGATCATGTGTTGATGATCTAAAGAGGTCATGCTCATCAGCCTAACTTCTTATTCACATATTGACACCACTAAAACAATTTAAATGTAACATCTTCTGGTAGCGCTCAAGTAGAGTAAAGTAGTCATAAAAGTCTGCTAAATTTTATGGATTTTCACCAAAGGAAACAAGTGAAAACTCACTGTCACTTGTGCTTTTTTGTGGTCATGTGGACATCAAAAACTATTGGAAAACCTCAATGTTTTCCCTGGAGTGTGTGTAGGTTGATATTAAGGGTCATGTTTGGTATGTTACAGTTTTAAGTGGACATGCTTTTTATATAATATTTATAGATTATAGAGAGCCAATTTTAATCTTAATGAAGCATTTATTTTTAGGAAGGAACAGGAAAAGTTTTGCTACAATTTCTCTGTCTGAGATTTGAGATTGATAGGACCATCTTTCATGGGGTTTATTATCACAATTTTCAGGTATACTGAAGACAATTTCAAGCCCAGTGTGTGGCGAGAAGGTCAATGGCTCTTTCTGAGGTTGATAATAGTATCTAGTTATTATGCTCTGTTGACACTGATATGCATAAGAAAAGCTGCTAATGAAGGTAATGCTAACTAACAAGAAATTGAATCCAACAAATCACCATACCAAGTTTACTGCGGAGCGCCTCCAGGTAACCTTTTTCAAATAACTTCCTCTCTTCCCAAATCTTAATGACTCTTTCTACATTTCCTTTGATGGTTTTCTCGCTGAAAGTAAAATTAAGAACAGACTTGAGATACCGGTTGATCTTTCAAGGCACGTGAACTGGTCAGGCCAACAAACGATGAACACGAACCTTAGAAGCTGCATAGCCTCTCGTAGAATTTTGGTAAAAGCATTGCTGAATTCCTTCCCTTTTTTACGGCTATTCTGAAGAACATCATTGGCCAAGTAAAACAGAACCAACCGTCGATCGGCCTTCGAAGCTGAAAAGACAAAAAATGTTTCACAGTCGATCCAAAGGGCAGCTGGCCGGAGAATCCGAAATTTCATCAGTCTTAAAACCCAACACCCGATCGACAAAATTGAAATCGTTAGCTCGATCGAAGTAAACATCGGAGTTAAGCTCTACCTTTCTTAAGCTGATCTAACCACACAATCACCATATCTTCAGCATGCTTTTTGTGATGAATCATCCACAGCGAAACTGTTTGCACACTGTCTTGTGCGGACGACATGTTTTGCAGCTTGCGTTCAAACGCTTTCCGATTGAGGAGCGCCATGTTGCTGCTCAAAATGCTCGCCTCTTTCGCATGCGCCCAAACGAAATCCACTGACAAAGTTACTCCCGAAGGGACTTTCCAAAGTAGAGTACACAGAGCTGTACTGCAAAAATGTACCTCATCACCAGGGTTTCCCCGTTTAAGTGCTTGAAACAAAAATAATACTAGGAATGCCCATTCTTTTCGCCTGCCTCTGTGTAGAACAAACACCAGACTGTTTTCAATTAATTTCCAAGGTCCAAAGTTTTACAATTCTTTGAATTCTGTCATAACTGGTTCGTCCTCATCTGCATCTTTTAAACGAAAGCTTAAAGAATCTTTGCTTAGTATGTATTAGCGTTTTTTGTATGGCTAAAATTAGATTATTTGTTAAGTATATGTGTGTGTGTTCGTGTGTGTATCTTAAGGTTTAAGTTAGCTGTCGTAAGTCCATATTGTAATTATTTATATCAAGACCTGTTTTCTCTTAAGTGAGGAGACCTGACCTAGTATAAGCCCCGTGGTTTCCTTCAGGTCTCCTCGCCATTTCAATTTTCTTTTCTGTTTATCATATTAAGTCCTGTAAAATATTGAATATATGGCAAATAAACAAAATAATAAAATAAATAATAATAAAGCTGGTATCGCTACTCAGTAAAACGTTTTTTCGGTCGGACTTTATTATACAAAGCTTACTTGGTATGTGTTTTAGATGGTTTTAGATCTATGCTACAATGTCAAATTGCAAGGTTTCTGTATCGTCAAAACGAGGCTTCCGCGCCTCACGTGAATCCAACGTGACTGGGACTGGCAGATCGTAAACAACGATGGCGGAGGGTAACAGGGCGGAATGTTTAAATGCGGATCACTCCATTCCACAGAGTAAGGTAAAATCCTTTGATCCAACTGAATATCAGCACACTAGATACAATCCTCTTCGCGGAGACTGGATTCTTGTTTCCCCTCATCGAATGAAAAGACCGTGGAAGGGGCAAGTTGAAAAGCCGCAAGAAGAAGAAATTCCACGCTGGGACCCCAAGAACCCGTTATGTCCGAGAACAGTTCGAGCTAGTGGAAAGGTAAGGATTCATACACTAAAGTCAGTTGCAGTACGAAACAGGTGCTTGTTAGTTGACTGATGTCTCTTCCCCCGCTGCCATTTATAGTGAAACAGATTTGGAATGCATCTAATCTTCTTCCCTACAAGCTAGTCCTCTGATTTTTTTTAAATATTCAAAACACCATGAAATTCCATTTTAAAACACCACAGATCTCCAAGTTTCCCATTTTCCTAACTTCGTTAATTATTGCAAGTGGATATATGAAAGATCAATTAATTATTATTAATTATTGTTTTATTATCCTTCAATTTTTTTATCAGTAATAAGTCTTATTATATGGCTGTGTCTCACAAGGACTGGGAACTACCGAATTCACGAATTTGATTGGCTGAAATCGATATTGGAAGCGGTCTAGATTTTACCATCTAGACCTGCAACTAAGACCGGTATAAAAGTTGTGGTGAAAAAGTCGCAAACTGAAATGCAAAAATGTTGACTATTTTCTTCTAACAATATTTATTTACGGAAGTGCCAAAAAGCCTGATGTCAAAAAAAAGTAAAGAGGGCAAGCAAACTTTGGCTGAATTCAGCTCATCGCTGTTCGCAAGCCACATGTCAGTTAGTACAAACCAGGTATATCAAACAAATCAAATTGTTCTTGTTTGCCATATAATGAACATCTTATTAACTGAGCTTGGTCGGTCTGTATGGGAGAATCTTGACCTCAGTCATGTGTACAGACCTCACTGCGTTCAGTCTGTACTCATGACCTCGGTCAAAATTCTCCCATACAGACCTCCTGCTCGGTTAATAAGAGCTAAATATGATCACATGAA
This sequence comes from Micromussa lordhowensis, assembly GCA_964020085.1. Classification (NCBI taxonomy): domain Eukaryota; kingdom Metazoa; phylum Cnidaria; class Anthozoa; order Scleractinia; family Lobophylliidae; genus Micromussa; species Micromussa lordhowensis. Next base: position 16,897,526 of record OZ026597.1, on the reverse strand, counting down.
CCACAGGTGTAAAGGGTTTACTGAGGTATATATATCTTATGGTGAATATGGTAATTTGGACCTGATGTCAACTTGATTTGTCAAATTTAACATACCAATTCAACAGCCATTTTGTGACATTTATGTTTTATATTTGATGATTTTGTAAAGGAAAATCCTGATTATGAAAGTACATATGTGTTTGAGAATGACTTCCCTGCCCTGTTACAAGAAGAAGCACCTTTACCAGGTACAGCATAATTACAAATATTCAATGAAAATTGCATGGTGCTACATTATGGCATTTTTTTTTGGAAGAGGTAAGTTGGGAAATTTTTAGCTCCTGCTTACTACTTTTAACCCCTGCTTATGGTCAAAATGAAGAAAGGGTCCAGCTCCACATCCCAAAATGTCTTATTTTTTCAGTGATGGCCCCCTTTCTTTAGCCCCAAACCATCCCCACCAATAACCTGCTTGAATACACATGTCATGCACATTATTTTTACTGTAGACCTCTGATTTAGGACTTTGACTTTACGTATAGACTTGTATTACATTTTGTGTTAAAAAAGTTATTACATATTGCATGGAAAGGTTATTCCATTTTGTGTTGAATAATTTGTCATATTGTGTGGTTCCAGAAAATGTCCATACGCCCTCCCCCCCCCACGGAAGAGATTGGAAATTCCAGAGGTGCTTTCAATAGGACCCAGCACATGCTGGAGCTCTGGCGGGTATATTACACTTTTAAAAATTATCCAGGGAGAAATTCTCCTGGACTTCTCGTATTACTCCGGCGACGCTGTTCCGATGTAGCCACCTACTTCAAACTTACTGAAAGCACTGGGTGGGGGCCTTGAAGGTCCAGGAAATTCCAGAGACGGGTTGGGGGATAATATATTGTTTTTCAGACCTGTTCTATAATTCCCATCATAATGTTCAATTTTCATTTGTTTGCATTCTTCCCAAGGCAGGGACACAAAATAGATAGCACAAAATGAATATGTTCATCATGGTTAGGCTTGATTTTTATTCACACTTGATCGAGTGTTGGTGAGCGAAGCCCATGTTGGTAAAGGTAGATGAGTAAATCTTGTAAATTAGAATCGCTTGGAAGTCTACCACACTTATTTAGCAAGGAGCTTCTGTCACTACAATCGGTATTGTCTTTGCTGGCAGATATTTACATTACAGTTTGACATTGTCTTTTGCGAACGGAAAAAAACACATTCTTTGAACTGAATAATTGTGTTACAGAATAATAGCTGTACATTACAGATACTGTAAGAAATCCACACGTCTGTGGGCTTCACAATCTTTATTTTCTTCCGTCTGAGGACTGTAACTTCACAATCTCGATCTATCAAGGTAAACAACCTTTTATCTAAACACTCTTACTTTCTCTCACTTTTGACAATCAACATCTCGCACATTCTCACTCTCAAGCACATGACTAATCTGACCAGAGACATAACGCGTAACGCCAACAACGGATTTCCGACACTCTTCCCCCTCTTGACTCGTGCGAGTCAAGACAACTGCCACAAGGTTAGTTGTTTTACTGATTTGCCAGATGGCTTATCCTTTTAGCCACATCTAAAGCAGCCACTCTGCGAGGCCGACTGCTCCCATGCAAATTTGCTGGTTGCACTCAATTTCTGTCTTGTCTCTTACCTGCATTTGGCCCTGCATGAACTTCAATCGGATACAATTTCTGAACTGGCCTAGTTATGTGAACATCCCTCCCCTTGGTGATTAGCCTCACATATGCCCCTCTTACCTCTTTGTCTCGTCCACAGATCAACCCTTCTACCACTCCCATCTTCCACAGGCCTCTCTTCACTCCATCTTCATGTACTACCACAACATCTCCCTCCTTAGGCAATCTTCCTTTCCCAGCAGTTTTGTTTTCATGACTCTCCCGTAAGGCAGTTAAATATTCCCGTTGCCACTTCTTCCAAAAATGTTGCAGCTTCTTAGTCAGGTACTTGTGCCTCCTGGTGTATGTTGCAGTGTTTTCTCCAAACTCTTCTTCTGGCTCTAGTACTTCTGGCAGTGAATGGATTCTTCTTCCATGAATCAAATGGGATGGGGTAGGTAAGAACCTCTTCTGATGGGTTGTTGTCATCATAAGTCAGGGGCCTTGAATTAAGGGTACCTTCAACCTCCACAAGAATTGTTAACATCTTGTCAAAGGAAAGCCTTGCATTTCCAATGACCTTTTTCAAGCACTGTTTAACACTTTTCACCATCCTCTCAAAGAATCCTCCCCACCATGGGTCACTTGCTATGTTAACACGCCGCTCAATACCCTTGTTGTCTAGCTCTGCTCTCACTTCTGGATGTCGGAAAAGTGAGCGTATCTCTTTCTCTGCTCCTCAGACACCTCAGGAATGTAGGAGTTGAGAGATCTTCCACCATGTCTAAGTGCAGTGCCCAAGTAACACAGCATGAGAATAAGCAGACATCAACTTTCTTTAACTTTGACATACATTGGCCCAACAAAATCTACTCCAACCCTTGAGAAGGGTGGAGCCAGATTGACCTTAAATTCTGGTAAACTCGCAGTGGCTGGTTGGGTAAATGCAGTACCCTCCCACTTCTTGCATGTCACACACTGGGACAATATCGTCTTCACGACTTGTCTCCCCTTGGGGACCCAGAATTTGGTGCGCAGTTCTGCAAGAGTACTCTTCACTCCACAGTGATGCACCTTCTTGTGACACCTTTGAATTTCTAGGAACGTCAGATGGTGGTCTTTGGGTAACAATATCGGCTCCTTTGCTTCCATGGGCAAATCAGCATACTCTAGCCGTCCCCTGCATCTTTTCACACCCTTATGGTCTTCAATTAGACCAAACTTGTTGGAAAGCTGCTTGTAGTTCTCTTGACATTTTAACTCTCCTTGCGCTGTTTTTATCCAGTCAATCTCTGCCTCTGTCAGCTCTTGTAAGGATAGTGGTCCATGCTTCCTCTCTGACTTTGTCTTCTTGGACACATTGAAGCAAAACCGTTTAAGCCACGCTGTCACTCTCAAAACCATCCTTATGCAACTGCACTTGTCAATTTCAATGACTTTGTCTATCCCCACTACCAGATCAGTTCGAGTTACAAGGATGCTAGTTGCCCTTTCTTCTTCTCGACTTTCAGTGGTAGGTGACACTGATCCTTCTGAAGGCCAACTCTCTTCTGACTCTGTTAGCCAAGTAGGACCTTGCCACCACAATACATTCTGGCTCAACTCGGATGCAGGCATTCCTCTTGACCCAATGTCCTCAGGGTTCTCTTGACTTGGACAGTAGCTCCAATCTCCCTTGTCACTAAGCTTTAAAATTTTGTTCACACGGTGTTTGAAAAATTGTTTGCATTCCCCTCTGTTCATAATCCAGAGCAGGGCAGTCTGACTGTCCAGCCACAGTTTCAAACGCTTAACACTCTGCTGCGAGGCAAGAGCACCTTCAACATTGACCATAAGTTTCACTAGTACAAATGCTGCCATAAGCTCTAGCCTTGGAATTGACAGCTCCTTCAAGGGCGCCACTCTTGTCTTGGAAGTCAACATTTGTGCATATCTACCTACCTGGGTTCTGTAAACAAGGTACACCACACCACAGTAAGTCTTCTTACTTGCATCTGCAAACCCATGAAGTGAGCACTCCTCCACCTCCTCGCAAGGGTGGTCATAAATGCAGCGCTTTACATCAATCCTATGACAGTCAATAAGGTCCTTAATCCACTCTTCGACACCTTTCTTGAAACCTCCCTCTAGCTGCTCATTCCATCTTCTGACAACAGATCTCTTGGAATATAACCTTGACACTCAATGTCACTGGGCTAATTAGCCCCAGGGAGTATTAGACTCCTGCTAGTAGCCTCAATGTATTCCACTTAGTGGCAGACAAGCCGTCAGCACGCTGTGCGACCGATATCAGATCAACAGTGATGACATCAGCTTCATAATCCCATTCACATCCCAACACCTTCTGGCCTTTGTATCCCAACTTCATGCCCACGGAAGACTTAGCATAACTTACGTCTTCCTCTGTCACCACATCTTGTTTATCACCAGTCGGGGATTCAGTTGCCATTTTGGCCCTTACCTGTGGATCATTTGTCAGCCATTTTCTGAGTTTGAAACCTCCTTCAACCATTCTAGTTTGGGTCTTCTGGTACAACTCCAGACTTTCCTGTGTTGTTGCTCCACCACCAACAAAATCATCAACATAAAACGAATCCAGTAACTTTGCTACAAACCTCGAGTACGAAATTTCAAACCTTTTGACATGATGTCGAAGTGTAGCATTCAAGAGAAAGGGAGATGCATTCAGTCCAAATACAACTCTACAAAACCTGTAGACAACAACTTGGGACAAATCAGGGGGTTTCTCCACCCACAAGAAGCGCAAACAATCTCTATCCCCTGGGTCAACCTCCACATTTAAAAAAGCCTTTTCAATGTCCCCTACCAGGACTACTCTATTTTCCCTGAATCGAAGCAAAATGTTGTAAAGCAAGGGGGTCAGAGGGGGTCCCACATGCAAACAATCATTCAAACATACGACACTCTTACTTTCTTTTGAGGATGCATCATATACCACTCTTACCTTGGTAGTAGCTGACTCTTTGCAAACAACTGCTTGGTGAGGCAAGTAATGAACCCTGGGGGCATTTTCCAATTCTGCTACCTTTTCTATCACCCCAGCTCTCAGCTGCTCTTCTATGATGTTCCCATACTCTTTGAGAATGTCAGGATCCTTCTCCAGTCTTCGCATCTGGGTTCTAAGACGATACAGACTGGTTCCATAGTTAGTGGGTAGTTCTGGGTGCCCTTCCTTCCAAGGCAAGCAAACTGAGTACCTGGACCCATTGAATGAGATGTTATTCTCAAATGACTCATGAACCTGATCGGTAATCTCTCTAATACCTAGTGTCTCCAGATCCCACAATTTTTGAACATCTTCTAGACTTTCTTGCTCTTCGACAGAACTTGCAATGAAGTTTACTTGGGTGAAGCGTATATCTGCACACGTGTCTTGGCCCTTCAAGGGTCCTGATAAAACCCACCCCAACTTTGTTTCTACAGCAACAGGTTCATCAAACTTGCCCCTGATTGTGCACCCTTTCTGAAAATGCCACAAGTAGTCAGCCCCGATCAGTACATCTATAACCATCTCATCCCTTCCCTTACTCACATCGGAGAACCACAGCCCTTTCAAATGGGGGTAATCAGACTTTACTAATTCTACATGGGTATTTGGTATACTAGAAATTTCGGTAACTACATATGCCTCCATGTTCATGAAGCTCTCCCCCCCTATGGGACTCACCCTGACTTGGACAACATCCCTTAGCTTCGTATTTCTTGAGCATTGACCGAATGTACTAATTGCAAGCCAGTCTTGCCTGGTTACAGGAAGCCGAGCAAGCTGAGCAACTCTGGCTGTGACAAAGGAACGATGGCTGCCGGCATCAAATAAAACTCTAACCCTCTGTGGCTGACCCTCCCCGGTGACGACTGCACGAGCAGTCTGTAGGGCTACACGATCTCCCGTACCAACATGAAAACTACTGGGGCTAGTAGTGGTAGGGTTAGCCTCTGGTCTAACTTCAAATTCGCTGACTGTTCAGGGTTTAGCCTGCTTATCACAAATCGAACTGTGGTGGGACTTCCCACACTTGTTACATAATTCAATTGACTTACAATCTCGGGCTTGGTGTCCCTTTTGCAAACATTTAAAACATCTACCGTACTTAAATAAAATGTTCTTACGTGCATTCACATCGCTCACTTTCTTACAGTTCGCTGGTGCATGTCTCCCAAGGCAAAACGCACAGTTATCGACTTCCTGCTTCATGTAAAATGTGTTGCTGTCCTTCCTGTTCTGCGTATTTCCAACCGAGGACATTGCGTAGTAATGATCTTCCCTCAGTTCTAACTCCTTTAAAAATGCACTCAACAGCTGCTCCATTGACCAGTTCAGAAAATCGGCTCCCCTTGTGATGGTCAGGCGAAATGCTTCGGGCAACTTTTGTAAAACGGCGGGAACTACTACTGCTGCGAAGGTAGTTTCGTCCACTCCGAGCGCCTTGAGACCTCTAAAATGAGCACTGCAGCTGTCGTATAGTTTTCTCAAACGAGTCGTATCTTTGTCGCTGAAAACCGGCTTCAAATTTAGCAAGTCATTCACATGAGCACGCTGTATGGCAGTTTCCTTTCCATACTTTTTCTTCAAAACATCAACAGCGGCCGCATAGTTCGCTGCTGTCAAGGAGAATCCCGCGATAGTTGCTCTGGCCGGTTCAGTGACTAAACTTCGTAAGTAGGCGAATTTGTCCACGGCTGTGAGGCTTTCGTTCTGGTCGATGGCGCTTTCGAAGGCGTCCCAGAATTCTTGCCACTCTTGGACCTTCCCGTTAAACTTCCTTACTTCAAGTTTGGGAAGTCTTGCTTTCGTCTTGCTTTGCTGAGCTAGAGGAATTCCTGACGCCCTGTTTGAATGAACTTCAGCAGGTGATACGGTATTTGGCTGAACTATCGGCGGAGGCGATTCAATTTTACTCATCACTTCTTCCATTCTCATCACGACATCGTTCAATTCCGCCCTCACTGAATTGCTGTTCTCTATTTCTTTCTCGATACGCTTGTCGACACCTTCGGCCGTTCCACTTGCAATAAGCTCGATTATTTGGTCATCCAATGTTTTGAGCGACTCTATCTTCAGTCGCATCGACTGAATTGATTCTTTCAACCAGAATTTCTCCACTGGATTCTCTTCATCACTCAGCCTGTCTTTCAAACGATTAAGAAGTTTCGTGGCAGATCCTCTGTGGGCCGCTCTGATTTTTACTTTCTTCGCTATGTCTTCTTCGACCGACATATTTTCAGTCCGCGCACATGGCCAATCTTGTCGACTTCAAGTTCGAATTATCTGTCTCGGAGGACCACTGTGTAAGAAATCCACACGTCTGTAGGCTTCACAATCTTTATTTTCTTCCGTCTGAGGACTGTAACTTCACAATCTCGTAACAATCTCGATCTATCAAGGTAGACAACCTTTTATCTAAACACTCCTACTTTCTCTCACTTTTGACAATCAACATCTCGCACATTCTCACTCTCAAGCACATGACTAATCTGTCAATCAACTTGAAGCTAAACACGTGACCAGAAACGTAACGCGTAACGCAATGCGTAACGCCAACAACGGATTTCCGACAGATATGGTAGTAATTTGGAATCGACAGAAAACAGTTCTCTGACCCCGCTAAGAATAATTCTTTGAGAAATATAAAAAACCCATAGTAAATCACACAATAATTACATTTGCATTACATTTATACAAAAGGCATCGCAATGAATTCAAGGAAGTCCTGGATGGGTGCATGTACTGCATGAAGCCATTATTCATATTTGTTTTCAAAACCTCCTAGCGTGTGCGCTGATGTTGTCAAACACTGCTTTACCACATCATGTTCGACAAACTTTGCAGTAATTACGTATTTTTCATACTATGTTCTTTTGCTAGAAATAAAAATATTTCCCGGGGGTATGCAAAAAAATTGGAATTTCTAGAGGAGAAAGGGGGTATATCTTGTGGGCCAATTTTCGAAAATTCCTTAAGGGAGAGGAGTCTTATAGAAAATCCCTTCCTTGGGAGCCTATGGATATTTTCTGGAACTACACATTTTGAGTCAATATTATTACATTTTGTGTTAGTATTACATTTTACGTCAGTATTACATTTTGCGCCAGCATTACATTTTGCCTTGTAACAGTAAATTACATATCTCCTGGTGGGCAAAATCTAAAATATCACACCATAACTAAGAGCACTGCAAAAGAAAGATGGAGGAATACGACAAGACTTAAAGAATTTTATATTCACAGGATTATGTTTTAACAAAATGGAACTAGGACACCTTAAACCCACAAAATGCCCACTTATTAAATCCTGCCTAAAACCATAAGATAGAGTCTAATTGATTTCTAAGATAAAGTAAGCCTACTGTGTAAATATGCTTAGCTAATATTAAATTAATAATATTATTAATGAGTGAACTGCCACAGCCCAGACTTAAAGGGTCAACAGCCATGACAGCTTGCTGGTAGTTAACTATCATTATAATGGCAAGGTAGTCTTGAGGTAAATCCAAGCATTCTGATTGGTTCTTTCTTGGTCAGTATTTTGCCTCATTTTATGACTGTGTCTCACAAGGACTGGGTACTACCAAATCGATATTTACTGTGGTCTTGATTTTCCCAGCTAGACTGGCATCTAGACTGGTTACATTTTACAGTAAAAAAGTTGCGAACTAAAATACGAAAATATTGACTTTTTTTCTAAAAATATTTTTTTCTTGTTTGCCATATAACAAGTATATTTAGTTATGAATTGAGCTTAGTCGGTCTGTAATCTATTGTCAGGTCCCTCTGGTCATCCTTTGCTGAAATGTGAACCAGCTCAAGGAACATGGTAGGTAAAAAATCAAAACGCATGCATTGCATTTCTTTTTCTCCAAACTTTAAAGATTGTACATTACACCTTCATGCATTATGAAATAGCTCTTTTTGACTTTTATGTTGTCTATCTTTGTTGTCCTTTTTTTAGCCGAGTGATGTGTTTTCATCCATGGTCTGATATCACTCTTCCTCTTATGTCCATTGATGAAATCTTGGAAGTCATAAGAGAATGGATTCGACAGTATCAGGATTTAAGTAAAACATACCGTTGGATTCAGGTTATAATCAGCTGTAAAATTTCAGTTACCTTTGCAAAAATACTACTACAATGGAACACCGGTAACTTGAACTCTGAAGGGAAATGAAGAACAGTTCAAGTTATTGGGGTCAATTGAATGTCCAACTTGCCAGGTTAATACATGTAATTGATAGTTTACTGATTCTTCAGCACTTCAGTATGCGGTACAGTGCAAATAAGACTTATCTCATCAGAAACTGCACTCTAGCACTGTTTTTTTCTTTGTGACAGCTAAAGGCACCTCATCCGGTATGACTCATGACATTGGGCAATGACTCAAATATGTGAACAGTCAGTTGCACTAATTAAAATCAAATTGCTGTAGTGTTAGTTTTGAGTGTTTTGCCGATTACATGTTGACAAGAAAAGCTAATGGGACGACATCCGTTGTGAGTTACAATGAGCCAGAATTGGAGTTGTCAGGGTAAATTTTAATCAAGGGAAACAAAGTTTAGTTCAAGTTAGCTTTGGAATTCAAGTTATCCGAGTTTGAGTTAACCCAGTTAAAATGAATGAAAAGTGGGGTCAAATCTTAGGAAAATGGGAGTTAGTTCAAGTTACTGGGGGAGTTCAAGTTATCCAAGTTCAAGTTACCATGGTTCTACTGTATACTACTAATATTGAATATTAAATTTAATCACAGCTATGATAACAGCAATGTCACAAGCTGTTACAGCAGAGAAAGCAGAATGTTCTGGTTAATTTCAGTTACTTCTATAATTCCTCTCACTTTCTTCTAGTTAGTTACCTTTTTTTCATCAGTATATTGTATTATTATTGACGGGATAAAATTAATTGAAAAAAGAAAACTAACTTTGAAGAAACAAACCACATATAGTAAACATCAATAGCAACAATAATAAGATTAATGGAAAGGCATGAATGATCATTGCAGTTATGTACACAAATTAAGCAGCTGCTAAAATAAAGAATAATAGTTTAAAATAGTTATTTAAATTTCAAGAACTTACAGTGTGACTCCTCTAGCCAAATTTGAGCACTGGCATTTCAAAAGTTTGAAAATAGTTACTAATCAAAATGGCCACAAATCTGAACTTCCTTTGTAATGTACAGCTTGTTTACATGGATAATTTGTTGGAAAACTATTGTTTAACCTCCACAATTTTTATTCGTTAAATTGGTAGAAAATTTTGTTGGGTGGCCTTGTGCAAGATGGCCAAAACGGTTGACATAACAATGACAGATACTAGTGTACGATTTACGAGTTTATTGACAAAAACAGTGAAGACAATAACAATGGGAACAAGGAAAAACAGAAATGAGTAACACAAGGGTTATTGGGAACCAGTACTTGACTTGAGAACTTGCGAACTAGTAGCTTGGAATAAACCAACTGAATTTGTTGAGCAAATGGTTGCCAATTTATTACAGATTTGAGGAAACTGTAGGAATAACTCTTAAACCAAATAAGGCTAGAGAGTGTATTTGTTGCCCACAAATACAGGATTTACCTAAGGAAACTAGGAGGTAAATACTCCTGCACAACCGGATTCTAACTGCTCTGGCTAGGTACAATTACTTCCTTGTTGAGCAGCTCTTGCAAGTGCTGTTTGACTATCATCAGGTGATTTGGTGGGATGTGTCTATGGTGCTGGGTCACTGGGATGCCATCACTGTACGGTCACTGTATGGCCAAGATCCTCTCCATCTCTGGCAAATTACATATGAGGTGAAGATTTTTAGTGCCTCTTGCTTCTCAGCTGGAGTTCCAGGAAAGTCTATCAAGGTGATTCCAGCCAGGAGATCCTGTTCTCTCTGGGGGGTTGCAGGTTGGAGAGCCTCTGGTGATAGAAATTCCTGCCTCTCTGATCCCAGGTGGGGCATGATATGATCACCTCATTACACTGCACATCAATCTCCAACTGGTTTTCACTGGTCTCTGTAACTGCACTATGTACTGTACCAAGGCATGTTTGTGGCTTAAGCCAAACATCTCTTGAGGTGCGGTTCACTACTTTGATGTGGGAAACATGTCTTGGAGGCATTGACCAGGGTATTGGCGACCTGGATGTTCCATGGTACTGGAACACTGAGAGGTTTAAACATGGTAGTAGGAAAACAGGCTGGACTAGTGACAGCTACACTTGCCACTGAATTTGGGGGAATCATGACGGGGTAGCTTCCAGCTACACAAACAAAACCAGAGGTACTGATTCCTGACGTCCTGGGCTCACTGTCAGTCCTTTGTTGGAGCAGGGCACCAACCTTGGGAATCTGCACCAGAACATAGCTTCCATGTCCTTTCTCTTATGGGAGTGGATAGGGTGTCTTTTAGGAGAAGTACCCCACAGTTGGGTACTTTTACCACATCGACCTCTATCTCCGGTTCAAGGTAGCCCATGTACGGAATCTCAAGCCGTTAGCAGCACGCAGGATTAGCATCTGCTTCCGCCTTTTCACATGGCCACAGGTTGGCTGGAACTTCTTTTTATAAAAGTCTTTGGTAACGAAGGACACCATTGAACCCAAGTCCACCACGCAAAGCACGTCAACACCACCAAGCTTTGCTTGGACCATTTGGGTACCACCAACCATATGTATTGACATGCAGTTCACTTCTTCTATAGGTTTTGAGCCACCACTCTTCTCCTCCACAGCATGGCTCACTGCCATGGAGTCTTCTTGTTTAATGCTGGCGGCTTGTTTTCAGGTGTCCTGTTGTTCTGGTTTCAGCTCCTCTGATTTCGTCCATGGCTACCTCCAGGACAGTCATTTCTTATGTGAGCCCTTGACCCACAGTCAGAGTATCCAGGCTGCAATCACTGCTGTGTACTGGAGGTAAGCTGCAAAATGGCTTGTTTCTGTCTCTCAAGAGCTCCTTGCTGGTCCTTGATGTGTTCTGCAAGAAGCTTTTGCTGTTTCTGCAGGTTTAGAACTGTGAGAACCTTTTGGCCTACTACCAGCTCATTCACCACTTTCCGAAAGTTAGCAGTACCTTTCATGTCACTGCGGGTTGTCTTATTCTCTCAAGGATGGCTTTCAGTACATGTAATGGCTTCATGCACAGCAGCCCTCCTAGGCAGTGTACTGTCCTTGTCCACTCAGCACTGGACTTCCTCTCTGATTTGGTGGGAGGATTTCCTGGAGTTGTCTCTTGTCCAGCCCTTGATATCGCGTCTCAGCTGGGGGTCGCACAGGTTTTCCAGGAACTGATTCCAAAGGAGCCGGTCTTTATCAGTTACTGCGCCAGGGTTGAGTCATTCCACCCATGAAAGGAGTACTCCTTTTCCTTTTGCCACCCCTCAAAGAACTTCCTCATGGCCTGTGTGAAGGTAAGCCCCTCACTGAATGAGCTACGTAGTACTCAGAATATAACCTCTGGGGTGTTTTTCTCCTCATCCAGCCAGAGTTGCAACTCCTCCTTGACAGCTCCATCCAACTGGTACAGGAGGAAATCCACTACATCAGCCTCAGACTGGGAAGTGACGGCTCGCTATCCAATCCTCAATCAGATGATCGTCTCTGACTCCCATAAATTTCATCAAAAGTTTACTTTCCCTGGGCACCTTGACAGTAACCTGTCCTGGAGAAGATCCTGATCCTCTGGCTGCTGATGTGGGTCCCCTGGCCCCGTTCAGCTGGGCTTCCAGCACTGTCAATTTCTCAGTGTGGGTCTGGCGTTGCTCAGCAGTGGTCCTCTACTTGTAGTTTGCCTGTTCCCGTTTTAACCCTTCGTGAAGAACTCATATCCCACTCCTGACCACAAAATACAAGACGGCCAAAACGGTCAACGTAACAACAACAGATACAAGTGTACAATTTACGAGTTGATTGACAAAAATAGCAAAGGCAATAACAACAGGAACGTGGTTAGAGAACCTGCTTAGAGCAGTCGAACAGTAAAATTCAGTATTTTGCCTCAAAAATTGACTCTCAACTCCAGAGTGACCGTAAATACATGCACTATTGTCTGACTAAACAATGCCCTCCAACAGGCTCCCATTGTTAAAAGGATGTAAAACACCATTCACCAGATCTTTCACTATGCAGTGGATAGTGTAGACTGCTTTGTTAACACTTATATAGTGGACATCAATTTGTATGCCATATAGCAGATAACTCAGTATCCATTGGATAAGTGTAAACAAAACCCGTCTAGAACACTGTCTACTGGGCTGGATAGTCTTATATGTCCTTTGAACAACCTGTTTGTCAATTTAAAATAAAAGCTTCTGACTATATATTTCAATAATATTTTAGATTTTTGAGAATAAAGGTGCTGTCATGGGATGTTCCAATCCTCACCCACATTGCCAAGTAAGTTATCAGAGTCTGTTTTTCAGGAGATATTCCTGACCATTAATGGGAAATCGATTATTAAAACTCTATGTTATCTTTTATTGACTTGAACATGAAACTGGAAACAAAATCATCTAGATGACTTCCTTTAGTCCAGTGAACCTATCAAAACTCAAGAAAAACCAGTGGCAAACATGAGAAAAGTCTTACGACCTACAATGTGTGATAAAAGTGTTACTACTTTTAAGCATCTTTCTTGTAACAATTAACTAGGAATTGATGCCATTTAGTGTTAATTTCTTAAAAGTATATCATTTAGCTGCTTTTGTTGGGTATAAAAGATGCACAGCCAAGTGGCTGATAAAACGTACATACTTGTCTTTTTTGACAAGACTAGTATGTTTCATTAGTTTAGAGCCGACAGCAAATGAAGCACTATTATTTCATTACATCTTGTCTGTTACTTAAATCCAATCCAATACTGACTTTAAGACTATTACAATAACAAAATTAATAATATTTTTTTTAAGATCTGGGCAAGTTCCTTTCTACCAAATGAAGTTGCTGCAGAGGTACAGTTGATACCTTTATGTCAGTCTACATACATATATGTGCTTAAAAAATGAGAAAGAAGTTGGATCATGATATCTGCTGTTTTGACTCCTTTAACGTTTGCCATTAACCCTTGCAATTCAGTACAGACTATACAGTTGTAGCAAGGAAGCTCACAGCTAATGGGCCTTTACATTTTATAAACAATCTAAATTTGTCTTCATATATATGGTAGGATCGTACTCAGCGGGAATATTTAAATGAACACAAAGTACCAATGCTAGTTGAATATGCAAGATTGGAGGCAGAACAGAAGGTAAATGTTAAATATTGTTGATACTAAAAATATGTCACTTTGCTGATAATGTAGACCAGCTGATTTTAGTTTTATTGAAATTACTTTCTGGGCCTCTCAATTTGACATGACAATTTGAGTGATTACGGCCTATCTCCTGATGTCCTCTGAGGAAGGTTCTGGCTATCCCACATTCCATTAATTTTTGGTCTTATCCTGTATCCTGTATCCCATAATCCCAGTTGCAAAAATTAATAATTTTCTTACTTTATATCCTGTTTTATCTGATCTAAATATCCCATTAAGGCGGTACGTTTCTAAAGAAACTGTGGTGCTGCATTGGTGGGGAGTATTACAAGATAATTTGGTTTTATCAACTGAGTTGATAATGTGAATTGGCCACCGTAAAGAGATTCGAAACCTGACATTTCGAGCGTTAGCCCTTCCTCAGAGCAGAGCAAATCCTTATGCTCGAAACGTCAGCTTTCAAATTTCTTTATGGTGGCCAATTCATATTATCAACTCAGTTGATAAAACCAAATTATCTTGTAAATATCATGTTTCCCATTATTGTTGTCCCCAAATATCCTAGCTAGCTGTATTCCATTAATTATTTGCTTAGAGTAAATATTCTGTATCCCAAAGATCCCTAATAAGGTCTCTCCCAATAATTGCCCCCTCTCCACATGGGCCATATTTTTCTGTTCTGGCCAAATACCCATCTAAATTTTTAGTCTTACCAAAACATCTGTCCGGTGGCCCGCCTCTACACAACAGCCAGTTAATTATACACCTGATTGGCCATTGCAGAGAGGTTGAACTGTATTCTAATACTTTATTAACTTTTCATTGATAAAGTTACTTACTTTTCAGATCCGCATTGTTGTGGAAAATAAAGACTGGATCGTAGTGGTACCTTACTGGTATGTAGCAGTTGCCTACCTATTGCTGTTGAAACAGGCTGAAATCCTAATTGATGCACCATTTCCCCACTCATGGTTCATCAGAGATGAACTAGTCTTTTTGGGTGTAAAGTTCTCAAGTGCTTGTTATATTGATATAATTAGCACAAATTTGAGTGTAAAGTTGTGTGAAAGATCGATCAATGATTAAAAGTAAATTCAAATAACTGGCATCATTATCTAATGGTTGGATAATTGTGGATGTTGGTATACCTTTCAAGAAGTCCATTTCCCAATGAATCATATGGTACATCTCAGGCTTCTGAGGGTGAAAAGCAAGCATGGCTGTGTCACACACATGCACAATTTTGTTACTTCCTAGATTTTTCCCTTCACTCTATGTAATCAACTCATTTCAGTCTGTTCTTTTCTTGTAGGGCAACTTGGCCTTATGAAGTTCTGCTCCTTCCAAGAAGACATGTAGAGAAATTATCAGATCTCACAGAAGAAGAGCAAAAATGTACAAATTAATTTCTGTCTGATGTGATATTCAATGGTTTGGCAGAGACTGAAATGTTAAACAATATTCCATAAATTATCCTGGTCAAAACTGGTTCAAAGAAACATTAAAAGACATTATTATAGACATTTTTACTTATGAAGACAAAAATGTACTCCTTCCCCCTTCCCCTGTTCAAAAATTGGTGGAGAAGCTAGACTTAAAATAGCATTGATGAAGGACATAAGCGGTAGGGGAGAGAGGGTCACAAATCATCATGCTTCATGAACAACCTCAAGCAGATACAGATAGGTTATACCACTACAGCCAGTAATAATATCCTCTAGAATTTCTTGTTACTGACTATCAACATTGCTTTGCAGTGCTATACACTGACCCTGACCCTTTATTGCAGATCTTGCCGACATTATGAAAAGACTTCTTACAAAATATGACAACTTGTTTGAAGTTTCATTTCCTTACTCTATGGGCTGGCATGGTAGGTGAACCACATATGCTAAATGACCTGTAGTTTTTAGGACAGTCAGGTCGACCATTAATAAATATTTAATCGCCTGCAGAGGATGATAAATATATTTTGTAATGTTTTGCTAATGACACTGGAGTATGTTCATTATGTTTGGTTCGTGTTAACTGTAGAAGTACTTTAGGCGTACTTGCAGGTATGATGAATCCCTAGGGGCCACTAGGCTATTTAAGATTTTGTAAGTTATGCAAGAGCTACTCAAAGGCATCTCCTTCAATTTTGCTTTATTGTTTATTCAAGGCTGTATTTTCTTTATGAATAAAGCTTTCTTAAAGCATAAACAAGCGAATATTAACGTTAAAAGCCGACGTTTCGGTGTCATCGTGACACCATTCTCAATGAATAATGTAAGTGCTTGCTGTATCTTGCATCAATACATGAGATGCACATACCTGATGCTGTGTTTGTGTTTATTGAGATTAGTTACAAATATTTTGTTACCGTTTCAGGGTGATTAGAGTATAGTAAATAAGATTCAAACTTCAAACACTGTAACTATACCACAAGGGACTACAAGATGTAACTTGCCCCAGGTTTCTTCTAATTTCTATAGTCAGTGGCAAATTTGGGTGGTATTTCCAACCATTTGCCAGACTTGTTAAATGACTAATGTAATTTCAACCCTTAACTCCACAGTAAAGATATGTTTGCACTAACATCGTTGACCCATACCACCAGTCAGAGTTAAATCCTGTTTCCTGCAGGAGCACTGCTACATTTAGGACTCCACTCTTGGGGTACTACACAAATTATATATGTACCGTGGTCTAATACAGACTGCAGGGTAACCCATTGTTCACCAGATGAGTCTTCTCTTGGGTGAAGTGAGGAACCCTAAAAAAATGTAAAGTGTCCCAATATCACAACACAGCATTTCGCGATCCAATTCACTACCAGTCTCTAGCGGCAAAACATATCGGAATTGGGCTATTACCATTTGAATCCCCTTTTGAACTTTAAAACAGTTGATTAGGAAAAAATAAATAAATTATATAACCAAAAATATATTTTGAAGGCATGCCAGTAAGTTTCATTTTTTAAAGTGAATGTACCATTTAGCAACAAATGGTACAGGATCTTTTTTTAGAAAATCAAACATCTAGTGATTCCCTGATCTTCCCCTCCTCAGCTAATTCAATTTTTCAGGTGCTATGGTCTGTGCAGTTTTAAAATCTAAATAAACCAACATTGTCTGGAGGAAGATGGAAATAATTGTTGTTCATGACACTTGAAACCTTGACACTCTCAACACTAGTTACTTTAATTTGTTGCTCATTCTACAGTACAATGAGCCTATTCAATAAGAGTCTGAACTTCAAAAAATTGATGTCTTAAAACTTTGTGACCATTTTTGAATGGCAGATTTATATTATTTTCATGCTCAAGGTGGATTAATATTTCCATTACAGGAGCTCCTACAGGTAAACAGGATACAGACTGTAGGTGAGACCAACAGGTTACTCTTTAAAATGTAGCCTGTAAACTCTTTGTTCAAGCCTCTTGCTCTATCAGACTGGCAGCAGGCTGACATGAGTCTCTAGTTTCTATTGCATCAAGTTGCTTGGAGTATTCAAACACCCTGGATGGGCTGCTAGTCAATCAATCAATCTTTATTTAAAGAGGGTGACACTTAATAGTTAAAAAACTAATGAACTTGTGGCCCTCTACAAACATTGTTACAATTTAAAAAACCTGTCATAATTAATAACCTAATTAAGAATTTATTTAAAACCTAATTAAAAATCACAATGTATAACAGATTAAGATCTAAAATTAAAGGTAAACTATATTGCTCATATTAAGCGATCTAAAAATAAATTATATAAAAGAGGAGCAAAAATCTTTTCCTCTAAGCTGACTGAATTTACCCCAAGCATTTCAGGTTTGCCCTGAGTATTTCATTTGTTATTGCCCATTTACATGTAAGTACACTCAGATACTCTGTGAGAGCAAAGTGTCTTTCCCAAAAACACAACATAATGACCCCAGTCAGGGATTGCACTTAGACTGCTTGATCTGGAGTCCAGAGCAGCCTCCATACCTAATGGCTTTCAGCGTGTTTGCTCTCATTCAAATTAAAATCTGGAAGTGCAATTAAATCTGTTTTTATCTCTTGGCAGTCACTGGCAGTTACATGCTCATTACTACCCTCCTCTTCTTCGTTCTGCCACGGTAAGATCCTCGGATTACTTTAAAACTTTGGGGAGCAGGGATTGCGCAGTGGTGAGAGCACTCGCCTCCCACCAATGTGGCCTGGGTTTGATTCCGACTTGGTATCATATGAGGGTTGAGTTTGTTGTTGGTTCTCACCTTGCTCAGAGGGTTTTTCTCCAGGCACTCCGGTTTTCCTTCTTCCGTAAAAACCAACATTCCAAATTCAAATTCGACCAGGATAGAGGACCCATATGAAAACAAGCTAAGGCCGATGTGGCATCCTCTCTAAATATTGTAATTTATTTAAATGGAAGGAAACCTCATATAATAGATTTATGGAATAGAAAAACACCAAAGGATCAATAACAAAATAATGTTAAATAAATATTTAGGATGCAAAGAAAGTTGTGTACAATAGCCCAGGACTAATGGATTTTTCAGCCAGGCTAGTGGATTGATGGCCATTGCTTGCCCAACAGGCACGTCATTTTTTTAGGAAAATTTATGACAAAAAATCACATAATAAAGATGAAATTATTGTTAGTATTAATTGAAGTTTTTTTCTTATTATACTGGGAAAATTACTTCATAATTTGATTGAGTGATTGGCTGAAAGCTGGTCAATTTGTCATTAATTTTTAATTTGCATTGCAGTGCAAATGAATGCAGTCATATAATGAGTAATCGTATGAAAGCTCAAGCAATAATTATTAAGGATTTATACTACTATATTTGAAAATATACTTATATTTGAAAATTCTTTCAAATTACACTTGCCTAAAGGCTCATGCAATTTTGAGAGAATTTTCAAATATAACTCCTAAGTGCAAATCCTTAACAAAAACTCTTTGAAGTCTCAAATATTTTGGGCTTAGCTCTTCCCTAGTAAGAGAAGCTAACACACATACTGGTAGTTATCTTAAGTTGTTATTATTTTTCAGGTGAAGAAATTCATGGTTGGTTATGAAATGTTAGCTCAATGCCAAAGAGACTTAACAGCAGAACAGGTACATTAATCATCCTAAGGTGTTTATTGGGTAAAATTTCTTGGTTACCCGAAATTACACTCTAAAACAGCTGACTGACTTTTGACATTACTATCAGATTGGTGTGGTGGAATTTAGATACACTGCTTGCAGGCTGTTTTCTCTTAAAAATCAGGAAGGGAGTGCATAACAAGGGTTTAGGACAAGAAGGATTTGTCAGGACAAGGGAGCACAAACTTATCTTGTCCATGCTGTCTTTTTTGCATTTATGCATAAGGATAAACCCCAGGCTTGTTGGACCCTAATGAACAAGGCTGACCACAAGCAGTCTAGACTAAAGAAACATCTACGAAACAAAGTATAACATTGTGATCAGACATGTGAATGTAGACAGCAAGAGGTCTCTGTCACTGAGAGTTTTACTTATGATTTTATATGCCATGGTTAGGTAAATTTCAAAATTAGAAATTGTTTAATTTGAGTGCATTTCATTTGATTTTACAGGCAGCAGAAAAACTTAGAAATCTCTCAGAAATTCACTACAAGGTAAACAATTTAAGGTGGCTCAAAACAGTTTCCAGCACTCATTATAACCACTTTTTATCACTTGATGCTACAATCATGGTATCAAAAAACTGCTCAATCATTGGTGAACATGTTGTTGTCATCTTCATGACACAATAGGTTACCATAGCAACAGTGTGACCTGCTAAAAATACCCTCAAGGGGCTTATAATTCAAAAATGGCAGGTAATTTTTTTTATTGTAGCATCAAGTGATAAAGAGTGGCTATAATGACCCATCAAAATCTAAGTGCTTGAAACTGTTTTGAGCCACCTTAACACTGGGGCAACTTAATTTAAAGTCTGTTAAAATGGCTTTCAGTTCACAAGATGGGATCATGATCAAACTGTTAACACAATAGTTGCTCAAACTAGCTTGTTTTTACAAAAATAAATTTGATGATATAACATAAACTGGCAGAAATAGATGTTTCAACATGGAGGGTAATGTTGATGGATTCCAGTAATAATATATACAGGATATTACATGGCTGTGTGGTGATGCAAATTTATTTTTGAGTGTAAAAAATATTTCACAAGTGAGCACAAGGAATGAGCAAAATATTTTTCAACACAATTAGACAAATTTCGTATCTCCAAGCGAACATGTAATTTTCTTTTTATTAGACAAACTGTTCACAATACACAAGGTTTGTGGCGATTTTCCGAAGATTTCTGACTACTTTCCGAAGATTTTCCAAAATTTGTTGGAAGGCCAGACAGACGAACATGTTGGATTAGACTGTTTTTCTTCAGAATTTTCCCAATGATTGATGTCTAGTGGAGATAGTCACATCAAGTTCCATGTTCAGTGCATGACCAGCTGCAGAGCATTGTTGTCAAATTTCTAACCCAAGTCAGCTGAATACAGGGCCATAGCCAGAAAAAAATTTTGACTGAGGCAATGTCTAGGAATAACTTATGACTGAGGCAATCAGTCCATGGTTGAGTTCTCTTCCTAGGTTTTAGGTACTATAAACAACAAAAGCCAAAGAAATGGTCGAGGCAAGTGCCTCGGTTGGCCTGTTACTAGCTACGGCACTGGAATATGTTAATAATTTTATTTTCTTTTTTATAAAACTATTTCTTATTAAGTTATTAATTAACTGAGTTGTTAATTAATTAATTAATTAATTAAGCTATTAATTTATTTATTGATTAATTAATTTATTTATTAAGTTATTATTAATTAATTAAGTTATTAATTAATTTATTTATTAAGTTAAATTAATTAGAATGGTCAGTTTCGGTGAATAAATGTGAAATGTAACCTTCAACCCACAGATGAACAACAGTAATTAAAGGCTAATATTGTCATTGTATGAATGTGCAATTATTTACTAAAGGATGGTTTTCACTAGTGACGGAGTCATTAACGTAGTCATAAGCAGAAGCGTAGAGTGATACGATCTACTCAAAATTAAACGGAAACATGCTGGAAACTTTCTGATTTTCGATTTGCACTAGGCCATAAGCTCTCTTACGACTCTGACTCCAACTTCGACTCTGTCGCTTGTGAAAACCAGCCTTGAGGATTTACACTACGGGTGATATTTGAAAATGCTCTCAAATAGCCCTTTTCACAGTGATTTTGAGTAGCAACTACAGTGAAACCTGTAAGTGGACCCCAAACCAAGTGGACCCAATATTAAAGACCCATTTTTTGCCAAGATGCATTGCATGGTCGGAGCATTGGTGGCCATTTATGTGATGATCAAAATTCGGGAAGTCTGTGTCTTTCTTTAAATCTTTTTACATCAGTGATGTTGTAAGGTGAATATTATCACTCTTTGAAAGTCATTTAAGAATTTCGGTTATTAGAGGACACCAGCTTGAGTCCCAAAATTTTCTTCCCACATTTACTGTAAAATAAATCTGCATTCAGCGGACACCTCTGTCAATAAGCGGACATGGACACCAATGTGTTGCACAAAACCTGCAATAAGCAGACACTTCAAGGGCTTTTTACTTCTCAATCTTGAGCTCAGTTCAGACTCCTTTGACATTGTTCAGTGATGTTGTTTTAAATCTGAGAAGTTTATTCCAGATTGATGCATTGACTGACTGGACATTGTGTCACAAGCTGTCTTTCATCTTACACTGTGTTACACTATGGTACAAAAGGGTTAATAATTAACTATATTAGAATCTGTTTAGAGTGGACACATTGTATTAAGCAGACACTAGTGAGTGTCCCAAGGGTGTCCGTTTAATACAGGTTTCACTCAACTCCCTCTAACAAAATTGCCTCACATATACATTGGATTATATTGCAAATATGCTAAATTATGAGTAAAGTGAACAGTCAAAAGGGCTACTGCATGAGCCTTAAGGCAAGTGCAATTTGAAAGAATTTTCAAGTATAAGGTAAGTGTAAATCCTTAATATTGGTCAAGATTTCATATGATTAAATGACTGCAAAGATTATGAATGCAGTCATATTATAAGTCTGAATATCACCAGTTTTAAAACATTAACACATCATATCATCCTACGTAGCCTGGTTGTTGTTGAATGGATGTTGAATTTCTTCGTTGGATTGTTAGTACTGACCTTTACTTTCTTTCATTTTTTTTATTTTTCAGAATAAATAAGTCAATGAAAACAAGAATGCCACTTGAAGAATTGGTCCACAAACTAATGGACACCGATCCAGCATACGCACTAGTGGAGTCGTGGCCACAAGCAACTAAGTTGAACTAAAGCTCTAGACACAACACATTCTAGGATAGGCTTTCTTAAAATAATACATACTATATAGTTGGGTTTTTTAGGCAAAGGATTTTGTAGGATGCAATTAAAATGAACTTCACGGCCGGGTTGTTCGAAAGCAGGTTAATGCTAATCCAGGATTAAAAGTTAACCAAAGTCTTAATTTTCTTGTATAAAAATGTCTTTCACTGCCTATTTTTTTGCAAAGTTTGAGATTCTTCAAACTCAAAACTGAGGGACAAACAATATAGACATAAAATCTCACTGAAAAGTTACAAAATAAAATCCAAATTCTCACTAATCCTGGGTTAGCTTAACCCTGCTTTCAACAACCCGGCCCAGGTTAATCTGACGGACTTAGCTTCATTTGACTCAAAAGGCTCTGTCCAAAATTACAGCACATAGAAATGACATTTAGGACACTACTGTGAAAAAATGATTAAAAGAATGAAGACGTTTGGAAAGATTATTAACATTAGGGAAGTAGCAACAAATTTGTTATCAATTAAATAATAAATTATTTTACGGGTAAAACAAAAAAACCATGTCATAATCAAAACCAGTTTAAAAAAAAGGATATTTTTATGAAGTAAGCACGTGCATCATCACTTCCATAATGTTTCTGTACCGCTCATGTGCATGCATAATGATTATTTAATGTCAGAATTTAAAAAATAATTAGTATAAATATTTTGTTTTCTACTTTGTTAGAAATAAAAAGTAGAATATGAACTTGTAGGCTCTTCTAATTAGTGCACCTAGTTAAAACCAATTAGTTTTGTAAATCCAACCTACTCAATGCATACTTGGGATCACATGGAAAATCAAATCATGTGTTGCCAGAGCCATCTTTTCCTACTGTCAAAGCCCTTTTGGAGGGGGAATTGGTTTTCTAATGCAGTGAATTAAGTCATGCCTTGAGGTGTTGCGGTGATCTCAAACCCTACTGTATGCGATGGTTGTGTGGTTCACCCTATGGGGTTCGATGAAATGAAATTATTTGCAGTGCTGTGGTTTCTTGTTTGACCTTTCTCAGGCCTAACTGTAGCATGTAAACTTTGTTAATGTGTGCAATTTACAGTTGCATGGCAAGCATTATTATGTTTAAAATTCCAATCCAAGGCTTTCTTTAACTTTACAGCCATCAGCAGTATCGACACTTAGTCTCATAGGCAATTACAAACATTGCGATGTGTTTATTTTGAGGAAAATTGTTGAGGTATAATATTATGTCGAGTCTAGACGTTTGTATCATAGGGCTAAAACTATATGTTGTGGTGATGGTGTTTCGTTGACTTTTCTTGCGGTGATGCGGTGTTTGTTGATTATTTTTGCGGTGTTCAGAGCCCCCATACTTTTGGTGGGATGAATATCCAGCCTAGCAACGTCCATAAAGAAGATCAAGGGCTAGTATTCTTCCAGTACTTGGTAATGAGAGAGATTAATTGCAGGACTAGTTATGACTGATTTATAAAGCTGTAGAGGAGGGTTTATGTTTCACTTTTGCAGTAATTAGCCCCTTTGGCTGTCTAAATGGTGTAATAGGCCATTTCAGAGTTTTGTTGTGCCTGTGTCAAAACGAGTCTTAGTACAAAACCATTCATATGAAAATGTGTTCTGCCTTCAGGTTCATTTTCATGCAAATCAAACTCATTTTCATATGAAAGGTTTTGCACAAAGACTCGTTTTGAAACAGAGGCACAAGGTAACTTAGAAATGGCCTCATAATTAACGTTTTATTCTATTTGATATTATTACTGAAGAAAATGTTTGCCACACGCTCAACAAAATCCACATCATTACTGACACACATGGGCATTGTTGATGAAATACCAAGGTAATGAATTTATCAATCCAAGCAGAGAATAAAACCAGATCTTTTAGGATTAATGTTATTAATTTATTTCATGACATAGATACCACCACAAACATGAAAGGCTACACTGCACTACTTTGAAAAAAAATTCTGATCTCAAGGGGTTGAGTTCACGACTTATAGTAAAGCTAGTACAGCTTTCCATGACTTCCTGATAACTGCACAAAGGTAGAGCTGTGCAAAGGAGTAACATGACATGCATACCACAGTATGCCCACACTTGTGAAAACCAAGGGTAGCAGCTCTTACAGTCTTTGCCCCCATGTATCACACTGCTCAATGTATCACAAATACAGTTTTACAAAAGAAAAAGTTTTTTTCCAAGCTTCTTAAGCCAGGTAAGTTCTTGTACATCTTGCCATGGTTCAAAGGGTCTTTTATGTTACACAGTACAAAATATACATTGTGACAGAGTTCCAGCCCTTAGTCACATGTATCACGTCTCTTCGTTCCCCGAGTCTTCACTATAATCCATGCAGTCATCATCATGAAGACAAAAATGTACTCCTTCCCCCTTCCCCTGTTCAAAAATTGGTGGAGAAGCTAGACTTAAAATAGCATTGATGAAGGACATAAGCGGTAGGGGAGAGAGGGTCACAAATCATCATGCTTCATGAACAACCTCAAGCAGATACAGATAGGTTATACCACTACAGCCAGTAATAATATCCTCTAGAATTTCTTGTTACTGACTATCAACATTGCTTTGCAGTGCTATACACTGACCCTGACCCTTTATTGCAGATCTTGCCGACATTATGAAAAGACTTCTTACAAAATATGACAACTTGTTTGAAGTTTCATTTCCTTACTCTATGGGCTGGCATGGTAGGTGAACCACATATGCTAAATGACCTGTAGTTTTTAGGACAGTCAGGTCGACCATTAATAAATATTTAATCGCCTGCAGAGGATGATAAATATATTTTGTAATGTTTTGCTAATGACACTGGAGTATGTTCATTATGTTTGGTTCGTGTTAACTGTAGAAGTACTTTAGGCGTACTTGCAGGTATGATGAATCCCTAGGGGCCACTAGGCTATTTAAGATTTTGTAAGTTATGCAAGAGCTACTCAAAGGCATCTCCTTCAATTTTGCTTTATTGTTTATTCAAGGCTGTATTTTCTTTATGAATAAAGCTTTCTTAAAGCACAAACAAGCGAATATTAACGTTAAAAGCCGACGTTTCGGTGTCATCGTGACACCATTCTCAATGAATAATGTAAGTGCTTGCTGTATCTTGCATCAATACATGAGATGCACATACCTGATGCTGTGTTTGTGTTTATTGAGATTAGTTACAAATATTTTGTTACCGTTTCAGGGTGATTAGAGTATAGTAAATAAGATTCAAACTTCAAACACTGTAACTATACCACAAGGGACTACAAGATGTAACTTGCCCCAGGTTTCTTCTAATTTCTATAGTCAGTGGCAAATTTGGGTGGTATTTCCAACCATTTGCCAGACTTGTTAAATGACTAATGTAATTTCAACCCTTAACTCCACAGTAAAGATATGTTTGCACTAACATCGTTGACCCATACCACCAGTCAGAGTTAAATCCTGTTTCCTGCAGGAGCACTGCTACATTTAGGACTCCACTCTTGGGGTACTACACAAATTATATATGTACCGTGGTCTAATACAGACTGCAGGGTAACCCATTGTTCACCAGATGAGTCTTCTCTTGGGTGAAGTGAGGAACCCTAAAAAAATGTAAAGTGTCCCAATATCACAACACAGCATTTCGCGATCCAATTCACTACCAGTCTCTAGCGGCAAAACATATCGGAATTGGGCTATTACCATTTGAATCCCCTTTTGAACTTTAAAACAGTTGATTAGGAAAAAATAAATAAATTATATAACCAAAAATATATTTTGAAGGCATGCCAGTAAGTTTCATTTTTTAAAGTGAATGTACCATTTAGCAACAAATGGTACAGGATCTTTTTTTAGAAAATCAAACATCTAGTGATTCCCTGATCTTCCCCTCCTCAGCTAATTCAATTTTTCAGGTGCTATGGTCTGTGCAGTTTTAAAATCTAAATAAACCAACATTGTCTGGAGGAAGATGGAAATAATTGTTGTTCATGACACTTGAAACCTTGACACTCTCAACACTAGTTACTTTAATTTGTTGCTCATTCTACAGTACAATGAGCCTATTCAATAAGAGTCTGAACTTCAAAAAATTGATGTCTTAAAACTTTGTGACCATTTTTGAATGGCAGATTTATATTATTTTCATGCTCAAGGTGGATTAATATTTCCATTACAGGAGCTCCTACAGGTAAACAGGATACAGACTGTAGGTGAGACCAACAGGTTACTCTTTAAAATGTAGCCTGTAAACTCTTTGTTCAAGCCTCTTGCTCTATCAGACTGGCAGCAGGCTGACATGAGTCTCTAGTTTCTATTGCATCAAGTTGCTTGGAGTATTCAAACACCCTGGATGGGCTGCTAGTCAATCAATCAATCTTTATTTAAAGAGGGTGACACTTAATAGTTAAAAAACTAATGAACTTGTGGCCCTCTACAAACATTGTTACAATTTAAAAAACCTGTCATAATTAATAACCTAATTAAGAATTTATTTAAAACCTAATTAAAAATCACAATGTATAACAGATTAAGATCTAAAATTAAAGGTAAACTATATTGCTCATATTAAGCGATCTAAAAATAAATTATATAAAAGAGGAGCAAAAATCTTTTCCTCTAAGCTGACTGAATTTACCCCAAGCATTTCAGGTTTGCCCTGAGTATTTCATTTGTTATTGCCCATTTACATGTAAGTACACTCAGATACTCTGTGAGAGCAAAGTGTCTTTCCCAAAAACACAACATAATGACCCCAGTCAGGGATTGCACTTAGACTGCTTGATCTGGAGTCCAGAGCAGCCTCCATACCTAATGGCTTTCAGCGTGTTTGCTCTCATTCAAATTAAAATCTGGAAGTGCAATTAAATCTGTTTTTATCTCTTGGCAGTCACTGGCAGTTACATGCTCATTACTACCCTCCTCTTCTTCGTTCTGCCACGGTAAGATCCTCGGATTACTTTAAAACTTTGGGGAGCAGGGATTGCGCAGTGGTGAGAGCACTCGCCTCCCACCAATGTGGCCTGGGTTTGATTCCGACTTGGTATCATATGAGGGTTGAGTTTGTTGTTGGTTCTCACCTTGCTCAGAGGGTTTTTCTCCAGGCACTCCGGTTTTCCTTCTTCCGTAAAAACCAACATTCCAAATTCAAATTCGACCAGGATAGAGGACCCATATGAAAACAAGCTAAGGCCGATGTGGCATCCTCTCTAAATATTGTAATTTATTTAAATGGAAGGAAACCTCATATAATAGATTTATGGAATAGAAAAACACCAAAGGATCAATAACAAAATAATGTTAAATAAATATTTAGGATGCAAAGAAAGTTGTGTACAATAGCCCAGGACTAATGGATTTTTCAGCCAGGCTAGTGGATTGATGGCCATTGCTTGCCCAACAGGCACGTCATTTTTTTAGGAAAATTTATGACAAAAAATCACATAATAAAGATGAAATTATTGTTAGTATTAATTGAAGTTTTTTTCTTATTATACTGGGAAAATTACTTCATAATTTGATTGAGTGATTGGCTGAAAGCTGGTCAATTTGTCATTAATTTTTAATTTGCATTGCAGTGCAAATGAATGCAGTCATATAATGAGTAATCGTATGAAAGCTCAAGCAATAATTATTAAGGATTTATACTACTATATTTGAAAATATACTTATATTTGAAAATTCTTTCAAATTACACTTGCCTAAAGGCTCATGCAATTTTGAGAGAATTTTCAAATATAACTCCTAAGTGCAAATCCTTAACAAAAACTCTTTGAAGTCTCAAATATTTTGGGCTTAGCTCTTCCCTAGTAAGAGAAGCTAACACACATACTGGTAGTTATCTTAAGTTGTTATTATTTTTCAGGTGAAGAAATTCATGGTTGGTTATGAAATGTTAGCTCAATGCCAAAGAGACTTAACAGCAGAACAGGTACATTAATCATCCTAAGGTGTTTATTGGGTAAAATTTCTTGGTTACCCGAAATTACACTCTAAAACAGCTGACTGACTTTTGACATTACTATCAGATTGGTGTGGTGGAATTTAGATACACTGCTTGCAGGCTGTTTTCTCTTAAAAATCAGGAAGGGAGTGCATAACAAGGGTTTAGGACAAGAAGGATTTGTCAGGACAAGGGAGCACAAACTTATCTTGTCCATGCTGTCTTTTTTGCATTTATGCATAAGGATAAACCCCAGGCTTGTTGGACCCTAATGAACAAGGCTGACCACAAGCAGTCTAGACTAAAGAAACATCTACGAAACAAAGTATAACATTGTGATCAGACATGTGAATGTAGACAGCAAGAGGTCTCTGTCACTGAGAGTTTTACTTATGATTTTATATGCCATGGTTAGGTAAATTTCAAAATTAGAAATTGTTTAATTTGAGTGCATTTCATTTGATTTTACAGGCAGCAGAAAAACTTAGAAATCTCTCAGAAATTCACTACAAGGTAAACAATTTAAGGTGGCTCAAAACAGTTTCCAGCACTCATTATAACCACTTTTTATCACTTGATGCTACAATCATGGTATCAAAAAACTGCTCAATCATTGGTGAACATGTTGTTGTCATCTTCATGACACAATAGGTTACCATAGCAACAGTGTGACCTGCTAAAAATACCCTCAAGGGGCTTATAATTCAAAAATGGCAGGTAATTTTTTTTATTGTAGCATCAAGTGATAAAGAGTGGCTATAATGACCCATCAAAATCTAAGTGCTTGAAACTGTTTTGAGCCACCTTAACACTGGGGCAACTTAATTTAAAGTCTGTTAAAATGGCTTTCAGTTCACAAGATGGGATCATGATCAAACTGTTAACACAATAGTTGCTCAAACTAGCTTGTTTTTACAAAAATAAATTTGATGATATAACATAAACTGGCAGAAATAGATGTTTCAACATGGAGGGTAATGTTGATGGATTCCAGTAATAATATATACAGGATATTACATGGCTGTGTGGTGATGCAAATTTATTTTTGAGTGTAAAAAATATTTCACAAGTGAGCACAAGGAATGAGCAAAATATTTTTCAACACAATTAGACAAATTTCGTATCTCCAAGCGAACATGTAATTTTCTTTTTATTAGACAAACTGTTCACAATACACAAGGTTTGTGGCGATTTTCCGAAGATTTCTGACTACTTTCCGAAGATTTTCCAAAATTTGTTGGAAGGCCAGACAGACGAACATGTTGGATTAGACTGTTTTTCTTCAGAATTTTCCCAATGATTGATGTCTAGTGGAGATAGTCACATCAAGTTCCATGTTCAGTGCATGACCAGCTGCAGAGCATTGTTGTCAAATTTCTAACCCAAGTCAGCTGAATACAGGGCCATAGCCAGAAAAAAATTTTGACTGAGGCAATGTCTAGGAATAACTTATGACTGAGGCAATCAGTCCATGGTTGAGTTCTCTTCCTAGGTTTTAGGTACTATAAACAACAAAAGCCAAAGAAATGGTCGAGGCAAGTGCCTCGGTTGGCCTGTTACTAGCTACGGCACTGGAATATGTTAATAATTTTATTTTCTTTTTTATAAAACTATTTCTTATTAAGTTATTAATTAACTGAGTTGTTAATTAATTAATTAATTAATTAAGCTATTAATTTATTTATTGATTAATTAATTTATTTATTAAGTTATTATTAATTAATTAAGTTATTAATTAATTTATTTATTAAGTTAAATTAATTAGAATGGTCAGTTTCGGTGAATAAATGTGAAATGTAACCTTCAACCCACAGATGAACAACAGTAATTAAAGGCTAATATTGTCATTGTATGAATGTGCAATTATTTACTAAAGGATGGTTTTCACTAGTGACGGAGTCATTAACGTAGTCATAAGCAGAAGCGTAGAGTGATACGATCTACTCAAAATTAAACGGAAACATGCTGGAAACTTTCTGATTTTCGATTTGCACTAGGCCATAAGCTCTCTTACGACTCTGACTCCAACTTCGACTCTGTCGCTTGTGAAAACCAGCCTTGAGGATTTACACTACGGGTGATATTTGAAAATGCTCTCAAATAGCCCTTTTCACAGTGATTTTGAGTAGCAACTACAGTGAAACCTGTAAGTGGACCCCAAACCAAGTGGACCCAATATTAAAGACCCATTTTTTGCCAAGATGCATTGCATGGTCGGAGCATTGGTGGCCATTTATGTGATGATCAAAATTCGGGAAGTCTGTGTCTTTCTTTAAATCTTTTTACATCAGTGATGTTGTAAGGTGAATATTATCACTCTTTGAAAGTCATTTAAGAATTTCGGTTATTAGAGGACACCAGCTTGAGTCCCAAAATTTTCTTCCCACATTTACTGTAAAATAAATCTGCATTCAGCGGACACCTCTGTCAATAAGCGGACATGGACACCAATGTGTTGCACAAAACCTGCAATAAGCAGACACTTCAAGGGCTTTTTACTTCTCAATCTTGAGCTCAGTTCAGACTCCTTTGACATTGTTCAGTGATGTTGTTTTAAATCTGAGAAGTTTATTCCAGATTGATGCATTGACTGACTGGACATTGTGTCACAAGCTGTCTTTCATCTTACACTGTGTTACACTATGGTACAAAAGGGTTAATAATTAACTATATTAGAATCTGTTTAGAGTGGACACATTGTATTAAGCAGACACTAGTGAGTGTCCCAAGGGTGTCCGTTTAATACAGGTTTCACTCAACTCCCTCTAACAAAATTGCCTCACATATACATTGGATTATATTGCAAATATGCTAAATTATGAGTAAAGTGAACAGTCAAAAGGGCTACTGCATGAGCCTTAAGGCAAGTGCAATTTGAAAGAATTTTCAAGTATAAGGTAAGTGTAAATCCTTAATATTGGTCAAGATTTCATATGATTAAATGACTGCAAAGATTATGAATGCAGTCATATTATAAGTCTGAATATCACCAGTTTTAAAACATTAACACATCATATCATCCTACGTAGCCTGGTTGTTGTTGAATGGATGTTGAATTTCTTCGTTGGATTGTTAGTACTGACCTTTACTTTCTTTCATTTTTTTTATTTTTCAGAATAAATAAGTCAATGAAAACAAGAATGCCACTTGAAGAATTGGTCCACAAACTAATGGACACCGATCCAGCATACGCACTAGTGGAGTCGTGGCCACAAGCAACTAAGTTGAACTAAAGCTCTAGACACAACACATTCTAGGATAGGCTTTCTTAAAATAATACATACTATATAGTTGGGTTTTTTAGGCAAAGGATTTTGTAGGATGCAATTAAAATGAACTTCACGGCCGGGTTGTTCGAAAGCAGGTTAATGCTAATCCAGGATTAAAAGTTAACCAAAGTCTTAATTTTCTTGTATAAAAATGTCTTTCACTGCCTATTTTTTTGCAAAGTTTGAGATTCTTCAAACTCAAAACTGAGGGACAAACAATATAGACATAAAATCTCACTGAAAAGTTACAAAATAAAATCCAAATTCTCACTAATCCTGGGTTAGCTTAACCCTGCTTTCAACAACCCGGCCCAGGTTAATCTGACGGACTTAGCTTCATTTGACTCAAAAGGCTCTGTCCAAAATTACAGCACATAGAAATGACATTTAGGACACTACTGTGAAAAAATGATTAAAAGAATGAAGACGTTTGGAAAGATTATTAACATTAGGGAAGTAGCAACAAATTTGTTATCAATTAAATAATAAATTATTTTACGGGTAAAACAAAAAAACCATGTCATAATCAAAACCAGTTTAAAAAAAAGGATATTTTTATGAAGTAAGCACGTGCATCATCACTTCCATAATGTTTCTGTACCGCTCATGTGCATGCATAATGATTATTTAATGTCAGAATTTAAAAAATAATTAGTATAAATATTTTGTTTTCTACTTTGTTAGAAATAAAAAGTAGAATATGAACTTGTAGGCTCTTCTAATTAGTGCACCTAGTTAAAACCAATTAGTTTTGTAAATCCAACCTACTCAATGCATACTTGGGATCACATGGAAAATCAAATCATGTGTTGCCAGAGCCATCTTTTCCTACTGTCAAAGCCCTTTTGGAGGGGGAATTGGTTTTCTAATGCAGTGAATTAAGTCATGCCTTGAGGTGTTGCGGTGATCTCAAACCCTACTGTATGCGATGGTTGTGTGGTTCACCCTATGGGGTTCAATGAAATGAAATTATTTGCAGTGCTGTGGTTTCTTGTTTGACCTTTCTCAGGCCTAACTGTAGCATGTAAACTTTGTTAATGTGTGCAATTTACAGTTGCATGGCAAGCATTATTATGTTTAAAATTCCAATCCAAGGCTTTCTTTAACTTTACAGCCATCAGCAGTATCGACACTTAGTCTCATAGGCAATTACAAACATTGCGATGTGTTTATTTTGAGGAAAATTGTTGAGGTATAATATTATGTCGAGTCTAGACGTTTGTATCATAGGGCTAAAACTATATGTTGTGGTGATGGTGTTTCGTTGACTTTTCTTGCGGTGATGCGGTGTTTGTTGATTATTTTTGCGGTGTTCAGAGCCCCCATACTTTTGGTGGGATGAATATCCAGCCTAGCAACGTCCATAAAGAAGATCAAGGGCTAGTATTCTTCCAGTACTTGGTAATGAGAGAGATTAATTGCAGGACTAGTTATGACTGATTTATAAAGCTGTAGAGGAGGGTTTATGTTTCACTTTTGCAGTAATTAGCCCCTTTGGCTGTCTAAATGGTGTAATAGGCCATTTCAGAGTTTTGTTGTGCCTGTGTCAAAACGAGTCTTAGTACAAAACCATTCATATGAAAATGTGTTCTGCCTTCAGGTTCATTTTCATGCAAATCAAACTCATTTTCATATGAAAGGTTTTGCACAAAGACTCGTTTTGAAACAGAGGCACAAGGTAACTTAGAAATGGCCTCATAATTAACGTTTTATTCTATTTGATATTATTACTGAAGAAAATGTTTGCCACACGCTCAACAAAATCCACATCATTACTGACACACATGGGCATTGTTGATGAAATACCAAGGTAATGAATTTATCAATCCAAGCAGAGAATAAAACCAGATCTTTTAGGATTAATGTTATTAATTTATTTCATGACATAGATACCACCACAAACATGAAAGGCTACACTGCACTACTTTGAAAAAAAATTCTGATCTCAAGGGGTTGAGTTCACGACTTATAGTAAAGCTAGTACAGCTTTCCATGACTTCCTGATAACTGCACAAAGGTAGAGCTGTGCAAAGGAGTAACATGACATGCATACCACAGTATGCCCACACTTGTGAAAACCAAGGGTAGCAGCTCTTACAGTCTTTGCCCCCATGTATCACACTGCTCAATGTATCACAAATACAGTTTTACAAAAGAAAAAGTTTTTTCCAAGCTTCTTAAGCCAGGTAAGTTCTTGTACATCTTGCCATGGTTCAAAGGGTCTTTTATGTTACACAGTACAAAATATACATTGTGACAGAGTTCCAGCCCTTAGTCACATGTATCACGTCTCTTCGTTCCCCGAGTCTTCACTATAATCCATGCAGTCATCGTCGTCATCGTCATCATCCACATCATCAGCATAGTCATCATCATAGAAATCTGTTAAGTCCTCAGGTTCAGATCGCGAGGGTCTAGATTTTACACAGTATTCATCGACAGTTGTTGGTACTTTTATGTTTTCTTTTTCGGCCTCCAATTTGGAACGTTGAACTTGTTTTCTGCAAATATGAAACCGGTAAATTATTAAACACTGCATGTGTCACCTCTGCAAAAGGTGCTAAATGTTCTTAACTATGGATTTAAAGTAATACAGTTGAAACTATCTCAGCTGATACTTGTAAGTGTCGGCTCCACTAACCACCACCATTTGAACTCCCATACAAACTTGGTATTTACTCACTCCTGTAAGCAAAGATTTTCATGAATGCTGACGCACACTTTGAGGGCTTAGGACTTATACTTCCGTAAGCGGACACCCAAAAGGAATTGGGCCTGACTATGTATCTTACTATGTATCTTACATAGTCAGGCCACAGGTAAACCGTTGTTAACTGTGTCAGTTTAAAGCTTTTTGTTGCAGCAAGACTGTTAATGTTATTAATGTTGTTTGCAATTATGATTTTTTTTTTTAAATCAGTATGGGCCAGTCCTAGTATTGCAGTACATAGAGCTGTATAGCTTTATCACCACTATCACAGCATTGCATTAGGCAATAATATGGTGGTATTTTTCAATTCCTAATGTTTGTTGTAAGGTGGAAAAGCTCCCATAAGCAGCCATTTATCCCTTACACCTCTAATGGCTGGTTACAAGAACCATTCTCGTAAGTGGCCAGCTCAGTTAAGGACACCTTTTTTTCCCGTCCAGACTGAGAGTGTGTCCGCTTTCAAGCACATGGCAAATTTGAACAATGTATATTTCAAAAACAAATGGGCCATGGTATAAACATGAGTACGAGTACAAAAACAATGAACCTTTTTTTCTACGACTTACACTTGTGTCCTAACTAGTGTGTTTGTTCAAGATTTTTGAGACTCTGCTCTTGTGTATGTAGCATGTGCTTGTGCTTAGGTTTGTTATACCTCAATTCCCAGTGAAAACCAATATCCAACTTACTTAACAAGTTTTTCATATTCGCTATCCTTTCCTTTGCTCTCCCTCCATTTTCTAAACATCACAGAGGCATCCACATTTGCAGGAGAAAATGTGTTGGGTTCATTTAGCAAGGAAATTACGCTCAACAGGATTGTTCTATGAAGAAATGAAAGTCACTGTTATAACATTAGAATGTTAAAATCTACATAAAAAAGGAAAATTGTTTAACTTACAGTATACATTTCTATACATTGTAGCATGCAGGTAAAGCAAGTATATTAATTAGAGTAAGACAAAAGAACAGGATTTCCAAGGGGAAAGTTGTGTCAGTTTGAGTAGCCCACCTAGAATAGCTGTACTAACTGTGGTCTACAAAGGCCTTTTTCAGTGTTGTAAAAAAAAGGCAATGTTGTTGTTGTTAGAGCCTGATTTAAGATCACCTCCATACACAAGCAAACTTAATCTTTGATATTAGTCCGTACTTCTGAAATATGAACTTTAATGCATTCACGCATGCTTGCAGCTCCTTTCCTGAATGTTCTCCATTCTCCCAATCTTTTGTTCATGTTTCTATATTAAGCAATAATTGTACTACGAGTTTCCTATGAGCAAATACTCCATGAGACAGAGTCAAGTGGCAGCAGGGTGGGGAAAAAATGGTCTCATTAAACTAGTAATCTTCTTCAGCACTCCTGACGGTCTGCCTGTACAATTTTCAACCAGAGAAAGAGCAAGGGACTATTAAAGACATTTTGTCCATCTGCAATAATCAGAATAGAGAATTGTTGAGAGGTTAGCTTCTATTTTGGCAGGAACGTTTTTAAAAATGATTGCTCTCTTCTGCAGACTGTCATCATTTAAGCTTTGTACTTAATTTACAACGTTTGCACAAATTAATACAGGCTGAAGCTGTATTATAAGATGAAAATTAAGAAGTGACGATAAAAAAGAAACCACAGGTAGCTCTGCCACTTAACTGTGATTAAAACATGCAATAGTTACACCTACATGATTAAAATTAGTTTTCCTAAGATGAAAACAAAGCTTCAATCAGGGCAACAACAAAAAAAACAATATAATCATAGACCCCAATCATAAATGGCTGCAAATTTATAAGTATTTAAATTAGCCCAACTAACCTCATTTTCGAGTTGATAATTCAAAAGAACTTTCACTCTCAAACGATGTTAGTTGGGCTAATTTAAATGCTTGCAAAATAATTTTAAATTGGCAGCCATTTATGAATAGGGTCTGTCGCATCACGCCAGATTGATCCAAAATAGCAACAACAGAGCGCATGTACACACATGCATCCAAATCTTAAAACTCTATTTTGCACTACTTTTTTTTGTCCTCAACAAAATGACACAGGTCAGGATTTTTTTTGGAGGAGGGGCTGTCATGCTATTAACATATCTTCAACTTTTGCTGTGTACAAAAAGTTTCAATCTGATTATCAGTGAATTATTTACTGCTACTGAATTTCCCCTTGGGTTGGGGAAAAAAACCCAGCTCCACAGAACACAACATCAATTTTGGTTATCCCTCTACCAATATAATTCCTGTCTTCAATCAGAGAATTAATTGAGTTTATTTTTTTAAAACAATTTCTTGTCATTTTAAGTGAATGGGTTAATGCTCTGGCTAGCATTAATTCATCAAGTTATGAAATCTAAAATGAAAGTTGAGTTATCAGTATGCTTCTTTCTTCCTCTCCTAACCTCCCACTACATGCAAAGCACACACTACTACAATTTATGCTTTGCAGGATTCAAAGGTAATCGGAGTACAAATGATTTGAAATCCAGTGTTCAACGTCCAATGTCCTAATACAGTGTTCAATGACCTGTGTCAAATTAGATCCATAAACACGCGCTTTTAAAAATATCAATCAATTGCATGCACAAATCAAAGCTATTTGACAAGATAAGAATCTAAATGGCCAAATTTGAAGGATGTTCATGATTTCAGTTGTTTTATTTTCATTTTTTGACATACAGTATCTCTATCAATATTCATCAAGAACTTCAATTTTGTTTGAATAAATGAAAGGGTGAAAAAATCTGGAAAATACTACTGCATGGTCCTACATCAAACACTGCATTTTTTCAACACGTTTGCCCCAAGTACCTGTCATAATTTGCCATAAACACAAATTTGTTTTTTTATACTTAAAAGGTACTTTTTAATCAAAAAGTACATCAGGGAAATCTTAACATTTGAAAAAAAAGAGAGTGGCAATAAAGCTATAATTTAGTTTTTAATTGTTTTGTACTGCCTAAATCTAGTCAGCCAGAAGGATTTATGTTCAAGCTTCCAATACATAATTATCATATGTTGTTAATTGCAAGCAAATTAAAGTGGATATTTTTGGAAAGCATTAAAATATTTATCACAGGCTATTAGAGGAATACCATTTTTTGGCCCAGAACTTAATTTTAGAGCGGTAGGTGCAACATTCTGTCAAACTGTACAATACACTACCGGTAACCTGCAGAATTAATAAAAATTCAGAACCGGTGTTTATTCAGAAACTGTAATGTTGATATACATATCTGCCCCTACGATCCAACTCAGATTAGTTTTATTTCAGTGATTTGTGATAGATATATCTTAAAGCTTATGCCAAATATACAATCGCAACGAAGAGCTTGTGAGTAATCCACTGGGCTGTCAATGCAAACCAGAGCGA
The DNA here is from genome assembly GCA_964020085.1 of Micromussa lordhowensis. Classification (NCBI taxonomy): domain Eukaryota; kingdom Metazoa; phylum Cnidaria; class Anthozoa; order Scleractinia; family Lobophylliidae; genus Micromussa; species Micromussa lordhowensis. Next base: position 16,860,054 of record OZ026597.1, on the reverse strand, counting down.
CCACAATTCATGTAAAAGCCCAACCACGTTTCGACGGTGTGACAAGAAAACATGCCGACAAATTATAAACACACCATAGCATGGAATTATCAAGCGTCCAAAAAAAAAACCTTGATGGTCGGCCTTTAAAAGATAAGCTTGAGCTGAAAAACACTGGCGTAAAGTAAGCAAAATAACAGTTAAGATATCAAGAAGAAAACCAATATAAGTCGTAAGCTCTTGGTACCAAAAATACAAGCTTAAATAAGCTTATGGCGTTTGGTTTGCGATGGCATTACAATCAAGTTAAAAGCTAGTTGTATGTAACGAATACATCCTTGTACACTAGAAAGACCAGGTCTTTTTCAGGAAAAGAAAAATCGAGTGTATAAAGGCTATTTCATACTACCTGACATTCTGTGTCGGGTTCCATCGCTCGGAAGGTAATTCGCCACTCTGCGGATCGTCGACAGGGGGGTGTAAAATTGAAATACACACATCACCGGACTACAGAATCGAGAATAAATCATTAGTCGCTCAATAAAACTTCAAGAATAAAATACGTAGAAAAGAATTGCAACCGGCTTAAGATCGATCTTACCTCGTATATATTAGGATGCCACATTTTCGTGAGAAAGCGAAAAGTTGGTGGTGAGTATGGGTAGCCAGGAGGGAACGACATGTGAGCCTGAAGCGAAAATGAGACATGTCAAAAAAAAACTTAGCAACGCTTGCTTTCCAAAACAAGAAATTATGCTCTGTTAGATTAGAGACTTACCTTGAAGTAACCACCCTCGTAAAGAGTACCAGGAGGACCAAAAATCGCTACGTCCCATTCGAATAAGTTGCTCTCATCTGGCACATTGACGACAAATCCTTCGACTGGTTCCTCAGTAAGTTTCTTTAGCTCCAGCTGTAACGCTCGCACAGCCGATGAAGGTGGTTGCGCGGCCATTTACTTTATAATCTTCTTTTCAACGATCACGGCTTTTCGACTTGAATAAGCCTGAATTTCAACAATAAATAGGTAAAGTTCTTCACATTGAGATCACCAACTCTTTCACCAAAAGAAGTTTTGTTGTGTATTTACTAGTCCCAAGCTCCCACTCTCAATTATACGTCACAGAATACCTCCATATATGGTAAAGCAAATCAAAGACCGGAAGTTCACAAACCGGAAGTGTGTTAGAAGTAATCACCTGGATTAATCCAAGGCAGGGTTCGTGTTTTCAATTTTATGTAGAAAGAGATAGCTATGATACTCTATAGTGAAAAGGAACTGTTATTACAATATTTTGTTTTCTTTTCTTATACATGCACCATTGTAATAACCGATGTCGTGACCGACAAGAGGCATTATTATTTGAAGAAAGTGATGCTCTGTGCCATGCCACTACAGAGTTCCTCTTTCGGGACACATTTAGAACCTGCACTGGATGAAAATACATGCGTTGGCATCAAATTAACTCTTTATACATTTGAGTGTTTTTTTTTCAGTGACACTTAGGCAGCTAAAGTTCTATTCCAATTTCAATTTTCTTTCTCAAACACACCGAATATGAAGCTACACGAGTATGCAGGCATGTCGTGTAAGCAAACAAGGTGTGTCACAAACATAGAAATATTTTTCCTGCAAGATAACTGAGTTCTTTCGGAAAGAGGTGTTATCATGGCTAGCTATCCTTAATAACGAAATAGTAGATTTTTCACTCATAGATGTTTTGTTTGGTAAATTTGATATTGAGGAAGACTTCATAGTAATAAATCACATTGTTTTGCTTGCAAAATTTTATATTTATAGGTCTAAGCTCGATAACTCAAAACCATATTTGGAAGTTTTTAAGGCCAAATTGAAGGTCACTTTTAACATAGAATGATTGCCAAAAGAAATGGTAAACTTGCAAAACATTACAAAAAGTGTGAATCCTTTATTTCTGTTTTAGTTTAAGTAACTCCACTTTCTACCATACATTAGCAAATTTGTAACCTGTGTAATATGCTGGTTGTATTTTCAATGTTCTATTATTTCGCTCCTCTTAGTATTTCGTGCTGTAATGTAACTGTAATGTTCGTCTTGTAAGTGGTGTTTCTAGTTTTGTAAGCAATGTTTCTATCAGTATATTAAGTAGCGTAAGAAAGATCAGTGCTATAGGTATTGTTGTTATTGTAAGTAATTAGTAGTTTTTGTAAGTAAATTCATATTGTAAAAAATGTAAGAACGGAAAATGTCAGCTGTATTAGTGTTGTAAGTAAGGTTAGTTCAGTTTTTCTAAATAATGCGTATATTAAATACAAATTGATAAAAAAAAACAAAAACAAACATAGAAATAAAACTTTATGACCAGACTGTTTTTCATTGATCACTGATACCATCAAATGCTCACATGTCATATTTCAGCATTTTCTGTTTCAATTATCTTTTTTGTAACTAAGAGATTTTCTATTTTTGCTACACTGTAATAAAGTGGGTGTTGTTGTTGTTGTTGTGGTTACAATTTAAATTTCATTATCATCATTTTCTTTATTCAAGTGAATTTATGAAATATCGCATATCAGAACTACGGAATCAAAGATTAATTATCGTAGTTATGACGTTACTTAGACAATTGCGAAAATGAGCCTGAACTATTTTCAGGCTTGATTTTCGCAACTGCCTAAAAAAATGAAAGATGGCATCTTTCATTTTTTTTCTTTTATCGTAGTCCTGGCCTGATTAGACATATAAGTCAATAAATCTGTCAGTCGCCATCCAGTTTGGTCTATTTAACAAATTGACGTCAGTTTTTCATGCGTCTGTCCTGTTATTGATCATAAATTTCGTCATCACATTGTCAAAGTAGCTGTGGATCCACAAGGCGATAGCCGAGCAGACTACTTTGACAATGTGATGACGAAATTCATTGTCAATAACAGGACAGACTCATTAAAAACTGACATCAATTTGTTTTTTCCAATAACAAATGGTCGAATTACCTGCTCTCGCTCGCTGACGCGTCGCACGAATTTCAAATTCATGTGTCTGTCCGCATATTGACGATAAAAATTAGCCAATGAGCGCGCGAGAATTTCTGCAGTTATCGTAAAATGTTAGTCGCAGACATGGTCGCAGCCAGGATGAAGCAAACCGAGACACTTGCCTTCGTATTTGTTTTGTTTGTTTGCTGTTGTTTCTTTTCTGAAGGGGGGGGGGGGGGAAGAATTTTATTATTTGTTTGTTAATTTGTTTCTTCAGTGTTTGTTTGTTTCTACAGTGTTCATATCCTTTTTTCAGGTATGATCCCAATAGTGTTCTATAGTCTGGTCTCACCCTTGTCTGTGTGAGCATGAGTGCATGAGTATGGCTAACTGGACATTATAGAGCTCTTGTTCATTCTTGAGGGCCGGAACTCGCGGGTACTCGATTGAGACGAGCCACATGTAGCCGTGCGCACCCCCCGAGGAAAAGCGTTTTTTTTTGGGGGGGGGGGTTGATGCGGATCACTGAGACGAACTTCGTCTCCATGTGCAATCTCTGATCGATCAAGAATGGTGATACGAAAATTCCATTGTTTTCACTTGAAGCATCCGTCCTACTTAGCCATGAAACAGCACTCTAGTACTGAAACATCAGTCCTGCTTGCACGAGTGACATCACAACGTATTGCATTGCATTACGTCATAGCTTCTTCGAGACTCGTGCCGCGTGTGCTTGCCGCGTGCAGATCTTGAGTTGTGAACGGTGCGTTTAATTTTTGCACTGCGGTATGTATAAAATAAAAATAAATAGCAGAAGGTTCCTTATGATAACTTACAGGAGCTCAATATTAGGAAATATTTCCATTTCCCTAAGAAGCAAAATTAAATTCGAAAATGATGTATTTTGTGATGATGTCAAAGTGGGAAGTGAAGTCCTTGTCCCCAGAGCTCCTTGGTCGCGAGAAAAATTACTTATATTAATGACGTCACAATTATATTGTATTTCGACCAATCACAGCACAATTTGCATCATCATGTGACCAAATCCCAAAAAGTGTACATGGTTTCCTCCGTATAAATGAAAGTCAGTGTTCTTCTGGAACATTTGTGCCAATTATTTACTGCTTTTCAACGCGTTTCCCCAGCACGCAGATTTTATAAATACGAGAATGGACTCGGAGGACGATGATGCGATATATGACGACGAACATGAGGATAGCTACAACGAATCAGGCTCCGAGCAAGGCGACGAAAGCGACTTTGATATCGACTGCGATGAACCCTCAACTCCTAAGAGACCTCACATAAATGACGATTTCCATTACGAATGTCTGACCCCTGAAGCTTTAGTCAGTTATATGAACGATATTATCGACGAAGTTAATAATGTTTTTCAGGTAAGACTCCTGGGTTACGTGGAAGTACGTCAGACTTCACTTATTTCTCAATGCAAACATCAACAATGAGAATTTTGCTTCTCTTGTTCAGATCTTTTGGTTAAAGATTCTGAAATTTAATTTCGGGGGCACATCAACCCCGTATAGCTACATGTATGAATTCAACGTTCCTTAATCTTTTTTTAGTGAACTATGAATGGTAAGTTTAATTCTTTGATGTTGAGCTTATTATTATTTCCAGCGTTACTAATATTATTTTTAGCCTTTTAGTAATTCGAAATGTTATCACGATTTCCTGTCGACCTAAGCAAAACTCTGAACAGGAGAGTAGTTTCTTGCAAAATTTATCTTCTGGTGAATAGTTACTTTGGGTGATTTTATTGACGTAAGAGGTGGTATACATTAGGATTGCTATTGTTTCAAGCAAGATATTACCTCTTACTGTAAGATGAGGACATTTTGAAGAAATGCACTTAAACTCACTCCGATTTTTCACTGATATCCTACCTTAGACCTTTCACCACCAGTGGTCACTTATAGATTTTACTCTGTCTAATGCCAGACGATTTTACTCGTCAAAGGGAGACCCTTGGTGGTGAAAGGGTTAAAAAAAAACTATCTCCCTTAGCCTGCTTTTTCATCTTAAAATTGTATTATTTGATAATGATTCACCCTATTTTGGTTTTGTAAGTTATAGCTAAAACTAAAAGGAGTGCAAGAGAGAGCTACAGTGCATACATGGACTTTGTGATGTTGAGGAGTAAATAACTTATAATATTGTAATTTTGAAAGGTTGGATGTAAAGAAAAAATGTTTTATACAGGAGTATTTTTCTTTGAAAAAGAATTTACATACCACTGACAGCTGAACATTAATTAATTGATTGATAAGTGAGAAAATATGTATCGGAGACTCAAAGAATCAGTCATTGGTATTCAATACTGCATGATATCCTACAGAGTTAATAACTGACAAAGTATCCAGTGTTTATATAGGATTAAAGAACAATTATACAGTACCTGCACTAAATTAAAGTCTTGTTTATGCTTTAAAAGTCTAACAAGATTCTATACTTTGTCCTCAATTCATGTGTCAGCCTGGTTTCTAGTGTCACTTGTGACAAAGAGTTTCTTTTTTCACAGTTAGCAAGTTTCACTTTACAGTTTACAGTGATAATTACTACTTATTGCACTTGTAAGACATGTGAGTGGCCCAGTGATTAAACATGGCAATCAAAATGCTTTAAATGTTTTTTTGTCCAGTGTTCTCCATTGGTTGTACCAGGTAGAGTTTCCACAGCCTTAAATCAATAAGAAAATCATGAAAATAAATCCCTTGTTAACCAAGCTTGTTGTAGACCGTCGTGGTAAAATATCTGCTAGTGATTTCAATAAAGATCTTGTTGCATAGCCCTAGCTGATGTAACCCTAATAGGGTCTCATGCTTGGTTGAAAATATATCATGTCGAATCATGATCAAAGCTGTAATTGCTTGCTAAAAAAACATGATGGAAACATGATGTTCATCATTTAGAATTGTAGTGTCTTTGTTTTCAGTTAATAACTGTTTCATTGTTTCTGTTGCAACAGTTACCAAGACCAACAGCCAGGATTCTTCTAAGTCATTTTAAATGGGATAAAGAAAAGCTACTAGAAAGGTTAGTTGGGAATTGTTCTGGTTCTGTTCCATTATGTACATATAAATCACTGGAGTTTAGTCCTTAGATTTTGTAGTTGTAGTTACATGTAGGCTAACATTGTGGACAAAACATGTTGACACTATTTGCTACAGTGTAAGTCTCTGGGCTAAGATTTCAACAAAATGAACAAATTATTGAATGCAACCTAATTCGTATTTGTACATGTAGTTACTTGCTGTTGCTTTATATAGCCTTTCCCATGACCTTGTGACCTGTTCTTATATTAGTGTCCTTAACATGTTTTTCCCTCCTTTAAGTAATTCTTTTTTCATGTAAAATTTAGTATTGTATGGGAACATTAATGTGGCTACAATTAAATTTCCCAGACGAGACTGACAATTGTCTGCGGTCATTGTATATAAAATTAATCTGGATTGCATGGGTCAGTGAATGATAAATATAACTAACAGACATTGCTTGACCTGTCAGGTATGAATGTTAAGAGTGCAGTCTACCATAAAAGTGTTACAGGACAATACAAAAATGCATGTTTACTACCTTACTGTATGCAACAGACTTGTATAAACTTGTAATTGTGTGATGAAACATGAAAGTGAAGGGTTCTTTGTATGGTATTTTGCAAGTATTGTGATGTCTTACCACTTAAGATTCCCGTACTGCAACATCATTCTGTGTTACACCTTGAATTTTACAAGTCTTCACTTTACTTTACGAACTTCGTCTCCATGTGCAATCTCTGATCGATCAAGAATTGTGATACGAAAATCCCATTGTTTTCACTGGATGCATCCATCCTACTTAGCCATGAAACAGCACTCTAGTACTGAAACATCAGTCCTGCTTGCACGAGTGACATCACAACGTATTGCATTGCATTACGGTATGGTATTTTGCAAGTATTGTGATGTCTTACCACTTAAGTTAGACATTCCCGTACTGCAACATCATTCTTTGTTACACCTTGAATTTTACAAGTCTTCACTTTACTAGCAATTATAGAGACTGCTGTGATTGGTAATATATCAAACACAAGAAACTGTTTTTAACACACTTCCAAACATTGAGAACCAAGAAGAAAGTTGAAAAGACAATGCACTCAGAGCTCTTTTTGATGAACTTAGAGGTCTCTGGAAATCTGGTTAAAGATGGTCTCTGGTGTTTGATATATCTTCTCAAACAAAAGTAAAGTAAGAGAAAAATGGAGAAATAAAATCCTAACAAGCTATGCTAATTAAGATCAGCTGTCCAGATGCTATTGCAGTTATTATTTCCTTTGTTTGAAGGAGATGGAAGTTTTAATGACAGTTAGGGACATAATATCCTGTATTAATATGAAGCTAACTGTTTGTGGTAGTTCAACTGTCGGTAGCACAGACTATGAACTGATAAAGAGCAGAATATCATCTTGCAAGAAGTATTGGCTAAAGTTTGTTTTGAAAAGGAACACAATTTTTAATTTGATTCCAATATTCTTTTCATCGTTAAACTAATTTCAGCTACAAGTCAGAATATACTGACAAGAAATTTACACTGTCATGTGCCTTATCATGTAACCATGACATGTACAAGGGGGAAATTAACTTGAGGGTCTACAAATCCTCGTACTGGAAATCAAGAAAATAATATCAGTGCTTGAAATTGACAATCGTCCGGTCATGCAATACGACATACATGTTTACCAGGCAATGGTTGGTTAGTAATATTAAGATCCTTGTTGCCTGAAGAGAAAACAGGGATCAGCCCAGTGATGCAGGGGTTGCAATAACATTAGTTAAACATTTTTCATAAGCAATATTTGGATTTTGAAACAAGAGGCAAACATAGCTTCACATCTAGAAATACAATCTGACATGCAAACATGTTTAAAGTTCAATGCAGAGAGTGGGTTGAAAAAGTAACTTGCATGGAATTTCATGCACAGTAGAACATTGAAAGTTTTTGTACTTTTAATGTTTAATACTGAAAACCTCTGTATATAATATACTGTTTGGCTGTTGTTGGATCTTGGTTAATGAAGCAGCTATCTTTTTCTTTGAGAATATTACATTTAATCAGTACTGTTCAAAAGTAAGTTACCACCTCTCATCTCGTTTCTCTTGAGAAGCATCTCATTTCTTGATAGAACATACCACCTGCAAGAAGCTGATGTACATGTAGAAAACCACTCTGCAGTTCATTATATCAAACAAATATATCAAACATTCGTAATGATAATTATTTGACATGTAATTTGCATTGTCTCGAATTGTGATCGTTCAACTACAAGTTACAAAAGGAAACGAAACAGAACAGAGAAAAAAGTGAAGGTTTAATTAACAAATCTCTAGGAACTACAAATACTGCAAATTTCTATCTTCTGTGACAATTTTTCAAAGCAACTTTTCAAAGGTAACATCCTGGCATGTTCTACTTCATACATTGATGTTTTGTCTCCTCACAGCATTCTAACGTTATCAAGAATGTTGTCTCCTTTGTCCGCTATTTCAGCCTTAAAATTACATGTACCACAAAGCAAGGAAAACAGTTTTCATATATTTTCAAAGCAGCAAACATTTGAGATAAATGTGTAAGCGGGCTTTTGACATCTTAAATTTCAGATTACGTTATTCATTTTGCTTGAGTGATTTTTGGATTCACCAAATTGCACCCGTAATAAGATGGATGCAGCAGGCACAACATGGGAAGCTGTTGAATAAACCACTAGGAAAGATTAATTTCATTTTGAGAAAGCAAAGTTTTCAAGTGGCATGTCAGTAAAAACATGTTATAATTGAAGGGCTTCCTGCAAAAAGGGCATATATCGCTTTTTAGCGGATTTTCATTTTCTGTAGGATCAAGCTAATTTTTGGCAGACTGACTTGTGTTGACATGAAGAACATTATTCCATAATATTGATTTTGTTGGTTTGCGCTTCATTTTTGAGAAATAACGTATGCAAAAAAACTCAGTCTTCTAAGCGGCATCTTTTGGAGATCTTTTAGTAGCTAGACTGTTGAGATTGTGTGAAGTAAAGTCAAATCCCACAGAATCTTAGCTGCACTTTCTTTTGAGTCGAGGGAAAATAGCATACAAGCGGAAATCTGGGAAGGGATTGTTTACATCGGTTATTGTGACGTGAAACACAACACGTGAATTGATCAATTGTCAAAAGGAAATAGTGCTGCCTTAGAGCTCTGTCAACTAATATTTTAAGCCTTGTTTGAAAGTACCTTGCATGCCTGCCTGGTGGTTGAGAGGCATCATAAAGCCTTGATAAACCCGCAAGTCCCCAGCACGTTTTAAAGAACCAAAATGTGCTCTGATGTTCGAGCGAGGATATACTCGTGTTATCATTGTTTGAAGTCAAGTCGATCCAGGCAGCAAAGTCCAAGAGCAGTTCTTGCCCAAGAAGAAATGTTTCTCGTGAGTTGCGGCTCATTTGCCAAGCATTGCCGGTGTCAAAGTTTGGAAAGCGAGAACTGGTTTTAGACTTAAAGTCTTGCATCAATCGGAATGTGGTTGCGTACGCACAAGGCGAAAGGACCCTTTGCAGCATGCATTGCGATCGCGCTCAGTGGACGTTTCATTGGTTTGGTGGCCTGGTAAATAGCAAGATACCGTAAGAGGGAGTGGATTTTTGGAAGTTATTGACACAGGGATTCACACAGATAATGGACAACAAGTAGCAATCGATTATAGCATAAATTTTATTTCAAATCGGCATGATTTGTAGTGTTTCAAACTTCTGGGATCAGGGGACAGAACCCTAACCTTGAAGGCTTCACAAAGTCAACATTTTGCTCTGCCGTAAGTCAAAAGAGCATCTCTGCGATCACGTATTCTCGTAGACTGCGAGCGGTCTCTCTTTTGCTCGAAAATCCCTAGAGAAAAACGGAAGGAAGAATGGAAATCAACATGAGCGTGCAAGCGTGATATGTGAAGCTGTGAGCCATAAGTAGCGCGGGCAAGCTCCACAAAAACTTCTTCTTTGAGTGGGGCTGATGGAATTTGATAGATCAGCGCTCCCTCAAAATATGGACTATCAGGATATATTTTTTAATTTAGAGCTCTGCAATTCCAGGGACTAAAAAAAGTTATGACTAATCTGAGCAAAGCATGTAAATTTGTTTGATTTTGCTTTCCTAGGTACTACAGTGGAGATCAAGACAGACTCTTCTCCGAAGCACATATAGTTAGTCCAATTAGAACAAACTCCAGACCTGTTTCAAGTAAAAGGGTCAGTATTTCGTGTTGATCAGTCTATGTTCTAAGTTTATCACTTGGAGCTCTGTTGCATAAATATCTAATTTTTCAAATATGAAATTAGAAGTTACCATAGCCAAGGTTTCTTCTGATTAAAAGGTTAAAAGGTACAGGTTAAGATTAGTAGGTTTTAAAAACGTAAGTGCAGACTATTTAACAGGAACTCCTAGCAAACATGTTTTAATCTAACTTCAAACTATTTTCCACGGTCATCAATCAAGCCCTGATTTCCTGAAGGTCCTTCTTCATTTAGGGCTTCTAACATAACCTGAAAGAACTTAAAAGTACACAATCCTTTTCCCAATTTGTATTGCAGAGTTTGGCTAATAGTACCTGTGTATGTATGTTTATTCATTAGGTAAACACAAGATCATCTTCAGCATCAACAGACGCAAACTGTGAAATCTGCTTGACAACGACCCATACTTCAGTAAGTACTTGCTTTGATATAACAAGTAGTGTGAGCAACATGGAAATATGTATAATTTTCTGTCAGTTGATATCAGTCCACTTCAAACATCCATTAAATTCCTGTTAGATGCATTTTATTTTGTCTGTGTAAAGTTACAAGTGTGTGTTGTATTGTTTGCCCTACAGATGTTTGTTGGTTTAGAATGCAGTCATAGGTTCTGTCATAGATGTTGGAAGGAATACATTACTACTAAAGTTATGGATGAGCATATTGGAGAGGTAAGCTATCAACTATTACATCATATAAACCAATAGTCGTCTTTATTATTTTACTTGTTTAATTACCACATGTCATTGTTCATTATCACTGAACTGTCATCTCCTGTTTTTAGAACATTTCTTGTCCTGCTCATAAGTGTGACATCCTCGTAGATGAAGTTTTTGTAGGGTAAGTATTTTAACATTTTAAGGACTGGCTCTTGCTCTGGTTATGCTCCTGTTTTCAAAAAAACAGATAACAGAATCCACAAGGTGATTCACTATCCACTTTACAGTATAGTTTATTTTGTGAACTCCCCTATGGTGGATGGTGATTTATCTGGTGCATAGCTTTACTCACGCTTTAAACAACTTGGCCCTAATGAAAATAACTGAAAAAAGGCAACAAATGTCATGTCATTATATGGAGACTTTGGCATGTTCCTTTGGTGAAAAGGTAATGGTCTACATACAAGCCAAGTGGAACATCTGGCCAGCACTTATCTCCAGTTTCTGTAGCATGATGGGGCTAGGAGTATTTTTACTCTTCCCTTGATGGGATGCCAGTTCATTGTAAGGTTACCCCCTAGCATTAAGTTTGCCAGTACCCATTTATACACCTGGCTGGAGAGTAAAGCATCTTGCCTAAGAACACAACACAAGGTCCCCAACCAGGGCTTCAACCTGGACCACTTGATCATAAGTCAAACCCACTAACCACGAGTCCACTGCAAGTCCAACAAGGTGTCCCTTTTGTGTCCATATTAACCAGGTTTCACTATACCTGCAATGCCAGTATAATTGTGGGTTTCTTGTGTTTGTCTGGTTGGTTACCTTAATCAGTTGACAAATCAAAATACAAATCCAGATATCAAATTGGCTAATGTAAGTTTTGTTTTTAATGGCAGGCAAGTGGTAAAAGACACTAAAGTAAAAGGGCGATATCACCATCTGATTGCTAACAGCTTTGTTGAGGTAAGTGATGTAATAAAAATATTGCAAAAGTATCCATTGGTGACGGTCTTCTTTGCTGTTGTTGGTCCACAATGAATTACATTTGCATTATACATTTCTGTCCATTAATAATCGCCCTTCCTTCCAAATTACCTATCTTTTGATGTGAAGTATCTTGTTTGTTTCTTTCCAAGTATCATGATGAACCTGGTGTAACATGCAAAAGTCCTAAATGCATTTAGATGTATTTTCAGTACCTTTGCAGTGTTTGCATCTATGATTTGTTTTCTTATTATTCTGTCAAGATATTAAGGTCACCTTCAGGTTGTGGGCGTGAGGGTGGCGGCTCAGCTCCCATTTGAGTGTAGTATGTGAATTGCGATAGTCCTAACATCTATGACCCTTTCGTCCAACTCATTTTCACAATATTCAGGGTGATAAAGGGGTGCAGTGATCCCTACTAGATGTTAGAACACATGTTTACACTAACCAGTTTGAATTTCTTGTGTTTGTAGAGCAATCGATTGATGAGTTGGTGTCCAGGACCTGACTGTCAAAATGCTGTGAAAGCTAATTACCATGATGCTTTACCGGTGACGTGCCTTTGTGGGTACACATTTTGGTGAGTCTGTCTAGTTATTCAAATGTACTCAACTGCATGGACCAAAAGAACAGGGTGCAAAGAAAGTAATGTCTTGCTTTTGTGAGCATTTTAGTGGCATTCTGCCAACAGACTTTTGGCACTGAGATTTTACAGAAAGGTTTGCATCACATGAATTTCACACCATTATAGGCAAATTAAAGTCTTATCAGAAACTAACAACGTAACTATAAAATGAGGTTGTGTTCTAATGGTTGCCATTGTATGTACTTCAAAATTCAGTTGCTAGTAAGACTTTTATTTGCCATAATAACTTAAATGTACACCTTACACTACAGCAGTCTGATCTTGCATTGGTATATTGTAAAAGTTTCATCAAATCGGTTGAAATGTGTGTTTTGACCATTGAACTATGATGGGAAAGCTTACGACATGAGCATTGGCCGGAATTAAAGAAAGTGTTCCATACAGTTGAAGACTTGATTGCTAGCAACAGCCTAATGTTGTTGTGTTTTACTTGTTTAGCTTTGGCTGTGGAGAACCTGTTCACGAACCTGTTAGATGTGCTGTAAGTTACTTAGTACATTTTTTGTTTCTTGTACTGAGCCAGAAGTAACAGCCAAACAGCAGATGTGCCACCAAATTTGTTAATTACTAACTGTAAATCTTTGCACTGGAGACATGACTAAGACAATCTGACCGCATCTGTGCACATTTGCAGAAAATGTAGATTAGGAAAGGCACTTATCCTGTTAACTAAATGGTATTGTCACAGGATATGAATTGGAACTTGATATGGCTCATGAAAGTTTTTAAAGGCACATAGATTTACTTTACTTTCAGTCTTGGCCATACCTTCAATTTCTTTCACACTCAAGAGTGTCTGCTTTCCTGCATTTGCCAAACACTGTAGTTCAGTTCATTGTTGCACAAAAGTTAAAAGGAAACATTTTTTTTAAATATTTATTACACACACTGGTTACATTACTTATGCAGCTACTTAAACTACTTACAAGACTAATATATAATAATTGAATCTGATCCAAAACCAACGTTTTTGCAATAGGGCATTCACATATTTTCAAACGACTGAACTGGCTGCATGCAAAACTTGTAATACTTTCATTTGGTGTTCGTTTATAATATTATTAAGAGTTTTATGACAGGCAGGTTAAAAAAGACACTCTAGCGGATTTCTTCCTTTTTATTGTGAGCATGTTATTCACCAGTAAATTTTATTATCTAGTGGCTTAAAAAGTGGATAAAGAAGTGCAATGATGATAGTGAAACATCAAACTGGATATCAGCAAACACAAAGGTTTGTTTCCTTGTTATATCTGTGTGCAAAGGACGTTAAATCAGAGCTGTTCTTCACACAACCCAGAAGCTTCACCAGCCCAGAGTTTTGCTAGTGTGAAACATTTAAAGTCTACTCTCAATCAAAGTGGCTCACACTGCCAGAGCTTATGTTACTTTCTTTGGTATTAGGCATATTGCTACTCCCCCCTTAAGTATGTTGTATGTTTCCCTGGAGAGTCCGTACTCCTGTGTGAGGAGAGCTGCTGTGAGAGTAATGTGTCTTGCCCAAGAATGCAGCACAATACATCAAGTAGTTGAACCCAGGTCTGGAACTCTCTATGCACAGGGATTAGACACCATTACTCCCACAGTGTAAAACAATGTGGTCATACTTCTGCTTGTGGACACCTCCTGCAGGTGGACACCTCCTGTAAGCATACACATAGCTATAGTCTGCTACATGCAAGCACTACATTTTTGCCCCCCCCCCCCCCCCTCCAGCCCATTGGCAGACATCTCTTCTAAACAGACACTTCTTTTAGTGCGAAGTGTATTCGCTTGTGGGAAGTTTGACTGTATTACCGTAAACTGTTGCTTACCTGATGACCTGGGAAAGATTAAAATCACATTAAACCATCTCATCGTCTTGTCCTTCTCTCCTCGTGGAGATTGAGACCATCTGCCTAGGCTGAATTCTCTCACCTTTAGTTTTTGAGAATTTATTAATACTAATGTATTATCAATGTGTTTTTTTTGTAGGAGTGCCCCAAGTGTCATGTTACTATAGAAAAGAATGGCGGCTGTAATCACATGGTTTGCCGCAACAACAATTGCAAGGTAACGATCATCACTGGGATCGTGTCTGGCCATGACAAACATTTTGTTACCATTGTTTAATGTGATTACTACTCTAGTTAGGAAAAATAGACATTTTCTGTGCTTCTGTCAAGTTATTGTTCATGACTGGCCTGTGTTCTTTCTGTCTGAAGGCTGACTTTTGTTGGATGTGCCTGGGGCCATGGGAACCACATGGATCCAGTTGGTTAGTGTCCCTTCCATTTTGGATATCATTAAGCAGTTCATTTTAACCCAATTGAGTATCTGTGATCAACATTTTGAACGTCGTTAGACGTTGATTTGATTTGACATGAGATGAAAAGAAAATGAATGGAACATTTCAATTTATCCAGTTGTCTGCGATAAATCCCAGGTATTTGCACTGGTATGCTATAGGACTTTTCACTCGCATTTCTTGGACCCTGGTAACATCCTCGCAGATGCCAAGCACAAAATCGTGCCATACAATAACATCACCTTGCTTGTGCCATACATTAACATCAATACCGTTTATTTATGTCACCTCTAGGAATTAAGTAGTGCATCGTTCAAATATTCCTTAATTGAATTCTTTTTGTGTTTATTGATCTGCTTGATGAAGTACTCATTCCGATATAGGTAAGTCTGCTTGCGAGTCGAGCCAAGTGGCCCAGGCCGGCACTTATCTCCGGTTTCAGTAGCATGAAGCAACTAGGAATATTCCTCCTCTTCCCCCCCCCCCCCCCCCCCGATGGGATGCTAGTCCATCGCAGGGTTACCCCCAGCATTAAATTCGCTGGTACTCATTTACACACCTGGGCGGAGAGAGGCACTGCAAAAATTAAGTGTCTTCCCAAGAACACAACACAATGTCGTCGGTCAGGGCTCGAACTGGAGACGAGAATGCTACCCATGAGGCCACGGTGCCTCCACACTCATTCCTGTAAGGGAGCTTAATGTCGTTCTTTCTGGTGTCTGATTTGTTTTCAGGTACAGTTGTAATCGTTACGATGAGAAAGATGCCCAGGCAGCCAGAGATGCCCAAGCTGTAAGTACCGCTACTTGCTTTCAATTGAGTGGTCACTTGTTAAAAGCACACCTTCCTAAGACAATCATTTTATTATTTCTTTTAGAAATCACGGCAAGCCTTGGAACGTTACTTGTTCTACTGTAATCGCTACATGAATCATGCCCAAAGCGCCAAGTTTGAAACCAAGGTGAGACAACGAGGAATTAACACTTTTTTAAAATGCTGATAAGGTTATTTGTTGCGTCTGTACGGTTTGTAATATCTTCATGTTATCCCAATTTTCTCCTCTTTCTTTTCCTTTTACCTTATTCCTATCGTACTTTGTAATGTTGCTTGTGTGTTTGTACGATCTCTTGTTACAGTGAAACGTGTTCTTATGCGAAGCCTGTCAGAGCTTTCTTTAACCGCCGCCTGGTTAGCTCAGTTGGTAGAGCGCCAGACCGGGTTTGGTTCTATGATTGAATGCGAAACACATTAATAGAAAACCAACAGAAAGATAACATTAAGTTGTCAAAGAAACTTTAAAAAACTAAAAGTAAACGTGGCGTTTAACGTAAGAGTTGTTGAAGGTGTACATTTAAGGGCTTGTTTTTTTCATTTTTGGCTTGTTAGTTGTATGCTCAAGTCAAACAGAAGATGGAAGAGATGCAGCAGCACAACATGTCGTGGATTGAGGTTTGTCTCCTCCAATTTTATGAATAATTTGTGTTTGTTTTAAAAAGAAAGCATGATTAAAGGCTATATGTGCTTTATTTCAGGTCCAGTTTCTTCGAAAGGCCGTAGATGTTTTGTGTTTGTGCAGAAACACACTGAAATACACTTACGTGTTCGCTTTCTACCTCAAGAAAAACAACCAGTCTGTCATCTTTGAGGTACATATAACTGTTTCTTTCCTAACTTTATGCTACAAAACGTATGCGCACTTAACCGTTACAAATCTGGAGCTGGCACTCCTGGTTCACATTTTCCTCCCTACCACTATCTGGATTTGTTCAACTCTTCGACTGCGTTGTGTAAATAGCCAACTGGTCAGCCTCCCACCCGTTGGGATTTCGTTTATGTTCTGTTTGCAGTATGTGTCTATTTATTTGCATTGTCCTCAATTAGCACAACAGTGCTAAATACATTTGACGCTTAAATAAAATTATTTATTTTGTCCTTTTCTTTCGGCGTTTGACACGTTTTTCATTAAGCTTTTAGAACATAAGGGGGAAACAGCATAGTTTGTCCACAGACCCTGCATTTTGTCTCGAGTTCGTCAAGATCGCAATCAAATATTAACCGTGTGAGATATTATGAACGAGCCAAAACGCGAGCGGGTGGGGCTGGGGAAAGACTAAAATAGAGTTTTACTTTTTTTGCCCGCTTCCCGGTCGCTGGAAAACTAACTCGCAGAGAAACAACCACCTGTGGACAGACTAGGAGTAACGTGTTTATCGATGGATGCACTGAAACCTTTATATAATTGACAATTCACTCGTCCCCCCATGGTCACCATTCCACCCTCCCTCCCTCTCCCTCTCCTCTCATCTTCTCGCCCTTGGCCCACCACCCCTCTGCTTACCTCCCTCCCTTCCCTCCCTCCCTCTTGCTCTTTAGTTGAATTGCGCCACCCTAAACCCTAATATTATGACTTTTAGCTCAGGAGACTAATGTGTATGGTGTTTTTACCTCAACACAGGACAATCAAAAAGACCTAGAGATGGCCACAGAAACTCTGTCTGAGTACCTAGAGCGTGACATAACGTCCGAGTGTTTATCAGATATAAAACAGAAAGTCCAGGATAAATACAGGTAACTTATTTTGTTGTCTCTATTGCTTTCCTGTTCTCCTTAGCTTGCTGATTCCAGTTTTCAATCGATGCTTCCCGTAACAATTGTTACTCTCTAGACTACGGGTAGTCTTTCGCTTAGTCCGTCGAGCGCCATCGTAAAGAAACCGAGGGGAAAAAATATGACCGCGTGAAATCCCGGGCGCGAGAAACGCGCTCCTTGCGTTTTTCGCTTATGTCACATACGACGGACTAAGCGAAAGAGAGACTACTCGCGGTCTACTTTAAGGATAAAAAGAAAGTTTTATCTTGAAATTTACTTAAAGCGCTGTTTCTTAACCATATCCTCAGGTACTGCGAAGCGAGACGAAAGGTACTTTTAGACCACGTATACGAGGGCTACGAAACGGACATATGGGAATACATCGATTATGACTAAAGCCCTAGATTCTTAAGATAAAAAAGACATGTAATGTAATGCTAGGATATAAAAAGAAGTTAACTGGATCAGATAACGTACTGTTGTATAGTTAAAGACGAAGTTCGTATTTGCAAAAGTTATTAGAAAATTACTTAGAAATGTACATAAAATCGAGCAAATCCTTTGGTAGATTTCTTCCCCTCGTTCCTATTTGTGGATCAGTGTTTATCTACTTCATGTAATCTGTCTAATCTGTACTCGTGGCGTACCACCAGGCCAAACGCTATACTTGACCATTTCCAGACTCGCTATCAGTTTCCTGATGTGACTAGCACAGTGCAAAGACAGTAGACACGTAACAAAGAAATACGTTTGAAAGACAAACAGTCTCTCATATTAAGATGCGAGTCACGGAGGCTCTCCCTCGCATAGTATTCCCGCAAAGTGGAAAGAAGAAAACCCGGTTTGACTCACCGGACTGTTTCAGTGTTTTATACTTGTTAATCGAAAGTTTTTTGTCAATTTTTAAGACGGTGTGAACATGTGTTGTCGCGTAAATCATGTTTTGTATTTCCGTGGTAAATGAGTTTTATGCTAGACTGAGAAAGCGCTGATGTTTCTGCCGAGTAAGTCTTTTTAACAGGTGATGTATTGATTGATTTGATGTCGATCAAGTTACAGCACAAAGCTGCACACCTGTTTTCAGATTGTACTGCATGTGGCTTTAAGCGTCAAAGGAAGCTGCCTACGGCTCAACAAACAGCGAAGTAAGAATCGAGCGGCAAGATGTACTTGTTGTGCTCAGGGAATATCTATATTTCTATAAATTTCCGTACATTGCAGCTATCTGGTGAAGCTGCACTGATTTAGAAAAAGGCCTGATGTTATCATATACAGGATAGATGATTGATACCTTAGCGGCGTCTGATCACGTTTCCTCCTTGTGGAAACATGTTTCCCTTAATGTTGACTAACCTGATATGTCAACCTGATATGTGTTTCCACGTTTCTTTTAACTTACTTTTTGAAATGCTGTTGCTTGTAAATAAACTCGGTTATTAAATTGTTGCCTTTGCTCTTAGCTCGTCCCTTCCGACTTTCCAAAATAGGCGTTTCAATTAACGCACGTTCAGTTTTCATTTCAAAATAATGGTTGAATTAAATAGTACTAAATGTTTCTACTGAAATGGTTACTTAGAGAGTTACGCCGACATCTCCTAAACAGGGACACATCGTGTGAAAATTTGTAAAGAACAGTAACAACCCAGGCCTCCATTTGGCTTTTAAAGTATAACCGATATTTGCCTACAAACACTATATGTTGTCCAGGGCACTCCGTTCTGTCGAACTTTGTTCTCGGAAATGTTTGTTTTTCGTAACAAATATTTAACAATTATTGTTCTCGGCCAATGAAAAGGAAGGAAAACATGCATCGAATGATAAATATATTTATTCAATAAATTGTAACACTATCCAAATATGGTCATGATGCTCTCGATATCTGTCATCCGTAGGTAACAGATATCCGGCGGTATACGTAGCTTTCAGAGCTTTGTACGTGGGAAGAAAAAGTGAAGTGAGAAAATGTCGACAGAGAGATTAACAAGAATTTAGGCTGTTTTGTTATCAATTTGTTGAGTAATAAAACAATTATCCTGCTCAATCTCGCGGAATATCGTCTGATTTTAGCCGAATCAGCCTACGGCCTCGTCGGCTAAGTATCAGACGATATTCCGCGCGATTTCGCAGGATAATTGTTAAATATTCGAGATTATTTTCACTCGTTTGTTTCTCGAAAGAACCGAAACCCGATCTGTTATGGTGCGCCTGGGCCCGTTTTTCGAAAGCCCCGGAAACTTTTCTGGCCCGTAAAGCCTTTTTTAGTTCATCTGTATCTAAAAACAAAGACGTGTATACGCCTGAATTTCTTTTGTGAAGAGAACATCTGTTTATATTAATAATACGTGACTAAAACAGCTCTGTAATCATAAGCTTCGTGATTTTGCCAAGGCTTTCCGGGTGCGAAACCTTTTCTGGACTTTCGAGAAACGGGCTCCTGGAACGAAACTGAAAACGTGACTGGCATGGAGTCATTCCTGTCTAAACTTTAGTCTGGTTCATACTAGCGACATAACGTGATAATTATATATCAATTAATCATAATCACATAATCGGTAGTTTTAACCAAGTCATAAAGGTAAAGATCCGGAGTTTTTTTCCTTATGTCGTTTTGTTCATGTTGTTATTTTTGTTATTATGACAGGATGGTCACACAGCAAACGTGACAACATGACGTCCTAATGTCGTTATGTTCATGTGTGGAGCACCCTTAAGCCTGGTTCACACTAGCGACATAACGACATCGTCTACCTGATAAGTTCTACCCAGCTTGTGTACTGTTTTTTGCCATGTATGGCGCCAGTTTTGTATTCGCTCATAATTCCTCACCCCATAATTTTCCTCTTGGTGACCCTCGAAGCTGTATTGTTTAAAAAAGAGTTTATCAATTTCACTTCTCCCAAACAAGGAAGACAGTCGGAAAATGTTAGTTTTTTTAGATGTAATATAGCCAATTTTCTCCTTGGAACGCTATCTGTTCTTTTCTCGGAAATTTTCTTCGTAACCGATAAATATCAGTGCATGCTTTCGCGCAGGACGGAAGTTGTTCATTTTGACAGAACATTATTATTTTACTCTTCTAGAACATACATAACAAGGTCGCTATCACGCCAGAAATTACATTTAGACGCATTCAAATGCAATATTGATGTTCTTCCAAATCGATTCGTTTTCATTTAATACTGACCTGATGAAACTCTTGTAGATCGCGTTAGATGCATGTGCTGAAGGGTATACCGTTGGATTTTTCAACTAGTTTAGTCTGAGATAGGGAACAGAAATAAGAGATTTTTCGTCTGCAATTGCGCGTCATTTGTTGCGGAACTGAACAGTTTGTATGAAACATTTTCAATTATGTCTAGATTAGATATTGACCGGTGGTACTAGTGTTTGAGGAACCTTATTGTACCCATCTGTTTGGCCAGCTGGACGTTTATCTGTGTTGTGAATTAGGTCAGATTGTTTTCGAGATTACTTTCACTCGTGTCTGAACCTATACCTGATCTGTGAAAACCGAAAATATGACGTGTCTGAAATCTAAACAGGATCTGTAACGCCTGGAGCGAAACCGAAAATCACATGACTGGCATAAGGGTCAAGTCCCCAGGAAATCAGATAATATAAAAGGGCTTGATTATTTCCGGCAGTGGGTTCGTTCTATCCACGGCAATGGTGTCCTTGGTAGCTAGGTTTCTCCTAGCTTGTGCACTGTTTTCTGCCGTATTTGGCATCAGTTTTGTTTTCGCTGAGAATAATTCTTCCTGTAATTTTCCTCTTGGTGATCCTCGGAGATGTCCAATTTCAACTGGAGTTTATCGATTCGAAGTTCTTCCCGGCGGCGGATGGGACAATTTGAGGAACAAACATATGGGTGTTGTTTCATTGCTGAATTACTCTAAGTGTAAAACCTCAGATGACGGCAAATATCTCCTACCTGATAATGTATTCCTTTACCCTGTCAAGGAAAGCAAAGTACACACGTTCGCTGAGCTTTACGATCACTGGAACAACTACTCCTCCACTACAACGAAGTCTATCAACGCTGAAGCCTCGGGAAAGTTTTCGTTTGGCAGTATTGGCGGTTCGTATTCTTCTGAATTCGAGTCAGTAAAGAAGCATCAAGTGGAAGACAAAGCTGTGACGACTCGAGTCCAAATGCGCCATGTCCTATATATGGCGAAACTTCAGCCCGACAGTGCGTTCCAGCCCGAATTCAAATCGCGTTTACTGGAAATCGCGTCTCATCTGCAACACAACAATACTGCATACGCGAACTTTCTGGGGCAAATACTGGTACGCGACTTTGGAACACACTATATTACCAGCGTCAAGGCGGGTGCAGTTCTCGCGAAAGTGGATCACTTGACAAGAAAGTTCGTTGCAGATTTTAGTGAAGAGAAAAGCAAGATCACAGCGTCAGCGAGTGCGTCATTTTTCGGTTTTTTTGGAGCAAAATTTAGCTACACTACGACGAGCGACGTTAAAGATTTGGACCAGTACACCCAGAATACTGTTTATTCCACCGTGTTAACGTTTGGAGGACCGCCTTTCAGAGTAAATTTTACCATCAATCAGTGGGAAGATCAACTGATTGACGACCTTGTTGCAGTTGATCGGTCAGGTGACCCGCTACATTACGCCATAACACCCGGAAGTTTACCAGAATTGTCAGAAGAATTGACTTTTAAATTAGCCAATGTGGTTGAGCGAGCCATCAACTTGTACTACGAACACAACACCATCAAAGGATGTACGAAAATGGACTCTCCAAACTTTAGCTTCCAGGCAAACCTCGATGATGGATCTTGCGAGAGTCCCACGAACAACTACACTTTCGGGGGCGTTTATCAGACGTGCCAATTCGAAGGCTCTCCAGATGGTGATCCATGCCAGGCCCTTCTTCAAAAGAACCCTCTCACCTCCGACTACAGCTGCAGCGAAGGTTATGAGGCTGCTCTGGTTCATCAAGGCCGCTCTCCCCAAAGTTGTCATCGTGACTGTCATGGCTGCTGGCTTTTCTGTAAATGCTGTGATACTCACTGCGGATTCGCAACTTACTCGACCTACTGGTGTGTGGCTAAGGGACAGGTCCCTACCAATACAGGTTATCTCTTTGGAGGACTCTACAGCAAGGTGCTGAAGAACCCTGTGACACAGGATCACAGCTGTCCACTCAAGTTTTACTCCCTGCGTTTTGGAGCCACAATGCACGTGTGTGTGAGTGATGATTATGAGCTTGGCTACCAGCAGTCAGTACCGTTTGGTGGTTTCTTCAGTTGCAATGCTGGAAATCCGCTTGGACTCCCGAAATCCGCGGTCAACGGCCAAGGTATGTAGATAGGTCATGATATTGATATCACGTCACTTGGAATAATGTCGCATATCCTTTCACTTGTGGAATTTCACAGTGCTTACCATTTAGCTAAACTAATCCGAAAATCTCGGTTGAAAATCAAATGGATTATACAGTTTGAAGATTGTGGATCGCCACAGAGGTACTTCTCTTTTTCTGTTCAACACGGAAATCTCGTTATCATTTGCTCTCTTCTCTAGTTTCCATTCTCTCATCCATGGAAAACAGTAGATGGTTAAGGTTATCCAATCAGGCAGTCTATGATTAAATCGCATTTCATTTTCTTTCTTTCTTTATAGGTTCAAACCTGGCGTCGTTTTTCAGTCAGTCCGGTCCATCTGGTTGGCGAAAGTCCTGTCCAAGCGGTTACTCTCAACACCTTGGCGCCATCGAGGAGGATTGTGAGATCAACTTCTGTGTCAAGGCGAACATATTCAACAACCAGGGATTACCAATCATCAAAAGACCTCCTTACTCAAGCCCGCCTAAAATTTACAACTACTCTGTTCCTTTGCTTTTAGTTAACCACGACACTGGCCAGATCTGGTTTAAACGCCCAAGCTCTCGTCAGTGGACTTTAGCAACTAAAAGGTAACTGAAGACGCATCTCTTGGTCTTATTACGGGGTCGCGACAGTACTGTTCCTACGTGACACCCCCTCCCCCCCCCCCCATCCCTTTCCCCCGTACTTGTGGCTTTCAAGGTTCTCGCTGAAGAAAAATTCTACAAACACCTCAGGGAACTATTCAAAGCAGTAAGGATGAAACTTGGGATCAGGGACAGCAGTTGTGAGTTTTATTCTCAGGGTTTCCCGCGGTTTACCCCTCCGTCCAACCAACACTTCGAAGTTGACGTTCATGGAGCCAGCTACTGCTTGTGTGGCTTCCATCTCTGAAAATAATAATTTCATTATTATAACATGTTTTTTTCTCACTCAGCTCTGTTGCAGAGTTTGCAGCTATATCCAAGATAGACGGACCTGGTATAGTTGGCATGAATGGCGCTGAGACTAACACGCAAGACAAGCAAATGTCTTCCCAGGGCACAACTGATAAAATGGACGCTGGAACTGCGGCTGGTATCACTTTTGGCGTTACGGCTTTTGTTGGATTAGTCATCGCTGTCATGGTGATCGGCTGGCGACGGCACAAAAGCGTTCAAAGGGACAGCAGTGGTTTGATGGTGCCGCTGAATTCTCGCACTGGATATGGCACTACCAACGATAAAGGCAGCCCATGAGTTTGATTAGAAAGCTTGATACTGAGTGACATTTTGTACTTTTTCCTTTTAGTGATACGTTAATAATAATTTTAAAAAAACAATATTATAACTGTAATAAGAACCTTCCCAGTATCCTTTGCAGCTGAAAATTTGCCTGTTAAATAACTTTGTCAGTTTTGAAGGTTGCTAGGCCAACTCGCCCCATTCTTTGCCACTGCTGGGTCAGGGCTGCGGAAAGGGCTAATTTTACGGAATATGAAAATTTGTAGAAAATTAACCAACATAGTTACAACGATGAGAAAAGTAAGGAGATTTATATAAGCGAAAAACATTTTGGGGGTTAGTTGCACTTTAACATGACGGTCGTATTTTGGCTGGGTATTATGGCTTTAACACAAATATCTTGTTTACGTTTTAAGCAGTCAAAAATCTCTCTGCTAGTTTCACAGATCTATGTTTTGGGCTGTTTTGTCTGGTGGTGTTCCAAAACCTTTTTTTCCCTTTAAATCCCTCTTTAAACTTCCTAAAATGTCACTTAAATCCCCCTTTAAAACTTACAAAAACTTGAACATGCGTGTTGGCAAATACTATAATGAATATACACTATGTATGACCTTGTGGCTGTGACGTAGTTGTAGATTTTGTAATACAGTTTTTGAAAAGAGCCACTATTAGTTTTCCTAAAAAATATTGCAGGCGAAAATTGCAGTGGAAAAGTTTGATTGCTTGCTGTTCGATAGCCTGCGAGCACGCTCTCTCGTCGTTGGTGGTATGAGCAGCCTCGTGCCAGGCCCCTCACCGGCTTGCTTCGCTCACTGACTTATCTCTCGCGACTTTACTTATCGACTTTGCTCTTGCCGCAGGCTAACTGTTCGACGACAAAGTTAGAAAGAAAACGAAACAAGATAATAAGGTTCCGAGATATGCTCTTTGCAGCATAAATAGTTTTTCGCCGGGTATTCCGCGATTTTCGAAATCGCGAGAAAAGTGATCCTAGGACAAGTTAACACATCCAAACGAGGCTCCTTTCGTCAGGTTGGTCACGTCAGTTTCAAGCATCTGAATTTGATGTGTTTTTCATGGGGTACCCATCGAATCCGCTCCGCAAAATATCCGCTCTGCAAACTTAAGTTGAGCTGGCAGCCGCTGGGTATCTTAGCAATAGATAGAATCTTGTTGGGAATTTAGCTTATGAGAGGAAGCTAGCTGGAAAAAAATTTTCTTTGTGTACAGGTAGCTCACATTAATTTTTTACAAATCAATTCTGCCTAGAAAATACATTCATTTCGCTGTGAAATGATTGAAGTGTGCAACTTGATACTCTGAGTGCTTGAGAACCTTTTGTTTAGAAATGCTCATAATTATTATGTTAGTTGTTGATTAAAATTGTATTTGCCAGAAAACAATAGTGGTCTTCTTCCGCTTCATTTCCCACGTTCAGTTGTATGTTTTTAACCACCGTTGATCCGGTCGCGGAAAATCATCATAGCTGTCACATTGTACCTGGAACTACTGGTTATACGTATCTGGAAAATGTCTGGTACGTGTAATCTATTCACATTTTGCTTTTCATTGCCTGAGGCCTGGCAACCTCGTAATATTTTATAACTAAAACATCGTTCCCGTCGGAAGCGCGATAAGGATTTGCCGACCAGTTTTTGGAGGGTTTGGCTGCCAGGGTACCCTGACGACCCCACTGATCGATTCAAAGGTTCAGGCAAGAAATACTTTTGAACAAGCTGAATTTGATATTGTTA
The DNA here is from genome assembly GCA_964020085.1 of Micromussa lordhowensis. Lineage (NCBI taxonomy): Eukaryota > Metazoa > Cnidaria > Anthozoa > Scleractinia > Lobophylliidae > Micromussa > Micromussa lordhowensis. Next base: position 16,834,309 of record OZ026597.1, on the reverse strand, counting down.
AATCAATGTGCGCGAGAAAAGCCGGTACTGTTTTTCAAACCGTATTCGCAACTATATTGTATTTCAAACCCACCGGAAAGTGCAGTTTCAGTGAAAAGCAAGAACAGAAAAGGTCTACTCAGGGTTCGTAAGGGTCCTGGAACACCTGGAAAGTCCTGGAATTTTATTTTTTAAGATAACTGCAGAAATTCTCGCGCGCTCATTGGCTAATTTTGATCGTGAATATGCGGACAGACAGATGAATTTGAAATTCGTGCGACGCGTCAGCGAGCGAGAGCGGGCAAATCGACCATTTGTTATCGTAAAAAACAAATTGATGTCAGTTTTTAATGAGTCTGTTCTGTTATTGACAATGAATTTCGTCATCACATTGTCAAAGTAGTCTGCGGATCCACTCGGCTATCGCCTCGTGGATCCACAGCTACTTTGACAATGTGATGACGAAATTTATGATCAAAAACAGGACAGACGCATGAAAAACTGACGTCAATTTGTTAAGTGGCATTTTCCAGGACTGAAAAGTCCTGGAAAAAGGCTACTGGTCCTGGAAAGTTCTGGAAACAGTTTCCAGTGCTTTCCAAGACTTAGAGTTTGATGGGTCATTATAACCACTCTGTATCGGTTGATGCCAAAATCATGGTATCAAAAACCGCCCGATCATTGGTGAATAAGTTGCTGTCAATTTTGTGGCTCAATAGGTTACCATAGCAACAATATGACCTGCTAACCCCCCCTAATTTTAGCTTTAAGCGCTTATAACTCAAAAATGAGTTCGGTGACCCCCATTTTTTATTATCTAATTGTAATTAGCATGATAAGATGCAACTTTTAAAAAAACTCTTCGAAGGGGGTTCGAAAATTTAAGGTGGCTCTGAACCCCCTTCGAAGAATTTTTTTTAAACTTTGCAAAAAGTTGCATCTTATCTCATTCCCGGCGTAAGAAAGTTGTGTTTCCATTGGTTTCTTTACTGAAGTCCGATCGTGTTCTTCATAGGATTGAAGGCTGATTACCTACTGCTGCCTTTTGGTATCATCCTGGAGTAGGTGTTAACCAACACACTACGGGGTGCCATATCAAGAAATAATTTTAATCTAATAACGGCCAGACAGGATTCTTCGCATGTGTGTTATATTTTCATTTGCACATATTTATGCCTTGGTATAAATTAGTTTAATACGGATCTACATAATTACTGTACTTTGCGATATTAACACTGAAAAGCCCCAGTGGGGATGTGCTCAATAAATGTAAATGTTAAATGTTAAATATGGAAGGGAATTAATATATAATGCATATGTCAGACCAGAAGGAAGGCAATCATGTCAGATTTGGTTACTCTTTTTATATGCTGGCTGGCTACTCTGCTAATTGTCATTTTTCTAGCTCGATATTCAAAATTTTCATGATGTCTGACTGAGAGTTTTATAAAGTAAAGTTGATCTTGCTAATAGTAAAAAGCGGATTTTTTTCCCAGGAAAGTTAATCCGTAATTGTAATTGACGTGGGAGCACAGAATCAGTGCTTGCGAAGTCAGATCTTTAATTTCCAGTCTAAAAGTTGTTGCGTTCTCCTGATTGTCTTCCACTTAAAGACGGTTTGTCGTGTCATTTCTTTAAGAACGATTTTTTTACATATACTCAGTTTATTATTATTATTATTATTATTATTATTATTATTATTATTATTATTATTAACTAAAATGAAAAAGTGAAAAAATGTCGCTTAGTATCAAGCTTTGTAATCAAACTCGTGAGCAGTCTTCATCGTTGGCAGTGCCATATCCAGTGCGAGAATTCAGCGGCACCATCAAACCACTGCTGTCCCTTTGAACGCTTTTGTGCCGTCGCCAGCCGATCACCATGACAGCGATGACTAATCCGACAAAAGCCGTAAGGCCAAAAGTGATACCAGCCGCAGTTCCAGCGTCCATTTTATCAGTTGTGCCCTGGGAAGACTTTTGCTTGTCTTGCGTGTTAGTCTCAGCGCCATTCATGCCAACTATACCAGGTCTGTCTATGTTGGATATAGCTGTAAACTCCACAACGGAGCTAAATGAGAAAGCGGGAAAATATTATGGTTTCATGCGCGTCATCTTTGAATTCTGAAGTGTTGGTTTAATCGTTTAAAGGATGGAGAAACCGCAGAAAACCCTGAGAATAAAACTATTTCATAAAACAAGGCCAGAACCCGAGCCAAATTAATGAGCGAAAGCGCCTACTAACTGTACACAACTGCTGTGATTAGCGCGCGTGCATTAAAAAATGGCGGCTTTTTTCTTGCGGCTGGACCTCGCCATATAGGTAAATCGTCATTTTCTCGAAAACGCACGTGGTGACCTATCGTTTTTTTCTGTTGTATTGAAATGTATTAAAAAGAAGCAATCGTCGGAAACGTGAATATTGCAAGCAATCATGGTAATATTATAAAGATTTATATGGTATAAACAACGTGCTGTTGCTCCTAAACGAACCTGGGGACCGCTCATTTTTATTTTCAAATTTAAGTTTCTACGATATAAACAATCAATAGACAAAATTGACAAAAATCTCAGTTTAGGTTCTGTTTTAGTGGAATGACCTTAAAGGCAACAAGTACGGGGGAGGGGGAGCGGGGAAGAGGGTGTCACGTTGGAACAGTATTGTCGCGACCCTGTAATGAGACCAAGAGATGCGTCTTCAGTTACCTTTTAGTTGCTAAAGTCCACTGAAGAGAGCTGGGGCGTTTAAACCAGATCTGGCCAGTGTCGTGGTTAACTAAAAGCAAAGGAACAGAGTAGTTGTAAATTTTAGGCGGGCTTGAGTAAGGAGGTCTTTTGATGATTGGTAATCCCTGGTTGTTGAAAAAGTTCGCCTTGACACAGAAGTTGATCTCACAATCCTCCTCGATGGCGCCAAGGTGTTGAGAGTAACCGCTTGGACAGGACTTTGGCCAACCAGATGGACCGGACTGACTGACAAACGACGCCAGGTTTGAACCTATAAAGAAAGAAACAAAATGAAATGTGATTTAATCATAGACGGCCTGATTGGATAACCTTAACAATCTATTGTTTTCCATGGATGAGAGACTGGAAACTGGAGAAGAGAGCAAATGATAACGAGATTTCCGTGTTGAACAGAAAAAGAGAAGTACCTCTCAGTGTGGCGATCCACAATCTTCAAACTGTATAATACATTTGATTTTCAACCGAAATTTTCGGATTAGTTTAGCTAAATGGTAAGCACTGTGAAATTCCACAAGTGAAAGGATATGCGACATTATTCCAAGTCACGTGATATCAATATCATAACCTTTCTACATACCTTGGCCGTTGACCGCAGATTTTGGGAGTCCAAGCGGATTCCCAGCATTGCAACTGAAGAAACCACCAAACGGTACTGACTGCTGGTAGCCAAGCTCATAATCATCACTCACACACACGTGCATTGTGGCTCCAAAACGCAGGGAGTAAAACTTGAGTGGACAGCTGTGATCCTGTGTCACAGGGTTCTTCAGCACCTTGCTGTAGAGTCCTCCAAAGAGATAACCTGTATTGGTAGGGACCTGTCCTTTAGCCACACACCAGTAGGTCGAGTAAGTTGCGAATCCGCAGTGAGTATCACAGCATTTAAAGAAAAACCAGCAGCCATAACAGTCACGATGACAACTTTGGGGAGTGCGGCCTTGATGAACCAGAGAAGCCTCATAACCTTCGCTGCAGCTGTAGTCAGATGTGAGAGGGTTCTTTTGAAGAAGGGCCTGGCATGGATCACCATCTGGAGAGCCTTCGAATTGGCACGTCTGATAAACGCCCCCGAAAGTGTAGTTGTTCGTGGGACTCTCGCAAGATCCATCATCGAGGTTTGCCTGGAAGCTAAAGTTTGGAGAGTCCATTTTCGTACATCCTTTGATGGTGTTGTGTTCGTAGTACAATTTGATGGCTCGCTCAACCACATTGGCTAATTTAAAAGTCAATTCTTCTGACAATTCTGGTAAACTTCCGGGTGTTATGGCGTAATGTAGCGGGTCACCTGACCGATCAACTGCAACAAGGTCGTCAATCAGTTGATCTTCCCACTGATTGATGGTAAAATTTTCTCTGAAAGGCGGTCCTCCAAACGTTAACACGGTGGAATAAACAGTAGTATTGATGTACTTGTCAAAATCGTTAAAGTCGCTCATCGTAGTGTAGCTAAATTTTGCTCCAAAAAAACCGAAAAATGACGCACTCGCTGACGCTGTGATCTTGCTTTTCTCTACACTAAAATCTGCAACGAATTTTCTTTTCAAGTGATCCACTTTCGCGAGAACTGCACCCGCCTTGACGCTGGTAATATAATGTGTTCCAAAGTCGCGTACCAGTATTTGCCCCAGAAAGTTCGCGTATGCAGTATTGTTGTGTTGCAGATGAGACGCGATTTCCAGTAAACGCGATTTGAATTCGGGCCGGAACGCACTGTCGGGCTGAAGTTTCGCCATATACAGGACATGCCGCATTTGGACTCGAGTCGTCACAGCGTTGTCTTCCACTTGATGCTTCTTTACTGACTCGAATTCAGAAGAATACGAACCGCCAATACTGCCAAACGAAAACTTTCCCGAGGCTTCAGCGTTGATAGACTTCGCTGTAGTGGAGATGTAGTCGTACCAGTGATTGTAAAGCTCAGCGAACGTGTGTACTTTGCTTTCCTTGACAGGGTAAAGGAATACATTATCAGGTAGGAGATATTTGCCGTCATCTGAGGTTTTACACTTAGAGTAATTCAGCAATGAAACAACACCCATATGTTTATTCCTCAAATTGTCCCATCCGCCGCCGGGAAGAACTTCGAATCCATAAACTCCGTTTGAAATTAGACATCTCCGAGGATCACCAAGAGGAAAATTATAGAAAGAGTTATTCTCGGCGAAAACAAAACTGGTGCAAAATACGGCAGAAAACAGTGCACAAGCTAGGAAAAACCTGACTTTCAAGGACACCATTGCTGCATAATAAACGCACCCAATGCTGGAAATAATAAATAGATATGTGATCAATCCATATTACAGGACATAGATTTTATATCACTCCGCTGTCATGGACAGAGCTCGTGATCACCTCACATGCGATCAGGCGCTTGATCGCAGGCTAGTGATTACCATAAGGGACTTTTCCCAGAGAGACACAAATGAGATCAACGAACATTTTCTTCCTATAAATTGTTAAAAACGCTGTTTTAATGTTTCAATAGGGTCAGTGTGAAACACAAATTGGAATGTATTTTGCCGCTGTCCATCCCTGACTGCCATTTTGGCAGTTTTAGTTTACGCCCTATTGTATCAGTTTTGCAATTTCGCTGGGACATGACCCTTATCTTATATTTCCTATGGCATTCATGGGAGCTTCGGTTCGTTGCAGGCGCCACAGATCCCGTGAAGTAAGGGTGGTTTACACTTACAACATGACCTCATCAAAAGGACGTTATGTCGTCATGTTTGTAGTGTGAACGAACAACCTCTAATAATAACATAATAGCATGAACGCAACGACGGACATAAGGAAAAAAACTGATCTTTTCCTCATCGTCACGGCTGGTTCACATTACCGACGTAAGCGTTTATGTCGTTATGCCGCTAGTCTGAACTTGGGTAGAGTTTAGTCAGGAATGACTCCATGCCAGTCACGTTTTAAGTTCCGTTCGGGTTTTGGTTCTTTCAATAAACAGACATGAGGGAAAATAATCTCAATAGAAATGTGTTGGCCTTCTGTGTTTTACTGTTCTTCGCATATTTTCCAACTATGTGTCCCTCAGTCTTTGGGAGATATGTCGGTGTAACTGTAGACATATTCAGTACTATTCTTTTGAGATGAAAACATAACGTGTGTTAATTGCAAACATTTGTGTCTCTCTGAGAAAAGTCCCTTATGGTAATTTCTAACCGCTGCGCCGGATCCCTGAGACGCCTGATCGCAGATTAGTAATCACGAGCTTTGTCCATGAACTTTCGTATATGTTTGGGATCTATTTATTCTTGATTAACTCTTGATTAACTTGATTTCATTCGTTCAGGAATTTCTCGCGCCATCGATAGAACTGATTATGACGGGACAGTCGATGGGACATAGGATATTCTTTCAGTACTTCGGTTTGCTTGTAGGAGAAGAAATTCCTATTTATATTACTTTGGGTTCGTTTTCGGGGAATTGAATATATAATGGTATTTACTAAACCTTTGTAAGTGTGTAAACAATTGTTAATGGATCACTATCGTAAAAATTATTAGAGGGTTAATAAACTACCAAGAAAAGAAATACTGAGGTTCTTTTAAGAAAAGTTTGGAGCTCCGTTCTATGTTAATGCCACCGGCAATCAAAGGTTAAACGAAAAGCGTAAAACATCGAATTAAAAAGATGTTTAAAATAGCTTTTAAAGAAAACTCGTTTGTGGTTTATTTACTCTTAGATAATTGATAATATTTATTTAGTATACTCTTATCTATACTATGAGAGTTTTGTGTGTTTATGGTAGCTCACTGTGTTTCAATAGCTTTTCATTTTATGCGTTTCCGTCTGTTTTGTCTTACAAAAGATTTTACAGCAGCAGAACCATGTTGTCAAAAAAAAAAATCAAAAAAATGTCAAATTTATGTTTATAGTGGTCATGCACTTAGCTACACCAAGCTAGTTCACAGACCTGCCACTCAAACTGAAGGAAACAAATATTTCAAATGAACATAACAGGCTTAAAAATCCCAACTAGCGGGAGGCAGACCAGTTGGCTATGTACAGGCTTGACCGAGGAGTGAACTAGGGTCCACCGAGAAACAACTCCAGCTAAGTAAACAGAGCGGGACTTGAACCCGTGACCTCCGGATTTCAAGTCCTTCGCACTCGGCCACGCTGCTCCTATGTTGAAATGTTGAAACTGTTTATATGCGCTTAACTTCAATCTTATGGCTAAATTCTGAGAAACGATTTAGCTGGACATATTCTACAAACACGTATTTCTGCCATCTACATTCAAGTTTACTTTAATCTGTGAATCAGGACGAACAACCAATCTTCAACGAACTCTATTTTCGTTGGCATTTACGTTACTTCCCGTTAAGGCTTGAATTTTTCACAGGCTTTGATTTCACAACTGCTTAAGTTTGTGTGTATAACTGCGATTATCAATCATGTCTTCATATCTTTCTCCGCAGTTAAGTTCAATTCAAATTCATGATATTTCACATGTTCATTTGCTTTCTTCATCTTGTACGGGTATATTACGGCGGACCCACAATGTGACCAGCTCCCAGATGGCTTGATAGCTCAGTTGGTAGAACACTGCACCGGTATTGCAGAGGTCATGGGTTGCCGGAATCCTGATCAGGTCTGAATTTTTTTTTAGGCTTTAATTTCACTTAATTCACTTTTCATCAGGGCCTACACCAAGATCATAGCTAGCTTTCTAACTGTTTACTTCCTTTTTAAGCATTTCTTTGCACAGAAATCTCTTGGAATAGGAATTTCTGCAAAAGTAAACATACCGAGGTTGATGATGAAATCTCTTATTTTAGGCAACTCGAACAACTGAAGTCACCTTTTAGTAAATTAGGTTTCTCTGACATAGATATGAGTGCAACTTGTGCTAACTTCACTTTTTAAAAAGACTTGTAAAGTCTTGAAGACAGTTTGAAGTCTCGGAAAACCTCTGTAAGCCTGACGAGGTAAAGGTAAGGTAAAGTCTGCATACGAGCCTAGTGGCTCATCAGGCCGGGGCTTATCCCGGTTTCAGTAGCATGAAGCGACTAGGAGTATTTCTACTCCCCCCTGGATGGGATGCTAGTCCATCGCAGGGTTACCCCCAGCATCAAATTTGCCGGTACCCATTTATACACCTGGGTGGAGAGAGGCACTGTGAGAGTGAAGTGTCTTGCCCAAGAACACAACACAATGTCCCCGGCCAGGGCTCGAACCCAGAGCGCTCGCTCCGGAGTCGAGCGCACTAACCATGAGGCCACCGCGCCCTCACAAGCCTGACGAACGGCACTCAAAATCTGCTTCGCGACAAAAGTCTATGTCCTATAATATGGATTGCTCACTGTTCTATTTATTTATACAGCAATGGTGTCCTTGATAGCTAGGATTTTCCTAGCTTGTGTTCTGTTTTCTGCGGTATTTGGGACCAGTTTTGTTTTCGCTGAGAATAATTCTTAAAATTTTCCTCTTGGTGATCCACGAAGCTGTCCTATTTCATACGGAGTTTATCGATTCGAAGTTCTTCCCGGCGGCGCATAATAATAATTACAATAATAATTTTTTTTATTGTCGATAACGTGGGGAGTGGTCGTCCAATCTCCCGAGCCAGGGGTTCATGTAAACAACGTTCGACCTGACAAATAAATTACTGTATAAAAATATAAAGAATTAAATTAAGTGAATACCTACTAGATTACAATTTAAGATAAGAATTCGCCGAAAAGAGTAAAAAACGAACAGTACTAAAAGGTACATTTCTTACATTGGCATGCACTGTACTTTACATTTTTTTTTATTAGTGATCGAAATTGCTGGACAGAATGTATAGATTTAGTAGACAATGGTACAGTGTTCCATATATTAGGCTTTTATTTCCCCACTAAAATGCTCCACCTTAATGCTCCATTTTTTCCACTAAAATGCTAGGTTTCCCCCAAAAAAGTCACTAATGCTCATCATAGGGGTTTTTAAATTTTCATAATTTGAATGTTTCGACACAATTAACAGTTCAGAGAGCTTAACAAAAACGTATACTTAGTATGTCAAGTTAACAACGACGTATGTAAAAGTTTTAATACACCAGAGGATAATCTCTAAATGATCTGTTGCTCTGTTAATCCTTTTAACTGCAGAGGTTTCGTTAAGTATTCATTTTCTCACAAAAAATAATTTTTATTTCTATATTCTGTTGAAAAAAGTATTAATTTTCCGGGAAATTGCCACTAAAATGCTCGAATAATGCTCAATGCTTTTGCCTCACTAAAATTCTCGAAAAAATGCTAGCATAATGTACAAAAGCCTACCATATATGCGCGATAATATAAGAAAACGAGTCGTGCATAAAAAGATTATTATAAGATGGTTGTAAAACGTTAAAGTGCCTATAACCCCAGAATTTATTTTGGCTAAGATGAAACTTAGACAAACACACAAAAAGAATTTGCCAAAATTTTCGGTTTGTGATATTTTTAAGGGCTTTAAAAATTAACATAAAGTAGCTGAAATTTGATACATGACCGAGCTGGCGAGGAGCCTGGGTCTATTACTGGGTTGACGTCACAGACTGTTTTGCATGCATGTTTATAAAGAGTAATGCTTTGCTCACCAGCTCGGTCATAACACAAAAGATATCAAATTTCAACTACTTTCTGTTAATTTTTAAAGCCCTTAAAAATATCACAAACCGAAAATTTTGGCAAATTCTTTTTGTGTGTTTGTCTAAGTTTCATCTTAGCCAAAAAAAAATTCTGGGGTTATAGGCACTTACCTGAAAAATGCCCTTTTTTGTAACAATTGTACCAAGCCTAGATTTAAACAAAACCCTGACAAACTATATATCACTGGAAAGCGTGTTGCTTGTAGATTTCAAATATGTATGTTTTATGGCACTATTACCAACTGTAATTTGACACTGGTCTCTTAAGTGTACCACATGCTGCGCTTGACCTATATGTACTTGAGAAAAGATTTCTAAAGTTAATTTCAAGGGGAAAAGGTTTTTTTTCTATAATTGTAAAGCAAACAGATTGCTAGCTGGGATGAATGAAGGAATTTCCAAAATTTCAAAATGCTAGTCATTGACACTCATCTAAAGTTGCGCAATCAAAACCATAAAATTTTTTTCCAACAATTTCTCTTCTAAAAATGTTAAGGGCAATTCCTTCATTCATCCCAATCAACTCATTAAGAACTAGTAATCCTGAAAATTTCAGTTCAAAAGCTTAAATCCTTCCTGAGATATCTTTTCTCAAAGACCAAAATCGGCATTTTGAGAAAAACAGCCTCAAAGTTTAGCAATCAAAATAAATAGCAATTGTCATAAAGTTTCAACAGTAATGAGTAAAATTTGAATACAATTTGGTTCCCAGAACACTAGGGTAGCATCTAAAAGCCTCCAGATGCATAAGTCACGCCTTCCATCTCACGAAGGGCTTCCTCCCGCTGCGTGCGCACAAGTTGAAGACCCTGTCGCCGTCTCTTCTCCTTAGCAGTAGCTTGCAAATCTGCCTTTCGCAACCGCTTCCTGTCTTTGAGGCCAAAAGCATGGCTGGTGTGTTCACCACCAGGAATAGAAAGTTTATCCATTATCCTCTTCCTGCTCTCTGTGAAAATGACACACTGCAGATGCTGCAGCACAACGGATTGCTTTAGCCCCATGATGTTTATGTTTTGGGCATCGAACCCAAACCATAGAGTTGATGCACTCATTTGGATTTTGAGTTGTCCCACGAACACATCTTTCTAGAAGCTTGGTGTCACTTAAAGTCATAAATGTGGGTCGCAAGACTTTGTAACGGATGTTGTGAAGCTCAATTGACCTCTTCCATAGCACAGCAGCTCCTTCAGCCTCCATAGCTGGTGAACTTCCTGTAAAATTGATGTCACACTCCCCAGATGCCTCATGCTCCCTTCTCCATTCTTCAAATGCTTCATCATCACCTTCACACTAAGATTGTTTGTAAGCACACTTTTGGCAAGCTTTGGATAATACATGGTAATCCAAAACCTCACCAGAGTCCACAGAAATTGCAAAAACCACTCCTGTTAAGGAAGTAAAGCCTCTCTTGGCCCATGTTCCATCAAAGCTGACAGCAGCATCCATAGTTGCGGTGTTCTCCAGTTGGTCATCTTCTTGCAGTATTAGTTGCCGAAGCCTTTGCCCTGCACTTTTTAGTTCTTCCCTTGCCTCATCCTCCAGAACTTCAAGAATGTTGTCAACCTGTTTGTAATAAGCCCTTGTGGAAATACAGGGCATGTTCATCACCCCACAGAAGGAAGCAAGGCCTTCGTATCCTGTGCCTGATTCTAAGGAGTGATAAACAGCCCTTCTATTCACATCATAGGACTTTCCCCTTTTGGCGATGTTTCCTGATGTCAGCAGTTGGCTGCTTTCTTTACAGGCACTACAGTTGAGTGACAGGTTAGACATCAGTCCTGCTCGACTAGAGGCTCTTAATTCTAAAGTTAGGTTTGCTGAAATCAACATATAACGAGAAACATGTAAGAGAAAGAACCATTACTTGAATAAAGGCAATAAAGAAATGATATTAATATCAAGTGAAAATTGAAAATTATGAAGCTTCATCATCGGTGTATAATTAAGCATAAAACACTGCACTTTGATGACAGACTTGTAATTTCCTAAGCCAGGAATCATATTAAATACAGTATAGGATCAGTGAAATGTAAAATTTACAGCCTCAACTTTGATATAATCTCATGCTTTGTAAATTGTAAACCCACCTTCTTTGCATTTGTGTACTGTACAGAGCGCTGATGATAAATTCTTTAAATCGATGAGCCTGTATCCAACAGTATCTACTTCTGTTTCGTTGTCGTCATCAGAACTTCCCGATGATTCATCCGTAGAAATATAAAGCTTCATTTTTTTTCGAGAGGAACTAAGCGGTTGATCGCTTTGACCACTATCCTCGGAGGAATCCGACACATCGGATGTCTCGAGTTTGGTCGCTGAAGTGCCAGGTCTTGATCGATCGTTCAATTCACTATCTTTTACAGGGGCTTCTTTGGACGATTTTACACTTCTGCGTGATCCACCAAATCCTTTGCCTTTCCGTTTCTTTCTGTAAGAGCTTCGTTTCCTAGTTCCAACCATTTTAATTACTCGAAAGCTCAACTCGTTTCCAGGGTCTCTCTTCTCCCGTTTCGTATAGATGCTTCATGTAAGAGTCACAGAAAAGACTGGGTACGTTTTCAGAGCTTTTTTAGGTGTCTACGAAGTCGTAAACAAGAGGAAAATAAAAATAACAACAATGGTTGCCATGACAACGAGAGCAGATGAGAATACCTGTTTCTAAAAAATGTTTTGTGCACATAAAAATATTAAAAATATTGCCCTAAAACACCCCCCAGTGTAACGTTAAGTGGTTAAGGGTACAACTTTGGATGAAAACAAAATATCTATTTTTTTGGCCAAATTCAGGTAAAACCCCGCCTTAACTTTACTACCCCGTAGGTAGTAGTTGTTAACCCTAGGCATAAAACGATTTGAAATATAACTAGGGCCTTGCATCCTAAAACTTTGAAAAAAGACTATCAGCGATTGTTCAATGCGTCTTTGCTCTAATGAACTCATTGAGGCGATGGTAAGACATACGTCGTAAGTAACTGAACTTCCTAAGTTTAAAATAGTTCTTAAGGCGGGGGTAAAGGTGAATTGAAGTGAAATTTTGGTAAGTTTAAAGAGAGGTTGAAAGGGTTATGGAACACCACCAGACAGTTGCCCGACCGCACAATGGCACCCCAGGTTGTTGGGCAACTGTTTGGAGTGTATGTACCAATTTTTAATTTCAAACTCTAATTTTAAAACAACAACAAATCTTCAAAATTTCCTATTTCCATCAATTTTACTAATCCTTTGAGAAAAACTATTTCTCTCTAAATATACCTAAAAATCACCAAAAAATTTACAAAACAACCCAAAACATAGATATGTGAGATGAGCATAGAGATTCTTGATTGCTTGAAACGTAAACGAGATATTTGCATTAAAAACATAATACCCAGCCAAAATACGGCTTTCGGGTTTACCCCCGCCTTAAAGCATAGTGATTGGCGCGTTCAAGTTTACCATTCAACGTTCGCGATATTCCCAAGAAAAGTGGAGAGCAGTATTCAAAATGTGTTAGCACATAGACCATATACAAAGTGATCATCACGTTTGAAGGAACTAAACGCTTAATTCTACGTAATGCAACAATTTTGACATATGCCTTTTTAACTGTAATGTCAACATGCGGCTTGTAGGACAGGTTCGTGTTCAATGTGACGCCTATAATTTTATCAGAAGGTAAAATATCTTTATCGTGTCGATAAATTTTGTGATTTGGTCACCTTGTCTTAATTGTTTGGAAAACTAAATTTAGTCACCATGATTTACGCACCCTTTCACTCACCCGCCCAGAGACATATTTGTCCAAGTCTTGTTTGGAGGCAGCATTGAGTGAGCGGGCATCTCAACTTCCGGTTAGTTAACGTTATTTTGCTTCCGTCACTATTCAAGCTTACTTGACGCAATACAGTATAACGTACTTTGTAAACGAATGCTATATAAGTTAAGACGGATTGTAATTACCGTTACACTGACAAAAGAGACGCCTACCCAACGAGACATGATTGTGACTTTGAAAAATGTCATCTCATTTCTTAAGTTATTTGTTAGCACTGATTTTAGTATTTGTGGTGAAACTAACGTTTTGCGCGCGTGTTTTTCTGGCGGATGAGTCGATCTATTATGACGCAAGACGCGCGCGGTACATTGCAGCTTACTGTGTTCACTAATCAAGAAGTTGAAAAAATGGATGCCCTACCAAATGAGCTGTTGGCGCAAATTCTCGCATTTTTTCATCCAGTGTACGATAATTTGGCACGCCTTTCACTCGTGTGCAGGCGATGGAAGGACGTGATTGAAAATACTCCGTCTCTTTGGAAATGTATACACTTCACGCGTGCATACCCGTTATGCGTTACAGAATATGCCAGGCACAGAGATGTTCTTCGGCATTGTCTCTTTAAGTTTGGACATTATGTCACGTGCTTAAGAGATCACCCAATTACGAGAACCTTCACGGATCCATCTCTGCGAGAGCTGCTTTCTCGCTTGACATGTTTAACCTGCTTAGATGTGCCACTGTTGGAATGGGACCCTCGATTCTTACAAACATTGCAGTGCGCAAGCGTATTGGAAGAGTTGAATCTCACTGAATACCTTCGTTCCGAACCTCCAGAAATCCAATGGTTGTTCCAACAACCAGAAACGTTGGAAAAAAACTTTATTACGCCACAACATCTGCAGATGGTTATTCTTAGATTTCCTCGACTCAAAGTTTTGAAACTTGCACTGGACTCGATCGCGTTCCCGCCCTCTACACTGATCGCATTTCTTGACAAGGTAAACCTAACCAAGCTTGAGTTATCTGGGTTTGGTCTCATACCAACGCTGCCTCCTCATATTATTCACAACAGAGATATGTGTTTGAAAACGATTGCTTCCTCTCAGCGGCTCGCTGCTGTGGTGACACGTTTGGAGTTAAGAACATGCCCACTGTTTTTCACAAGCGACCACTTACGTATCATGCTAAAGCTAATGAAGACGCTCCGTCATCTGTTTGTTGGTGCTGGTATGGTTCACCGTGACCGGAAAAGCCTGTTATCCATCGAGTCTGCGTCTCTACTTACATTGGGTTTGGATGGACTCTCGACGCTGAGAATGCAGTGTTTACGATGCAACACGCCAGTCTTGAAGGAGTTTCAGCTCGCAAATTGCCTTGATCTTACTGCTTTGTTTGTTTATTCCAAGTCACTGGAATCGATGTGTTTGCGAAATCTCGCTAACTTTCATAATCTGAGATCCACTTCAACTCGATTGAATCATTTGGAGTTAGTGACTTGCCCCGCAATGCCTATTACAACCTTGCGTAATTTTTTAAAGGCGCACCAAACAATCAAGAAGCTTTCCATCATTGGTGAACTGACAGGCCTCACTCTGTATGGAGCTATGTGTCCGCAACTGAGAGTATTGAATGTGTTATTGTGTCAAGCTCCCAGGCTTGGAAGTATTAAGATTGACTGTCCTTCGTTGGAAAATTTTCTGTGTGACGTGTACAGACGAGGACCAGTCACGGCAGACGAGTTCTGTGGATTTCCTCAAGACAGATCAACATGCGCAATTTTTATCCGAAGTCGGAAGCTCGAGCGCGTGTCGATTAATTTGCCCAATGCGACAGCCATTTCGGTGAAATGCGAGGAGCTTAAAAATTTAAGTGTGACGATGGGCGAGACCCCAAGCGACAGTAAGGCTGCCCTGGAATTTGAAGTCATCGCTGGTACTATATCGTTCATTCGCACCACGAACTGTAAGTTTTCACGCTACCATCTTCAAGCGAGACGTATCGGTAAAATTGGACTACAGCTATGTGAAATGGAGAGTGACGAATCCATACCACGTTTAGATGTTGAAGCTAAAGCCATAGACAAGTTAGTGCTTGACAATTGCCATCATCTGCAATGCGCTGAGCTTCGTGTTAAACCAGACAGGATCGCGCACGTGTCCTTTAGCGAATGCAACAATTTGCGCAACATTGTCATGTCACGTGCTGTTGTAAAGGGCCCACCCGAGATCTCTGTAGTCAAATGTAGGAATCTCGAAAGCATCCTTCTCTCGTCAGGAAGACAAATTGACTTGTCAAACGTAAACTTTGCTGGCTGTCCTTGTTTGAACATTCCCAAATTACAACAAAACGAGAACAGTAAAGTGTGTCTTGTTGGCGCATATGAAGACGCCTCTGAAGCTCAGTGCAGAGAGCCTTATCTTCAGTGACAAGTTTCTTTTAACTAGTTTAACTGATTTGACACTTTTCATTAGAAAATCTATTATCTTGTTCTGTGTATGACAAATGAACTGTTGAAAATATGTGTTCACAATATTGTATTCTTGAATTATTTGTAGTCCAAGTAAGTCATTAACACCAAAATTAAGCATTGTGCTCGATTCTTTGATTAAAAACACACGGGTTGCATTTATGCGTGATCGTTTGAAGGTTGGGTCTAGACCGAAAGCGTGGTTACAAAGTCAAATAATCCGCCATCTTGTTTTTAGTCATGGAGGCAGTTACTGAAAATTCTGAAGAAAAAATTCAGCAAGAGACGCGTGGAACGGAAAACCCAGACACCAAGGAGGAGACACCATCAGGAGAGATCACGCAAACAGATCATCTCAACAGAAGGCTTCTGGATGCGTTTCTGACAAGACTGAACAGCTCCGAGTCAACCGAGGTGTTTCCTACGGCTACGTACGTCCAGCAATTGGAAATCAACGATGATCAAGAGTTTGAAAATGATCAGAACTTTATTGATAACGATATTATCGAGGAACAGAACACAAATGACACCTCAGGTACTTAAATATGCGATGGTTTGAGTCTAGACTCTGGCTGACAAGACCTGACAGTAACCCGTCAAAATTGCTCCCATCAAAGAGAATAGGCCTTTTTTCACTAGGTGGAAGAATTGGTGGAAGATTGAATTTACCAAGGATGTATCGGCGGCGCGGGAAAAAAATTGCTGACAAATGGATGGAAAATACGAACAATTAATTGAGCGTCTTCTAGCCTAGAAACCGGGATAAGCTCCGGCAGCTATGAGCCAACCTTGGCTCCAAGGCTTCACTTCTTCTTCTAGCCTAGCTACATCCTTCAAACTTGGTGAATACAATCTTCCACCTAGTATTTAAAATTGCGATTCACAAATTTTGTAAAATTCGATTTTGGAAAAAGTTATTCGCCATTGGATTCCCATACAAACACTGTAATTTCTGACGACTTTGCCTACCCGTCAAGATGGCATCGAAAACCATGATAAGGCCTACTGGAACTTCAACAGGCCCTGTTCAGATGTATACGCAAGTGTTATTGATCATCGAAAATACCAGCTGTGAAGTCCCCAAGATTTATGTAACATCAATTGTTAGAGAACTTGCCTCAAGCAGCCAGTCTTAAGGCTTGGCATGCATTGGCATCAACAGAGTGAGGGAGCAACATCACAGTACAGTGCCACTTGAAGGTGGATATATTTAATGGCCTGTTTGGCTAGGCACTGGATAAAAGAACAACCAGTAATCTTCATGCAAATCAAGTCCTAGGTCTATATATTTAGTGGCTTGTTTGGCTCAGCAGTGGTGAAAGAACAAGGAATAATCTATATACGTGGTAAGTCCTAGGTCCATGTTGTTTGGCTCAGCAGTGGATGACAAAGGAGCAAACAAGCCAGCTCGTTTGATGGATAGTTAAAAGTGGCCCTGTATTTTGTTTAGCCCAGAGTGATATCTCGGTTTGAGCCTGAACAGTGACTCTGGCCTATAGTAGTGTGATGCTGGTAGAATGACCTACATGAAATCTGATGCATCTTAGAAGCACTTCCTATGTGCAACCCCTTTGCTTTTCATTGTTTTTTTCGAGGAAAAGTATGATGCGTGTTTAGGGGAGGGTTTCACTGTTCAGCACATGTCTCTAAATCAATACTTCTGTTCGCTTTTTATCATTGCTATCGCTTAAAACCCCCCTCAGATGTAGTTCAGTAATCACATGCTGTAGTTAGTCATGGCAGAATTACAGATGACCAAAATTCTCAGAAGATTTCAGTGGACTTAACTAATGCTGTTGACCAATAAATATAGTTTTGACACAATTTATTCTATAACTGATGATTTCATGGCTCTTTGCATGCCAAATTACATAAGTTGCTTACGACCAGTTCATAAAAAAAAAAACGGCCTGTGCCAAAAAGTATGCACCGGCAAATAAATAATAGACATGCATTGAACTGAAACCCTCCCTTTAAGGGAATACAGCCTTGCTCATCAACATAAGGTGGCTCCCCACAATCACTGAGGATGAAAGCTTAAGTAATCTGCCCATGTTAGTGTTTTTCAATATTTTTTGATGTCAACATGAACACAAGAAGCAAAATTGACAGTAAATTATCTCGCATTTCTTTTGGTGAAATTCCATACAATTTGGCAGACTGGTAGTAAATATTTAATTTTTGTTGGACCTTGTTTTTCAGGGAGATCTATGTGACCAATTTTTCTGCCTGAAAATAAATTTGCAAAAATTGAAAAAAAAAAATGTGTACAAACCATACTTTTTTCATGTTTAAATTTGTATCCCACCGGATGCTTTGTACTGTGAAAATTTTGGGAAGCTTTCATCTGAGGAAATTCAAGAAAATCACAATTAAAGCCATAAAACTGCATTTATAATTCAAGGCTAAAAGCCAAAATGTTAACAGCTGTCATCGGAAAACACCATTTTGTTACATGTACATGTAATAAGTTAGAGATAACTGGATGTAAAACCAAATGCAAAAACAGTATTCAAAGCATAATAGTAGTGTGTGCAACACAATAAGTGATTACCCTATGGAGCTACCTTGAGCATTTGATAGAGAATGCATTGATCAAGTTTGAGAACGCATGATGTTATTATAAGCCTTTTAATGATTTTTGATGACATTTAGTTTACAATGTTACGATGTGCTATTTTTTAAAACCCATGTTACGTACAGAAAACATGACAGCATTCATATAATATTTATTTACACAACTGACACGTCAGTAATTACTGAAATCCGTTTTAGAAAAGAATTAAATGAAACAAGGACAATGGAGGATAAAAATATATATATAAGGTAATTTGATATCTTAATCAACCATGGGCATCATGTACTTTCTGTCTTTCAAGAATGGAATTTAATCATGTTACAGCTAGGTATTCAGCCATGAATTTCACAATTAAAATATAATATATCATACTGCTTGTTTTCTTTGACAAAATCAAATCTTCAAATAGAGCCTAGCTACTAACTACAAATAATAATATTGCAATTGCAATTTTAAAAGAATATTAAAAACAAATTATCCAAGTATAACTTGGATAACATACCATTTCAACCATCAAAATATGTCAATGACATTACTACTGAGAAATACAATTTACTGTGGAAAGATTCACAAAGACACTCTTCTTAACTCCATCTATCATACAGCAATTTTTATAGGCTATTTACAGTAATTTCAAGATCTCAGTCACTTCCATTTACAACTTCCTCTTTGTGCGTGGAACGGTTGATGACACAATCCATCTCTTCTTGAGTGGTGGTCTCTTTATGCTGTATCAAGTCTTTGTCTCCCTGAGTAACACCCCAGTCGTCTGGTTTTGACATACTTGAAGAGAATGGTCGACCACTTGATGGCTTGATGTTCTCCCAATAACCTCTACGTGCCCTGTAAGTAAAACACAATTTTTGTTTAACTTGTGATTACAGAAGCTCCATATCCTTTGTAAAAAAACAACTTTCTACTGATTGAAAGAGCTGCAATTACAAATCACTTGGTTACCTCTCAGTCATATAATTTAACTTTTTTCTCAACTTATGGTCCAAAACGTTTTTAAAAAGTGATAACAAAAACATGTCAATGATATGGGCCACTTCAGTGCAATATATTTAGCAAAACTTTTGATAGCAATGACATTATGAAAACTATTTTTTCATGACTGTCATTCTCGGAAAACATTTACATGTATTATCACAATAGCACAAATGCAATGCTGTATTTTACCATAGTTGCTAAAGGGGAAGAGGTATGCCTGACAAAGTTCGTTGTTCACTTGTTTGGCCTTGACCGAGCATGAAACACAGTTTTGTAATTCATGCATAGTGTATGAGCAAAAACCAAAGATTGTGAATGGTTGTTTCCACCTTTGATGTTTGGTGGGCTTCATAACCATTCCCCTCTGTTAACTATGATTTTACAGTTACAGGCAATTTCACTTTTCATTACCTGGCTCGAACCCATGGCTTAGTGTGCAACCTTAGCCCCTCTCCCCAAGGGCCATGTTTTTCACTCGCTCTTGGTAGCTTTCCTCTCTCCTTAGCCAGCTGAGTAACAAACAAAAAATTGTTGACATAAGCATTTTAAAATATGGAAAATAGTTACCGGTAGAGAGAGAGAGTTCTTTTTGCAATAATCACAAATCGCATGAATTCATTAAGCACAAATCACACAGAAACACAGTACTGTTTTCCTTTGAACAGAGTTTCTAAATTTTAATAAAGGAAGCTCACCTCTTCTGCAACAGCTCTGATGTGGTAGGGTTCAATTCCACAACAACCACCAATGAAGCGTATTCCAGCATTGTAAGCGTCACGACCAAACTTGTGTGCATCCCATCGAGTCATCAGTCTTGGCTCTAGAGCTGCAAAGAACAAGATCTTGGTAAACTGGGAGTCTTCCTTACTGCATTCTTCTAACAGCTTTCCATGAAACAAGCTTCAGAATTTAGACCATTAAAGGAATCAAACCACACATCCTTTTTTTTTACATAATATACTAAGATACCAAAATACTACTACTATTGCTACTAATAATAACAATCATTTATATTGCGCCATTTCCTCTAGTTCAAAGGCACTTGACAATTTTAAAAAGCAAAATATTAATTAAATAATTTACGCATAGCAATTCATGGTAAAAAAATAAAATATGCTAAAAAAACGGAAATAAGTTATGATTTAAAGGCCTCTCTAAATAGTAACATTTAAGCTCTTTTTTAAAAACGTCAAGTGAAGTAATAGATTTAAGTTTGTTTGGCAGCATGTTTCATAGTCTGGGAAAAAACTTGAAATGATCTGTCTCCATAGGACTTTAGGTTTTATTTCGGTACTACCAAGAGATTCTTTGATGATAATCTAAGTTGTGTAGTGCTGGAGTAGATCAACTAAGTATTGTGGCTCCATGCCATTGAGTGCTTTATATGCAAGTAGAATCTTGTAGGTAATTCATTGTCGGATTGAAAGCCAATGTAATCTACGAAGAACAGGTGTTATGTGTTCTGATCTTGAAGTTTTTTTATACCAATCTTGCTGAGCGATTTTAGACATTCCGGAGCCTATCCAGCACCGATTGTGGTAGGTCATAAAGTAGTGCATTACACAAGTGCAACTTGGATGAAATAAACATGTGGACAAGTATTTCTGTTTCATCCTGAGAAAGACAGTTCCAAATCCTCACTATATTGTATGAATGATAAAAGGCTGTCTTGCAGGCGTTCCTAACATGTTTGAGTATCAAAAGTTACTCCTATATTTCTGGCGTTACTAGAGACTTCGATGTATTCATCGGCCACATGAATACCCTCAATAGGGGGTGTAATTTTGTTAAAAATCTTAAAGTGATAAAATAACAATAAAATGTTCAATTTTTAAAATACTAAAAGGAACTAACCAAAAGGAAATTCTGGAAGATCGATGAACCCCTGTTTGCCAGCATCAGGAGTGAGGTATCCGAGAGGTTGAACCATCAAATGCTTCTTAATCCCAGCAGCATCAAGGGCTGCCTTCATCAAACGGCATGCTTCAATGCATTCATCAGGGCCAAAATGACAGTTTATGCCAATAATATCTGCACCTAGAAAATCGCACCAGTTTAACAGTTAGTATTGCTGACCTTGAAAATCACTTTATATGGTTTGTTAATGGAGGGAAAAAGCATGAGACTGGAGAACAAGTACCATATGTATGCATAAAAGGGTGTGCAGAATATTTAGCATTAAGTGTCTGGTGAAGTATTAAAGCTCTAAGAACTTGGTCACATCTACAAAGACCAAAATTGATGTGCTTTGACCTTTTGCTTTTGTCACATATCACATTAAGTAAATTGAATGTTCAAGTATATGCTGGCATATTCTATTTATACATTAGCTTATGGCATCTTAGGGGAATTGCTGGTTTGATTCTTTTGTGGT
Organism: Micromussa lordhowensis; assembly: GCA_964020085.1. NCBI lineage: Eukaryota > Metazoa > Cnidaria > Anthozoa > Scleractinia > Lobophylliidae > Micromussa > Micromussa lordhowensis. Next base: position 16,812,783 of record OZ026597.1, on the reverse strand, counting down.
CATTTTAAATTTTCAGAAACAATTAACCTTGGAACGTGAAATTTTGATCATAAACTGTTTTGACCTTTGCAATTTTGTGCCATTTTGTTGAAAACTTAGTGTGGATTCATTGGTATACCTGCATGAGCCAAGCGCACTGCACATTCCCCAGTAGGAATGCCGTGCAAATCTCCTTGGGGCCCAATGCACAGTGAAACGGCAGTAGGTTTGCCCGTGGCTTTACACGATTCCACTGCCCATTCAGCTTCCTCCACATGTTCAAAGTACTGAGAATAATTTTACAGTTTCATAAGTTAGGAAATAAAATGTATCACAACCAAATGTGTCTGTTTTCTCCTAGGCATGTTTATATGGAGCTACCTAGTTAAGTATTGCTTATTTGCCCAGCCAATTAGATTTTTCCACTCACTTATAACAAGAAAATATTGAACAACGTTTTGAGTTGAAGTTGGAAATTGAAAATGCAACAAAAATACTTGTAACCCCTCGTGGTAATATAAAAATAGACATCTACACTGTATACTAGAGTTTGAATGGATTTTATCGTAATGTTACATTGTTTAATTTTAATGATCTACATTGTTGGCTATACTATCTCTTAATCAAAGGCTTACACCTGCTTGATTTACGTACTGCTGATAAACTTACTTCTGCAAGTAAGAAGTCTACATCGTTCTTGAGGAAGATTTCTATCTGTTTCTCAAATTCTTTCTGACAAGCTTCTTTTCCTTTACCACTCAAATATGTAGGTGTTTGACATACTCCACCACAAACCAAAGCATCTCCTTCATTTGCTACCTCAAAGGCAATGTCGCATGCTGCCTGGTTGATGGCTTGGCACTGTGTAAGAAAAAATACTAATAATTATTATAAACACCAGAAGTTCAAAACTCAATGCAGGTCCTGAAGCAGACAAGTACAGTCAAACATCACCAGAGCAACCAAAACTCTGAGGCTTTTATAAGATGCTACAAATAGCTACATTGAAATAAGTAATGTTACTCACCCCAATCTGTGCTGCTGTGTTTCCACGATTCCCAAGTTTGTCGTCACTGGCATAAAACGTGAATGTTTGCATCACATCTGAGCCAGCCCGCAGAAATTCTCTGTGAAGTTCTTTAACTTTGGAGTAGAATAAAATTGATTAACAAGGAGCAATTTATTCAATGGAGGTGGAGGGGATGAAATAAGTACCATGTCAAAGCTTGCTTGTAAGAATTTTTTGCTGATCAACTGCTTGCAGAATTTTTATGAGAGGAAATTATTATTATTTTTATTATTATTGTTATTATTATTAATAATGTTATATAATGGGGTAATGTATGCTTTCATGTAAAAACTGACAAAAGATGTCTTTAATTTTTAACTAAGAAGAAGCTATAGTTTCCTCTTCGAAGAAAAAGAAACCACAAGGAAGGTGAATTGTTGTGAAATAATTGAATTCCGAATTCCGCTTTTCTCAGAACACTTGTAAGCTTACGTGTTCTTTATCTTCTCTCAAAATTTTGCGACAGGAGCAACCAGTTTCCTCATTCAAACGGTGTGGTGATGACCTGTTAATGCATGCTGGTAGCCGGTCAGGTCCATGATCCTAAGTTACAATGGGAATAAATAGCCCTTACTCCAGTTTTCGGACACGAAGTCACGTTGTCGATATATTTTGAGCGATGTGTGCGATTTTTACAATTTCCGGTTTTGCTACAGGCTGGCTGGTCCCCGACTTTCTTCAACAAACCTCAGGAAAATCACTTCAACGCTTAGCTGCACATTCGTCAGTATAAGCTTTGGAAAGAAAGTTAAGTTCGTTTTGAAGAAGAATAAATCAAGAAGAAGACGTGTCATCAACTCATCCGCAAGAAATTTGGCGGAATTTTCCGTTTCAAACTGTCCATAATGCAACAAATTAAGCTACATAAGCTTATTAAGTTCAAACTAAAAGTAATGGCATCCTTGTAACATGTTTTTGAACATAAACACGGCGCGAAAAGATTGTTCGATTAAGTACAGCACCCTCGTCCGCCCTTTAGCACATTTCAATAAATTTCGCGCGCGATCAAAACAAATATGCGAGGTCACGTATAAAAGTTTTACTTTTAGGAAGGGAATATTTCACGAAAATCAAGTCAGACTATAAAATTTACCTGCCGAAGGGTACTCTACATTAACTTCTGGCGTCCAAGGACCAGCTCGAACATAGCCACGTTTCTCCAACGCAAAGACGAAACCGCCATCGCCAATAACAACTTCCCCTGCGTCAAGTCTTTCAAGAATACCGCGTTTCTATGAAACCGACATGAAATCGAATTTAGATAATTCACAACTTCAAAACAATCACGGAAATATTAAATAGTCGAAAGTGAAGTCTTACCGGAGCCATTTTTGTCTTTAGAACAAGGAAAACCTAGCATACGCTTCCAAATTTCTCACTGCGACGTGTTCAACTCCACTACGATGGTACGATGGAGTGTTTATAAACAGGATAGCGTAGCTCGTTTTACTCGTCTTTCGCCCGTTTGAAACCGGTAGGGTCTATTGGAAAGTCTGATTGGCTTAAACTACCCGCCAAAATGCACGTCATCATTTGGCGGGTTTGTCTTGCGTGACAGGCTGGACAAGAATTCCAGTCACCGTTGGACCATAACAATATAAACAACAAAAGACGGGATTATTTTGCCAAGACCGGTTCTTTGAAAGGAATGTTCTTAAGAACTTTTACTGTAATATCCTCTCGAATCTATAACACAAAATTCTAAAGCAAGATGGAGCATCTAAAATCCTGCACACGCACGTTTGATAACAATTTGCTGCAGCTGCGCATATATCAGGAGTACAGATGAGTCGTGGACGTGGCTGTAGATCATATTATGTAATAGAAGTCACGTTTAAAAAATAACTTGTAGATTACTGGCAGCCGGTCATTTTTGCTCAGGGTCAGACGAGGTTTATCCGTCAACGCATCTTTCTTGAGTACTGCACCTTTGTCTCGTCCCAGTCCATTCTAGTGAAAAGTTTTGCCGCGTACTGCCAGCACTCAGATTTATATATCACCTCTAAGATGCCTAAGATGTGCATGTGAGTCATCCAAGAACATATTAGGTAAAAGCTGTCCCGTTGAAAACATACGAGTTTGCATCTGAGATGATCTGACTTGTCCCCAATCATCCCTGGAGGGTCTATTCAAGGGAGTCTGGATTGAACTCCTTGGGGACATGGAGGGGATCATGGGAAGAGAGGAGACTGCCTTCTTTCCTCCTTCCCATCTGCCCTTGTGAATGGCCAATTCCCTCAATGATACATGCCTGCAGGGAATCATGGTAGTTGTTTTCATCAAAACAAACATTCAGTCCAAGATGATAAATACAACTACCATGATTCCCTGCATCCATGGCATTCTGACATGGAGTATATACCCCCATGTGTGTGTCACAGGGGGAATTAAGCATCCGCATAAACAGAAAATAAGGTAGAATGCTGAAGAAATGTGTCACCTTACTTTCAACTTTTATTACTAGCTGTCTGTACTTACTAGTGATACTTATAGAGCCTAAGAGCAATTTCAACCCTGAGCCCTATGTAGCATGCACAAGGGTTAGGGTTGAATTGTTTTTGCATTTTGGCTGTGCAAACCTCTCCCCCTCCTTTTTTAATTTGTTGCTCATTAATTTTCCCCCAACCTCCATCACACCTTAGCATATATTTACAAATCAACCAAATTTTTCGATGGTCTTAAGTCTTATCATCATTGTCATACAAGGGTTTTATTTCAGGTCGGGCAGTGGGAAAATTGACTGACTGAGATGATGGTCTGCCTGCCTGGTTTGACCAACAAGAGGAAAGCTTTTCTTATAAAAACGTTCGGTTCAAACAGTTTTACCTGCCTATGAAAACCAGTTGCCCTTTCCACTGAAAACGTTAATGAAACCCGTGATCATCATGATCTAATCCTCTTTGTGCCATGGGGGACATAGGGCATGTACTAGTGCCTTCTATTTCTGTCAATCTTGAACCATTCTTTTCGCTTAGCTTTTTGGCTATACCCTCACATATAGTCTAGATATGAAAAAAGATGTTTGCATGCATAATGAACAAGATACAGTGGAACCTCCAGTTGCAACCACCTCTTGTAAGTGACCACCTCTCTTCAGCCACCAGTTTTCCAAAATACCAAAAGTTTCCCCGTCAAATCACTACATGGAACCTTTTGCAAGTGACCACTGTAAAGGCAATAAATTATTGTATCCACAAGCTGCGGGTTAAGTGGTTCCAGCTGAAAAGTTATTTTAAAACACTGGGTTACACAATCTCTGGCAAACCCTTTGGCATTCATCATGAGAATGAAGGTGCTCATCAAACCATTTAGTAACAACTGAGAAGCTTATTTGTCCAAAGAGGACATTGGAAATGTTTGACAAGGAGAACTTGCAGGGTCAACAACGAAAAATCACATTTATTCACAGCTTTTTTCGAGAACTATTTTAATACATAATAACAGAGGATCTCAATTAAATAGACTATAGATACAAAATTATGCAAAGAAATTAAAAGAGACTGTACTCTCAAGTCTAGAGACAATTGACAGAAGAGATAAATTTTCTTTGTAATTACAACAGTGAAAAATAGCGGATTTAAAACGACAAAAAAAACATGTTTCAAAATATTGAAAAAAAAAAAGAATACAAAACAATCTATATACAGCTAATACAAATTTACAGTGTAATTTACAACTAATGTATAAAATAATATTCTATTTCTACAACAAGCCAAGTCCCAGTGAATCAATATCAATAGGTGGCAATTCTATATCTGGAAGACTGAGTGTATCAAAGCCTTTAGTTAATGAATCCAGCTCTCCTTCAAATGGAAGTGAATCAATGTAGGTATCTAGAAACACCAAGATATACACACATTAGGCTTTTACTCAGTAACTGGGGTCTCGTGAAACTGCAATAATAAGAAAATAAAATTGACAATAGCAAAGCTAAAAAAAAAACAGAAAATGATTCCCTGCACAGTTGCTTGTTACATGTAAGTCACGCTCAGCAATGGATAGATTTAATTTTAAAATATTCTTTAGATTAACACCAGCCATGCTACTTACTTTACAAAAATTTGACAGAAAGCCCATGATTTCATCTTCAATTTCAACATTAATAGGGTGTCTCTTCTTGGCATCTTTGGAATAATAATTTTATTCAAATTTGCTAAGATTTGCTAAGAGCTGAGTATCAAAGCAACCAGAGAGAGAGAGGTTGGTGTGGGGGGGTGATGGGGCCCTGAACAATAATAAGAATACAAACTACTGTTTCTTGAAACGGTTTTGGAGCTTTGTGTACCTTTTTCTGGTCTTCTTTCATTTTCAAAGTGCACAAACTTTGCTGTGTTGTCTTCAGAATCTGAAGCAGTTCCAGTCTGGGGTCTAAACTGACAGCCATAGTAAAGAGCTCCAACATTCCTCAAGATCGCTGAAACATAGTTTGGTCTTGGAAGGGCATCCTCTGAATAGAATGAAAGAGCACAAATATTACTTTACCAACTTCGATGAAATTTTTTCAGTGATGCTCAAAGATTTTTGTCAAAATATTTGAGTGTACTATTGATGATCTATGCACTTGCCAAAGAATTTCAAGAATTTTTAAGAGTCTTGCCAAATATATTGAGGGAACCTTGCAAGACCTTTTAAACTAAATGATAATTAGAACAAAAAACTTGAGTTTGAAGATTTTTCTTTGTGTTTGTGAGACAAGGAAAACCTAAACAGTTGTCGCAACTTGTTTAACCAGAAGTCCAAGTTAAGCAAACATAGACTGCAAAAACAATTCCTTGATAGTTTTGTGAACTGCTGATATCTGGTCACTGTACTGCAAGTGCCAAAAAGAGTCTCGGGGTCGGGTGGAATAAAAAAACGATGTACATGCTGTGACTTAAATATATATACATGTACCAGTAGTCTAAAATCTTAAGATCAGTTCAATTTTTTATTTTCTTTTGTCTCACATTATCCCACGAACACTGGATCATAATAATTCCATATAATTTCGAATGACTAGCTGCTTTCCAAGAGAATTATAGACAAGCTTACAATTTCATTTCTCTTCACATAGCTTGACATAAGCATAAATATACGTTGGAAGAACTCAAAAGTCCCTATAAAATAAATAAAACTTATGGGCTCTTCCAAACTGAAATTGTACATACAACTGTATACTGTTGTGTTGGAACCATGCAATATTTTCCTAATTTTTGTTCGTCCATACCTTTATCAGCAAATGGAAACATTGTTTCTTTTTGACAATGGTCTTGTTCTACTTTCACTCTTTGTTTTTCTGTAGTCTTCACATGAATCGCCTGCTTCTTTTTACTACTTTGTTTAAGACCTGCAGAGCTTATTTGTTGTAAAAGTGGCAGTCCTTTTGTTGCCGGGGTTCCTACATGATCTTGAAAGATCTTTGTTGTTGCAGGTTTCTTGCCCATTAGCTTGTTGGGTTTTAATGCAAGTCCCTTCCTGGCTTTTGCAGTAGACGGTTTAATGGTGTTCCCTACATCTCCAAGAGCACGTCGTGGAGTTGTTAAAGGAGCACTGTCTGAATGGAAAGATTTTGCAGCACCAAAACTTCTCCCTGTGTACCAAAAATTTAGATTTTAAAGTCATGCAGTGTTCTAGTTTTTAGGTTTTAACATAGAAATTCCTTTTCAATCTTTTAGAAAATGGTTTTGCTTTCTCTGTTCCTAAAATATAACTTGGTTTATTTTGACCTACATGTAAAACCAGTTTATTATAGCAATCGAAGACCTTCATAAAGTTCAAAACTGGTTTATTGGAAGAATTTTCAGTGAAGTCCTCAATAATAAAACATATGAATGCAATTTCCGATGAGAATTTGGCTTCTGTTCTAAATTCCCTTTGCTAAAATCTGTCTAAGTCTTTATATGCTTTAAATGTACTTAGATATGCATGTTATATACCTGAAGAGTCGCCTTTCCACTTGTGTACCAATATTAGTGTATTAAAAGTCGCAAATTATTCTCTAGTCCCGGGTTTTTACGTGTAAATAGAAAGATCACTTTTCAATCGTTCATCAAATGGTAACATGTAAGCCTACAGTGTATGTGCAAAGTTAAGTTAGCAAGCCTACTCGTAACTTTATAATTAAGCTTATAACTTATATCACATGTACCTGATACATTTCCTCCCTTCATATTCAGGGCTAAAGCGTTTTCTTGATCCACGCGAGGTCTGAACGCTGTTTCTGTCGCCATTAATAAGTCTATCGTTAAATTGTTCAAACTTGTGTTTGCCCTTACAGGAGATGCGATTTATTTCTTGTTTGGAAGGCCTATACCTTGGGACCATTCAACTCAACTCAAGATCGATTTTCAAAGATGGCGGTTTTCTTGCGGTGGCATCTCACGTGATCTTTCGCAACCAATGAAATAATAGTTCTTAGTCTCCTCGCCTTCAATTGGAGAATTCCATCATGGCTGCCGAGATCACGGAGGACCACATTTTGTACGACGTGTATATTCGTGCAGAGTGGTCCCTCGGGGGAGAAATCTTGGTACGTATTTTTTTGTGTTAGCTTTAAAGGTATTTAGAATTTATTTTCCGTAATTTCAAGGACCCTTTCGTTTCTTTATCGCCGGTGTAACATGCAAAACCTATTACGTGGCGTCTCGTTCAATACGATTTGTAAAGTTATGAGATTTCTTAAACAGATAAGCTTATAGACAGTTAACCAGATTGTTGAGAAACTGTCGATCAACTGACAATCTTTCGGCCATGTAGTGTATTATCTTGGGGACCTTGTTGTATCAAGACATTAAAATTCTGGGTTTTGGAGGGGGGGTTCGGATTTCGGATGATCAAGCTCTGTTTCGGGACGAATTGGATGAAGGGGGACAGGGGACAGGGGTGGGGGAGATAAACTACTACTGACCTCTGGACAATGAATTGCTATGAATTAATTGTTGGCAGGCATAAGCAGAGGTTAAATTTCTGTCAGCACTGGAGGGTGTGACATTCCAATACATACAGTTACAATCAACAGCCTGTACACAGGACGTAACATGTTGATCAAAGTCGATCATCGAAAACGTAGTTGATAAGTCGATAATACTCAATATTTGTTGATAATTGTCAATCGACAAGTTTAATTTGTCGATAAAAGTTGATAATCACAAGATTTTCAACTGATTATAAACAATTATTGGATGAGGTTTTTGTGATATCCAGAATAATCAAGGTCGAGGTAAGGGTTATCAGCCGAAGCCGAAGGCTAAGGCTGATAACCCTTACAGAGACCTTGATTATTCTGGATATCACAAAAACCGAATCTAATAACTGTTTTGTTATACATTGAACGAACGCAAAA
>OZ026597.1:16796914-16799414 GCA_964020085.1 Micromussa lordhowensis | reverse complement strand
TCATCTTCATACAGAATTAAGTCTTGATTACTTGAAAGACACAAAATTTATCTTGAAAGTAAAGCTTCTTTTATTGACATAAGTAGTATTGCTCCATTTAAGCCGTTTTTAATTGCCTGGTTGCGGGAATATTGCACTCTTTCGGACAGTTCTGTGGTCAGCTTGAAGTCCTCGCCTTGGCCAAAATACACCCAGTATGGAACTATTTTGAAAAAAAAAAGCATGTTCTGCTATCAAACTTTTTTCCTTCTTCAAATATGTTCTTTATTAGGCTGTTCTTAGCAAATACCAAGAAAAAAAATCGGGGGTCACCGTGCTCGTTTAATAGAAATGGAGCATTTATTTCGCTATCGAGCTTAATTTGAGGGAAATCTCTTAGGTTTTGTACGCGCACGCGCTCATGTGCGCGCGCCAATGACGCGAAAATCGTGCGCAGTAGGGATGCGCAATGCAATACTAAGGAATTGCCTTAACATTTAACAACAAGAACATTTTTATCAAAATGGAAGTAACCTCTTAGTTTAATTCTTAAGATAGTACATTTCATGATACCAAAGTTTTTCATGTTGAGTTGTGTTTAAATTGGCCAAGTGACCTTTCATATGGTTGTTTACTTCTTAATCTACTATAGTTTCGTTTTTTGTTGAGAAAGTAATTTTTGATACTCTGGTGAGACTCATCATCACTCTATCGACACTGACATATTGCACACCAACTATGTAATTGAGTTCATAGTTTCAGTCTTTTATTGGCAATGTTATGTTTCAGTCTGTGTACTTAAAAGATGTGTTCTATATACCTGTGTTGTTTATTAACCGCGCGGCCATGGGCCGAGCGCGGTTCATAATCTACCCTTGGTTTATTTTTATTTTTTTTTTTTTTTCGTGTCGAGAGGCCTAGATCTCCACTCGGCCGTACCAAAGATAGCCGTGAATCACGCAACCAGAGATGTTTATTCGCCAAAAGCTTTTGAAACGTGCATACACGGACAGTGTTACGAATATTGTTTTCTTTATTGTGTGTAAAATATATTTTCTTTTAGTGTTTTGGAAGCTTTTCATTCGAACGAAATATTAAATACGCTGAAAAGGTATTACGTCAGCCATGGAATGTGTTGACCTTGCTAATTTCACTTTCGCTACGTGACAGATAAGATCTTGTTTACTTTGCAAGTTTATTTCGCCAGGAGCGTGGCCCTCAAGTTTTCTGAGAGAACAGAATTGTCGAGCTCTTTTATTGAAACAAGTTTAGAGATCGGAAGGAAAATGAAATCCTTGCAAGTCAAGCAAAGAACATGTAAGGATTACGTCACTGGTAGGGAAATAACCACCTACTACAGATAGCCGTAAATCATGACGTTGCAGCTTTTACTTTCGCTGGGTGGCAAATAAGATCGCGTTTGCCACGTCAGAAGTGCCAGTTTTTAGTTTAGTTGCAATTTTACGTGGATTCGTGACGGATTTATGAAACGGCAGTGAATTCTTTGGCTGTTTGATCGAATGGAGGCAAGAGATTCAAAAGAAAAGTAATTATTTGCTGAAGTAAACAAGGGCTTGCCAGAACTTGCAGCATTCATATCAATGATCAAGACTACCATTCTAAATTTACCGTGGTAGCGTAAACCTCTGATTGTGTGACTGGCGTGACTACTACTTGTTAAATGTATTTTCCTCTGGTATTATCAAAGCGTTCGACCCGAACGGATTAATAAATACGCTAAAAGGTATTACGACAGCCGTGGAATGCGTTGACCTTGCAACTTTCACTTTCGCTACGTGACAGATAAGATCTTGTTTACTTTGCAGGTTTATTTCGCTACGAGGAAATCTTTTTAGTTTTCCGAGTATTTCTGGTATTTTTAGTCAAAAGAAGTGAATCGTCGAGCTCTGTTATTGAAGCGAGTTCAGAGATCGGAAGGAAAATGAAATATTTGCAAGCTAAGCAAAGAACGTGTCAAAACATGCAATGATTACGTTACTGGTAGGGAAATTCCCCACCACCATACTACAGATGGCCTTGAATAAGGATATTGCAGCTTTCACTTTCGCTGCGTGACAATAAGGTTGTGTTTACTACGCCAGAGAAGCGATGGTTTTTAGTTTGTTTGCAATTTTGCGTAAATGTCTTACGGATTTATGTGATTGAAGTGAATTCTTTGGCTGTTTGATCGAAGCGAGTTAAGAGATTCAAAGGAGAAATAATTATCTGCTGAGGTAAACTAGATCTTGCCAGAACTTGCAGCGTTTATATTAGCGTAAACCTCTGATTGTCTGACTGGCGTGACTACTACTTATTACTTAGTTTGTCCTTTACTCATAACACAAACAAATTAAATTTTGACTTTTACAAGTTAAGGAAGGAAGCTGTTTATTGATAGCAGTATTAATAGCTTGACACTTCCATATTAAGACCAATACATCATCAGAGATTTCACAACGGCTGAGAGCGATAGTGCAATAAGAGATGTAGTGAGTACAGAAATGAATGAATCATCAAGGAC
>OZ026597.1:16774414-16791914 GCA_964020085.1 Micromussa lordhowensis | reverse complement strand
GTCAACTCTTTCGTAAGCGGACACCCTCGGGAACTGGAAAAAGTGTCCGTTTGTGGAGCTGTCCGCTTACGGGAATTATTTCCATAAGAAACAAAGGAAAAAGGTCAAAAAGGGGAATTGAAAACAGTGTCCATAAGTAGAGCTGTCCGCTTATGAGAGTGTCTGTTAGCGGAGAGTTCACTGTAGTTTCATAAGCTATTTAGGTGTCCCAAACTCCTCACAATCAACCATATTTAAACTGTTTGTTTTCCATTTATCCCTTTTTCTTTTTCCTTTCAATACTTTACTTCTTAATCACAATTGTAAATATTTCATTACTACTATTTATTATCTTCTATATGTAATTTGTATATATTTATATGTATTCTATTTTTCTTTTTTTAACACTGTAAAATTAATGTTTGTGTGAGTTTAAATTAAAATTGAATTGAAATAACAGAACCCCTAGCATTCATAGTCTTTGTGGGAAAGTAGGTGCACGGATCTTAGGCCGGTGGCCAACAATAATGAGCAAAACAGAAGGAAAGCGATGTGCAACAAAATAAAAAGAAACACTTTTGATGAACACAAAATCTGAAATTGAAAGTATTTGATATAAGATCTCCGGATTAAGCCGCTTGCTGCGAAAAGGTCGCTGAAGAGTGCATTTCTTTTGCAGATTATGCACCCTGATGGTTTCTTAACTTTTATTAAAAAATCTCTTTTTCCCAATAACTCATGCGCATTTTAATATTTCTTTTTCAATTTTTGAGAAATATTACCATGAATAATAAACTCAGATTTTTCCTGTTTTGTGTTAAGTGGAAAAGGAATTTATATACAGATAGAAAAATGGGGTCATCGAGCATCCAAGAGAGTAAATTGCAGGCAAAGTTAGCACACCTAGTGTCAAGCCCTACACTTGCTTATATATCTGCCTTAGTGTGCGCTTGATTATAATGTGGCGCAATGTTGTAAGTTTGTGCACAGAGAGGATGTGCAGTAATTTTGGGCACGAACATTCTTTGTGTTTGAAAATAAAACCTTCCGAAATTTTTAAGCATCCCAAATTTTAGGTGTCCAAAATATTTAGAGTACTGTATCAAACTTTCAAGATTTAAGTTTAGAAATATTCTTTAAATAGAAGCCTAACAAGGCACAACATGAGGTCAAAGATTAAATCTGTGTGATGTTTTCTTCTAGAACAAGACAGGATTTGACATTGGTCAACTGAGGGGATCTCTGCCAAAGAAGTTCTTGAGAGTTGCTCAAAGTAATTTTTTTTTCTTTTAAAATTACCATACCATCGCTTGCAACTACCTGTCCACATGCATGACAAAAACATGTTCTGCCGGCCATCAAAATTAAACTTTGAAGTTTACCCGCCTACTTGGAAACGTTTTGGCACCACTTACGCAAACGATCGTAGCTAATTTATCTACCGTTTGGCAACTGAAGACATGGTGTTTTCAATAAATAAGTTTGGCACTGTCAAGTGATTTATGAAATCAAGTGATAGAACTCGCACAACTTCATTCGTCTAGGGAAGTTGGAAAAAGGCTGTGTGTAGATGCGAAGACAGTATCTAAAGTTGTTGAACAATTCAGAGAGTCCGGGAGTACAGCTCCAAAACCTTTATAACGCACCAGGACTTCCTCTAAATGTCTTTTCAAGACTCCATGTTATTGGAGACTATGGTACAAACAAAAGGATCATCGTCTTTGAGAGAATTACGGGATAATTTGGCCTTTCATGGAGACTGTGGTGTTCTGTCAACTTCGACAATTTCTAGACATGTCTGAACTGCCAAGCGGTCAAAAATACTCCCGTAAAGATACTGTGCAGACAATGTTGAGGTGAACCCTTTCTTCCTTAATTCCCCTGCATATTGTAAAAGATCGCAGTCGATATCCGACAGAAATTCCTCTATTGATTTCCTATTGTTCATTGTAATTTTCCAAACTACAAAAGACAAAATGCCCGTATGCCTGACTTTGTTTCCCTTGAAGTGTTTGCGTAAGCAGCGCCAAAACGTTCCCAAGTGGGCGGGTAAACTTTGAAGTTTGACTGTCAAAACTTTGAATTTCGATTGGCCAGCAGAACATGTTTTTGTCATGTGTGTGGACAGGTAGTTGCAAGCGATGGTATGGGACATACATGTAGATGATCTAGGGAATGGAGAATGACCTAGTGTACAATAATAATTGATACCATTAAAATTTTATAAGAATAAGAGCACTTGAACCTTGAGTAATCCAAACTTTTCTAAACTCTTCCCTGTACCTATAAAGTGCACAGGGACCCAAGGAGCTGACAACTCACTTTATAATGCGTGATGCAGACATTATTGTATAATCTATATGGATACCACAGACTTGTTTTTATTTCTGTGTTAGTTAGTGAGATTTCAGCCCTAGTATTGAGCCCCATAGCTGTGTGTTACACTGTACTGACTGAGCAGTAAATAGCTTTGGTACAATGTAGAATTGAATGTGCAGGCTATTGAGTATACATACAATCATATACTAGTTTTGCTATAGATTTGTTACATCCCATGTTATCTACAATAGTAGGTTAATTTTGTTGTTGTTGTAGATTCCTTTTGGTGGTTGCTGAGAGGAATTCAGTATACTGTAAGGTAATTAAGTGTGGCACCATTTTTGCATGTTTGACCCCACTCAGTGGTCTTTAATTACGGTAATATACCATAAAGTAACTTGGATTGGAAACGAAGAACTCCTTTGGGACCACTTAAAGTGTTTTTAATTCATGATATTTTTCCTTATGAGGGTCTAAAATGTGTTAATTTATCAATAGTGGGGTAAAACTGAGGGGTAAAAGTAATTTAATAGTACATTTATGGTGTATAATTTTATAATAATAATTTATTACTACATTCGATTTTAGTGGCAGCAATCAAATTCTTGGACTCCCAGCACAGCTGTATAAAATCATCAACAGTTCACTCAGTTGGCAGGTTGCCTTATCCAGGTGCATTGTGATGGATATTAATAATAAAAGTTCTAATTGGACTGAGAGTGCAGTTCAGGGTTGATTAGTTTGGTTCGAGTACATGTAATACTAAAATCTGAGCAATAATTGACATAATTTATTATAAATAAAATATAAGGTAAATAAATTTTGGGACCTTGGCTACCTCTTCAATATGGTCCCCAGTTAGAATCAGTTTGACAAGATTTCTCTCTGTTGTAACAAGCTGCAAACTGGAGAATAGATCTGTAAAAATGTAAAGCAAATTTAAACCACAACATGTACACATGAAGTTCGTATTGTTTTTCTTTAGTGATGGAAAGCTCCTTGCAGTGCTTCAAGACAGTTTTATTGAAATAAGGTAACATCATGTCATTTATGCAGAAGAGTATTCTTTAATAGCTTTTATTTCCATGGTCAGTGCTTTCATTTTCTTTTGGGAAACATGGTGGAGATGACAGACAAACATGCACTAGTTTGTCTGAAAATCAAATGCTTACAACTATTCGCCACCTAGAGCTCAAGGACAAACTTACTGGTTAAGCCACAAACTACAGTTTCAGCCTCTGAATTATTAATAAAAGAGTGTTTTGAACACATTTACTAGCTTCAGTGATGGATTTAATTGTGGAAGTTGAAAAGTCGATATTTATGTAATAATTATATCAATAAGAAACTGGTTTTTTTTGTTACATTTCTGAACTCAGAGTAGAGAGTTGAAAATATGATGTGTAGCGGTGTGCTTTTGATAAACTTTGAGGTGTTTGGAATGTGGTTAAAGTGGTCTTGAGTGTTTGAAGAAGGCATTTTTTGGCCTAGTTTCATATAACTTCTACCATATTTACCAAATGTGGTTACATTATTATTATTATTTTTTAATGTTGTCTTGTATAGATCGTTTATAGATGACTTTGAATCAGTGGTTGCAAAATGTGTTGGTAGGTGAACCATTTTGTCTGGACCATTTTGGGACAAGCACACCTGACTTCTTTTCTATGCTCAGAAGCAATATTATTGTCAGCAACAAACACATACAGTATGTAATAATCTTGAGTAAAAACTTTATCATAACTGAGCTCTAATGTTGTGATAGGAAAATCATGAATGCTGAATAAATGACTGGCATCTGACCTTCCTTGACAAGGAATGGTTGTAGTTCATTAAAAAGCATGCCATCAAATTTATATATGTACAGCAGCCATTTATTGATGGAGAATTCATGATAACACACCAAGGATCCCTTTCATCAAAGTTTTTCAATACTTTATGACTAGATATTATATCAACACTACCTGTCTTTTTAATTACAGTATGCAAGAGTATTGAGTTGTTTAGCCAATCATTACATTCAGTTGCGTTGTTTGATCCTGCATGTGTTACTCTTTAAAACCATTTTGGTAAATAATGCGGTTTCCCTTGATCTGTTGGTTTCAGTTGATGAAGACAACTCTCCACAATGGAGGAAGTTGGCTTGGAGTCAGGACTGCTCTATGTTAGCTTGTTCTTATAGGTTTGTAATGTACTGGGTTGACTGGTTTGTTACGTACATGTTTGCAAGGCTGTTGTAACATGAACAATATTTTAATACCTATTTAAATTTTTCCAACCAGCTCTGGAGACATAGTAGTGTTTGACCTTGCAGGGGAGCTACTCTTCACAATTTCTCAGGTAAGTTACAAAAAGTTGAGTTGTAATTTATGCTAGAAAACTCCCTTGATTTAAGTAAAGTTTGTTTGAGGCACTTATTATACATGTACTTGTTGTATTTTATCATTTTGTAGACTGTAGGAACTATTCCTTCAGATCTCAGTGACTGCATTGCTGGATTGGTTTTTATTGAGCATAAACATAGCTCACAGTGGTAAGATGCTGATCAACCTTTTGATGTACAATCATGTATGTACAGTAGTCGTGTCTCTGGTCAGTGTAGATGTATATTATTTATTTTAGTATGTTTTGGTTTAAAATTTTTCGAACCTGTAAATTTTATCTTTTTGTTACCTGATTGACCATTGTCTTTGATTGTCTCGTGATTTTCACAAACTGGATGTCCTTCTCTCCAGGTCTGCAGAGCTGTTAGTGATAAATTACTGTGGTGTGCTGAAGAACTATTTGGTCAGGTTTGTGTGCTGCATCACAATAAACAGAACACTTTGTATCATATTTTTTTTAAAGAAGAGAAATATTTCCTCCAGTACTCCCTTCTTTAAGTCTAAAAATCACTAATTGAAAATAAATAAAAGGTTTTACTTCCTACATGATATGATTTACAGTCAAACTAAGTGAAGCGTACTCCTCAAGATTGCATTAATAAACTGATTATTTGAAACTTGAACCCGCTAGTCGTTTCAAGAATGCAATAATGAATTGATTATTCGAATATTGAACTTGCTGGTTCGATCCAAGAATACGGCTAACAGGGTTCCGTTTTCGAAAAATCAATTAACTATTGCATTTTAGAAAAGACTACATGTAGTAGGTTTGAAACCCACTAGTCACAACAGTGAATTGATTTTTCGAAAACAGAACCTGTGAGCTGTATTCTTGGATCGAGCGGCCGAGTTCAATGTTCGAATAATCAATTCATTATTGCATTCTTGAAACGACTAGCGGGTTCAAGTTTCAAATGTAGTTTTAGTTCCTTGTATTTATCTAAATATGTTAATGTACTTGTATAAACAGTTTTGTAAGTTTTCTTTTTTCTTGTGTATTTATGGTCTACTAACATCACCTTATCTCATCTTTCTATTTTATCTTATGTAAAGTTATTTTACTGTTTCTTTCTGTTGCGCAATTTGTAAATACGTATATTGTTTGTAATTAGATCTTTTTTGACTGGCCCGCCTAGATTAGCTTTAGCTATCCGCGGGCCAGCCTAAGTTATAATTTGTAATTTACATGTTTTAAATAAAGATTGTTGTTGTTGTTGATGTTAGTTCATTAATGCAATATTGAGGGGTACGCTTCACTTAGTTTGACTGTAACCCATAGCAACTGACTGGAATTGAGGTCATCTTGAACAATCAAAGATTCTAATGAGGTTTAAACATTGACCAAGTCAATCAGTGGAAGACACATGTTGCTCCCCTCCAAAATATTAGGATAGTATTAGTAATAGAAATTGGATTGAGTGGAGTTCAATTCAGGGAGTAATCACATGAGGCTGATTTGAAATTACGAGCACAATGACTCCCTGAATTGTACTACGCAAGGTCCAACTACTTATTAATTGTATCTACAACAAATAATTTTCAAAATGAAAATGTCTTTTGAGGGAAAGAGTCGTTAGCACTTGCTGTCAACTTCAAAAACTGCAGGGAACATGGTATGGGTATCCAATTACAGGTATCCAACTACAAATGTAATTGGTCACCCACATGATTGGTGACAATTATGCGACAAATAGGGATGTGAAGAACCAATCATGATCAAGAATTTTGTCATAGATATGATTAGGTTAGTAATAGGACATAATTATTAATAAACGACAAAAACTTGCTGTTGAACCTACCACCTGTTTTATGTGCTTATTGTTGAAACTTATTGATTGAATTTTCAAGAAAAAAGTAAATAAAAAAGGTAACTATCTTATGTTAGGTATAATGATAATGATGATAGCTGGGGAACCTTTTAATATCTTTGTTTCAGCTCTACCAATGGTTTCCAAGAGAACCACACTTTCTCCTTTGCCAGTGTTCTGCCTCATGGAGTTTGCAGTGCTGTGTATCATCCTCATCACAGCCTGTTGATTATTGGCAGTCTAATAGGTCAGGGGCACAGAAATTACACAGGTGTGTATAAAACAAAATGATAATCTCAAAAAAGAACATGTGCAATATTATATTTTACGATAACTGCAGAAATTCTCGCGCGCTCATTGGCTAATTTTTATTGTCAATATGCGGACAGACACATGAATTTGAAATTTGTGCGACGCGTCAGCGAGCGAGAGTGGGCAATTCGACCATTGTTATCGTAAAAAACAAATTGATGTCAGTTTTTAATGAGTCTGTCCTGTTATTGACAATGAATTTCGTCATCACATTGTCAAAGTAGTCTGCGGATCCACTCGGCTATCGCCTCTTGGATCCACAGCTACTTTAACAATGTGATGATGAAATTTATGATCAATAACAGGACAGACACATGAAAAACTGATGTCAATTTGTTAAAATGAATATAGGGGGTAAGTTTCTAAAGAAACCGTGGTGCTGTGTCGGTGGGGAGTATTACAAGATAATTTGGTTTTATCAACTGAGTTGACAATGTGAATTGGCCACTGTAAAGAAATTTGAAAGCTGTTGTTTTGAGCGCGAGCCCTTCGTCAGAGGGAATCAAGGAATTGTAGGTTTTGTGTGGTTTATATACAGAAAGATGGAACTACGCTATTGGTTGGTGCATGGTATTGTGAAAAACAAGAGAATAAATTAGTTGAATGAAAAGCGTTTGTTGATAACTGTTGTTCCAGTGGGAAATCAAATAGAACATCGCATTCCACTGGAGATGTTTTGCAAAAAAGGAATATCTTCAAAAGTATTTCTCTTTTCTATTTTTTACTAGAAGTATTGGAAAATCACTTTACCATTTGCTTTTCCATTCTATTCCCATGTTTCTTGTTGAAATATGCAGCTGCTCTCTTGGGAAATGAAACTGCATGCTGTAAATTGGTTGTACTGTTCCACTTGGTGGAAAGCTCTCACCAGCCTTTCTGCACAAAGAACACACACATTCAAACTCTCCTTTTCATTTGATATTGTGTGCTCTTCTCAAATTTACCTGAAACTTTATGAGTCTGAGTAGAGAAGAACTCTTATATCTTTGGCAGATTATGTCAACTCACTGCCTATATTCATGTTCTTTTTGGGATGGTGATGATACTCGGTGACACGTTAAGTCTTGTCCAGTTGTCAACACTCAACTCATTTTTGGTCATGGCCTTAATAAGTTGCAGGATAAATGGACCATTCTTTAGAAGTAGTTATCTAAGCCATAGATTTTACATAAACTTTATGCAGCTTCAAAATGATTTTACACAGCTGTTTTTTTTATGATCATGCCATGATCCTCCCCCACTAGGAATGTTGTTTGACAACCCAAATAATAGCTGCATTGGAGACTAGTATTATTTTCTAGGTATTTGTCGTACCTTGTAAAATTGAAGAGTAAGCTAGTATTGACTTATGTTGAGATTTGTTTGGTTTCAAAATAGATGAGTTGTGCCCAGCCTCTCAGTGTGGTTTGACGGCATGGAGGATTCTTTCAGGATATCCACATTATAATCTCATTGAAGATGAAGGCACTAAGTTTATCAAGGTTGGTAGCAGCCTCTGTGAACCCTGTGACCTGAAAAATGTGTTGAATTGACCTTTACAAGTTCTTAATTAAAAAAACTTGTAAAGGTCTGGATGACCCTACCACCTTGCATACTCTTTATTGCTCATTGGTTCACTTAAACCTGGAATACTGTTCAATGGCGATGTTCCCATCTAAAAAAAGAAATCTTGATAAACTGGAAAGGGTACAGAGAAGAGCTACTAAACTTATCTGAAAGAGCGATAATACCCATGACATTCGTTTGAAGAAGTTAAACTTCATGTCATAAGAGAAAAGAAGATTACTGACTGATGTGACTGCAACATGTGATGCAAATAAAGGGGGGAACCATGACAACCTCCCACGGGTCACCTCCCCCTGGCACCTGTCAACCTGAGATTCTCAGTAGAGAATAAGTATACTTACCTAAACAGAAGGGCCTACCATGAACCAAGAGGTGGGTAGGGATGGGGCAAACCAAAGGCAAAGTGACAAGCAAAGGCACAGCAAAACCACGAGGACGAAAGTGTATAGCAATGGCACAACTAGGCATGCCCGCAGCAAACATCTGCTGGCCAACAGCAGATCTCCCAGTTAACTCTGATTATTGATAATCTCATTTAACTTGTCGATAAGCAATATTCAAAATGGAGGGTAGGTGCCAATTGACAGCAAAGCAGGCAAAGAGTAATGTGGGCAAAATGCAAATAAAGGGGGTAACCATGGCAACCTCCCATGGGTCACCTCCAAAGATAATGGAACTCCAACACAGATGTAAGTGCTTGGAGAAAGGAGGACCCAAAGGGAGGCAGCCATGGGGGCCAAACCTCCAAACAATGAATCTCCAGGTACATAACTGAGGGGAGGCACCCCTCCAAGCAAGGCAACAAGCAAATATGCAACAAGCCAATATGCTAATGGTAGCAAGAGGCAAAAATCCACTGACGCAACTAAATTAAATGACACTCACCAAACTATTCCACCAATGATTTGACTGTGTGAGTTATCAGATCAGGTGGAGTTCTAATATATTGTTTGTAAGCATCACTTTTCCACCGGCCTAGGACCTGAATAAGGTGATCTGGAACACCGGCCCTCGTTGCAGAAGTGGCTGCCCCAATTCGAAAACTGTGGCTGGAAAAATCACCAGGGAGACCAGCGGGAAGGAGAATGGCCCTTAACCTATCTGTGACCAGCGAGCGAGTTAGTGGAAGACCATTATTTTTTTAAAAGGAACAAGGGGACAGGACGGTGAACGCGACATGCCAAGTAGGAGACCACAGCTTGGACAGCGCACAAAGGTGGTGAATCCAGTCCAATCAAAATGTTACACCCTTTTGGAGAGGGGTCAGTTTTAGAAGACAAGATGGATCAAGAGGAACATCCACAGAAACATCGGACACAGACAATTGGACACTCGGGTTGTAGGCTGATAAGCTGGGGACAGTGAACTCAGCAGACCGCAAAAAAAAAAAATTAGCTTAAAGACAGGCGGCCCAAAACATAGCATTGCCAATTGCAGCAAATGTAAAACTGAAGCAGGCTGCCGCTTTAAGTAAGCTACGCAACAAATGCATAATGTTTGGGTCTGGAGACGTCCGTGAGTTAAGAATGTGAACAACAGATTTGTTATCAATCAGAAACATTATCTGCCTGCGGGACCAACCAGGACCCCAAACATGGGCTGCTAAAACAACTGGAAAAAAGCTCCTTGTAAGCAATGGACAGTGGAAGTTGGAGAGTAGACCACTGACCATTGAACCATTCATTGTCCATAAAAGCACCATAACCAATAGCACATCAGAACTGATGGAAAAGTCCGGTAAAGGCTCAAGGGTGGGAAAAAGGAAAAACGATATTCCATTTCACTGACCAAAACATTCTACCCACCAGGCCAGGGCCTTTCTAAACTCCACATTAAGACGTATCGGATGAGAAACATTGCAGACACAAGACAATAAATCAATCATCCGGCGAAGAAAGGTGTGACCTTTGCCAAACCACCATGCACGCGTGATGCAACTGACCAATCAAAGATTGAAGATCTTTTTTAGTACAACATTTGTGGGTTGACCAGTGGGAGAAAGCCTCTTGCAAAGCAGAAAACTTATCAGCTGGAAGGCATGCAATCTGAGCTGCTGTATCTAATTCAATTCCCAGGACGACCATGGAAGAGGCTGGACCCAAGTATTTCTGAGAGTGCAAAAGGAGACCCAACTTAGCAACCACTGCTACCGCTACTTGAAGATTGGAGGCACAGACCATTGAGTTAGCTGGAGCTGCCAAGTCCTCAATGCTGTAGTTATGGACCAAAATCCACTCAACCAATTCTGCAACTGAGTTGAAGCCCAAATGGTAAGGCGAGATCAATGTAATAGGCATTGCGCCACTTAAAGCCCAACAGTTGGCAGTCTGAAGGATGAATAGCAATATTTTGGTATGCAGACTCAATGTAGAAACCATCTTGATAATGTCATCCATTTTGATGTACTGGAGATGCCAAGATTCTGGATCGATTCCATCGTTGACGCTGTGGCCTTGCAGGGAGGATAGGTCCACGATAAGGCACCATTTGTCCGGCTGCCCTTTTTTAGGAGTCACCCCAAAACTGCTTACGTGAAGGTCTTGCACTGGTGGGGCATCAAAAGGACCTACTACATGGCCTAGCCTAACTAATACACATTGATCACCCTGGAATGCTGGTAAGCGGACAATTTATATCTTCTAGCTGATTCCAAAGTTACAGGTTTATCGCAACCAAGTCTAAAGCCTTCCTTGATACCCTGAAGGACAAAGTTTGCCTTAGCCCTGTTGGGATAGAGTGTCAATTCCGCTTCAAATAACTCAAAGTTTAGTAGAGAAACTTCCCTAGCAGCTGGCAACATCAAAGAGCAGCCTAGGATGAAAATAGCAATAATAACAAGTAGACTAAAAATACAAGAAAGGATCTGTTCAAAAAAAGGATAGAGGCACAAATAGCATCCAATAAGCTAACACAACTAAAGAACAATGATAATAACGAATTCAGCTCAATACTAGATGGAGGAACAACAAGAGCAAGACAGTTAATAACTCGTGCGACGCTTTGGCTCCTCAGGATCCAGAGAGCACGATGCCTACCCCAGCACCTGCTACATGCATGGCGAAACCTACACTGTGGATGAACTGCAATGCAATGACCAGCGTTCCAAGAATGGCAAATGACTTTACAAGAAGCATTACCAGAGGCCTCTGCCTGAGAAAAGACAACACTGGATGAGGCTGGGCGAGTGCAAACTTGAGCGCCAGCTCTATGGTAGTTGAAGAGCATCTTGGACCAGTCATTGACTTTTTCTGCCGCTGCATGCTCCCAGAAGGCCTGGTCGTAGTCCAGCCAACAAAACCCGCTAAAGTGATGATAAGTTCCGAGAATTAAAAGCTTGTAGCTTGTCAGATCTCTCCATCGATGTGGGAAAGACAAGCAGAGAATGAGATAAAAAATGGAAAAGGCTTCCATCCATGACGCGGTGTCTGTAATCAGGCGCTTTCGTTTTTTCGGCATGTGCGACAACACTAACTGGCCATTGAACCAAAGTTGTGGCTCTTGCTTCGGGCATGGTAATATTTTCTGCTAATTAATCTTAAGATTCACGAACTTTCCCACTGTGATTTGAGACACAACCTTGAAAGATACTGGTAAGTAGCTGGGGCCGACCATGAAAGGCTGTTGAAGAGGTAAGGCTGTCGGCGAGGGAACCACCGTGGGAGTTACAATTGGTTGAGAAGCCAAAGCAGAATTAATTGTAGTCAGTATGTTGTAAACCGCTGAAGAACAAGGTGCTATGGGAGACAAGGAAGCCGAGGAAAATACAGGGATGAAAGATGGGATGACAAGAGAAGACAACATACCTGTTAATATGTTTGTTGGGGTCGCCACTGGTACTGGAGGAGTACTGGATGAATCAGTCGACGGCAAAAACCCTGTAGGAACCGATGAAGACCAAGGTCGATGAAAGCCACATGCATCCGCACAAGAAAAAAGGGAAGAACCTTGGGTGGCAATGGCAGGAAGGCCTTGAGAAACTGAATGAGCGCTGACCACAGCAGATAATGACTGTTGTATAAGAGCTGAAATTGGAGTTTGGATGACCTGAATCACAGAAGCTAAAAATTCAGGCGAAATCAAAGCACTAGCAGGAGTACCAGACGCTTGCATGGATGTTGGAACAGCAGTAGTTG
Source organism: Micromussa lordhowensis (assembly GCA_964020085.1). Taxonomy (NCBI): domain Eukaryota; kingdom Metazoa; phylum Cnidaria; class Anthozoa; order Scleractinia; family Lobophylliidae; genus Micromussa; species Micromussa lordhowensis. The sequence continues at coordinate 16,779,413 of OZ026597.1, read as the reverse complement.
TGACCGAAATGGTGGACGCTGGAGCCAAAGAAACTGGTGGCACAGAGCTCTCCAAACTATTTCTTGTCCGTCAAGGAGGCATGGCGGCTGAAGAGACTGCAAAGGAGTGACAGAAACACGGAGCGATAACACCAGAACACTCTTAAACAAGCAGCAAACAAATAAATTGGCAAAAAAGTGGTGTTACTACAGCTACATGTAACCAAAGGCAAAGCGACAAGCAAAGGCAGATCAAAACCACGAGGGCAAAAGTTCACAGCAATGGCACAACTACGCATGCCTCCAGCAAACATCAGCTGGCCAACAGCAGATCTCCCAGTTAACTCTGATTATTGATAATCTCATTAAAATTACAGATTTCCACTCAGAAGCTGATGGCTTTTCACTCAGGTCTAAGGACATTTAACTTTAAAGAACAAATATGCCAGAACTAATATCTTGAAGTATAGTTTTTTTTCCCATCGAATAACTGACATGTGGAATCAACTACATTTAGGTATTCATTGCTCTGATAATGTAAATATTTTTTGATTTTTAAGTATTTTTTTTCCATATCTTAATGTATTCTTCGAATTTATTATTTTTTTGTGTAATTTTTATTAGTTCATAGGTGCATGATCTGTTTTTATATAGAGTTTAGGACTCGTTTACAGATTATCCTTTGGCCTTTTAACCATAGATTGTAATAAATAAATACAAATAAATAAATTAATTAAGTTATCATCCGAGGCTAATTAAAAGCTAATTGTGATGATGTTACAAAAAGATGCTGCAAAATAGTGTTAAAAACTTTACCTTGCATTTATGATTTAGGCTGGATCTGGGATTATAAACAAGCTTAGAAGTCTTCCACTACTTAACCCAAGAACTGAAGGACAGGTTAGAAACCTCTCTATAGTATTAATTCCTCTTTATAATATGACTTGAGTTTGTAGCCAATACAACACACGCTCTGATTGGTTAATACTAGGGCATTTTCTATCCTCACTATCGCTTGGACAATATGACAAGGTCTCAGTCTGAGATTTTCCTGTAAAGACCTCACTCTCAGGTTAATAAGTAGTTAGTAATCAATAAAAATTGCTTGAGATACATCTTACTCTGCAAAACATTTTGTACATGTTTGTGTTCACTTTCTGCTGATATTAGGTTTGGTGTTAAGGTAAATACAAACAATGAAGATAGAATTGAATATAAGGTTCAACTCCCTGTTTACTAACAATTAACATACACTGTAAGAAATAACCTGCTTTATTATATCAACTAATGCTAATATTAAGAACTTATTAAACAAAGATACACATGTACATCTTGGTCTCCTTTAGGATGGTGTGGTTTACATGTCCCTGTCCCCAGATGGTACCAAGCTGGCAGCCCTTCATTTGTCAGGGGCCTTGTCTTTGTGGCAGGTTCCATCACTTAGGCATAAGAGAACATGGATGCAAGATGAACAGGTACTATAAAAATGGGCTCTCTGTCATTAGTTATTGCAGGTTTCAGTAGTTGTTCACATTGACACCGAAAAACCCCAAGTTTTGTAAGCGAGTTTGTTAGGGAATAATATGTTGGTGAAAATTTACCACACCTCACGGATCAAGTGTGGTAAAAGTTCTGAATTGGTAGAATATGTCAATTAGATCCTGGCTTTAAAAGTTTGTGCAGCAGACACAAAGATACAGTTGCAATGTAATCATATCCTGAATAACTGTAACATACATGTACTATAAAGAAATCATGGACACCAGGCATTGTTTTAGACTGTTTTAATTGGCACATCTCTGTTGTTTTTGTGACACATGGCTTAATAAGACTCACTTTTATCAGTTTTTCTTTTGTTTAATTCTGGCAGCCTCCAGTCAAGAATCATCAAGAACGTCCTGGATTACCAGCATCAAAACCATTAGATTCTAACAAGGGTTGGTTAAAAAAAAATATGCACCTTTTGCCTTTTAGGTGGAACATTTGATAAAAAATAGCTGAAGATGTTTCCTGTCATTGTAGATCAGTGCTAATTACTGATCACGGATTTTTGATAGTAGCAATAGAGATCTTTTACGTGTAAATACTGATGGTGAACTTCGATAACAGAACTTGGTAGGCCACAATTTCTGTGTAGTACCTTTCTTCGTACTTTTCCAACTCAGCTTCCTTACTGAGTGTTAGTAACCAATGTTGTTGGGTTTTTTTATGTCCTTAGATACTTCCTTTTATGGCTTAATGGATGTCAATTGGTGGACTGAGGAGGTGAGATGAACTGTAAAATGCTTTTTAGTGTAAACCATCATCATTTATTTGTAAATACTTCAACCAAATAAAAATCAATTACAACTGGGAATTTCTTAAATTCATCAAAGGATGGATTATCAACCCAACATAATGATATGAGCATTTTGTAGCAGTCAGAGAGTATGTGAACTTGCCAACTGACAAACCAAAGACTTTTGCTACTTGTTAGAGTACTTGTCTAATACTCAGTCCCACCAGATACTTCTCTTTGTTCCACCAATGTTGTCCAGGAATTTCTATGCATCCCTGTAGGTCAGTGTGCACTATCCAAAAGTGTTTTTGTCCCAGTCTAAGACTGTAGTTGTTGAGGAAGGGAGGGGGAGTACAGGTGACTCACCCACCCTTCTCCCCTCTAACCCAATCTACCCATGCACCGGCACTTTAAGTGAGAAATTTACCAGTGTGTCAAAGATGTTATGTTGTTTTCTTATCAGGCGTTAATTCTGTCTCACAGCATTGGAGCGTTAACTGTATCTTCCACTGAGCAAAGGTACAGAGAATTAACATTTTTGTAGCGTCTGATTGAAAAAACTCTGTGTGCTTGGAATAATTGGGAAATGATAAACTAAATACTATTAATTACCTGAAACATCTCCTTCTTGCAGTGAGTTGAAAAGTGAATGGGAACTGTAACAGTTTAAGTCACTTCAATCCCAGCATTGAAAAAGTAATTGAATAAGAAAGTTAAACATTTATTGCTAACAAAGCTTTCTGTGTCTCTTTGTCAGTCTTCATAACTTGCTTGGCAGCCGTCCAGAAATGTGTGAACCATGGTCTCGCATTACTACTGCTTATGATAAAGGATTCCTTATCTTGGAGGTGAAGAACATAATAATAATACTACTAATAATAATGATAATGACAATGACAATGATGGTGGAGGTGGAGATGAATAGTGGTGGATATTTACCGAGCCACGAAGCAACAAGATAAATATCCACCACTTTCACTGACACTGAGGTGAATAATTGTTTTAGTATATACCACACAAGCTGAATAACTAGCAGACCAAAGAGTAATATTTTATTTGCGACAATATACCAACAAAGCGAAATGGGAAGCCATTTTGTTTTTCTTCGGCTGCTCGGAGGTGAATAGTACTTGGCTTTTTCACAAAATGTGGTTTTTGAAAAAGACCTCAAAGATTAAAACTAAAATATATCCATAGAATTAAGAGAAAAGGAAAGATATGTAAAAAACAACAACTTGGCATTGATAAAGTTGTTGCAGTGCATCTCTGCACGATCTTCCATTTCTGTTACGTAGATAACAAAGATAGTGAAGATATGAAGTTTCAACCCTTGCACTAGCCTACCTTAAAGCTCTTGGGAACATAATTGTGAAGATCACTTACTCTTGTGTTCTCTGTTTCACGTATGGTTGATAACCTATGGCTTAGGACTACAAAAATAAATTTTCCAATATTCATGTGGTTTTGTTCATCGTTTAACTGTATGTTCTTATACATAATGCCCAAACAAGATATTACATTTGTAAAGAAATAAAAACTTGATGTAACCTAAGAGTTCATTTTGAGCTGAATACTTTATGATTCTTGAAGATTCTTATTGTCAGCATGGAATTTTCCATGTAACTCTACAAAATAGGAAATTGTGACAAAATTACCATGTTTTGTACATTTCTTTTCTTCTGAAGTGTGAAAATGAAATCAAGAGCTTGCGAGCCAAGCTTATGCTCAATAATGAAAATGATGATGAGAATGAAGAGAAGGAAGACAGTGATGAGAATGATGATGATGACGATGATGAGCCAACTCTGATGTCAAGATCAAAACATTTTGCTAAACAGGTTTACTAATACTTTTTGTTTTTCAATACCCCATCTACTGCAACCTGAGAAATGCTGTTTAGCTCTTTGGCTTTGTTTAAACAGTACTTTGCAGGTGCTTTCTTTACTAGGCCTGAACTCTAGCTGAAGTTCAAAACCCTACTTAACAATTGTGTCTTTTCTGCCATCAATCATTATAATATTACAAAGACAATATAAGTGAACCTTGCTAAAAGAGACAAACAAAAAAATCTGTGAAATTCTACCAATCGCAAGTCACACCTTGAACTAGATGGCAGGGATAACTTGTACACCAAAATTATGTAGTAAAAATTACAGATGTAGTAGCATATCAAACAAGCATTTATTTCACTGTCAAGGTTTACGCTTGAAGGAAATGTCTTGATGTTGTTTATGTGTACACACTCAAGTGTGGGTTCTAAAATCAGCAGAGTGGGGAAGGGCAGTGCAATTCAGAAGAATCACCTTTTTTATAGCACTTGACTGATCATTTGCGTGAAGATAAGTTTTTCTTTTTTTAGGTGATGTTTTTCCTAACTGAAAGCGAAAGGTTTCAACCACCTATTAAGATACGCAAGTAAGAAGAGATGCACATTTTGTGCTTGGCTCACATCAGTGTTACACTGACACTAATTTTTTGTGCTTTGACACAGAGGTGACTGTGACACTTAATGGAAATAACTAGTCATGCCACTCATAGTAATTTGTATGTCTTATTTTAGATTAAAACTACATGTACTGCTAATATAAAATATTATTAATAATTACCAGTAATGAAATAAATGTATTTGGCAGTGTATCAGGTATGAAATATTTTAAGCAATTTTGGCTCATTTGAATTTTATTAGCTGTTTTTTAACAGTAGAGAAACTCTCGAATTTTACTAATTCTAGATAATCCTTTT
>OZ026597.1:16736914-16769414 GCA_964020085.1 Micromussa lordhowensis | reverse complement strand
TATCATGGGGTACACCACTGATTAGCATACCAACATGCCAATGTTATTATTGTATTTTTTTAGGAAGGAAACTGGGAAGCATTGGATGCAATCTTCACATACCATGGCCAAGAGACCCTTCCACACAGGCTTGCTATTCTTTCCAACTTTGATGAGACTCTGCCTCCAGCTGAGTATAAATCTCTTCTTCCAGAGGCAGGGTGCGTGTTGTTAACGTTACACAACAATTTCTCGCATTATTATGCGTGGTTTTGAAGCTTGATCACTTTTGTGATGTGTTGTAAAATGATGTCGTAAAATGATCATGACATAAACAAAGCCGTTGGAATGGACCTCAAACTGGATGACTTGATTTAACGTACAACATACAGACAAAAACTTACTAGAACTGACCATGTCTGTTGACAAACTTAACACAAGTCTTACAGCCAACATGATCACAGCTTAACTGACCAATCAGTTTCAAGAGGCTAGACTTATAACACTATTGACTGACAAACTTTTGTCACTTGACTCTGAAGATGACTTCTGCTCGGGTTGTTAAAACACCAACAACAGTTAGACCTTTCTAGAACTACCTTCACCAAGACAATTACACCATAAAAATTCAACAGATACTCCTGCTTTAATCCATTCACTATAAAATTGAGATTTTTTAGGTTGTTTTGCTTGCAACATCATAATAATGAGTGCTTGTCCGAACATTGTAATCAACCGTGTTAAACCAGTGTATTGGCTTTTCAGTTTTTGCTCTTGAATTGTTTAAAGCAACTCTTTGTTCACACAGTGTAGGTGGCTTTATGAAAGAAGGAATAGCTAGATTCCATGACTGATGAAAAATCACTTATTGTCCATGGTTTCCTTGGTCTGAAGATCTTGCATGTTATTTCTCACAACACCATGAACATTCCAGTTATGATCAGGTGTTCACACCCTCATTGTGCTGTCAGCAACCCTTTTACCTGCAGTTCCCATTTGTTGTATATGATGTTTTTCTTAAAATGTATATTCATCATCACATGTTATCATTTTAGTTACTCATCAGATGATCCAGATATTTTAGAATGGGATGAGAAGTCCTGGAGAGATGCTGACTGGGTGGAGCAGCCTAAGTGCAAGCAAACTTTAGGCTGGGATGACAGTGAAGACCCAGCAGAATTTATTTATCTTGAGAACTCTGATTTGCGACAGTACAGGTGGGTAGGGGCATGGCCCTTCATCAGTGTCACATGGGACTGTTTTTGAATAACTATGAATAGTTATGGTAGCCCGAAGTGACCACTGAAGCAACACAAGTCAGTATAAGAATAAAACCAAGTAGCTCTCTTGGGAACATCATAGCTTCTAGAAAATTAATTGTAATTCCCTTGGTTTTGTAGGTTTGCTGTTCAGTCAGCTCAATTTTGTAAGCATTGCTGCAGCATAACCCAGACAATAACAGAGAGTAAGAGAAAAAAAGTTTCTCTCACTCTCTGATGTACTTACACTATAATATACCGGTAGTACATATTTTAACTTACTAGAGATGTTGCTTGTTATTCTCAAGGTGTAAGCTCTATTCTGATGTTGTGACACAGTGGTACAGGAACAGAGCCTCTGAAATGGAATGTCTCTCCAAGCAGGTGGTTGTTTTGACTTTGCTGATGAATATAATTCATACTACTGCATGGAATCCATGTAAAGTAATAGATGTACCTATGAGAAAACAGTGTTTGTGGAGTACATACTGTTTTTGCACAGATAAGAGTAGGTTGATGAATGCTAGTTTACAATGTATTTGTTGCAGGTCAAAATGAAATTCAGGTTAAAATGAAATTCCTTTGTTCTTTACCCTGATTATTCATGGATCATGAATAATTAGGGTTAGAGGACAAAGGAAATTGAGAATCAAACTAGGTTAAAATCATTTTAACCTGAATTTTATTTTGACCTGCACCACATATATACCTAATCGTATTTTTCTGGTACACTTTGAGAGCAAGCCTCGGTTTGTTGTTTGGTTAGATGTCAAGCCAAAATGCCCATGTGAGACCAAAAGAACCTGAAGTGCTGCCAAAGTGTACCAAAAGAGGTATTATTAGGTGTTTACCATACCCAAATTTGGCTAATTGACCATGATATCATAACGACATGAGGTCAGTGACTTGATATTACAGGATATAATCATGACAGCAGACACAGCTTCTGAATGGTTCATTGTGAAAATGGGCATATATGGTACTATTTATATGACTGCAGTGAAGTAACAATTTTTTTTCCACTCAGAATTTTTCTAAGTGTAGTAAATTGTTGCAGAACATGTCCCGCAACATTAGCAGTAGTGGAAAAGTTTGATATGCCAGTTGGCAGTTGGCATTTGGTAATTTGGTGTTGTATTATTTCTGTGAATAGGTGGGAAATTCCCTGGAACTAATAAAACTTGGAATGGAAAGAGGCATCAAGGTAAATAGTCATAAGAGTGATCAATCTTGTTGTTTTCAGTAAATAATTACCAAACATTGTAGCATTGAAATTAGTTCTGTTTTTCTCTTGATTGTTTGTTTAGGGGCTTGGAGATCTTCACGATGACCTTAATACACTTGAAGTGTTAGTTTATGAGGTAAGTTTCAGTCACATGGTCACAATCATGCTCATCAATCACTGCTTTTGTAATGTTGCAGACACATTTAATCGGATATTAAATAAAATTAATAGGGTGTGTTACAAATTGTTTAAAAATTTCCCTTTTATTGGTCCAGTGGGATTTTCATTATATTAAGCACTGTTTCTAAATATTCACATGTTCACATCACAACACAAGCTAGGATGCTTTCATGTAAGTTGCAAGGACTATAGATGGACCCCTCCCGTAAAGGGATATTTTTTTATGAGAGCATCTCCTAAAAATTAATGGTGCTGTAATTGTTATATGATTGAGAAAATTACTTGATATTGTGATTGACCGAAGGCAGGTAAATTTATGGTTTATTTTCGCACCACACTGGACATTTATGTGTGTGCATTTAGGATTTACTCTACTTGTGATATTTGATGAATTATATCAAAGGCTTGTACAGTTTTGAGAGAATTTTTTTGAGAATTTTCTTGTAGTCCAAATCCTTTATTGCACTTGTATTTACCGGTAGTATGTTATTACCTAATATACTAATGTTGCTTATTAAAGAGTTGTGCAGATGTATATCTCAGTTTGGAAACATTTCAAAGCATGACAGAACTGGACAAACTAAGGATGCTTCTTAAGAACGTATGTGGGTAAATTTATTATCTCCTTAGTACATGCATGTTTTGCACTTTTGAACATGGGTACTGACTGTGTAAGTTATTTACACAGATAATTGATCTCTGTAAAGATTGGTTTCTGTAAAGATTGCTTAATTTTGGTTACTACCATTTGTGTCCATCCATGAAACATGACAAATTCAGGACATAATTTTACTTTTCAAATGCTGAAGGTTTTATCAGTTATGTGTCACTTTTGCCCAATGAAAGATGGACGGTTAAGTTGTAAACTTTATGATGTTTGTGGTGCCATTCAAACACGTTCTGTACACCTGATAATGTGAACAGGTAGCAGAAAACCTATTAATTTATGTGGAAATTTTCAAGTTCTAGATTGTTTCAATTAAAAATTACAAGGGGAATTAATATGTTACATGTATATAGACTGTGAAGGTTTATAATGCAAATAATCAATACAATATATCTCTGTGTTAAGATAACACTGCATATTATTGTCATCTATGCCCCTATTTAATTCATTGCCAAACATTGTGTCAGTAATGTTTAAACAAATTACTATTTTAGTAAACAATAGTTATTGCAAGAAGTAAAGAGAAGATTGATACTGGGTCTTGAATGCTTGTAGTTTAGAATTAATTGGTCCTTAACTTAACAGGGAATGTGGGAGCAGTAGCAGTATTCTCAAGGCCCCAGGTTTACATGATGACCACAAAGGCATCTCTAACTTGCCTTCTGACTAAGTGGTCTTATCATGAGCCTGGATATCCTGTGGTGTATGATAGTGTCGGGATAGTGAATAATAGTAGATCATGAGTTGTTGTTGTTGTAGTAAATAATTATTATTTTACCTTTGTATTTTACTTCTTTTTTGCGGTTCTCAGTTTCATGCCACAAGTACTTTTTGAAATATTTATATGCTAATTTAACAGATAGGTTGCCCATTTCACTGTGTTCTACCGTGGAGTTCAGGTGTTTGACCCAGCTTACTGGTTGAATACCTGTATTCTATGGTAGATTACATTGTACATTCAGGGATGGAGTCAAGTGATGACAAGTACTTTTTCAAATATTTATATGCTAATGTAACAGATAGGTTGCCCATTTCACTGTGCTCTGCCGTGGAGTTCAGGTGTTTGACCCAGCTTACTGGTTGAATACCTGTATTCTATTGTAGATTACATTGTACATTCAGGGATGGAGTCAAGTGGTGACAAATACTTTTTCAAATATTTATATGCTAATTTAACAGATAGGTTGCCCATTTCACTGTGCTCTGCCGTGGAGTTCAGGTGTTTGACCCAGCTTACTGGTTGAATACCTGTATTCTATGGTAGATTACATTGTACATTCAGGGATGGAGTCAAGTGATGACAAGTACTTTTTCAAATATTTATATGCTAATTTAACAGATAGGTTGCCCATTTCACTGTGCTCTGCCGTGGAGTTCAGGTGTTTGACCCAGCTTACTGGTTGAATACCTGCATTCTATTGTAGATTACATTGTACATTCAGGGATGGAGTCAAGTGGTGACAAAATACTTTTTCAAATATTTATATGCTAATTTAACAGATAGGTTGCCCATTTCACTGTGCTCTGCCATGGAGTTCAGGTGTTTGACCCAGCTTACTGGTTGAAAACCTGGACTCTATGGTAGATTACATTGTACGTTCAGAGATGGAGTCAAGATATTATGTCATTTGTATTTTACTTCTTTTTTTTGCAGTTGTCAGTTTCCAATTCACTGTGCTCTATCGTGGAGTTCAGGTGTTTGACCCAGCTTACTGGTTGAATACCTGGACTCTATTGTAGATTACATTGTACATTCAGGGATGGAGTCGACATATTATGTAATTTGTATTTTACTTTTTTGCGGTTGTCAGTTTCCATTTCACTGTGCTCTATCGTGGAGTTCAGGTGTTTGACCCAGCTTACTGGTTGAAAGCCTGGACTCTATGGTAGATTACATTGTACATTCAGGGATGGAGTCCAGATAGTATGTAAATTGGCTGTTTATTGAAAAAGGAACAATATATTATATTTAGAAAATAACCCAAAGCAAGTACGCACGCTGATTGGTTTAAAACCGCGTTTCTATAGCTCGATAGAAACACAGCACTAGCACAAGCTGTTGACGTAATGATAGCGCGAAAAAAGAGAATTTACGTTTTGATGATCAAAGTAAACAAGTTGTTTTTCTTTTTCTTTGTCACGGTATTTTCTAAAAGAAATAGAAAACATGTTCTCCATGTTCCTATCGAGTTATGGAAACACTCGTGAAAGTTTGGGAGAACTCTAAAAAGCTGTGGAAGCACTCGACTGTGGCTAGTGTTCCCACAGCATTTCTCATTCTCCCAAACTTTCACTTGTGTTTCTGTAACTCGATAGAAACACGGCACATGTTTCTATTTCTTAAACATCAACAGTAGAGTTTAACATGGTATTAATGTTATTAGGAGTTTGTATTATGCTTGTTATGACCTTTTAGTTCTTGTAATTTACAACTAGGTTTTTCTTTTCTGTATATCCTAAAATAAATATAAAATATTAAAGCTTAAACCCCACTCAGTCACCAATCGTACCATCATTGATATCTTTAGTTTCACTGATGATCTACATGACTTGGAAGTAGATAATCACTGACACTATCCTAGTTACTTACTTACCTGTGGATGAGAGAATTGAAATCCTGGTCCAAGAGGCATTACTTGAAAATCTCCCCACATATTTTTTCCTCTAAAAACATAAATTCAAAAAAAATTAAAAAGGAAGTAAAGTAGGGGAGCATGATAAATAAGGAATACATTAAAAGTTATGTTGATCCCCACTGCTTTCTGTAACATTTTTCAGCTTTTTCAACAGTTATCACAATACACCTCATTACTCGGTTATTTTAGCACTGATTGCCGTTTCCTTAAACTTTATCTCCTTGTACTTTTGAAGTCTACAGAGGAATCATTCATTGCTGACTTCAGGCGCTGGGTCAATCCCTTTTTGGAACGGCTGGGAAAGCGCAAAAAGAAATCCCAAGTGAACCTAATCCATCAGTATTTAACAGATGTTGCTAAGGTATGTTAATTAAATAGCTATGTCTTTTCATGCACTCACAAGAGGTATTTCAGATTAAATCCAGAAGATTTCATATTGATGGATTAGATGTAGTAACCGGGTTGGTGGGGGGGGGGGGGGGGGGAATCGGGTAGTGGTGTGTGGCGTGCTTTCCAAAACCTTAACCCTTTTCGAGGCCAAAATAAGTGATTTTCCTTACCCTATCCATGACCTGACCATAGACATTGTGAAGGGCTGTTGTTGATGCTTTTGTCAATAAGGATTACCGGTAAAAAGTAGGTTGTTTTAAAAACATACTGAATCCACCCCGCCCCACCAGTGAGTACCGGACACACCAGCCGACAAGTTACTGTGACAGGTCTCTGCAACAAACCACTCAGTGTGCATTTCTTCCAAAACGAGTCGCTGGAACACAGTGCATGAGGAATTTTTTGAAAATCTTTGTCCCTGTGACAGAATTTACTCCCTTAATCAAACATGTGGTTCCTGGGATTCATTTTTGGATAGCTTTACTGTCACTTTGATAACCTTTTGTGGCTCCAAAATGACCTTTATTTGTTTAGCAATGATTTGGAATTTGGTACCTTTATTGTGGGGCCCACCAGAAATCAGTGGTAGTATATATTCGTCAGAAAAAAGTGCTAAAAAATGATGGAAAGCACTGTAAGCCACCTCAAATGTCAGAATTGAGCACATACAATTCAAGCTGTTTACCCAGTGTAGATAGCCTTTGTTTGTTGTGCTTTTTTGCAGTCCTGAACAGATATTTTATGAGTTTACTCTCTACATTCTGGGGAGGGGTGGGGGAAGGATTTATTAAGAGCAGTGGGTTGCAAGTCAAAACCTTTGAAGAAATTCCCGAATGTGAGAGATGCTTTAAGTAATTCAGATTTTGATAAAGTTAGGTGAGTGACTTTTTTATACTGTATTTTTTCTACAGACAGATCTGACTTATGTGTTGAAAATTTTCCAGAACTCTACACCAGAGGTAACTAGGGTGCCTCATTAGTACTCTAGCCCTTGTTCCTGGTCTCGTCTAGTCCAGAAATGCTTGGGTATTTTCTACTAATAACAGTGTCTTACCGTAGCGCGTTTTTCAAATGAGCGTTGTAAAACCAGCAATTAGACTATTCAGCTAATCTCAAACCGTAGTAAAACCAAAACCAAAGTAATTGCCTGGATTTGCTCCGACGAAGGGCTAACACTCGAAACGTCAGCTTCCGAATCTCTTTACGGTGGCCAATTCACATTATCAACCCAGTTGTTAAAACCAAATTATCTTGTAATACTCCCACCGACGCAGCACCACAGTTTCTTTAGAAACTTACCTGCTTTAATTGCCTGATTACTTTCGACACTCAAATGAAAACTGCTCTATTTGGCAGCAGTTCGGTTATAGGATATATATGTACTTGAACATTTTAAGGTCTACAACAACAACAACTTTATTGACCCTTACACTTGACAGAAATTAAATAAACATGAAATAAAAAATCAAAACTAAAAGGGTCTAGGTCTAGGTCTAGTCGAATTATGTTTGCTATAGTGATTTTATTTTCTTGAATGTAATCAGCAAAGAGCAATTTCAAAATTACAGTGTCTAAAACAGTTTTGTGCTGTAGCAAGGCACAGTGATACCACTTTGTATCATTGCAAATTTAGAGGCTCTTATACATGTATTTTCTGTTGTGATTGCAGTTAAAAGAACCTATCATAGTAGATGCAGCCCAACTTATGAAGCTTGCATTGGATTGCATTTATATCACTAAGAGGTATATTACAATTTATCTTGTAATGCACTTGGAAAAACCCTTTTTAAGATTTCTACTGTATTTTTTAATAGAGTTGATCATTTTTTAATAGATTTGATCAGTTGGATTTGTCCTTCAGTATACTGGAATGTCTGCCAGCCAGCAATGAAGAGTAAGTCAAATCAGTCATTTAAGTAGGTTTTTTTATCATTAGTATTAAACTCAGGGTTCAAAAGAAACTTGGATTCCAGCTTGCCCTTAGGACAAGTAGCTCTAAAATTTTGTTGCCCTGGATAAGTTTTAAGCCATGTTCACATTAGGCCTCGATTATGATCGAATTATAATCGAATTAAATATGAAATGAGTTCACATCAACTAATTACAGTCCCTGATTATAATTGGATTACAATTACTTCAAACAACCCCAAGGGGGTTGTTTGAAGTAATTACAGTGCGTAATTGAACAAAATGGCAGACACGTGGTGGTTTGTCTCATCCGTTGTTGCTGTTTCAGACGGCGTAGTTTTCTTCTTCTAGCCTTCGAAGCTTCCTTTGCCTTTCTTCTGGCCTCCAAATCAAGTATTGCGGTGAATAACATGGCAGCTGTTCGATAGGGCGCCATTTTGTTTTCAACTTTAGATTGCGATTTGAATTTTCGCAGATGTGAATAGAACCATAATTGAATAAAATCGAATGGAGTATGATAGATTGAATCGTAATTCAGTTGAATATAATTAACATTTAGTGTGAACACGGCTTTAGTTTGCTCTTTTGAGGATTTTGTTGGCAGATAATTTGCTGATCCCTTGCCCATTGGGCAAGTGGAATGAAAAGTTACTTGCCCAGAAGCGAATCTACTTGTCCTGGAAGACCGGACGGCACTGTTTTCGAGACCTGAAACTATGAATAACATTACTTTGATTTAGTTATCAGCATAACCTTTGAGGAGCTACAAACAATGAGGTGACCACACATAAGACATGCTGTAGCCTGTGAAAACAGTCATCCTTCTTTGTTCGCCTTTCTTGCTTGGATCTGGTGACTACAAGTAATCAATGATTAACTGTATCAAAAAGAAATCACATTATAAATATGTATTGCAGGTTATGTATCATAATCCATGTAATGAACATTGTATAGAATGTAAAAGCAAAACCAAAAAGAACAAAAATAAGTAAAGAAAACAAGAAAACATCTAAGGTCTTTCATACTTGCCCTTGTTCTCATATCACAACCTTACTATATTCATTTCTATTTTCATTTGTTGTGATCCAGTGTGCTCTCAGATCAGATCCAAGAGCTTAACATACAAGTTGATCAATTGGAGGTTTACTTATGGTGAGTTTTATGCTATTATCTGGCTCAAGCAATCTCAAAACTGGCATAGATCTATCACGATATTGCTTGCAATACATTGGTATTTTTCGTTTTACCATAAATGTGTGTATTGTTTTAATTTATAGTGCCTGTGAGACCCTTGCCAAACATAGTCTTCAAAAGCCAGTGTCCTTTGTTCTGGAGACACATGTATGTAAGACATGATAGATCATAGTTCTGTTTCCTGTTTAGGTCAACATTAAGGATTGATTATTTACTGTAATGATTCGATTTAGCACCCTCCTTCGAATAAGCACCTCTTTTGTAATAAGTGTTCCTCGTAATGCCAAGAAACACCCCTATTCCATTAAATGCCCCTTCCAATATGTGCCCCCATAGCAAAAGTGACATTCAAGACACTGTATTAGAAAAGACTGATGAGATGAATGAGTTTTGAAGTCTGCTTGTAGTCTGAGCACAACTTGAACATTATGACTATCAGAGCCCCTATTGTAGTTACCATTCTTGAGTTAAAGTATCTGTGTTTCTCATAAAGTATTGTTACACAACCAGGTGTATAATTTATGTTCACAAAGAAATAAGCACCCTTCCTTGAGGTAAAAAAAAAAACATCTGCATCCTAGGCAATAAATTGGATCATGAAGTTTAGATGTTTGCATGTAAGAAGGCAGTGGTGCAAACTTGGGTTTATCAAAATAATAGTCATGCTTGTTAAAATGATATTTTCTAGTCTGAGTAAACCACTTATTTCCCTGTCCTGTTGTTCTTACTTGATACAGGGTAGTTTGGATGAAGCTAGATCCCTTATGGTAACCTTAACAAAAGCTGCAGCCAAACAGTGAGTCCAAAGCATTTATCCTAAGAGCCTGTCAAGTACTATATACTTTTTAAAAACATTTGTCTAGAAAGCAAGACAAGCATTTGCCAATTCAAGTCACAACTTGCCTTTATGATGTGACTCTAATTTTCATGTATAATAATTAGCAGTCATTGGCTAACCAGGGTTTGCAAAACAACTTTAGCTATTGTATAAGAATTAATGGTGATTATAGTACTTTGTATAATCATGGAAAAACTTTGTACCTTCCAGTACCTTTTCCCCTTTTTACAATTGTTTTTACAAGTTAACTCTTTCATCTTGCTGTGCTAGTAGGCTTAGTTTCTCCAGAGATTCTTTTCAATTGTGTAGAATATATAATGTATTACGGTCTTAACATATAACTGTTTTTGTGGTGACAACTTTTTCCATAGGAGTCCACCATTAAAGGAGACCAACTGGAGTGCACTTCTTGGTGATATGTTAACCCTACAAAGAGAAGTTTACACTTGCATCGAGCCATCAGTGTGTTATGAGGCTAGTACAATCTCATCCTAACATAGTTATACTTTTCTTAGAAGAGAAACACACCTGAATAAGGGAGAAGGGAACTCTTGGGAGTTACTTTAATTTACAGCATTGTTTTCCACCACAAAACACGCCAATTGTGCTGAAATCGAGCTTGGTAATTAATTTCTGGTTGTTTCCACTCATTTGAAGACTAGTTAAGGTAATTCCCTTGAAATTGTTCTACTATCAAAATTTTTTGAAACTTGGCATAGTTAACATTCATCATATGACCATTAAAAAATGCAATGAAAAAATATGGCACTGTGCTTGTTTACGCGTCAGCAGGCTCTTAAAATAGAGTATTTTTACTGGTTGCGTGTTAAAAATTCGAATCATCTTCATACAGAATTAAGTCTTGATTACTTGAAAGACACAAAATTTTATCTTGAAAGTAAAGCTTCTTTTATTCACATAAGTAGTATTTCTTCATTTAAGCCGTTTTTGATTGCCTGGTTGTGGGAATATTGCATTTTTTCGGACAGTTCCGTGGTTAGCTTGAAGTCCGCGCCTTGCCCAAAATACACCCAGTATGGAACTATTTTGGAAAAAAATCATGTTCTACTATCAAACTTTTTTCCTTCTTCAAATATGTTCTTTCTTGGACTGTTCTTAGCAAATACCAAAAAAAGTCGCGGGTCACCAAGCTCGTTTAATAGAAAAGGAGCATTTATTTTGCTATTGAGCTTAGTTTGAGGGAAATCTCTTAGGTTTTGTATGCGCGCACGCTAATGACGCAAAAATTGTGCGTAGTAGGGATACGCAATGCAATACTAAGGAATTACCTTAATTTAAAAATGACTTCAAAGGGATTTCCCCTACAGTTTCGGCATTCTCATGGCCTTATACTGATAACTATAGTCTGACCATTTATGTTTTCAAAAAGTCCACAATGAACAATTTACTCATTCCTTCATTAGCGCTGGCTGGTGCAAAGGGCTGCAACAATGCTCTTCCATTCTAGCCGGTCTTTTGTGGCCCTCTCAATTGTGCTTCATCATAGTTGATGTTGTTGTAACTCATCAAGAAATAATCAAGTATTTTTCAAAAACCTTAACTCTCAGATCTACACAGAGACGCTTCTCCACTCTGGTAGAAAAGAGTGTATTCAACTGGCTGGCCAAATGATCTGCAAAACAGCTATGGAGGAGGACTATCCTGTGCCTACCAGCCATGTTCTTGGCCCTCGCATCAAGTGTACAAGAGGCACAGAGCTTATTTTGGATGCTGCTAAAGAGTATTTCAACTCTTCTGCTGATCTGTCTGATAAGGTTATGGACCTAGCAAGAGAGTGTTTAAATCTTATTGAGGATCGCTCACCTGCCCTGCAAGAAGAATTTGATTTGATTGCTGCCTTGGCATTACTGGATGATTTTGGAATCGCAATTCTTCCCTTGCAAGGTATCTGATTCGGAGCCTTAAGTACTGTAGAATTCCAAAAGTAATGCTACCCCCCCTCCGAAAACAGCAGTTTTCCACAAGAAACATTAATTTTTTAACTTTCCTATTGAACCCCAGAAGTAACAGGGAAGTAAACCTTCTTATGTGGAAAGTTAGGAATATACAAAAACGGAATTTTAAATTTCATGTGTTAGGCATCCGCTTTGTCTGAAACGACTGTGAACTACCGACTACCGTACAAACATTTTCTAACCATCTGAAAGTGGTGGCCCCTTTTGCCTGCTAAATCCGAAAGTAATGAGGGCTGTTACTTTTGGAATTCTACAGCATACAGGGACTAAAGTAACGGCAAGTTAATAATATATATCTTTTTTGCCTTTTTGATAATGCCCATTATTGAACCACGGTATATTTTAAAGGTGTATGACGTAATCTTTTATATTTACAGTTTATCGTAGAGGTAGAGCTCGCAAGTGTAAAAAATTGGCTTTTTGTTTCCCTTTGGTAATCTCATCAAAGACATAGGGAAAATCATATCCAGCCAACATTAAATTAATGTTGGCTGGATATGATTTTCCCCTAAGCGTTTTTGCCAATTGGATTCGCTCCGACGAAGGGCTAACGCTCGAAACGTCAGCTTCCGAATCTCTTTACGGTGGCCAATTCACATTATCAACGCAGTTGATAAAACCAAATTATCTTGCAATACTCCCACTGACGCAGCACCACAGTTTCGTTAGAAACTTGCCCCCTTTTTTTGCTACCTTTGATTGATAATATGGGGATGTCAATTGATCATATGTAAACAGAGCCTTTGCCCCCTTTGTAGCATAGTGTAATAGAGGTACCTTGCACAGTAATGCAACATCCAGCTATACTGACACTGCCTCGTTTTGTATTTCATTTCTTTCTCAGTAGCACTTTTCTTAATCTCTTTACTTTGTAGTTCGATTATGTGAAGACAAGCTCACCTTGATCCGTCAAGTCTTAGAATCAACGACCACAGCTTACAAAAAGAAGCAGAAGGTATTGACTGCATTATTTCATTTGAATTCAATTTATCTGGGTGCCTCAGTAACATAATAGATTTTAGAAAATATAGTGTACATGGAAGCTGGGCAGTTATGCTACATTTTTGTTTTTATTATACCAGATCCTACATCTTGCCAGCTTGCTTCAGATCTCGGGTTCTGATGAAAAATCAAGACATGGCCGAGTGCTGATGCTGACAGCCGAGTCTGCTATTCAGGCACTGGACTACTCATTTGCATGTGAAATATGTCAAGGTCTGATATCAGAGGAATACGCTCCTGTGTGGACTATCTGCAGGTAAACACACCTAAGTTATAGTTGGCCTGTGAGTAGTAGGCTCACGTTTGAGGCAGGTAATGAGTCAGGCAGGTAATCGGCCAAGCCGTGAGAATGAGCTAGTGAGTGGAGCATGCTGACTACGAAGCACGAAAATTCAATAATTCCTCACTTGCTCGTGCCTCCCGGCAGCTTGCATTGTTTGCTTCTCACACTTGTGACAGTCCGTCACACAAATGTGAACCTGCTCACAGTTAGATACATGGAAGAAATGTCAGTCAACAATGCTGATAGTGATGTCAATATTAGTCTACAGCAGTCATAGCCTCCTACGCAGACGCTTTCTCCCCCACCAAGGAGGCTTTAGCATTCAAGGCTCTTTTGTAACTGAGGAAATACTGAGTTTTGTCCCCTAATATAGCAAAAATGAAGCAGTTTTTTTTATTTTCTAATGCACCTTGCTTTTTGTACTCAACCTAAACATTTTGTTGGTGTGTATGGTGCTGGTTAAATTGTTCTAATCTACAACATGTCTACCAGTAGTTGGTTGACGTGAGGAAGGTGTATGCTTTGTGAAACTAAAATTCTGTCTTTGAGGAAGAATTGGTGTTACAGATTCTCTTAACACTTTTTTTTTGTAACAGGATTCTTGGAGAATGTGAAGAATTCAAAGACCTGAAGGCAAGGTAAGTATTGTAAAGAAAGAAAGAGTGCAACATCTTATTTGTGTAGAGTACATCAAGTGGGGAATGTTCAGTCATAACTGTGCGGCTACAAGTGTGAAACTCTGGGTACACAAGTTGCCAAGTTTTAGCGCTGACCATGGCGTAAATAAATAAAGTTACTGGAAACATTTGTGGAGCAGATAACTTATTTGTCAATTTGTAATCTTCCGTAGGAAAAAAAATGGCGACTGGTACATTTACTCGCAAGTCTTGGCACGCGAAAACTATTGCAATGCTCATAAAAATGTACAGAAAAGTTCTAAAACTTTCAAACCTAGCATACACAATGTCGTTAGCACAGGGACAAGTATAGCAAAAATATGGCTTTCCTTGCACTTTATGGGCTGTGTAAGGTTCGCATGGCATTGTGGTAAAATGTACAGCTGTCATCTTTTTTCCTACAAAGGATTGACCTTCTTCGTCTTATGACAGTTAGGGTAATGGACTACACAGTTGTTTGCATGTTTGTTTGTTTGCAAGTTAATATAATACTTCAAATAACTGTAACAGAAGCAGAGCTTGGAGTTGACCTGCCATTATAAGAATAAAGAAAGGGTGTACCTATAAATTGACTTAGATTTATTGACGTTTTTTCTAGGCAAAGTCTTCTGGCATTTGCCCTGACTCATTGCTTGCCAGATGAGTTGGAATCTGTTCTTAAATCCAGAAGTCTCCTAGAAACGCAGGTGAATTAGCTTGTGTTCTTATATACAAAAATGTTGAAAGTGATGGCTTTTTATGTGATGGTTGCACTACACTTGATTGAGTATATTTTTTCTGTAAATCAAGGCCAATACATTTAAGTCTCTGTACTAAATTTTTGTTATACTGTTTTGAATTCATTTCTCAACATGGCAGGTATTGTATCAAGAGCTGCATCAACACATGCAAGTGACAGACCAGGTAATAAGGTTTGGGTTTTTGATGTGAATTTGGGCACAAAACAAATGGGGAGGCGGAAGGTGTGTCTGTCTCAATGCCTCCACCCTCCAGGCAAGCTTCCCTTTTGTAAGCCCCTTTCCACCCTAAATTTGGAATTGTTGGCCTAATGGCTAGCGCGCTGGACCCTGAAGCAAATGCCCAGGGTGTGAGCCCTAGTCGGGGTCATTGCATTGTGGTCCAAGACAAGACACTTTACTCTCACAGTGCCTCTCTCCACCCAGGTGTATAAATGGGTACCGGCGCGAATTCAATGCTGGGGATAACCCTGCGATGGACTAGCATCTCATCCAGGGTAGAGTAGAAACACTCCTAGTCGCCTTATGCTACAGAAACCAGGGTGTACTCCATCTGTTTGGGCCGCTGGCCTGACGCAGACTTTACCCTTCAGTAAAGAAAAACTATTTCACCTTCACCTGTTCAGACAACCGGTCCAGTGTTGCTAGGGTATCAAGGCTGTGATAATCTTTCTCGTGTGAAGTCCAACGCATAGTTCATCCTTTAGACATGTCAACAACATCCATTCCTGCCTTTTTATTTATTAGGAAACCAAGGACTCTTCTATGACCCACGGTCTGTTGACTCGCCCAAAGTCCCTCCTGTCAGCTGTCGGGGAACAGAAGTTTTGGAAAAACACAATGAAGTGGATCAGACCTCTGCACGATGAACAGACAACACTATCAGACAGTGAACTAATCCAGCCCAGCTCACAGACTGTCAGTACCCATGGGTATCATCCATTCTACAAATCATTGGCGGAAAGAAATGTTACAAGATCAAAAATGGTAGGCTGAGCATAAACGGGTGATTATAATGTGAAGTAAGACAATGTAGGATAGCGTGTTCCAGTGCAATGTTGATTGCATGGAGCAGTCTTTACACAGTCTTAGTAGATTTATCTGTAATTTAACAAACCTGTCCTGTAAGAGAGAATAAAATGTGCAATCAAGAAGGTGAAGTTTCCGTGCTCGAGAAACAGTGCAATAAATGCTATGATCAAGCTAATGTAATATGCCTTTGGTTTTCATTCGTTGGTGACCAGAATTAGCAGCCGTAACCACCTCGTTGTTAATTGCCAACGAGCCAGCCGAGCGAAGACGCTCGGCTGGCGAGGCGGCAGAGAATAGTGCCGCGCGAAGAATGGCGTATGCGAAAAAATTCTCGATCGAGCTCTGAAAAGTGTAACTGTAAGGTGTAAGATGTAACAATGGCTCAGTTTGAGCCAATTGCAAGGACGGAACTATTCGAGCTATTGTAGTTTTTAGCCAATCAGGAGGCGCGTTACATCTAGACTTGTCTCTTGGATTTCTTTGCTGTTGTGTTTAGCCAACTGTGAACATATCATAGTCTCAGAACATATCGAACCAGCGTGTTTCCTCTCTCACTTTATCGAAATGAAAGTTCAATTGGGGAGCGTACCCTTTACAAAACTCTTCTTCTAATTCGAATATTCAGGAAAACTGTTAGACAAGAGCAAATCTAAGACACAAAATCGACATGAAAACGAACCAGCGTGTTCACCACGGAATTGAACGAGCGTGTTCATGAATCGAAACAGTGTATTCCTTCTCTGTTTACCTATATCGAACTGAAAGTTCCATCGGGCAGCTTTTTTGGAAAGATTGTGTTCACCAGTCGAACCACTAGAGCAAATCCAGTGTTGAAATCTAGCATATCGAACTGAAGGTTGAGTCGGCAGTGTTTCCGAACAGAACTGAACGATCGTGTTTATCATACAGTCGAATCCAGTGTTCAAAACACAAATCGGATCTGTTTTGCGACAGAATTAAACGAGTCGTGCTCATCAATCAAACTAGCGTGTTCACTTTCAGTTTGACTTTGCTCATCATATTGAACTGAAAGTTCGACCGAGCAGCGATACATTCCAATACTCTTGATATTAAGGGATTGCGTGACGAACGTTACCTGCCGGTAAACGCGTTATAATTTTCTCTCGGTAATGTTTGCAACAGAAGAGAACCAAAAATCCGTTATGCTGTATTAATAAGCCCCTTATTATAGCACAAATTATTCGCTCGTTGGCACTCTATCGATAGGTATACCTAGTCTTAAATGGTTAGATGTTATGGAGAAGGTTTCATTCAATGACCTAGTTTTAGCATTCAAATGTGTAAATGTCTAAGCTCCAGATAATTGCCAACGAGCCAGCCGAGCGAAGACGCTCGGCTGGCGAGGCGGCAGAGAATAGTGCCGCGCGAAGAATGGCGTATGCGAAAAAATTCTCGATCGAGCTCTGAAAAGTGTAACTGTAAGGTGTAAGATGTAACAATGGCTCAGTTTGAGCCAATTGCAAGGACGGAACTATTCGAGCTATTGTAGTTTTTAGCCAATCAGGAGGCGCGTTACATCTAGACTTGTCTCGTGGAATATCATTGCTTTCTTTGCTGTTGTGTTTATCCAACTGTGAACAATTTCATAGTCTCAGAACATATCGAACCAGCGTGTTTCCTCTCTCACTTTATCGAAATGAAAGTTCAATTGGGGAGCGTACCCTTTACAAAACTCTACTTCTAATTCAAATATTCAGGAAAACTGTTAGACAAGAGCAAATCCAAGACACAAAATCGACATGAAAACGAACCAGCGTGTTCACCACGGAATTGAACGAGCGTGCTCATGAATCGAAACAGTGTATTCCTTCTCTGTTTACCTATATCGAACTGAAAGTTCCATCGGGCAGCTTTTTTGGAAAGATTGTGTTCACCAGTCGAACCACTAGAGCAAATCCAGTGTTGAAATCTAGCATATCGAACTGAAGGTCGAGTCGGCAGTGTTTCCGAACAGAACTGAACGAGCGTGTTTATCATACAGTCGAATCCAGTGTTCAAAACACAAATCGGATCTGTTTTGCGACAGAATTAAACGAGTCGTGTTCATCAATCAAACTAGCGTGTTCACTTTCAGTTTGACTTTGCCCATCATATTGAACTGAAAGTTCGACCGAGCAGCGATACATTCCAATACTCTTGATATTCAGGGATTGCGTGACGAACGTTACCTACCGGTAAACGCGTTATAATTTTCTCTCGGTAATGTTTGCAACAGAAGCGAACCAAAAATCCGTTATGCTGTTAATAAACCCCTTATTATAGCACAAATTATTCGCTCGTTGGCACTCTATCGATAGGTATACCTAGTATAAATTGGTTAATACTTGGCTTTCTCAGGGAATTTAGTAAATTCTCAGCTCCGACTATTGCATTTCTAACTTTTTGATTGGCTAAAAAACTCCGACTATGAGCCAATAGTCGGAGTTTTACGTCATATGAAAAATAGTGCGCCAAGTTTAAAAAGTTTCCGCACTAAGTTTTCAACTTCAGCCCTCTATAATGGCTGAAATAAAAATCGGCGGCAAAACCAGGTTTGAGAATTTACTAAAACAATTATTCCATTCGCCCTTGTTGGATATGAAGTGATTATAACCAACTCGCGCTACGCGCTCGTTGGTTATTTTATCACTTCATATCCAACTCCGGCTCATGGAATAATTGTTATATAACCAGAGAAAGCTATATATATTATGATTCAATTTTACTATTGGTGCAATTTGGTATTTTCCTTTGTTCTGGTGTATTGTATTATATGATAATGAACATAGAGCGGTTTTCAATTGAGTATCATAAAACCAAAATCAAAAGTAATCACTCTAGCCAATCACAAAGGACACAGATAATCCAGTGAACCAATCAAAACTCAAAGTAATTACATGTAGCTGACGCAAAGCGCGGGAAAACATATGCGAACGAGTTACAACTGGTTCTAGTTTCACTTCTGATTGGATGAAAATATGGGGCGAGTTTTTTACTCCAATCGTGTAGTGTTGTTGATGCAAAACCAATAACGTTTCGACGTTCAAATGAAAACCTCTTTAAAACTAAGAGAAATACCAGATTGTATGTTCCAAGGGTAAAATTGAACCACAGCGTATACACTCTCAGAAATGGTTGGAAATCATGGATTCCTAAGCTCCATTTTAGAGGAGAACTCTGACTGCATCTAATAATTGGCTTTTGTTTTTGTTTTTGTTTAGGATAGATTACCATATGAGCAGCACATTGCTAGGCAGATGGCTAACAAACCTCTGCTGTTCAGTCGGTGTCTGTTAAGAACACAAAAGTTGTCTGAGAGCAGGTCTGAAGGGGAGATCATTGAACCCAGTGATGAAGGTAGCGAAATGCTTAGAACGTGTATTCTCAGATAAACCTGTTTCAATTGTTTGAAAGGCCTATTAGTGCTATTCAGTGAGTGTATAATAGATCTAGCAAAGTCAAAAGCAAGAATGTAAATAAAGAGAATGTTCACCGATTGATAACATAATCTACAGCTACCTTCAATACAGGTAGTTTTCTAGATTACCTTCCATGTATACGTGGCCGCCCTCGTGACTGAATCGGACTGTCTCCACTTAAACACTGGCAGGGCTTGGAGTTGTTGCTTCGTTGTTGTGCCAGTGGTAATGTACGTTTATTTTGTACAGTTATGATCCAGTTGGCAGAGTCAATTCTGGAGGAAGACACCACACTTGGCATTGCTTACCTGCTGGCACTTCACGAGGTTTGTAAAAGGCCTGTCATGCAGAGGTGGTTTTAGAACATCACATTTGCAAAGACGACATTTCGAACAAAAAGCTGGTGTATAGACATGTGCCTGCAGTATGCTAGAAGTGACGTTTTGAAGTCTATATCATGATGGTGTCTGTGTAGTTTGTTCTCGTGTGGAAAGGTTAAAGATGATTTCCAGTCTCTGCAGTCTCGGCACTCTAATGTTTATGAACATTGTTGGTTCCGACTCGATGGAATGCGAATCGATTTTATTCGTTACGAACCACATACCTTATCTTTGAGGCATGTCAAATTCTTTTTCCAACAGCTTCATTGATTTTTACAGCTGCGAAGTTGTTCCATCAAGTGATACGAGAAAGAACAAGTGATACGAGAAAGCTTCGACCGCTTCGCGTCCATTATGGCGGTTGTTTTGAAACTTTGAATTTACCTCATGTAAGTAGTTACGAAATGTTTACATTTTGTGATGTCTTACATGAAACAAAACAAAAACAAAAACAAAGTCTCGAGAGTGTGCAGTACGAACTGGAAATCAGCTTTAAGCGATGTAGTTGTATGATATTTTGCGTACCCTTAAATTCAGATTTCTACCTAACGTAATTTAAGTAGTACACGAGCACCTTTGCATAGAACCATAACATTGACGAAGGAAAGTTCACCGGCTTTCTCAAGTAACTTAACGCCATTTGAGCAATTTCGTTTGTACTGTTGTTCCCTACAAACAACCTCATTCTCTTTGGTATGAGAGAGTTTTAAGACATCAAGCTTATAATCTTAGCCATCATGTTGGCACCAATTTGAATTCAAAGTTTGTTTTGAGTGGTTGCTCTTTCCCTAATTAGCTAACTTGGTGGAACAGAAGCATCCAATTTGCTATAAAGGGGGTAAGTTTCTAAAGAAACTGTGGTGCTACGTCGGTGGGGAGTATTACAAGATAATTTGGTATTATCAACTGAGTTGATAATGTGAATTGGCCACCTTTCGAATCTCTTTACGGTGGCCAATTCACATTATCAACTCAGTTGATAAAACCAAATCAATTTACTTTAAGCCAAGTTTAAAGTAGCTACAGATTTTAATCAGTTCCTATCATTCATATTTCAGGCTTCTGAGGTGGATGAATTTTTCAGCAGTTTTGGCAGTAGTTACCTGTGTCTTCACATGGCAGCATACTGCTTTGCGGTTAATACCTACACCAGTCTTCAACCTTCACTGTCGACTCACCAAGCTGATGTTTACCACCAGCTACCTTCTGATCTCATTGATCATGTTATGAGTCACGTGACTGCCGGTGTACATAACAACTGGCCTGAGGAATCACAGAACTTTGCAAACTTCCTGGTTCAGTACCACAACCACATGGCGGACTTTGCACAAGGGCAACTCCTTCAGAGCCTAGGAAAGGGTATGTGATTGCAATGAAATACAATTTGCCTTTTATCCTGGTGCGCCCCCAGCCGTCTCTTGAAAAAAGGAGCGCTGGATTATGGGTAGGAACCTCAAACGTCGTCTCTCTCCCTCCTCTGTCTCCCTTCACATGATCCTCCGCATCTTCATAATTCTTTTTTATCGTGAGAAACTGCAAACGACTAGGGAGGAATCAGCCTTCTATCTTCCAAGTTAGAGCAATCAGAGTTCTTGACATAGTCGCAAGAGTTCTTACATAGTTGCAAAAGGTCAGGCATGTTCAAATCCGTCTGTGTTCAGTTGCTACTTGATCACGACACTGGAGAGCACTAGAAAAACGTATTTTAGGGGAAATTTGGATCACTTTTAATCTGTAATCATTGTCCATCCATAATTTGTAGTTTCGTGTTACTTGTAGGAGTTGATATTGGTCGTTTTGCTCAAGATCCTGAATATAAGCGGGAGACCATCCTTGGTTTAGCAATGTAAGTGTGGATCTGTGTTGTTAGAAAGGGATAAGTAGTTAAGAGCTCAAGCACCTTTTTTTTATTAATGTTATTTTCTTCAGAATGTCTTACAGGAGATGTTAATTTTACTAACAAATCAGAAGGTTTTCTTATGAAGTAAAAGACAAAATAAATTTCCTAGCGGTGAAGCAAATAGGGGGTGGTGTTATGGCAGTTTGTCCGCACGCTAATGGTGTCCGTGAACAAGGTTACTCAGAAGAAACTGTATTTCGTAATGCAGTTTTATTCCTTGCAGGGCACTAGAGGAAGAAGTATTTAACACAGCCTTGTCGTTAGCAGAACGTTATGATGTTTCTAAGTGGGAGATGCTTATGACACATCTAGAGTGTCTTTTTTCAGACAGCAAGTAAGTTAGAGAGAGAATTTGTCTGTCCTCGTTTCTTTATTGCACTTTTAGTTGCTCCTGTTTTCACCCGGTTGTCCCTTGAAACGCTGCAAGTGTGTGCAAAAGGTTCTTGTTGAGAAAATTGTGAATTCCTTGAAGTTTTAATTTACAGTCAGTGAAGAAAGGGGCAGCTGTGTTAAACCTACTCTCGTACTTGCTACTCTTGAGTTGGTTCACACCAGCGACATAATGACATAACTACATAATCTCTGTTGTCAGTAATGTGAATATCGACAGACAGACAGAGATAAGGAAGAGAGCAGCTTTTTCACTCTGATGTCGTTATGTTCGTGCTGTTATATGTTGCTATTATGTTGTTTTGTCAGCAAGTTCATAACGACAAACATAGCGACATAGTGCGGTTTTCAGTTCAGTGTCGAAAGTAATCAGGTAATTACTTTGGTTTGGGTTTGGTTTTACTATGGTTTGAGATTGGCTGAGTTGTCTAACTGGTAAGCAATTGATTTGGGTTTGGGTTTGGTTTTACTATGGTTTGAGATTGGCTGAGTTGTCTAACTGGTAAGCAATTGATTTGGGTTTGGGTTTGGTTTTACTATGGTTTGAGATTGGCTTAGCAGTCTAACTGGTAAGCAATTGGTTTGGGTTTGGTTTTACTGTGGTTCGAGATTGGCTGAGTAGTCTAACTGGTAAGCAATTGGTTTGGGTGTGGTTTTACTATGGTTTGAGATTGGCTGAGTAGTCTAACTGGTAAGCAATTGGTTTGGGTTTGGTTTTACTGTGGTTCGAGATTGGCTGAGTAGTCTAACTGGTAAGCAATTGGTTTGGTTTTGGTTATACTATGGTTTGAGATTGGCTGAGTAGTCTAACTGGTAAGCAATTGGTTTGGGTTTTGTTTTACTATGGTTTGAGATTGGCTGAGTAGTCTAACTGGTAAGCAATTGGTTTGGGTTTGGTTTTACTATGGTTTGAGATTGGCTGAGTAGTCTAACTGGTAAGTAATTGGTTTGGGTTTGGTTTTACTATGGTTTGAGATTGGCTGGTTTGTCTAACTGGTAAGCAATTGGTTTGGGTTTTGTTTTACTATGGTTTGAGATTGGCTGAATAGTCTAATTGGTAAGTAATTGGTAGTAGTTTGGTTTTTAAACACTCACTTGAAAACCGCTCTAACGTCCTTATGTCGTTTTGTTTATGTCGTTATGTCACTACTTTGAACTAGGCCTTACAGCAAAAGGAGGACAAGGCTTTGTGTATGTCGTTATGGTTTATCTTTATTCATGATGAATTCTATCATAACAATGTTACAATAACCAGTACTGTTTCCACTTGGCAAACTGAGTCGTAGTAATGCAGGTTCTGTGGCATTACCATGACGTAGTTCACCGTAGTAAGAAAACGCGCATGCACAAAAAGTTGACGTCAGATTATTTTTAAACGTATTTTGTGTCTTTGACAGTTTGTCAACAAAAGAAATTCAAGAGAAAGTCAACAAACCTGGGATCATGGATACCCTTCTACAGGATCCATGCAAGGTAAGTAATAAAATAATCATGCTTTGCAGGTTTATGGTTGCATCCTGATAGATCTGCTCTGTTTTTTTCTTCGCTCTTCGCTCTCCGCTCTCCGCTCTCCGCTCTTCGCTCCATCGTACACAATAGTTGGATGTTGATAAGGGCTCTGTCTAAAGAATTCACGCCGGTTCATGTTTTTTTAGGTAGCAGAACGAATGCAAGAGAATGTGTATGTGACTATTGATGGCACTAAACATGCACGCTTGATTTATTACTACATGTTACTGGAACAGTGTGAAGAAAAAGATTCTACTTTGAAGGTACAATGCTGTTGATGTCAGAATTCGTATTAGGAATTCATTGCCTTCGTGACAAAGGCAACGGTAAATTGTATTTTTTCTTTAACTTAGGATAAAATAGATGCTCAAACTCACCTCAGAATACTGAAGAAAATAAAGTCTGCTGCTTCTGGTAAGTTATGGTAACTACTGTCTTATCATTTTTCACTGAAATTTCAAGTGTCCAATTCGACTTTGAAATCCTCTCCATATTGTCCCTGAAAACCCCAAGTGGGGAGTTGCCAATAAAGATATGTATTTTATTTTAAAACAACGAGTCACTCTTAAAGTTGTGTAGCGAGTTCTGTTCTAGATATCAAAATGTGTCAAACTGCAATGTTCTTTTGGGACTAAAACATGTGAATGAATGTTGATTTTGTTTTTATTCATTTCCTGATACCTCTCATTCCAGGCCTGGACTACAAGAAACTTACAGTAGCAGACTCACCTCTGCAGGTTTTGAAGCCTGTGCTTACAAGTGCTAATGTTCATTTGTTGGCTAAGCTAGCAACAAAGATACCAACTAAGGTGGGTTATTTTACCTTGAACCGGAGGAAGGGAAAATCATTTATTTCCATCGCTTCTGACAGTTAGCTATAATGCTCCGCCACCAACACTTAATTTAGTATGTCGTGTCGTGTCACTCTTTCAGAATTAATTAAACTTTTGTTGTTTGTTATAGGATGGTAGTTTTATAGAACCCTCAAATGTATTTAAGATCTATATAGAGAAGCTATTTTGGGAAGGAGACCAGAAGGCCAAAGAAAGCGAAGTGGATCAACCAGTAAGTAACAGATAATTTTGTTTCTGTTCGCCACTTTGGTTACTTTACATTTGCTCTTCAAGTATAAAACATCTGCAGTCCGTGTGCAGATTGTTCAGTGGCATTACATGAATTTAGTGCACCTTATAGCAGTGCGGTTTAAGCCTTAAATCGTGAATAAAGGTTGTCCACCATTCCAGTGACTGTTTGACGTATACCGCCTATACCACCCGTAAAGGTCATGTTCAACTGCTGTCTTGTACGAGTTGTCGAATTATTGACTGTTGACAAAAATGTTAGTGTGTGGTCAGATGATAACTAGTGTCCTCTTAGGAAAGATACCGGCTTGCGGGAGGTGTCCAGTAGTTGAAAGTTTGCCACTAGTATACTAGTGTGCAAATGCTGCAATCCGATTGGCTGAGGATGTATAAAGTAGTGTTATTCAAATTTAGGCCCCATTTATACAAAGGGTCTATAACCTAATTCATCCTTATACGCTATTTATTCACAGGTTGACTGGAGTCAGCGCTATGACGCTTGCCACAAAATGTTAGCTCGTCTCTCAGCTCATGGCGTTCAACAGTTTGTTGACTCTGTAACATTCGGTGAATCAGCTGTGGACAACATACCAGTGGAGAACAGAGTAGAGATTGCCAACAGAGGTTTGAAATTTGCTCGACAGCAAGATGCTGCTCTAAAGAAGAAGGGAACCACTGAGACACAGGAAGAAAGGTTTTGTCTATCGTTTGCTTCACAATACTTCACTGTCTTGTTCTTATTGACAGGTTCTGTGCTTCAGTCGTTATTTTTTTCATGGATCATGATTACCTTTGTATTCATTTGCAGCCCTAAGCAATAAGGTTGATATATAGAAAAACATTCCACGGTCATTTTAAACATTAAGTCGAAGTGCGCACCCAAATTCTGTAGTACGTCTAAGCCTAGTCTAGTCTTTTGTAATCAGGTCTATTGCAAGTGCAATGAGTGGCGTAATTACTAGTAAGTAAGTAAGTATCCTGATATGTAAGTAGCAAAACCAATAGACCATTTCCGATATATTACAATTCTAACTTGGCTCCGAGGCTTGGGGGAATAAAGCAAAAGAAATTACATCGAGGTTGAGGGATGAATAATTCATTTATTTTGTTTTATTTCCCCAAGCCTCGGAGCCATGTTAGAATTTTAATATATCGGAAATGGTATATTGCTTTTTATGTAGTGTACATGTGCCCGTATTTTGTGTGCTGCAAAATTTAAAAAAAGGTCTGTTCTACAGGTTGTAGTTTTATAGAAAAAAGGTTTTTTCAGTCATTTTCAAACATTTACTTAAAGTTCTACTTGCAGTGGTCAAGAAGGGAACACCACTTTTGAGCAAGTTATTAACCACTTGGAACAGTCCTGTAGACACCTGGAATCTCTTGCTGATCCACTTATTTATGAGCTGACTGAACATGACGAGGTTTGTTCGAGTACGGTATCCAGTACCAGTACGAGTTTTGAATTCCAAACCAGAGTCGTTTCCAGAGCCCTCGCTCTTCATGCTGGTTTTAGGTAGAGAGGGTTTGCTAATGGGATGAGATGGGTGTGTGATGTGATAATGTGAAGCCTGCAAACTAGAATTGAAAAGTCGGACTCGTACTCGATCTCGTACTCGTACTGAAATGTAAGGTCCCCTGATGAGTGGTCCCGAGGGGAAAAGTGAATTTTGTTTCCCTAGAATCTCACTGTTTCTCGAGACGAAGTCGAGGGTAACATTGAGATTTGAGGGAATACAAAATTTACTGTCCCCCAAGGGACCAGTCATTAAGTGCTTTGTTGTATAGCAAAACAAATTGATAAAAACAAAAGCAAATTTTTGAAAAACGCACTGAGATGCCAGCGACAACATCAGGCCATTTTCAACTGCACGCTCTGATCACGTGCAACAGCGGTCAACATATCGCGGGTAATAGTGAACTGTTTCCTGTTTGACGTCATAGTTTTCGCAATGTTGCCCGCTCATGGTATTTGGCGGTAAACAGTTTCATTGTTTGATGTCATGTGATCATGAACTAGCCAATGAATGGGCGCGCTGTAGCGGGAAAAACGCCAGCTATATAACAAAAGAACATTAGCCAGTCACCTTTGATAGTATGTACTGTTTAGCTAAGTGTAAGATTATAGCATGTTGAAGTAATATGCTGATTTTTTTTTTGGGGTGGAGGGAAGTTATCATCGTTAACCCCTTCCAGTCGACTCAATGTGGCATAGTATATATTCCTCCTTTGTACATTACCATATATTGTCAATTTGTTGCTGAACTGTGAACTTAGAAACATTTGTTTTCTTGTAGGAGATGGGTACAAGCTTTGCTCGACTGTATGCTCTGTCCCGCTCAGAACCAGATGAGATGGGTGAGCTCGTGTCCCTTATGCTGATGGGTGGTGCATCCTTAGATACAATCAATGAGCTTCTCTTGCTTGCCTCAAGACAAAAACCACAGACAGGGAGGGTGGGAAAGACGGTGCAGCGCACCTTAAAAGTTGTCCTGGAATCTTTCAGGTGAGCTGATGGGAAAGGGCAATGACATAAGAATAAACGGTTGTGAGTGTCTCATTTTTAGACATTTAACAGCTTAGTTAAGGTGATTCCCTAGTAAGAGATCCCACCATAGATTTCTGATGAAACTTGGTATGTTGATGTTACAAGACAAGGAGATATTAAAAACGTAATAAAAAGAGGGGGTCACCGCGCTTGTTTTCACGCCACAATGCTGACAAATGCGGTTATTAAGGTGACTTTTGGTGATCTCCGTGCGCAACAAATAAGCGCGATTATTTTCCAATGCGGCGTGTTATATCACACCGAGTTCGACTTTCTTTGGTTGTTTATTCATCTACGTCCCAGAAAAAATGGCTTCAAATACCTAGCATTATTAATTAGTATTTTTATCCTTTAAAGGAAACATAATTTGGACTTGCTCTGTTGGGCCCGTTACGTCCATATCTGTAGCATTTATTTCATTTGCCAAAAAAGTAGCCATAGATTTCTGCCAATTTTTTTCTCAGTTATTGAGGATATTGTTCTCATTGAATTTATAAAATAAAAAGTGGGGGTCACCGTGCTCGCTTAAGAGAAAACGAGCATTTATCTCGCTATCGAGCTTAGTTTGAGGGAAATCTCTTACGTTTTGTACCCGCGCGCGCTCATTTGCGCGCGCTAATGACGCAAAAATCGTGCGCAGTAAGGATGCGCAATGCAAAACTAGGGAACCACCCTAAAGGCCCTTGGGTGTTTTTTCTAATTTCCTTTTTTGGTCATAAACAACAATGAGACCTTAAAGTAATAGGAACTAAATTAGTAAATCATTGAGGAGTTGGATGCTTGCTGGCTGGGAAAGAACGAGAGGCTTTCGCATGCGATAGCTGTAAATCAGTTTCTGAGTGCTTTTAGGTTTGCATAGGATTGTTCCAAAAATGCATGTTCGTTGTGATCTGTAAAACACCTGACTCTGCTGTGATTTTTTCTAACGTATCATCAATGTTCAGTAACACCCCTTTCAGTGACAAAGTGTAGGACATAATTTTCACTTAATAATAAACTGATACACGGACTCACTTATAAAGAACTGTTTGTCTTTCTAATGGTACGTAGTATTCGACTTGGCGTGACATGTCGTGACTTGATGTTACGTTACTTAACGTGGCGTGACCTGACTCGATATGACGTGACATTTATGTTGTCTGTCTTTGTTTCTCCTTTTTCAGTGAAACAACAAACCCCTCACATCCATGGCTAGGCGACCAGAACCCAATGGACGTTTTACGGATAATTATAAACACAGTGAGCGTGCACGTTCAGAAAGGAGGAACAATGACCACTCAAGAGGACGTGCTTGAGTGTTTACGACCGTTTTGTGCAGATGTAACTGTGTCCGCTGCAATAAAAACCACTGTTCTTCAGTTAATGGAGGAGTCTTTTGATCTCAGTGGAGAAGATACGTTTCTACTGTTGTTCTATCAAACAGATGCTGTTGTTTCCTCAACATGGAACAAAAAGGTAGCATTTGCCATTGGCATTCTGTTACATGAAAAAGTTCGGTCATCCTTGATAATAGTACTGTTAAATGCTTACTTGCCTATTATATTGCTTATTGCCCAAAAAGACTTAAGGAACAACCATGTTGAAGACAAGTTCCTATTTCCTTTATACCTATGCAACTGTTTTTTTTTTCTACAGTCATTGCCTTGAACATTTCACGGGAGAGAGAGATTTTATCTTCCCGGTGACAGAGAAGGTCACTGAACTTAGATTTCATCTTAGAAGTTGAACTTTTTCATCGCTGTTTTTCTAATTTCACAATCATTCATTTGTGCAGCTCACACTGGAAGATATTGACAGTGACACTAAAAGGCACCAGCTGTTTGAGACCCTCCTGAATGAGAGCCTCTCACTTTCTCAGCTCCTTTGTCTGGCGACCCTTTTACAGATATGGCCCGTGCTTGCAGCTACCGAACTGAAGTGAGTATCAAAGTGGAGCTTTTGTTGATGCAAGGATCATGGAATAAACTATTTAAGCGCTTTCCTTATTTTGTTTGTTCTTTTAACAGCGAGGAGCCATCAGCTAACCCTTGGGTTCAACTCATGGACAAAATGATTCGTTGCCATGGAGATGGAGAACATGTTGTTGGCATGCTGAGACAGCTCTGTAGCACTACAAGTCTCAATGTAGAGGTATGAGTTGTAGCAGTACGATATTTCAAATAGCCCCATGAGCTATGACCTTTACTCGTTGAAACCACGTTTATACTTGATATTTACTTGTAAAGTGGAAGCACAGTGGCCTCATGGTTAGTGCGCTTGCCTCCGGATCGAGCGGTCCGGGTTCGAGCCCTGGCTGGTAATTTTGCAAGACACTGAACTCTCACAGTGCCTCTCTCCACCCAGATGTATAAATGGGTACCTGCGAACTTAATGCTCTGATCGACTAGCATCCCATCCAGGGAGGAGTAGAAATACTCCTGAGTCGTTTCATGCGACAGAAATCGGAGACAAGCGCCGGCCTGATGTGCCACTTTGCTCGCATGTAGACTCTAAACAATTATTGGATGAAGTTTTTGTGGTATCCAGAATAATCAAGGTCTCGGTAAGGGTTATCAGCCTCAGCCTTCGGCTTCGGCTGATAACCCTTACCTCGACCTTGATTATTCTGGATACCACAAAAACCGAATCTAATGATTGTTTTATTATACATTGAACGAACGCAAAAATTTGGAAGTCGTGTTTCTACTTCTTCACTGACGGCAAGCAACACGAATCGCGCGAAGTTGACATGATTACCCTTGGAAATCATGCACTGCAGTCATACATGACATGATAACCCGTGACCTTGACATGATTACCCGTGACCTTGACATGATTATTGTATAATCTGCAGTTATGACGTCACGAGCGCTGATTTCCAAAATTCACTGTAGGCTTTCGGCCAATCAGAAAACGGTTAGACAGTTGAATGTATAATAATAAATAATTACTGGATTAGGTTTTTGTGATATCCAGAATAATCAAGGTCGAGGTAGGGGTACCTTGATTATTCTGGGTATCACGAAAACCGAAGCTAATGATTGTTTTATTATACATTGAACAAAAAAAAATGGAAGTCATGTTTTTGATTCTCCACTGACGGCAAGCAACTCAAAGCGCACGAACTTGACATGATTACCCTTAGAAATCATGCACCGCGGTCACACGTGACATGATTACTCGTGACCTTGAGTGTCCTTGACATGATTATTGTACAATCTGCGGCTAGATAACGTCACAGGCGCTGATTTCGAAAATTCATTGTACGCTTTTGGCCAATCAGAAAAGAGATAGTGAGTTCAATGTGTATTAAAACGCCTTATTTGTAGCGTTACTCCGTGATTTGATGTTATGAACTGCAGTTTTGATTTTCGGAATTTGGTATTGTTATAGTCTCTTCTTCACAGGCTTTTTATCTTGTAGTAGTCATAAGTTATGCAGGGCCCCTACTGATACCAGCATAGTGCTGAAAGAACCTCCTTGCATAAATAAAGCTGACTTGACTGTATGGTTTGCTGTGTTAAAGTCACCATTCCCATTGAAAAAGTTGCATGTTGTTGAACAGTAAGACACCTCAGATGTTCAAAATATCCCAATTACCAGAATAATGAAGTTATGGACGTTAGAGTCAAGTAATTAAGCCTTTGGAACAGAGTGAGTTCAATAATCAGTGTTTGCACTGCACTTCAAGGAGCTCAGTCATGCTATTTTGGTTACGTTCAAAAATATCTTTAAATTGAAGGAAACCTGAAAAAAGTAGTTTACTGAGATTAAAAAAAAACACTAAAGAGATAATAATAAACCATAAAGAAACAAGGATGGTTAAGGATGGAGAAGATTGACACGGATTACGAACGACGAACTTGAAAAATTTAGGCTTAACGTCTCAAGATACGCGAACCATGTACATAACTTGAGTGAACCTAACTTAACAAGTAGTGAATAAAGCTTTCATTACTGTTAGTCTTACTGACTGTGACACTTTTCTATTTGCAGTGCTGTTCTCATGTGTACAACTTGATGTTGCTGAAGTGCCGGACCCTTCATGCCTTAAAGTTTGCTTTGGTTTCCAAGAGTGAAGCTATGCATCACCTGGCATTGGAAAACATGAAGAATCTTAAGGTAAACATACTGTTTGTTGCAATTAAAAAATAGACCTGTTCTGCACTGACTTCTGAACAGTTCTACGGGTCCTGGTGGTGAGACACGACAGAACGTGTTACATGACGTGCCGACAACTTGATGTTCTTCCCAATATGGCCTTCTTGTAAGAGTTTATGTATTAAGGTCCAGCCACGTGGATCATCGCCTATTGAAGAAGAGCATTACGTCAATATCTTGTCATATTAGACATGTCTTGGACCGTAATATATGTATGTGTTTCATCAGTTATATTTTAATCCCTTTATTGCTCACAGAGGGAAAGGAAATACTTTCTTTGTAAACGCTGTGTTGGGAAGAAGATCAAGGAAGGGGTTAATTTACAGTTCGAACCTGTTAGAATTTGGCCGGAGTACAATTGCTTAGGCCCCGTTAACACAATGACGGATAAATTTGAAAATGCAGCTTTGTTTCTACGGTTAAGTCTACTGTCCACTCTAATCCGTCACGAAAACGTTCTTCAAGCCGGAGGAATTCGGAAACGGCGGCTTCGCGTTTTAATATGGACGGCAAACATTTTGAAAACGAAGCTTTTGAAAAACGATGGCATCATGATAATCATGTGATTTTCCTGCAAGCACAACTCCAAAATGACCAGTGATTGTTGCGTTTTCAAATTTCCCCGGCGTAGCGTGGACGGAAAACACTTGATGCGTTTTCAGAGTGAAAAGACCATTTTCAAGTTTCTCCGGCGTAGTGTACTATTAAAGGCTGTCATGAACAGTTTGTCTTATTTGATTCAGAATGCTTTTCCTAACTACTTTTGTTGAATTTTCTATTCTCTCTGTCTTCACAGGCGAATTCAAATTCTTATGATGATGAGCTGCTGGAACTTCTTATATCACATGGCCTGACAGCAGAGGTTGCACAAACTCCCTTCCTCACTCCCCTCATTAGCTTTGTGGTCAGCCACCCTGATGGACACACAGACACTCAGTCAGTTGACACAGACACTTCACAGCCAGGTGCCCGAGTCAAGCTTGTCGCCTCTCAGTTACAGGCAGCAGGTCATTGGGCAGAAGCTGGGACGTTAATGTTGAATTACCATGGAGCACATCCTGCCTTGCGGACATTTGACTCTGCTGTAGGTGTCTTGTCAAGGTGGCTTAGAAGATAGTTGAAACCATGATAACCGAGCCTAGTCCTCTGGCA
>OZ026597.1:16709414-16731914 GCA_964020085.1 Micromussa lordhowensis | reverse complement strand
AAAGAAATTCGGCAGCCGAATGGAGCAGGAAATTTTCGACGGTTAGCGCATGTAAAACGTCACTTGCCGAATCGAAGTGAAACCAGTGGATCCGTCTCTTGAATCTTTTAATTCGGAGGTAATTTATTTTCTTCTTTGTACGGTATCTTGGATATTAAAAAGTATTTCTGTCACACGGCCGATTAACCGAGCTGATCTGCATTTGATTTTATACAGCCATGCAAAATGATTTACAGTTTTGTTGAGCGTAGCCCGGGTTTATATTTCATCTGCTATCAGGTTGATGCAAGTTTGTATTTAGGCAGATATTTAAACACTGTTTTTTGACATAGTCAAGATTTGTATTTTGCAAAATGGTAAATAAAACATTGTTTTATGTAGCGAAAAAGAAAAATTACCCATTGGAAACAATAGAGATTGCGTGATTCAAAGTTGGCTCAGTGCCTGGATTGAAAGAAATTTTATTTCACATTCTTTGCATAGCGTGGTTGCGTGATTGGTAATCGGAGATTTTGTTTATCTGTAGCTCGAAGGAGAATATATATTTGCATATGTTCAAAGGGTTTTGACGAGCGCCGAGGTTTTATTTTTCTCCCAGAAAACTCCACCATTGCTTCTGGCGAAATAAACACGATCTTATTTATCACCGTAAGGGCATTACAGTAAATACGGTTTTATTTATCACCGTGAGCCCATTCCATGGCTGACGCCAGACGTTTCTTTAGCGCATTGAATATTCCCTTTGAAAGTGAACATGCAAGCAAAACGAAAATACAGCTTAACTCTAGATAATTTCAGCCTTAGTAGCCAGCAACAGGTCCTAAATTACATTATTTATCCTTGCAAATGTCCTTGTGGTAATATTTCAACAGCTTTTGGCAAATAAACATTACCGGTTGCGTGATTGAAAGTTTGGCTGAGCAGAGATCTGGTTCAGCTCTCCGACATGACAAAAAAAAAAAAAACAAGAAGTTGAAAACAACTTTTAACCGCGCTTTTAAAATTGAACTGTTTTCTAAGTATTTAGCAACAGCGTTTTGCGAGTAAACATTACCCATTGGAAACAATAGAGATTGCGTGATTCAAAGTAAGCTTAGTGCCTGGATTGAAAGAGATTTTATTTCACATTCTTTGCATAGCGTGGTTGCGTGATTGGTAATCGGAGATTTTTGTTTACCTGTAGCTCGAAGGAGAATTGACCTTTCAAACGAATATATATTTGCAAAGGTTTTGACGAGTGCCGAGGTTATATTTTTTTCCCCAGAAAACTCCACCATTGCTTCTGGCGAAGTAAACACGATCTTATTTATCACCGTAAGGGCATTACAGTAAATACGGTCATATTTATCAGCATCAGCGCATTCCATGGCTGACTACTTTCTTTAGCGCATTGAATATTCCCTTCGAAAGTGAACATGCAAGCAAATCAAAAATACAACTCTAGATAATTTCAGCCGTAGTAGCCAGCAACAGGTCCTAAATTACATTCTTTATCCTTGCAAATGTCTTGACGTCCAACTCCTCGGGATTTTCGCCCAATTATTTCTCCCCGACTATGAATATTCAATTCGCTAACTAGTCAAAACTTTCCGGAGGGGAGGTATGACGAAAAGAGCTGAGAAATGGCCTGTAATTGGCTGATGATGACATCATTCGGTGACGACATTTGGCCGAGTGGGAGTTTGGCCTGTGATTGGTTGATGAAGACATCATCCGCGGAGGTCTGCGTCTGGTGACACAAAAACGAAAAAAAAAAAACCCCGTGCAGAGCAAGAACCGCGCTCGGCCCATGGCCGCGCGGTTAATAAATAAACCCCGTGCAGAGCAAGAACCGCGCTCGGCCCATGGCCGCGCGGTTAATAAAATAACAATAATAATAATAATAATAATAATAATAATAACAACTTTATTATTGTGTCACAAAGTGAAACAAACGTTTCCCATTCCTAACTTAGATCTTGAAAGTATTCGTTGTATCTGAAGATCCGGAGTATTTAACAAATTTCCACATCAACAAAACTTTTGCTCATAGACATCATGGACCATTTTTTGTTGGGAGAGGGGGGTGGGGGACATTGGGCCCTTTTACCAGTCCCAAATTTGCTTGTATGTTGGTGGCCGAGTGAGACTAGATGTAACTAAATGGCGGCCATCGGGAGGCGTGAAGAAAGCATGAGCAAAATTGGTAAATACCAAACTTCCAGTCAGTTACTTGGCTTAGAAGTAAGCTAGTCATTAATATGTTTTTTTTCTCGCATGCATTAGCGAAACAGACTTGTTCAAGAAGAAAGGCAATTGATACACGGTGTACCAAGGGCGAGTCGAGAGAGGAGTCGAAATCATAGCTTACAACAAGAGAATCGATTGCATTTGAGGTGAGTTGGAGACATAGGTAACAACTTGCTGTTATCTCTGGTAATAGTCTGTACATTGTAGCCAGGGACGTTTTTAAAATCAACAAGTGATGGGGCCCTGTATACAGTTATCTCGCATAAAAACATAACCTTGACTTTACCTTACATGTATATACATGTATCTTTCCCAGGCTACAGTTTATACCCCAAATGATGAAACTTTCCAAACTGGAACTCAATGAAAAGACAAAAAACCAGCCAAAAATGAGGGTTACGACAAAACACCAACCCCCTAGTGACCTCCTACTGACCCCCCTACTGACCCCTATAAAATCAACAGGAAAAAGAGAATTTAAAGGAGCCCAAAACTATCAACGGTATGGTTCAAGATGGCAGATACAATGTACATTGTGGATTTCCGACCCTCTTCTCTTCTGATTGTAAGTGCATGTTTTGTTTGCAGAAAATTGGGCACAGAATAAGCTGAATATCATCAAGTATGGTATTTGTACCCATTAGAAAATTAAGTGATGAATGTAACAGGGAAATGCTGGCAAATGGAACATGCTTTCAGGTGAGAGGCACACTATGAATTGACCAGAAGTCACACAAGTGATTCAGCAATAAAAATAAATTAGTTAAAAAACTGACTCTTTACAACCATTCAAGGAAAACTGTCATCACCCTCTGTAGAATCAAGAGAAATAATGACTGATAATTTTTTATAACAGTGGGAAAATACTGCAGTCTCCTTTTCAATGAAGGTTGATGCTAAGTTGTTTGTTTATAGTTGTACTGTATATGGCTGTTGTTCACAATTACAAGGCCATTATTTACACTAGTCAAACTTTTTAAGAAAATGTTGATTAAATGAGATTGAGTTGCGTATACCATTTTTGATGATACTCCAACTTATTCTGTGCTCAATGTTTTGTAAAAAAAACCCTGCACATACAATCAAAAGAGAAGAGAGTCTAACATCTGCATCACATCTGCCATCTTGGAAATTTCAGACAAACTACATGTAATTTACTTGTGAACTTGAATTGGTCCCATTGCTAGTTCTGGGCTTTGTCAATTTTTCTTCCTTTTGATTTTATAGGGAGTCAGTAGGAGTCAGCTTTCCTGAAACATTTTGAAAACACCCCTTCCTAAACAAAATTTGTTGTCTGTATATGAAAATCAGCATTGGGATTGATGAATGGTAGATATTTGATAGCCTGTGTTCAGTTAATGTAGAAGAAACTTTAACCTCTGCCATAGTTTTTTTTCCCATGGTTGATGAAAATCTTTTTTTGTTGGGCTGGGTGTCCACTGTACATATTGATAAATACTCATTGCTGCTCAGTATACCGAAACTTGGTTCAAGAAGACACTCGTTCAATGTGATGTTCAAGTTCGCCTGTTGATCAGTTTACTTGATCCGGGTGCATGTTTGGGTATAAGGGTGCTGCCGAGGGTTGGAAATCCAGGCCCTGTCTAGGACGGAAAATACTCTAAAACAGTATCCTGTTTAGGACAACACCCTCAATATTAAGACACTGTTTAGGATAAGTAGATGAAGTTCATGAAGTCCCTTTGAGACACTGACATCTTTCTGTCATCTCGATATCTGATATTTAACAAAAAGAAACTAAACTGACCGGTACGCCCTATTCTGTCAACATGCACCTGTTTTGATGCTGATAAGTGGAGAAATAATTTAAATTAAAGCATACAGACACTAATAACAGTACTCGTGCCCTGAAAATGATCTGATATTAACTGATGACCTTGTAATGACCAGTTGACATCTCCGATCTGATCTTGGACTGATTGTGTAACCATACCCTGTTTAGGACAGGTTCTGACCCTGTTCAGGACATCTACATGTACACTGTAGGCCAAAAAAAATATACTTTATCCAGCAGCACGTCCCTGTATAGACCATGTATTAGATTGTACTGTCAAGACATCATTATCTTGATAGATTTGGCAAATAGTTGATCTTTCAGGCTCTGCGTTTTTACTTTTAAATTTACTTTGTTTTAAATATCAATCATGTACAAAGATTAAGCCTGAACAAGGGAAGGAGAACTGCTTGATGCTGGATCCAAATCATTTTCATCTACAAGAGACCAATATTTTTAGAAGTTGGTGACTGGCATTTTTTGCAAAACCAAATTTCAAATCTGTAAGCTTTTTTTTTATTGCACCACAAAGGACACTACTAGCAAACAAGACAGACACTACTTACAATACCACTAATGATACTTTACTTATACTACTTGCTATACAATACTTCCTTAGAGTACAATACTTACACTACTTTCATCCCAGACTCTTGTGGGATAGGATCAAGTTTAATGTAAGGTCAAACCCCATTATGTTCTCGAAACAAATAGCTTCTATTTTCAATGGAAACAAGAAGAGGAATTAAATAAACGTTATCAGGAGGCAGGCCTAATGTTTCAAACAAATCCATGCCATATTACACGTCTGGCACTAGAAAAATGTAAGCAGGATTTTGAAGCA
This sequence comes from Micromussa lordhowensis, assembly GCA_964020085.1. Classification (NCBI taxonomy): domain Eukaryota; kingdom Metazoa; phylum Cnidaria; class Anthozoa; order Scleractinia; family Lobophylliidae; genus Micromussa; species Micromussa lordhowensis. The sequence continues at coordinate 16,727,046 of OZ026597.1, read as the reverse complement.
CAGTATGAAAAAAAAGTAGAAGGGATTATACTCCTTGCAAGAGCTCAGTGGCAAAAACACGGTGAAAAGAATAGCAAATATGTCTTAAATCTGGAGAAACGTACATTGTAACCATGTTAAAAAGCATGTACATGTAAGAAAGCTGCACATCGGCTTCATGATTATGGATAACACAATGCAAATTTTATTTGAACTTATATCGCAGTAGAAATGTTAATCTACAGTAGATAATGCAGAATCATCAATTTTCTTCGATAGTCCAAATTTACCCAGTATTTCACATGAGTCGAGGATGATATGTGAAGGTAGAATAACTGCAGAAGAGTGCCAGAAAGTTCTCAAAACTTTTCCATCCACAAAAACGCTAGGCAACAACGGAATGCCCATTGACTTTTATAACACCCTTTGGCCATTACTTAGTGATATTTTGATTGAAGCAGGAAATGTTCCCATCTCAAAGACAAGCGGTGATCAAACAGGACAAGGATAGTACTTACTTAGAAAATTAAAGGCCAATTTCCTTGACTAATGTCGACGCCAAAATTGTGTCCAAAGTTATAACAACTCGTATTGTTAAAGTCTTGCTGGAAATCATTCATAGCAATCAAACTGGGTATGTTTCAGATTACTACATAGGAGAAGCCACAAGATGTATTGCATGTAGTTGTATTCATCAAAACAAATATCCAGTCTAAGAAGGTGAAAACAATTACACCATGATTCCCTGCAAGCAGGGTCTTAGCCAGGATTCCAAAATGTGCTATAGCCTTTTGTAGGGCCTGCTCAAATGAACAATTTATAAGGCAATACTAAAAGAAAAAAAAAAACAATTTTCTTTAATAAGTGACCATCCACAGGATACCTGGATGCCCATCTGTCTAAAAACCTGCCTGCAGGTACATCTCATGGAGGGAACTTTCCTTGCAAACATTTCCTTACTCACCCTACCAACCAACTGCCTTGATTTTTCTCTTGCCCCAATGTTTGAGCAGTCAGTCTGTGCTTGTTCACCATCTCCTACTAGACTATGCATAATCCCACTTTCACTGGGATACATGTATGTGATACAAAAGAAAATCTCAAGGAAAAGGGCTGCATGAAATCCTAAGGGTGAGAAGCACATGAAAGAAGGGGCTACATGTACCAACAAATCCAGAGAGTTTGACCTTTCATGGCCTAGTGATTTTTCAGTATGAATTTCCAATCTAATTAACTGTATCCAATAGAATTGTCCTCTCTGTCACTATCTGCTGTCATCAATAACGGTGGAGATGTCTTGAAGAAAATGCCTCTGCTAGTGTGAAGCACTATCTTCATTAAGCAAATCTGCAAATAGTACCATGAGCAATTGTCTACATGTATTTGTTGAGCATTCATTTCTTTATAGTTTTGATTGTCACAGGTCCATGATCTACATGACTTGTACAACAAAAATTGGCATGAAAAGAAAAAGAATAGCCTCTAACTAAACCTTTTCAAGTTGTTGACGTTCTTTCCATATCCTCAGACATAATATCCATGCAAACTGCTTCAATTGGTAATCAGAACATTTCCTGCTTATTTTTAGGTAGAAACAGACAATGGAAAGAGTGAACTGTACATGTACATGCACTGAGACTAACTGGTGGTGTGGAGTGAGACATGTGGTGTGGAGAGGTGTGGAGAGGGATGATGGATTCCATCTAAGGTGAGTCACAAGTCACTTGTTTTGCGTTGGAAGAGTTAAAAATACAGTTTTATTACGTTGTGCATGGTGGTCCTTTTGCTAGCAATACTGGGACAAAGTAAGGAGGCAGGAGAATTAAGGAGTAGCCATTTACATTGTGAGATGGTTATATCAAATAACTCAACAGCCACTGCATAATGGGACTCAGTACAAAATAATTATAATTTCAAAGACTAGTGAATTGGAAGCAACTGCTGGTTGTCTTCCTGTATGTATTAAACTGCTCAACTACCTAATCAGCCCTTGATTCTGTGTGAATCACTTGTTTATATTTATTTAACCTTTTCCCCAAACTGAAATTGGACAATTTGCAAAACGGGCACATGCATCCCAAGATCTACATGTAGAGGTGACATTACTAGGGAAGGACATTTATTAGTACAGATTTTAATTTTAATGGATTTCAGTTGTCAAAATGAATGATACATGTACATGTACTATAAAAAATTATACATTTTTAGGACTATAATTATTGTATGCAACATGTGGCCATTAAGCCTGGTTTTCACTACGACATACATCTAACATGTAGGCACAAGCATAAGTATAACGGTAGTGAGGAAGTTCAAAACACAACTATAAGAATGCACACATACGCAGAATGAAAAATTTCCTTATTTTCAGTTCCACACCTCCTCAATACAATAACACAAGATGGTGGACATTGTTTATGCCTAGGCTTATGTTTGCAGCAGTGCATTCACACTTTGATATTATAAGCATTTAAACTATAGAAGGAGGGGACAATAGTAGTGGTACACTTTCTACACTGTACATGTACATATAGCAGTTTTTCCAGTAGGCTGTGTTGTCAGACCATCTTGATTAAGACAAACCATTAAATGAAAAGGTGCATGGAATAAAGCCCTAAGTGACTTTAGGAAAACTTTGAGTTAACCAGCATTGAAATATCTTCCAGCTATTGTTACAGTTTACTCACTCAGGTTTTCATTATTTTCTAAACAGAACTAGTAATAATTAAGAGTTCTTTACAATAATTAGAACCAGAGTAAACTGTAACAGTGGCTGGAAGGTATTTCAATCTTAGCTAGCTCAAATCTTTCTAAAAGTCACTTAGGGCTTTATTCCAAGCACCCCTTCAAATGTGAATGACTTGCAAAAATCAAGAGGGTAAGGCTGTTCATGTTTATTGTTGCTAGGTGAGAAATGGCAGGTACATGTACATGTATGTGGAGAAAACTGGAGAATGGATTCCATGAAGGAGGTGAGTTGCAATTTCCTTTGGTGCAATTTCATTCATGGTACCTTTCAATGACGGTTTTCCTAATATGACGATGTCAATGCATTAAAACAGAAGCTTGAAGCTTAAGACCACTTGGTTTAAATTTCATACTAAATACAGGGCATCTGACAAGATGTGGTGGTTTGGATCTGTACAATTTGCTAACATCCGCATCATCCACATAATCAGAGCTTTTCGTGCAAAAAGCAGAAAAATTGTACCATATTAGCAATAAGGCAGCTACCATAAGCAAAAATTCTGAAGAGAAAGCTTTTTAACCTACAGGCATTCCAACCTGCTTTACGCAAAGAGCCTGAAAACTAATTCCATGGAAAATGCCTGCAGCTTACTAAGTTACAGGCACACAAAATGAGCTAAACTGCTATAGAAAAACTGTGTAAATGAAAAAATAGTTGTCAAAAAATACCATAAAAAGATCAAGCATATGTCAAAGTTGGCAAAAATGATGTGCTTTCTTATTAAAGAGCTCAAACTGTGGGTAAGACTTGGAAGTGCCTTTCATTTCACTGTTGTTCAGTACATTTGAAAGGCTTTGTTATCAATTTTGCTGATTAATTGTTAACTGTTAAAATTTCTGCATAATCCAGTGTGTTTTACGCATAATCAACGCATTTTTGGGCATTCCCCCCCCCCCCCCCCCCCGAAAATTTCCACATAATTTGTTATTTTTTCTGAGATTCTGTCAGATGGCATGTAAATAAAGAGCAAAACAAAGTTTTAATGTGCAATGGGTCAATAAATATAACTCAATAGCTTTAGAGCTCTTACATTGACATGTACACCTCAAAAGTTGTTTGATTTGAATTTTGGCGAGGAGTCGGCCAAGTACATGTAGGAGCACAGGTCTGCTCTCGAGAGATTTTCAAGCAGCTTCTTTATTTGATGATGATTTTTTTAGCTGTTTTGATTACATACATATAGCATCTTAATGCATGCAGCAGGTCTTTCAGAAGGTTTCTGTATGAGATGATCTTGATAGCTAGCTAACACATTACACATGTATGTTCTTTGATTTATAAATAAGCAATCTGCAAAAATAAGGAGGCTAAGGCTATTCATGTTTGTTGTTGCCAGGTGAGAAATGCCAAGTATAGAGAGATAAAGACTTGAAAACTGAAGGATGGACTCCATGATAGAGGTGAGTTACAATTTTCTTTGTTTTGTGTTGGAGCAGTTATTTAATAGCTCATAAAGGGACTTCATTCATGATATCTGCTATGGTAAGTCTGCATACGAGCCCTACTGGCTCATCAGGCCTGAGCTTATCCCGGTTTCAGTAGCATGGAGCGACTAGGAGTGTTTCTACTCCCCCCCTGGATGGGATGCTAGTCCATCGCAGGGTTACCCCCAGCACCAAATTCGCCAGTACCCATTCATACACCTGGGTGGAGAGAGGGACTGTGAAAGTGAAGTGTCTTGCCCAAGAACACAACACAATGTCGAGCACACTAATCATGAGCCACCGCGCCCCCACACTATCTGCTATGGTGGTTTTCCTAATATCACCATGTCATTCAATTAATGCCGTCAGTGCCAATATTAAGACAAAATTTGATAAGAAATTGAGCAATTTCTGTTTTTAATGGACAAAAATATTCTACCTTTTTAAGTGTAGATAAATTATATATTACAGTCCTTTTTGCATTTTCCAAAACATAAAGATGCAAATAGTTTCCTGAAATACAATCATGTAACACCAAAAACAATTTTCCATGGGAACTCGAGAGAATATATTTCAAAGTTCAGAGAAATTATGCAAACACAGGTAAAATTTCACATCAGTTCATATGAACTTCAAAATTTGTTTTTGACAGTTGGTGTTGTAGAAATCATTTTTTTGAGTAGATGTTTAAAAAAGTCACACAGAAGTTTATAATACAATGTATTAAATAATTTCACTACAACGTTTTTGTCTGCTTATCACTCAAACTTCTGGTGGTAAAGGTAAGGTAAAGTCTGCATACGAGACAAGTGATCAGGCCGGAGCTTATCCCGGTTTCTGTAGCATGAAGCAACCAGGAGTACATGTATTTTTACTCCTTACTGGATGGGATACTAGTCCATCGCAGGGTAACTCCCAGCATTAAGTTTTCTAAACCCATTTATACACCTGGGTAGAGAGAGGCACTGTTAGAGTAAAGTGTCTTGCCCAAAAGCACAACACAATGTCCCTGGCCAGGGTTCAAACCCTGACCGCTTGATCCGGAGACAAGTGCACTAACCATTAGGCCTCCATGGTGGTGGTGGATTCCTTCTTAATTCCTTTTGTTTGTGAAGTCAACCTTTTTTGTTAAAAAAAGATTGCATGTTTCATAGCTTTAGACTCGCATACAGATTTACCTCTGTATATCAGTTTTATTTAAAAAGGTCAATTGTCAATTTGTCTTGCAAAGTCTATATTAATTTGTCTTAAACAACAGCTAGTATATTGAAACCTGGAGAAATAATCAATTATAACTTGTCTTTTTTGTTCATGTTGTATATGTTATGTATTTCTTCGCTTCCTGGTACAGTATACTGTACCTTGTTAATTGTGATCTGCACTGTTACTGTACAGTGTGTCAAAAAATAGAAAAATGTTCCATCCAGAAATTACAGTTACACTGATGACTGCAGCTCCCATTTAATGATCTATGCTTAGACAAGTTTCTGTTTGCAAATAACTATTCAGTATATTTCAGACTAAATATAGGAGCAGAAAAAAGTAAAATATTATTTACAATGGTTCAATGATTATGATAGCTCTTGGTCAGTAAACCGCAGAAGTTCTGTGATTCAAAGTCTTGTCAAGGAGTCAGCCAAGTGGGAGCACAGGTCTACCCATTGACAAAATGGAAAAAAGTATATATTAAAATAAAAATAGCACATGATCCTCAAGCCATTCCGTTGATAACAGTTTACAGTTCAAGCATGACTTCTGAGGGGCAAATAACTTTATGCAATTATTGAATTGCAGTGTTAACATACATGTACATGTACAGTTGTTTACACTTAACTAACCAATAATTAACATGAATTTCCTGTTGTGAGCGCAATTCAGAATAGAGAATTAGCATTTTAAACCTATAAAAACTTGGGAGCTAATTAAAGAACTGAGCTCTCGTCAACATATGAAAAAAGTTTTTGCTGATATTGAAATCGGGGACATGAAAATTAGTTCTGCATCTGAAATGGCGGAAGCATTTAACTGCCACTTCGCTAACATTGGTCATGACTTGGCAAGAGACATAGCTTTCTATCCAGAAAGCTATCTTACCTCCACTAATGCAACTTTCTCTTTTAAACGTAGCTCCAATGAAGTCCGAAATTAGAAACTAAGAAATCAACTGGATTGGACAATTTGCCATCCAGGATGCTTAGAATAGCGGCCAGTGTTCTGGCACCTTCCCTGGCATTCTTGTTCAATCAATCGATTTCCTGTGGTATTGTTCCAACTGAGTGGAAGCTAGCTACACTGTAGAGTCACGCCAATTTCCAAAAAGGGCAAAAGACAGGATGTAAACAACTTCTGGCCAATCTCAAATTAATATTCCTGCAGTCGCTAAGGTGTTCAAAACAATAATTTATGACCAATTTTTCAAGTTTGTTAATGACAACAATCTCCTAGTCAACTGTCAATCTGGGTTTAGATCACTTCATAGCATGCATCCTTGCTTGAAACTTCTAACAGTTGGTCTGTCAATGTTGAGAACGGTCTTATAAATGGTGTAATCTTCATAGACTTGAAAAAGGCGTTTGACACCATTAACCATAAGATTCTTTTACGAAAGCTAGCTAGTTATGGCATTGATCATAGGGCCCTAAAGTGGTTTGACTCCAATCTACGCGATCATCAACAAAAGTGTGTAGTTAATGGTGAGCTGTCTGGTGCGTGTGCTGTTACCTGTGGTGTCCCACAGGGAAGCCTCATTGGTCGCCTTCTTTTCCTGATCTATATTAACGACTTGCCATACTGTCTAGGTAAAGCCTTACCACGAATGTATGCCGACAATACAAGTATCAGCATCGCTGCCAGTAGCTTACCAGAGCTTGAATCAGCACTAAACACTGAACTAGCTAACCTTCATGAATGGCTTAATGTAAATAAGCTCAGCCTGAATATTACCAAAACTGAATTAATGTTAATAGGCTTGCGGCAGAGACTTGCTGCTACAATTGGCCATTCACTCACTGTACAAATAAAAGGTCACGATATTGATAGAGTGCCCCACACCAAATCCTTGGGAGTTAACATCGATCAAAATCTTTCGTGGTCCAAACATGTTAATGAGACTGCCAAGATTATCTCCTCTGGCATAGGTGCACTTAAGCTGGGATGGGATAATCTCTGTACCAGAAGGAAAAAACAAAAACTGAAATTGATGTTTAAAATTTTTTTATATACAATGCGAAACTACTTACAATGCTATATTAATGCTACTAAGAAAGATACTATAGTACTACAATACAATTACTTACAAACTGATATAATTAAAAATTACAAAAAAAAAACCAGTACACTACATTGTATTACATGACATTACATTACAGTACAATACGATACATTTATAGGAACATGACATGACGTTACAGTCCGCTACGATTGCATTTCAAAAAAAGAAAGTAAATTGGAATACTCTCCTATTTAATTGTAAAATATTTACTTGTACCAATAGAACAGCTACACGGCCTTGCGAATAGTGTATCAGTGTTATTAAATTGACAAGAGGTGCAGGAGACAAATTAACAGGTATCAAAAGAGTGTTGAAAAATTAAGAAGTTTTCTAGTCTAAGAGCCTTCTCTTGAGTTCTGCAGATCCAAATGTAATATCTAGCAATTAAGCATAAATGACAAGTTTCTTGCTAAAGGAAAAAAGGCTTAAAGCCTAATACTGTTGCTGGACTAATATTACTGGTTACATTTTCATAATTTGTTGTTATCCACTGTTTAAAGTCTTGCCAAAAAATAGAGGTTACACCACAGGACCAAAATAAATGAATCGGACTTTCCGTCTCAGTCTTACAGAAGGTGCACAGGTCACATTGTTTTATTCCCATTTTTTTGAGAAAGGAATTCACAGCAAGTCTTCTGTGTAAAAGTTAAAATTGAAAGATGATTAGTTTGGTAATTTTCGTACATTTAAACGGGAGTAGGTAAACCGACTTCCAGTCAATTGTTTCATGACTTTCAAGTTCACAATCAGCCAACCGTTTTTCCTGGCTTCGAAAAGGGTTTTTTTTGCTTTACAGTTACCAGCCTTTCATAAACAACTTTAGTAGGCTTTTTGGCTTTTAAGAAGCTTTGCAGAAAGTTTTGAGCGGATGTAGTATTAAGTGACCAGCTTTCTCTCAAGGATTTTTAAGAAGATTTTAGACCATGAAGAACTAAAAAGTTTGTTTTAACGTTGTATCGTTCCTTAAGTTCATGAGAAGACAAAAAGGTATTCGGGTCTTTAAGGAGGTCTGTAACGTTTTGGATACCTTTACAGCTCCACGATTTATAATATACGGGTCTGTTGTCGATTCGTATCAGAGAGTTGTGCCATAGAGGTAATGTAGAGTTCACATTCGCCGCATATAGCTTATCTCTGACCAAAGCTGTAAGATTTCCGTAGTAAAGGCATCTGTTGTGTTGATAAATTTAAAGAAGTCATGTTTATTCAGGTTTCCTCTGAAAACGACTGGGCTGCCATAGTGTTGTAGTTGCCAGTAAAAAAAACTTCCATTTGCCATGATTCTCTGGATCAAGATACTTCTTAACCCATCCCCTCCCCCCCTGTGGATTTGAGAGCTTTGTTAAAGGATATTAAATCTATCATTCTCAGGCCACCTTCTGAATAGTCGCTAATCATTGTGTTTTGTTTGATGTTATCTCCCTTGCCATTCCATAAAAGTTAAAAAATAGAGTACTCATCTCTTCCATCGCACGTTGATTTGTTGGGAGGGGCGACAAAATGTAAACTAATTGAGAAACTATCAGGCTCTTAAGTATTGTTATTTTTCCAAGCAACAACAATCTTCGTAATTCCCAACAACCTAAAGAGTTGGACACTAGTTTATAAGCATAGTTTGCTTCCAAAGCTTCTTCTGGATGTGTAGAAAACCAGACACCTAATGCTTTTCCTTTGTGTTTAATCCACTTTAAGTTTTTTCCAGGGCATAGTTTGTCACCTCTATCTTTATAGGCCCCAATCCAAAGAGCTGTTTTTCTGTTGTTTAGGCCTGAAACCATACTAAAATTCTCCAGAACTTGTAAAGCGCATATTAGAGATTCCATCGAGCTGTCGAGAATAACGGTTGTATCATTGGCGTACTGGCTAATTTTGACCATACTGTACGTGTTAGCTGGTAAACTAATTATTTAAGAGTTCTCGTCTTAACTGTGTTGGATCATATTGTGGCAGACCAGATTGTGAATAAATTTACATTCATTAACGACGTGACAACCAAAATGGCAGCTACATCATGAATCAATGTATTTCAGGTAGTCCTTTACATAAGCCTTATTGGCATAGTGGGAAGCGTGGTGGCCTCATGGTTAGTGTGTTCAACTCCGGAGCAAACGCTCCGGGTTCAAGCCCTGGCCAGGGACATTGTGTTGTGTTCTTGGGCAAGACACTTTACTCTCATGGTGCCTCTCTCCACCCAGGCGTATAAATGGGTACCGGCAAATTTAATGCTGGGGGTAACCCTGCGATGGACTAGCATCCCATCCAGGGGGGAGTAGAAATATTTCTAGTTGCTTCATGCTACTGAAACTGGGATAAGCTCCAGCCTAATAAGCCACTTGGCTCGTATGCAGACTTTACCTATTGGCTTCTCTTGGCTTCCTTGCCTCTAATATACATTGATGTACTGTTTTGTATTTATAAATGGAAAAAATAAGACAAGAACAAGAACAAGAACAAGCTTATTGGCTAGCATTATAGGTATGCAATGTGTGCAGAGAGTTATGTTTCTAAATTAACCAATTAAGGCTGAAGACTACCATTAATCAAATTGATTTTAATTTCTTACTAGCTATGAATGACCAACGGCAATCAAAGCTACATGGATGAGAAGAAAGGAAGTCACAATTATGACAGAATGGATTCCCATATGAGGTGAGTTTCAGGTTCCAGCAGTTGTCTACTGTAGTTACATGATGGTTATCTTCAGCAATAAGTGACACTGTGCGCAAAAACTAAACTTTTCATTGTACATCGCCACCATTATAAAACCTTTGTCATAAAGCTACAGTTAAGCCTGTTTATATGGAGAAACGTTGTACCTGGTGACAGGCTTACCCTTTACTCTGAACCACATTAGACAATAGAATATATGTAGCTGCAGTGAACAATTTACAGTCTAGATGAGACTAAGTTGCAAAAGGGGTTGGGTGGGATGACCCTGGGGGACGATCACTCACATATTCAAATAGAAAATTCAAGCATTACTATTTGTAACTTTAGAAACTCTGGACAGTTATGCTGATGCTAGCACTCTTATTTCTGAAATAAAAAAGGCATCTTAATTATACTTCAATCATAATTTATAATATTTTTCTCCACTTTATATCACTTTTTTCCTCTTGTGAGAAATAATGTATTCAAACTCGACTCTTTTAACGCCTTCAATTAGTAATTCGTGTTTGTATGTCCTCAACAACCGCCTGCCTGGATTAGCTCGCTATTTGCAGGCGGTGTTCATTGTAAGTAAGTTTTTGGAAGACTTAATAAACTTGAAACTTGAAACTTGAAACTTGAAACTTGAGTAGGATGACCCCAGGATTTGAGGAAAGATCTCTGTCCCATTGTCTTGACAAAAATCTGATTCAGACAAGTAAACCTTCAACACTGTTGTCCGATCCGATGGACAAGCACACTCATCAAATGATAAAACGTTATTGCCAAGATTAAAATGTCTTCATTGACAAAAGATCAACTAGGTACTTACTGACTGTTTGCAGTCATGTAAATGTTTTGTTTTTACATGGGACATCTGTGCATGTTAAAAGCTTTGTAATCATTGGAGGCTTTGCACTGTAACCTTGAAAATCAAGTGCTTTTAGGTTCATTGTTTTCTTTCACTCTGAGATGGGGGCATATGGAGCATGTGTGACACCATTAAGAACAATTTTTGGCTTGATCAACACATAAAAGTTTTTATATGCTGGGAGGGGAGGGGAGGGAGGATAACCCTCCTACCAGGTACAACCTTTCGCCATATATATTCATAATCTTGATTATCAATTTCTTTTCATTGTACATTTGTACTAAAGGAATTCCTAAGCTACAGCAGGCAGCAAAAATATATCAGTTTCGATATTTTGTCTTGATTTATCAGCACTTTTTCAAGAAATTCAACTGAACGGATTTTATGATAATTCATAGTGAGCATCGAGTGAATGGGAAATTAACATTATTTTTCAAAATTTATGCGTTTATTATTTCACGAGCACCATAATTGAAGCTCTAAATGTGTAAACAAAAAACCAATCGTTCAGAGTGTTGAACGTGACATTAGATATAAGAAAATGTTCAAAGGCTTTCATTTGAATTGTCACATACTTGACAAAACACTTTTGTCGTCAAATTTGTCACTGCAGAATTGAAAATAGCAAAAAACAGTGCAATTAGTGCATGACTGTTTATTAGCATATATATATATATCAAATCAGTCTGCAAAAACGTCAATTAAAAGCTTTATTCAGAGGACAGATTTTAAAAAAGTTTTTTAAGCATGACAAAGGGAATGGTGGTTTGTTTCAACAATACATTGAACAAGATAGATTTGAATTGTTTGCGTGGAAGCTTGCAAATATTCCTACAATGTTTGTGTTTAGCAAGAAGCCTTTACAAACGTTTGTAGCTACCCAACGAGTTGTGTTTTCTAATGTTGTTTTATTTCACGAGCCTTCGTAAATAAGCGTTTTGCTGCGAACATAAGCAAGTGAAATTTGAAGCGGTCTATCTTGCAAGTCTTTCGCGAATCTGAAAACTCCAAACTCCAATAAATAGAAGGGGATACATGTAGGTATAGAAATGCTACTTTAAGTGATGCTGTTTACTTTTATGACAATTTTCGTGTGACTGCTGCTGTTGATTGTCAACTAACTTTACACGTAGTCTTGCAAATGGCTTGTCCGCTTTTGTACTTGTTGTTTATATCAATGTCCGTAGCATAAACGCAAAAATCCAAACTCGGCTGACAAAGTTGATGTAATCATGGTTCATTTTGAAATATCTATTTTTTTCAGGGTGAAAAAGTAAAGCAGACAAGCTCAAGTTGCTGTTGCTTCAGTGGACCGTGTTTTAAATTTAAGGTAGAATATTTATTATTTCTTGCAAGAGTTTCTTAGGCGCTCAAGTCAAATTAGTGATTTCAAAACAACCGTGAAACAAAATATAATGCTGACAACCCAACTGTCTTGTGTGTGTTTCACGTGTTAAAGAAAATTCACGAAGTTTTCTAGCTGTCTAGTTTTCGCAAGTGTTGTTAATCTTGTCGTTTCTGATATATTTTCAAGATGGTAACATCTGTTTAAATATTTTTAATTTTCCCGCCAAAAGACTTAGAAAAATACGGGCGCTCTAAATACGCATGCGCCATTTTTTTTTTTTTTCAAAAAACATTGTTTCTATAAGTAACCTCTGCTGAAATATTTTTAATTTTCCCGCCAAAAGACTTGGAAAAATACGGGCGCTTCTAAATACGCATGCGCCATTTTTTTTTTTTCAAAATTTGTTTCTGAAGTAAATTTTTTTGGTTATTGTAGCAACATTTATTAAAGTGTAAATACTAGCAAATAAACTCAACTCATTGGCCTTTTTGTTGTCATATTTATCGAAGCGTAAATACCAGCAAATAAACTCCAAACTAGTCCAATGCACTTCTTTGTTGTAGTGTTTATTTCTTTTACAATATTCAATTAATAAAATAGTAGTATTTAATTTCATCTTTATTGTCTCGCTTGCTTTGCAATATCTTGTTAATTAATTAAGTAAAATTCACTTTCTTTAATTAAAAGGTGTTACGAAAAAATGTGCCCTCTATATACTAAGACTTTTGGCGGGAAAATTTGAACAAATTTGCACAGCGTTTCCCCTGGTAACTTTTTCCAGAAAAATTTGTAAGAGGTTACCCTTCAGATTTTTTCTGTCGCAAAAAAATTCTCAAGGGTAACACTCAAAAAATTCCCGCCAAAAGCTATTGCACCATCTCGCACCAAAACAACTTTGATTTTGTTCAACCTAACAAATTTTGTTTCTCGTTTGTAACGTTTTTCGTTTTTCTCGAATCTTTGCCAATTAGTTTCCAATTTTGACCGATCCAAACGATATTTTTTTGTGCGAGATGATACAATAGTTTCTGGAAAAAAATAAAAGGTGAAATGGCAAGCCACAAAACAAGTTCAAAAAGTAAACCGAAAAATAAGTTCACTCCGAATCGGTAAGTTTTAGAAGTCCGTCCGATAGTAAAATTTTCTTTATCCAAATATTTAATTTGACTTCCGCAAGATTTCGATTTACAACCGTTTGTAGCTTGCCATTTCATCTCTTGGTCTGTTTAACAACTTTTGATCTCTTACATAGGAGCAAGACGACCGTTCTCGATTAAAATCAAATCATTCCCCCTCAATTTACCCAGTTTCAGTCAACTGTAAACCATTTCCAATTTAGAAACAACTTTATTTTCTGTTCTGATAACATATTGCTCCGTTCTCTTGTGAAGATCAAAAGTAAAACAAACTGAACCACAAAATCAATATCTGGTCACACAAAGATGTTTATCCAAAACAGCGAACAAAAATTTCCAATTTCGAAATAAATGACTGAAGAAATTTAACGGACAACAGTAAGACTAAATTGTAAATCTCCAGAACAAATTTAAAAATGAAATTTTTATTCAACTGTACGCTGCTGAGAAATATTGCTTGGAGGTCGAAAATCCTGACATCTGTGAAAAAGAATTTTGCAATATTTCAAAAAACTAAAACGCCATAGCCGAACTATGCTCTTTGATTCAGATTGCTTCAAGTTGTTATCATCTTGTTAAATAGTGTGATAGAATCGTTCGCACAAGGACTTAATTGGAGAATTGAAAATACTAATTCTCCAAACGGATATCCATAAATAGTTTTTAACGTCAGTAAAGAGAATTTGATTGCACATCACCGAGACAAAATTGTTACACGATTGTTGACAGCGCTTCAAATGAGTTGCTCAAAACGTTAAGGATTCGCTGTCCAAAAGTAGAGAAAATTATCTGTTTTGAAACGAGATAGAATAAAATAAATACGTGTATTTGATTGACAAGTTGTTTACCCACTGTCTTCATTTGGATATTCAGAAGTGAAAGATCTAAACAAGACAATGAGAAAGACAACGTCGACGTTGTTTTGTAAAAAAAAAAATTTGAAAAAACATCGCATTTAAGATAAGTGCTGGGAATTTGACGATACAACAATCAAATCTCCTAGTCGATACTTTTTTATCATTCTTCCTAGCTGGCGGAGAATGGTTATGTTTTATTCCAGTTTCAGAATTAAAACATGAAAAATCTGCCTTATTTATCTACAACGATTCACTGTCTGGAAAAGAATTGAGATCATCTCAAGGCCAATATTCCATCGAAGAAAACTTATCCGCGTTCTACAAAATAGGTGATTTTAGGCACAAAATGATGTGAAGTAATCAGAGGAAAAAGTGTCATCCATTGCTTACAAACTACCTTAATTTGGATATCGGCAGAAGTAAAGATATAAACCAGACAATGCGTTTTCTGCGGTCAACGTTGTTTTGGACAATTAAATATTTCAAAAACATCGCATTCAAAATTAGTTCTGCAAATTTGATTTGATGATGATTTGTACATCAATGAATATCTCTTAGTTTATTACTTCATTCTCATTCTTGCTTACTAGTGGAGAATCGTTGTTTATTCCAAACGGTGCAAAATTTTCGAGACTTAAAAATGTCTCTTATTTATCTACAACAAATCACTGCCTGGGAAAGAAATGAAATAATTTCAAGGCCAATGTTCCGTCGAAGAAAGCATCCGCGACAACAAAAGAGGTCACCTCTTTTGTTTTAAACATAAAATGAT
Organism: Micromussa lordhowensis; assembly: GCA_964020085.1. NCBI lineage: Eukaryota > Metazoa > Cnidaria > Anthozoa > Scleractinia > Lobophylliidae > Micromussa > Micromussa lordhowensis. Next base: position 16,711,990 of record OZ026597.1, on the reverse strand, counting down.
CCAGACAACGAGAACAGACAACGTTAACGTTTTTGGACAAAATATTTGAAAAAGACATCGCTTTTAAAATTAGTTCTGCGAATTCGACGATACATCAATGAATATCGCTAAGTTTATCATTTTCGCTCACTGGCGGGGAATCGTCATGTTTAGTTCTTAGACTTAGAACACATGTGTAAACTGGGTCATATTTATCGACAATGATTCACTGTCAGAAAAAATAATTGAAATAATCTCAAGGCCAAATTCTATGGAAGTAAATATCCACATGCTACAAAAGAGCTTATTAGACACAAATGATCTAAAACAATCTTGAGAAAAACTGAAGACATCGTTTTGGAGGAAGTGCCATCCATTGTTTGCCCACTGTCTTAATTTGAAGTGAGATGAAAAATTACGATGTCAGACAATGAAGTTTGTACAGATAACGTTATATGAAAAAAGCATCGCGCATTCAAATTAGTTCTACGAATTCCACGAAACATGATTTATACATCAATGAATATCTCTTAGTTTGTTACTTTTTTATCACTCTTGCTAGCTGGCGGAAAATTGTCATGTTTAATTCCAAACGGCCCAAACGCAAAATTTTCGAGACTTAAAAATGTCTCCCATTTATCTACAACAGATCACTTCCTGGGAAAGAATTGAAATAATTTCAAGGCCAATGTTCCGTCGAAGAAAGCATCCGCGTCCAACAAAAGAGGTCACCTCTTTTGTTTTAAACATAAAATGATCCATAAAACATCTGGGGAAAACTGATGTCATCGATTGCATACCCACTGTCTTAATTTTGATATTCAGAAGTAAAATTAGAAAGTCAAAGATATAAACAAGACAATGAGAACAGACAACGTTAACGTTGCCAGTTTCTGGACAAAATATTTGAAAAAGACATCGCTTTTAAAATTAGTTCTGCGAATTCGACGATACATTAATGAATATCGCTAAGTTAATAATTTTTGCTCACTGGCGGGGAGTCGTCATGTTTATTTCGAGACATAAAACACATGTGTAAACTGGGTCATATTTATCTACAATGATTCACTGTCAGAAAAAATAATTGAAATAATCTCAAGGCCAAATTCTATGGAAGTAAATATCCACATGCTACAAAAGAGCTTATTAGACACAAATGATCTAAAACAATCTTGAGAAAAACTGAAGACATCGTTTTGGAGGAAGTGCCATCCATTGTTTGGCCACTGTCTTAATTTGAAGTGAGATGAAAAATTACGATGTCAGACAATGAAATTTGTACAGATAACGTTATATGAAAAAAGCATCGCGCATTCAAATTAGTTCTACGAATTCCACGAAACATGATTTATACATCAGTGAATATCTCTTAGTTTATCACTCTTCCTAGCTGGCGGAAAATTGTCATGTTTAATTCCAAACGGCGCAAACGCAAAATTTTCGAGAGTTAAAGCACGTAAAATGTGTCATATTCCTCTACAAAAATTGAATTGAGATATAAATTTATCAGAAGGCCAATGTTCCATCGAAGAGACTATCAAGACACAAAATGATCCCAAACAATCTTTGAGAAAAACTGAAGACGTCTTTTTTTGATTTAGAGGTAAAATGTCATCGATTAGTATAGGTATTAGATGGAATCGACTTTCAATTCTAAATTCGATAAAATGTTTCAGTTAAACGTTTTCTATTGTGTGGTCTGTGGTCCGTAATCCTTAACTGTTTTAGGCGCAAGCTCAAAATATAAATTCTAATCACTGGCTTCAAAACATTTCTTTCAACATTGCTCAGACAATTTGGTGGCAAATTAAGACAATTTATATTCAGAACCGATTTTCTTAATCGGAAGTCTGCTCTTTTTCTTTTGCGTAACAACAAGTGTGAACCAGATATTGGTTTTAAAGACTTTAAGTTCGAATACAAAGATAGAAGGGTTCTCCATTCAATGTGCAGAACAAACTTTCTTGTGGGATTGAACAAGCCAAGTCAAGGGAAAGAGGAAATCCCACAACAATGGGTCATCAGTGGAGAGCCCTTCAAACAGTCATTTCAAGTTACAGTAAAGCGACTGAAACTGCTGATGGTTGAACAAACTTGAACCTATCGAAAGGTGGCGCTTTTAATTCCGAATGACTATCCCGTTACCCTCCCCCTTAAAACCCAATTTTCTAACTACAAAAACCACCGAGTGTCAAATCAAATCAGCAACTACTCCGATCACATAACGTAAGTCGTGTAACCACAGATACAGTGCCACCTTAAAGATCCACGTTATTGAACCACCAGCAAACAGTTCCAACAAGAAATTAAAGATTCCAGAAAAATACAGAGCGGTATGAAAATAAGTTGCAATGAGCACCGATTTCCAATCAAAGGAACGATGTTTAGTTAACCAATCAATGCCCCCCCCCCCCCCATACAATAGCTGCGATAAGATTCATTCGAAAATCAAACGATTTTGAATCACGACAGGCTGATTTGCACCGATTTCTGATAAATCCCCCCTTACAATAGCTCCGATTAGAATTAATTTTAATTATATTGGAGAACCGTTACAAAGTATAATTCCAGAATCCTTTCGACAAAAATGGTGGCAA
>OZ026597.1:16694414-16704414 GCA_964020085.1 Micromussa lordhowensis | reverse complement strand
TAACGCCTGCTACGCAGACTACGACAAGGGCGAAAAAAATTCGACGGAAGAAACGAGCTGATGATGCATTTCTCTCCACAGGTGGAGACCGCTGCTCTCAGCTAGCTCCGCCCGTCAGTTCTTTGTCAAGCTATGAATAAGCACGCTACTGGTGTGGACCATTTTCAGGAGAGGGGATTTGGTAAAGATGTGAATTTCTTTTAACCTTTTCATGCACTATGATTTTTTTGGGAAGTGTGTACACTTGATTTGTTTTCTCCGTGTAACCTTGTGCATGAATTTTTTTGGTACAAGTATGCTCACGGGATATATTTTTTTCGAAATCACCGACCCTCCTTCCTCAATCAAATGGCCCACCCGAAAGAAACATATAGGCCATTCCGAATTGCACAGGAAACAGGGGCGAATTTCAATTTTTAACCAATCGATAAACGGACACCACCACATGAAAGATCACGTTGAGAGTAGTCATTTGACCAAATGTGATGCTTTTGGGGCGAACAGAGACCAAGTTATAGACCATGTAACATGGTTCAAAATCCATACAAACGCCTCTAATTTTTGAGACAACGTCCCCCAAAATCTTTTACTATACAGACCATTTCTATAAAAACAGTCATAAGCTGTGTATTTTTTGAGACATATAGCGCTCTAAAAGTAATTTTCCCGCAATGCAATGCAATAATTTTGTTTTGAGCTTGAAGCTCAAGGCTTTACCTTCAAACTTTTGTTTTCTCAGGTGGTAAAGTATCGTTCCTCAAGGGATATGCTGGTCACACTGTGTGTTACGAAGGTGAAACTAGAGAAGTAAAAATGGCAGGATATTGGTGGTTTGATACAGATCCTGAATGCAAGGGAGACTGGGCCATGTGGCCTGCCACAGCACAGTCTACAGAAACTCATTAGAGCTACAAGCCCTACATTTTATATGCCATAAAAATTAAAGACCAACTCTGTTAAACAGCTGATGCCATGTTCTTTTTCACAATATTTACTTTGCTTTATAACGACTTAAAACATAATTTTGATATGTGAAAACTGGCTACAATTTAATTCTGCTATCTTCGTTTATAATGGACATAAATTGAAAAAATAAGTATCATACCGTTTCCAGATGTAGAAATTACAGAAGGAATTAATCCTGTTATTAACAAACAGCATCAAAATCATTATGGCCTTTAATAAACTTAACTACAGGGGAATTCAATGGTGTGAATGTTGTCTCTTCATGACAGATGTCCAACGAGAAAGACACGCAAATTTTAAAATGCTAAAAACTGTAACAGTGTGTATAAAATGCAAAATAAACATCAATCAACTAGTATTTCAGGGATGTTAAATAATTAATGGCTAGTGCCTACTAAAATTATGGGCCTTGAAAGAAACTTTTTTCTCTAATCTGGAAAGCCTTTATGATGAGACACGTTTTTCTGTGTTTCATTTTTATCCAGATCTTACAATAATTAGACGCTGCCTCGAGGGCCAATTAACTAATTGTTAAATAGCCACAGTCCTGCAAGTAAACAAAAACAAAGGTGTGGCTGACTAGATCCCAAAAAACGTTACGTCTCGATCATTGGTTGGGATTGAGCGGATGTTCATACATCCATAGCTGAAAAAGGGTACATCAAATATCAATTAAATTGCAGACTATTTAAATAATTTGTTTATAAATGTCATGCAAAAATATTCTTGCTCTAGCTTAACTAGTCGCTGCTCATGGAATGTCCACAAAAATTATCATTGAGACCACTTATTAGAGTATTTTATCTTTGTTAGAAATGCCAAGCGATTATGACGATTATTTGGTTTCAAGGACGAATTCTCCGAGTTTTAGTATTCCATAGGGGAACTGTTGACCGAAGTAAGTACCAGTAACTTTATTTAGGCACATATCACAAAATTGACCACAAGAGCACTTTGTGTGCATAAAAAATGCTGAACGTGTGAGGAAACGAGCACAGGAACCCAGAATGAAAATACAATATGACCCACCTACGATGCAGAGTGGCGAACTCAAGGTTAACATACTAGAGAAAACATGACAAAGCCACAGGAAGCCAAGATTACATAGATACACGAGAAGAAAAGAGACAAAAAAAAAGAAAAGAAAAATTGAGCAACTTGAAAATGAAAAAAGAATACGTTTCTCCATAAGCAACTACCTTTGTTTTAACATAATGGATGGCTACCTACACTAAGTTTGACTCAAACAATTAATATTATTGATTAAGTGAGACTGCTAGCTGTTTGTTTATAACCTGAAGTCTATGAGCAAATGAGCCGAGCGAGACAACAAACAAACATTAGGCAGCGAAACGTGATGGGAAGTTGACAAGATTAGATTTAGGAAGTAGAATTATTAAAACATGCTTGTTTTAGGAAAGAATGGAGTCGTTTTATGCCTTCTCTTCCTTCATCAAGAAAATAGCTTGCACACTAGATTATCAAACCCATTTAACATTTTAACATTTCATTATTTTTTTTTACTTGATTTAGTTTTTATTCTGTTAATCAGCCAGATAGTGCTGTGTTACAATTTAACCATTAATATTAACATCTAATTTTCATTTATATTATTAATACACATACGAATTCCCACCCTGGCATACACAACATCCACTTTTCCTCACTGATTTCTCGTCAATGGAGTGGGAACCCTATTTTAGGGATTCCATATATCAACACCTTTAATGCCACAAAGGATGCCAGTTTTAGGTCTGTTACTGACATGGACAAAAACAAATCAACTAATTATCAGTTTGTTGAGCAACCTTCCTTTGTTTGAACTGTTTAATTAGAGCAGAAATCCTCTGTACAAACAGTTATCTGGATAGTCCATCACCTTCAATCAGTCCTCACTGAGCAAAGAGCAACACTGACCAAAGGGAATCAAGGCTTCTATGTAAAGCTTTCAACATGTTTTAAATGGCATTAGTTTAATTTTTCAATGTTTGTTTTCTTAGCTGGCTGCCTGGTTGGATATTAACTTTCATCTGCAATGCACTCGTCAACAATCTTCTTTAGATTTGGATTCTCCATTGCTGCCGCTATTCTCTCCTTGTCATTGATTTGCTTGTTGACTAAAAAAAATTAAATAACACAACAGGAAAAATTATTACTTGCTACTTATTACCCGCGAGTGAGGCTGCACGGGAAAATCTCAAACCAAGACCTTGCTGTGTTGACCGAGTGATATTGAAGCCAACATGGCAAGGCCGAAGTGGGGGAGGTCTGGGATGTCTGTCTATTGTCTAAGCTAACTTGCCACATATAACTTACTTTCATCCTCTGTAGAATGTGTTCCCTTGGAAAGAAAGATGTCCAGCTGAAGAGAGAGAATTGGGAAGATTAAGCCAAAATCTCTCCCTCACGACACAAGAAAACAATCCCACAGAGTCTAATGATTTGAATTATTGCCTGGTGTACTTATTTCAAATTTGAATCTACAGTGAATGTGGTTGTACACACTGTTATTCTGTCAAGACAACTATTTTATTTATCTCTTTTTAAAATTTCCTGTTCTTTAACATCTCTATCTCCAACACAATACCACCAGAATTTGGTTTTCTTTTCCTTGCTGCACCTATTTCCAGTGTTTCAAGTATGTGCTTACATGAAATTATGGTTCTGCAGTATAGGACAAGCTTCCTGTGATCAGTTTAAACTCTCAGAGGTGTGTGAGAAACAACTTTGAATGACTTTAAATATAGACACAGTCTTGAAACATTAAACCCAAAGAACACTTTGTCTGTCTTTTATTGTCTAAGCAGGCGTTGCAAGTTGCATGTCACCTTATTGTGATGTTCTATTGCCTAGCAACCACATGAATTAGAGGAGAGGAGGCAGTGTGGCTGAGTGGTCAGCGCCTCAGACTCACAATCCAGTGGTCCTGGGTTCGAGTCCAGCCCTTACCACTACAAATCCTTGGCCACAACAACTGGTTTTCTCCGGCAAGTTGGGATTCTTAACAATGTTATGTTCAATTGGAATTATTTGCTTCAGTTATTTGCTCAGACCCACTAGCCTTTGTGTTATAAACACTGCCAAGGGTAAATAATAGATGACATGATGGCAGGCTCAGTCTGCTCTCAACCCAGAATGGTTTTCATTTCCCAAATGGATACCCCCCCTGACTGTTCTGATCAACATGCTTTTCAAAATCATGACAAAACATACCTTAAATTTGTAAGGTAATGAACGCTCCAATTTAACCCGCAAACACAGTCCTTAAAAAAATAATCGACAATTAAACCATGACTGTTTAAGAACTCTGACAAGAAAATGTTTCCTTCATTTCAAAAAGAGCTTAAGGTATTATACAATCATTATCATCTCAGTTTTGTTTATACAAGGTAACAATATGAAATGATGATACCTTGAATCAAATTCACAATACACCATCAAATTCATGGTAACAATTTTTTTTAAAAAATATATCCGTTGTTACTACTTTGTAAATAACATCTTGTTTGGCTTCATGTATTCCATTCCTAAAAGTGACTAACATCCCAACATTCTTCTCTCAAGTCCAACTCTATCAACTATGTTAGTATCATGACAAAAGCCACAGAGCATCCTGGACCTTTTTAAGACCTTATTAAAGTGCCACTGAAACTAAATTTTCATATCCTCTTTTATTTAGTTTCAAACAATCTTTTAATCAGGGTGAACTTTATTTTTGTCAAATCCTAAGAGAAAGTGCTGTTTTTAGCTACCGAAATTGACTTTTTGGAGCAAAATTGTCTGGGCTCTGGTACCGAGTGTAAGGACCTTGTGACGTCACTGGTTGTATACATGCACAAAGCGCCATAGTTTCTCTCTTGTTTTCACTTGATTTATTCAAGTTTATTCTTCATATTTTCATGATCTACTGGTTTTCTGCCTCGTAACTTCTATCCAGCCTTGACAGAAAATACACCTTATAGATGTAGTAAGGAGCCAAAGAGTTAAAATTCACCAAACTGAATGCAACAGATCAGAACAGTTTAGTACACAATTGAAGACTTCAAAGACGAGAGCGGCATGTTTTATATCAAGACCTGAAGCCTAAACACAATATATCATCACTTATTTTCATCTTGGATCTGAAATTTGGATTCTTATATTTATATGAAGGTCTATTAATAAGGTTTCAATTTGTCCTTGGCAACTTTACTACATTAAAAGGGGTAAGCGCATCAGCCATCTGCACAATTGCGAAGTTAGTTACTGTCCATAAGCTTTGAGTCAAGTCCTCGATTGAATACAGAAGGCATCACTTTTTAGATAATAGTAAGTGAGAGTTGTTGTGGTAGACAAAGAAAGTGTATGGAGATTGTGATTGCTTTACCGCTGTACATGTATCAGTGTAACAAAGCTGGAATTTCGCTTCTTTTAAACATTTCCACCAATATTTCATTGCTTTGAACTCTTTTCACATATATTTACGTCTATGATCTTTATTTAATGGTATGCAAAGTTCAAAGCAATTTGTAAGAACGTCACTTGTTTAGACTCTGTTTTAAGGTTTAAACAAAAGAATTGGACCACATTTCCATAAATGACCTTTCGCTGCCGACACTGTCATGCTTTCTCTCGTTTCCTGGAAACAAACTTACTTTAGCTTTAGTTTTAAATTTGTTCCCTCCATAAATAAGAACGTTCCCTGCATTGTTGCTGTTGGGATAACTTGTAGGATGTAGCAGATATAACTGGACGAAAAGTGAAGACCGACAACTGTAGCACAATCTTATCTGTGGTGAAATTCACCACGGTGTCCGCAGTTGCCTGTCGATTTGAAGTAACCAGTAAGGTGATCACTGAAGAGTTATGCAATAACGTTTTCTTGAATTTTTAATTGATCTGTTATAGTGAAGCTGCATGCAACTCAGTTATATAAACTTTAGCAGAATATTTATAAAGCCAAACTTCCCGTTCAATGGAAGGCAGTTTGTTGCCCAGAGCTTGTTACAATCGATTTGAGACCAGAAGCGTTGTTGCCGCGATTCGTGAAGTAGGACTCTGGATAATATTTTAACAAGCCGCTGTCTGTAGTATTCATGTCCTTTTTAATTTATGAGTGTAGATACTGTTTAATTGAGCGCTGGCCATTTGACAATGTGTCCCAATCATTTTGTGATTTAAGAACTAGAACTGTTTTCATGAACACATTGCACTTGTTTGCTTACGTAAAATATCCTAGAAATGTCCTATTATTGGTACACTGAAAGGCCACAGGATCGACTCTCCTCCTTCCCATGTGTAAAGCCACTGTTATTAGTAACTTTACAGCTCAAATGTCCTAAAGATGTTTTTTTTGGGGGGCTTAGAACACTAGTCTCTTCTCGCATAACCGCTCAAAAATTTCAGCGCAGGATGAGAGTAATACAATCAGTGATGTCACTAGGCTGTTTTGGCCAACTTCAAAGGGCTGAAAAAGCAGTTTTAGCTTAATCTATGCGAAAAAAACGTTGCCAGTGTTTCCGAGTAAGGTTCAAACTTTATTACTAAGCAAAGATCTCAGATACGAAAATTTCGTTTCAGTGGCACTTTAAGAAAAATAAGGTAAACAAGCTTAACACTACATGTAACTCTAAGGTAATTCCTCTCTACATTTCACAGGTAGCAAAAGTCAAGGAGAAGGTTAGATTCGTAACTAAGACAGTCAAATTAGCTGACTTTTTCAAGTACACTTCAGGTTTTTTCCCAATAGGAATTACTTGCCCAAAATAAAGAGCAGCACAAAAGCAACAAAAAGGGTAAAACTACTTCACATTGAACTGACTCACCAATGAGTGTAGCAAGAGAGCAGTGAGGAACTGTGGGTTTGAATTCTATCTTTATATTATATTCATCTTTTCCTATGGGTTCAATTTTAATAAAATCCTCTTCAATGACACTGAGTTCTTCTAATGTTTGTGGAAACTCTGGGTCCTGAAACAAGAAACAGTCAACTGAAAATGATTTCAACAAAAAATTATCTTACCATACTGATAAAAACAATCTTTTTCACCTGAATGACTAGCATTTGAACATGATGAAAATGAAAGGGTGTGAGAAAAATGGCTGGGCATGTGAGGCAGCAAGTGCAAAAAGGAGGACTACTGGCAAAGCCAAATTCACTATGGGGATATTGAAACTGATGACAACAGCAGTCACAGATGGAAAAGGGAACCTGGCTCCAAGTCTTGGTGGCAAAAATGTTTGAATGAATTTGAATATTATCGTATTATGTACAATTTTCTGTCCCAAAATTTGGATTTCACTTTTCACTCTACATGTACATTATTTTGTGCACAAGTCAATGCTGCTTAAAACATATTAGCAGCAAAGAAGGACAATCCGCAATACAAACAATTTATTTCCAGAGATTACAGACACTAAAAATAAACAAGTTGACGTTAGCATGTCTGGTTTGATTATGTTATTGATCATTTTACTTCAACCAATTTTCTATTTTTGCATGTTTGTTTGATTGTGTTTCTTTTTTCGTGAGAATTTCACTTCTTACAGCAGTTGTTTTATTCATATTCTTTCTTGGCAATACAATACAAGTCATGGATCCATATCCACTTACCTTAATGTCCTTTACAAGATCTATAAAATGCGAAAAAGAAAGCATATAAGGAGGAAGTATAAAGTGATGCTGGTTACTCTTAAATCAACCTTTGGAAGCATCATGCATCGTTTGAATTCTACTGAGTGAAGTTGTACAATAGGTGCAATTTCATGGGTTCAAAATGTTTGTCAAAATCTGTAATATATCAATCAAATATAAACATCAACATCCCCTGCCATACCATGGGCAGAATTTGACATCTGTGGTTGATATCACTGTGGAGAATTTGACACCATACAGGAGGGGTAGGGAGGGATTTGGAATAGTTGTCTTGTAATCATGGTGAGGCTAAAAGACACCAAGGGACAGCATCGTTCTCTGTAACATTGTGCCTAGCAAAAAGAATCTTAGAAAGTATAATAATTGTGTTGAGTTTGAAGGTGAAAATCGTGCTTGTGTAAGTTTAACACTTTCACATTTAAATGATATAAATGTACATGTACGAACAATACTCGAGACATAGTGAAAGTTCAAGTGGGTGCTCAGGGTGAATTGTTTTGTTTTACATTACTCATTTATGAAATGTACATCCAATGGATAAAAGACATTTCATCATCTAAAAACTAGGCACCTGGGATGGGAAATTGACTGACTTAAAATGTAAAGTGTCTAACCCCCAGAGGGTTTCTCTGGGGGTTGACTTTAAGTTGAAGTGACTGAGACATGCCAGTCTATTTATTATTTTTTAAAAAATATGTATTTGTTGTAGCTCAAAATGAAATTCAGGTTAAAATGAAATTCCTTTGTCTTCTAACCCTAATTATTCATGGATCATGATAAATTAGGGTTAGAAGACAAAGGAAATTGAGAATCAAACTAGGTTAAAATCATTTTAACCTGAATTTCATTTTGACCTACAACATATACACAAATTTAGTTTGGGGTTAGGGTTAGGGTTATGTTTTTTGCATTAAACGCGGTTTGTAAATATTTGTATTGAAATTTCTTGCTCAAAGATTATTTTTACTTTCTGGAAACACAAATTTGGGTACAATATCAACATAACATCTTATGACGCTGCAAAATATCAACATTCTTCTACTTTAATACACTTTTATATTGACTATTTTTATTGCCTCAGTTCACCTACACTTGAACTCTTCACGTGATGGAGAATTTATTCATTCGAATTTGGGTTACACTCCTAAAAATATGTTTCTGCTTTTAATAAGATAGTGTTTCCGGCTGAAGATGTAGTTCTGTAATTCTGCAACGTTCAGTTTCCAAGCACAAGTTGCAGTAGAATTAGATCGAAACAATATGGTTAGAAAAGCACTCACCAAAGACTTCTTGAACAAGTATTAGGTTATCTGAACAGCCCTCAGACCCAGTGGTAGAACCTTCACATTCAGACATAACAAAGCTCACGGACAATCCTCCCCCATCAGACCGCCATCATTAAAATCAACTTGGCTCGAATCTGCATACATGACGTATAATTGAGCCGCAGGCTTTCTATCGCGGTTTCATTACGGTAACACGGATCCCCACGGACCGGTCCACGGACTACCCCTACGGACCCCCTCTACGGACCTCCCCCCAAAATAGAATAAAAATAATAAATTCGCTACTTGAACATATCCATAATCCTTTGCGTTTTGGGGGGGGTAAACCAGTAGAAGAAATGTATGGTATCATGACAAAAATTAGTTCGGTGAGCTCGCAAAACCAGCTACTAATGCTTAAAAATGCACCAGAATTTACCAAAATCACGATAGGAGAAATTTGTACTAGTTTATAACTAAATGTAGAGAATTTTTTTTTTGTCCATACATCGTCTGTAAAATTACAAGACGATATATGGACAAAAAACAAACAAACCTGAAAACCTGAAAACTTGAACAGGCGACAATTATTATGTTTACAATCTTCATGTGGGAGATTGCGATTTGCCTGTTAAATATGCCGGAGTTGCCTAAAGGCAAAAAGAACAAATTGAAAAACAGAAATAAAAAGCCACTGGAGCCAGCAGTAGAACTGAGGTGAGGTTTAAAGCCCGGTCCTCACTATCGACGCAAGCATAAGCATAAACATAAGCATAAGAAGCTTATGCGCTAGTGAGGACAGCCGCGACATACTTTTAAGCATAATAAAAGCATAATAAGCTATGCTTATGCTTATGCTTATGTTTAAGCATGGTTCACACTTGTGCGATAAGCATAACACAAGCGACATAAGCACAAGCATAAGCACAAGAAAAAAGGATGTTCCTTTTTTCTTGTGCTTATGCTTGTGCTTATGTCGCTTGTGTTATGCTTATCGCACAAGTGTGAACCAGGCTTTAGTGCTCGCTGATTGGCTGATACTCTTAAGCCTGGTTCAAACTTGTGCGATAAAGCCTGGCTCACACTTGTGCGATATAAGCATAACACAAGCGACATAAGCACAAGCATAAGCACA
>OZ026597.1:16581914-16689414 GCA_964020085.1 Micromussa lordhowensis | reverse complement strand
GTTGTTATAACTTACCGTAGACCTTTTCTCCTTATTGCGCTTTCACTGTCATATTCCCTGTCTTTCTGTCAGACATACACTAAGGATGACCATGTTCTAACAGTATGACCAAGTTCACTGTTAGTACAATATTAACAACAGAAAGTGAATGCTTTTATTCTGTACATGTACAGTGGAACCCTCTCGGCTGTTAATCTGGTCACCAACACGCCATGAATATTTGGCCATATTAATGGGGCAGGGTCAAGCCTGATGGTCTAAATTGAGTGACTTCTGAACAGATGTTTTCCAGTTGCACTTTTAAACAACTGTTCTTTAATAAGCATCCAGAATATAGATCTATATAATTTAAACAAATTGAAACTTGAATCAGTGTGTAAAATATCAACAATAGAAAGATAAACATAGCTGGTTTGAGTGGCCATATAAATGGGGTAAAACTATAAAGGATTGGGATTTCAGATTGTGGCCTTTGGCCATATTAACGGGTTGGCTACATTAAGGTAATTCCTTAGTATTGCATTGCGCATCCCTACTGCGCACAATTTTCGCTTCATTAGCGCGCACAAATGATCGCCTGCGTGCACAAAAACCCAAGAGATTTCCCTCAAACTAAGCTTGATAGCAAAATAAATGCTCCTTTTCAATTAAATGAGCTTGGTGACCCCTGATTGTTTTCTTTGATATTTGCTAAGAACAGTCTAATAAAGAACATACCCGTATTTGAAGAAGGAAAAAGGTTTGATAGTAGAACATGATTTTTTTATGCAAAATAGTTCCATACTGGGAATATTTTGACCAAGGCGAGGACTTCAAGCTAACCTTGGAACTGTCTGAAAAAGTGCAATATTCCCACAACCAGGCAATCAAAAACAGCTTAAATGAAGCAATACTACTTAATATGTGAATAAAAGAAGCTTTACTTTCAAGATAAAATTTTGTGTCTTTCAAGTAATCAAGACTTAATTCTGTATGAAGATGATTCAAATTTTTAACGCGCAACAGGTAAAAATACCCCATTTTAAGAGCCTGCTGGCACATAAACAAGCACGGTGACCCCACTTTTTTCTTTATTTTTTTTTAAATGGTCATATCATGAATGTTAACTGTGCCAAGTTTCAAAAAAAGTTTGAGAGTAGAACAATTTCAAGGGAATTACCTTAACAGGGTTTTCTTATAAGAAAATGTATGGGAGTTGTCAAGAGAGCGAGTGCGAAATATGTCAATCGTCCGCGAGCGCTGAAAGTTCAAAGTCCATTGAGAAAATGAGCATGCGTGTCACGCATAACATCCTAACGTGACATCTCCTCTTCTAAGACAGTTTAGGAAAACAAACAAGGTTCCAACAAGCAAACAAAGTTCGTCAACGGCCCGTAAGGTTTTGGGTGTGTACAACCACTAAATCACCCAAATGTTCTTTCAGTCAAAACTCATAGTAGCTGGACAGTATCCTAGATAGTTTCAATAAGACGCTGTGGTGGTCTTCGAATCCGTAGACTTCTTCTGGCGGAATGTTCCTCCTGCGGAATATTGGGATGTGATCCCATTTCTGGCGTTTTTCGATACCAGCATCTGTGCTTGGTTGCATACGAGGATTTGACTCATCACTGCTGGCCACTGCTTCCCATGCCGGGCACGGGGCTGGAGATGCCTCCTCCTTGGTCGGCTGAAGATGAAAACGATTTCGACGCATCTGCGTTCCATCCGGGGTGGCCACAATGTACGAACGAGGGGCCTGGTGTTGTTTGACCACCACCGCAGGTGTCCATTCCCGTCCCCGCTTCATTCGCACAGGTTCACCTTCATGTAGTTTGGAAAGTGGTCGAGTGCCACGGTCATAGAACGCTTTCTGACGCTGTTGACGTGTCAGCAAATTGTGACGAATCTGAGAAGTAGACCTAGGCTGTGGTTGTAGGAGGTTCTTGGAAGTTGGCAGTCTTGTTCTAAGTTCTCTGCTCATAAGTAGTTCTGCTGGAGATTCATCCATTCCACTGATAGGGGAATTATGGAATTCTAATAAAGCAAGGAATGCATCCTGTTTGGATTCATCAGCTTTCCTTAGTAACTGCTTAACGGTCTGCACGTTTCTTTCTACGAGACCATTAGACTTCGGGTAGTGTGGACTAGAGGTTACCACTTCAATCTCCCACTTACTGGCAAAGTCCTTAAATTTCACACTGTTGAAAGGCATGTTGTCTGCGATAAGCCTCTCTGGAATTCCATGACGTGCGAACATATCTTTCATTGCCATGATTACTGCTTCACTATTCTTACTAGAGAGGCGAGCTACTTCAGGATACTTTGAAAAATAGTCCACTACAAGCAGGTAGTCTCTCCCTTTATAGTAGAAAATATCCGCTGCGACTGTCGCCCAAGGCCTCTCAGGAACCTCTTGAGGAATCAAAGGCTCTCTCTGGTTGCTTCGCTGGTGCTGCTGACAGGTACTGCACTTGGATACCAACTCGTCAATAGCACTATTGATACCTGGCCAAAACACTGCACTCCTGCCCGCGCTCTGCACTTCTCTATCCCAAGGTGTGCAGCGTGTATACGTTGTAGGATTTCAGGTCGCAGGCTGTGAGGAACAATTATGCGATCACCCTTGAACATTAACCCCTCGTAACAGCTTATTTCATCCCGGTAGTTCCAGTAAGGTCTTGTCTCAACCGGTGTCTCTACTTTGGTCTGCGGCCATCCACTCATGACAACTTTCTGCAACTGTTGAAGTTCAGGATCGCTCTTAGTCTCGTCCCTCAACTTGTGAAACATAGTCTCAGACAACTGTCCAGAGTCCAGGACATGAATTGCGAATTCATCAGGTTTATCTGCCGCTTGGCTGGGTAAGTAAGCTCTGGAGAGCGTATCAGCTAAAACGAGATGGCTGCCAGGTATGTACCTAACATTGATTGCATAAGGCTTTAATCTGAGAATCATCTTTTGAAGACGGAGAGGTGCTTGATGAATGGGCTTCTTCAGGATTGCTTCCAACGGCTTGTGATCACTTTCAACTGTTATCTCGCGTTGCCCATACAAATAATCATGAAACCGCTCACATCCAAAGACAATGGCGAACATTTCTTTTTCGATCTGCGCATAATTTTCTTGGCTTGGAGTCAGGGCTTTGGATGCATAAGCGACTGGGCGGTCATTCTGCAGAAGAACTGCACCAACACCTTTTGAACTTGCATCAACAGACAGGGTCACTGGTTCTTTCGGGTCAAAGAACTTGAGGACTGGAGCTGAGGAGATTGAAGTTTTCAAGCTTGTAAATGTGTCCTCTTCTACTTGTCCCCAGGACCATTCAACATCTTTCTGGAGTAACTGGCGGAGTGCAGCACTCTTCTGAGACATGTTTGGGATGAACTTAGACAAATAGGTCACCACACCCAAGAATCTCTGCAAGTCTTCACGATTGGCTGGAGTTGGCATAGCGATGATTGCTTCAACTTTCTGAGGGTCCGGTTTAACGCCGTCTGCACTCAACACATGGCCCACATAATGAACTTCAGATACTCGAAAATGGCATTTCTCTCTGTTAAGCTTAAGGTTGCACTCACGACAGCGGTTCAACACCTGTCTAAGCCTCACATCATGCTGCTCCACATCTTCCCCCCACACAACAAGATCATCCACAATTACCTCAACACCTTCAATGTCCTGGAACAAATGGACCATAACATTCTGGAAGACTTCTGGGGCCGATGCTATCCCGAATGGCAAACGTGTGTAACTATACCGGCCAAACGGGGTGTTAAAGGTAGCTAGCTTGCTACTGTCCTTGGCTAGTTTTACCTGCCAAAACCCATGATTGGCATCAAGGACACTGAACACTTTGGCATTGGGCATTCTGCTAATCACATCTTCCACGGTTTGCATGGGGAAATGTTCGCGCATGACGGCACGATTGAGGTCGCTAGGATCCAGGCACACTCTGAGCTTGTTATTCTTCTTCTTGGCAACCACAAGACTGTGTACCCAGGCAGTGGGCTCTGTACATTTCTTAATGACACCCAGCTTCTCCATTCTCTGAAGCTCCTCTTTAAGAGGCTCGCGAAGTGCCACAGGAACCCTACGGGGAGGGTGCACTACAGGTGTGGCATTGGGATCAATTTGGATTTTGTGCTGGACGCCTTTAATCTCACCCAGGCCCTCAAACACGTCTGCATACTCAGATTCCAGGTTTTCTTCTTGAAGGTGGTAAATTCTCTTTATCAGGCCTAACTCAAGACAGGACTTCAATCCAAGAATGGATGGTAAATCTTGCTCAATAAGTATAAAGTCTAACACGGTGAATTTCCCTTTGTACTCACAAGTAAGGCTGATCTTGCCACTGGGTGTGATTCGACGTCCGTCATACACTTTCAGCTTGGCTTTGCACTGGCGGGTTTGTTTGGGACCGACAGGAAGGCGAGCCAACAACGACTTGGAAATGACATTACAGTCAGCCCCCGAATCTAATTTAAAATTCACTCTTGTATCAGCAATCTTGAGCGAGACGTGCCAATCGTCTTGAGAAGGGCATTCATCACTGGACTCCACGGAAAACGTCAGAAGATAGGGTTCGTTGTCACTGCCCTCCGATTCAGCGACTGCGTGGATGGTTTTCCCACCAAAATCCCTCAGTCTTTTCCGGCAAACCTTCGCAAAATGATCTCGCTTCTGGCAGTAGTCACACGTTTTGCCCAAAGCAGGGCAAGATCCCCACGAGTGAGAAGAACCACAAAACGTGCACTTTCCTTTGTGTGTGCCTGAACCTAATCTTGGTCGACGTGGAGGATTTTTTTCCTGCCTGCCGCCGCCAGCTCGAATTTCATTCACGGTCGGATTTTCAATGTTTTGCTCGTTTGGGCCCATCGCTTTAATCTGTTCTTTTGAAGCCTCGGACGCTCTTGCCATAGAAATCGCTTTTTCCAGTGTGAGCTTCTCTTCCCTCAGTAATCGTTCCTTCACTTGAAGATCTCGTATACTAAACACGAACTTATCTCGCACCATGTCATCAACCGGCGACGGGTACTCGCAAGATTTCACTTTGTTTTTCAAACGTGTGACGAATTGATCCACGGTTTCAGAATCTTTCTGTGTTATCTGCCAAAATTGATGTCTCTCGAAGACTACGTTCTTCCTGGGGTTACAGTACTGCTTAAACTGCTCAAGGACTTTGTCCAGCTTTTTCTCGTCGCCTTCGGCAAACTGAAATGTATTGAAGACCTCGATGGCGTCCTCTCCTGCAAAGTTTAGCAATATAGCAATCTTGACCGCATCGTCTTTCTTTTCGCTTCCCGAAGCGGTTACGTATATATCAAACTGCTGCTTAAATCTCCGCCAATTTTCTGATGTGTTTCCGTCGAAACTCAAAGCGCTAGGCTTGTGAAAACTATCCATGTTTCACTTCTGACACCATGTCAAGAGAGCGAGTGCGAAATATGTCAATCGTCCGCGAGCGCTGAAAGTTCAAAGTCCATTGAGAAAATGAGCATGCGTGTCACGCATAACATCCTAACGTGACAGGAGTTACGCTGGGATAAAAAAAAGTGACTGTAATAACAAGGTTTCCATATTAATGGGGTAACAGTAAGGTGGGGTTCCACTCAAGTTTACACTTGTGTAACATGAAGTTCAAGTTCATTGAAGTGGGCAGTATAACATTTTTGAATGTTAGTTCTCAAAATTGTATTAAAAAACTTTGTTTTTCACACCTCTTGTCTAGGAACAAATGCTGATATTTTGATATCTCTGTGCTAGGGAAGATTGTTGCAAATATGCATTTAGGAACTATGCCACTCTCCACTCTCCCAGATTATCCGGGAGTTTCCCAGATACACACCGAAGCTCCCGCTATCCCGAAGAGTCACCAAATCTCCCAGACAATACAAACAAAAGAGTATAATATATATTTTTCAGCCATACTTTGGCCGGTTCTTGGCATCTTGGAAAAACATTTTGGATATTTGATCCATTTTTGAGATTTAATTGGCTGATCTCTACTTTAATTGAACAACTTTTTTTAGGGTTAATGTCGTTGTTCCTAGCGAATGTAAGCTAACCGTCGCGACTTGCAATTGAACCAGAGCTACTTAATGAAATACAAACAACTCGTGATGGCGTTAATGGGGGAACACTGCCTTGCGTTTGGTTAGCCCATGCGACTTCCGGCGATAGCGTGACAAAACAACCTCACTTATCTCCCCAGCACTACGAGCTGAATGACAGACAGCACGTGCTGGATCGGACAAGAGTATCGGTTAGCAAGCGATGTTCAAAGGCGATGAAAAAACAACAAGCTTGGGGGAAGTCGCTGCGCAGACTTAACCGCACCACACAGGAGTGACCCTTTGTTTATTACACGGGAATACATGACCAACCTCGTCTCCAAAGGGAGGGAGGGAGGGAAAATTAAACGATAGATTTACAATCAGTACTTGCTGCGTTGCTTAGACGAACTCAAAATGGACTCTGAACAGTTGATCGAGCTTTTATATGGAGACGTTCGTCTGCTGGTAAGCCACTAGAAAAGGCTGTACTAGTGAACAGCTTACCCTAGCACGTGTAACACCTTAAACATGAATAGTGCTTTAATGCTTTGCACCAATGCTATCGTTTGTTATAACGTTCTGAAGGTAACAAAGCTACAATGTTTTAGCTTGAGCAACAATAAAGCTTACAGTTTGCTGACCTTTGGAATACAACTGCTCAATAGCTCTATAGAAAGTGATGCCGCCATGAAAGGCTCATTGAGTACGTATGTCACGCTCCATTAACTATATTTTACTGGCGTGACAGTAAAATCTCATTTAAAAAATGGTAAAATTGGCGATCTCCTGGATTTTGATTTTTTTTTTAGGTTGGCATCTCTGCATTACCATGATCTCTATACTCAGTCCACATACATATCTCCTGACAGCTATGCTTTTCTCCTACCAAAATTCACAGAGCTTTTTAAGTCTTAAGTCTAGGGACTGCATGAACCGGAATTCTGTTGTTCCAGGAAATATCCATACCCTCCCTACACAAGGCTTTTTGGTTTGAATCCTCCAACCCTCTGAAAATTCTAGTTGATCTTTATATTTTCCTTTAAAACTCTTGGCTTTTAAGTCCTCCCACTCCCTCATAAGTTCCAATGACCTTCCATGGAGCCAGTTTGTAAATTTTCTGGAACTTCACTTAGGAATGTGCTGGACATCTTATGATATTTCATATGGGGTAGCATTTCTAAAAAAGATCTTGTTCTGACAACACTTCCCATGCTCTGTATCTCACCCTAATCCCTCAATGCCTTAAATGTCACCATTCAGAATTTGCAACAATCAAATAAAATTGACCTGTTGATAAGTCAAATACTAAACTAAACAAAGTGAAAACTTAAGGCACCAAATTAAGATTTGTTGAATATTAGAAGATAAATTTTTTTATCTGTAACGGTTGATGTGCAAAAAAAAAAATGAAATAAAAAAGATTGGACAACTAAAACCACTTTGTACAATGACAGGTATGTACAGAGTGTAGCGGTGGTCACCCATCTATTGCATAAAAAGGTCCTTTTTGTACTTAGGAATGCGCTGGACATCTTATTTTTTTTTGTTTTTCTAGTGTAATTCCTTTTTTTTATTTTATTTGTTTTTGGGTTTTTACAGTTTTAACATGTATACAAACTACCTTACAACTTCTACATGCATAAATATGTATTATAATATGTATTATAAATATTATACAATGAAAAGAATGCTACACTACAAGGATAAAATAAAATAAATCGATAAATCGATAAACTGAAATAATATTGTTAACGTATAACGTATTGTTATAAGAAAAAAAAAATTAAGTCAGCTATTCTATTAGTTGGAGGATGGGTTTCCATTTATTTTGATGGATCTCAAGTTTGTTATTCTTTGTAGCTATAGAACGTTCTATTTGAAACATATTTTTAATTCTTTCGAAAAGTGATTTGAAAGATAAAGAAGTCTTATTGAGCTTGGTACGATAAATAAAATACTTACATGTACTTTCTAATACAATGTTATTAAGAAGGATTCCGTCACTGTCATGATTAGGCGCGTCAAAAAGACCAAAAAAGATATCTTTAATATCAGGAGACTTAAAAGTTATGCCCTGTGAATGTAACATGACAGTGACTTCATCCCAGAAAGCGTGCACTCTTGGACAACAAAAGCTGGACATCTTATGATATTTTCATATGGAGTAGCATTTCTAAAAAACGATCTTGTTCTGATATCTAAGACTTCCCATGCTCTGTATCTTTTAGCGCTAATCCCTCAGTGCCTTAAATGTCACCATTTAGAATTTGCAATAATTTAATAAATATTATTTGACCTGTTGATAAGTCAAAGTGCAAACTTTAATTAGGCACCAAAGATTTGTTGAATGTTATAAGATAATGTTTTGTAATCCTGTAATGGTTGATGTGCAAAAGAAGAAAAACTACTGGTAAATTAAAAAATAGATAAATAAAAGACATTTAAGGGTATTTCAGAAAATAGTATAATAATTCTGTCGGTGTTTTGAGAAACACTTTGTAAGACATTGCCGTAAGTGAAACCCTTTGTTTTGCGCATTTTCAGTGTGTGACATGAAGTGTGGAGAACGGGGTTGCGTGGAGAGAGCCAACAATTTGTGCTGTCACAAACAGTGCCTTGGAGGATGTTCCAATTTTAACTCTGCCAGCCACTGTTATGCTTGCAGACGTCTTCGTATGCCAGATGGTGAATGTGTTGAAAAATGCCGGCCTGACTTGTTTGAGGTACAAAAATAAGGTTAATAAGGTATCTAGACAGCTTGGCTTGTTACTGTAAGTAGAGTAAGAAACAGTCTCATGGTCCACACAGCTGAAAGGATCTTTACCACTATGAGACTTCCTAAGTTGGATTGTTGTGATTTTGTTTTGAACAACTTAGCACCTTCAAGATATAATGCATTAGAGTGATTACAAATGAAAGCTGCTAGAATTATTTTAAAGGAGAGTAACCTTAGCCATGAGCATTTGTTACGACAATTAAGTTGGATGTCACTTTAGGAACATTCTAATATGCATATAATATAACGTTTGTGTGACCTTTGGACAAGTTTTGGAGAATCTTCGGAAATCTTCGGAAAGTGGTCGGAAATCTTCGGAAAATCGTCAAAAACGCCATCATCAGTGTGTCTATATAGTAAAAAGAACATTACACATTAGCTCAAAGATATGAATTTTATGTTCTCATGGCAAAAACAATTTCCTGACAGGTTTACCCTGGTTAAATTTTTATTATTATTATAATTTTATTGTAATTAATTATTAAAGAGTTTTCAAGTCCCTGGGGATGGAGTATTGAATGGATGTTTAGGGTTGATGATTTGACTTGTTAAATCCAAGACTTACTATGATGCTGTGATCCTTGTTTGAAAATCTAATACCAATAATTTTATGATTTTGCACTCAAAGGCCCAAAGAAGCATACATACATGTAAACCAGGACTCCATGACTCCATGACTCATTACAAAGGATTACAATATTTTGAGAATAAATCAAAAGTCTCCATGACCCATGATTTTCTTTGGACCATTTTCCACCTCTTTATTTATTTGGATAGGGTATATTTACAGAGAAATAACAACAACATGAAATTACGTAAATTCTAGGAGACACGTAGACTCGGAAAAAATCCGAGCCCCAGATGGGATTTGAACCCACGACCCTCCGTGATCTAGTCGGATGCTCTACCACTGAGCTACTGGAGACTCTGTGGTGAGCGTAATTTTACGTAATTTCATGTTGTTGTTATTTCTCTGTTAGTATACTCACTTAGGAGGTTGGTTGGACGCATCTTGATATGCCTTAATGTGACGGCGTGATGCCGTTAGTGAGTTCATATGTGATGCATTAATGTGACAGCGCGATGCTGTTAGTGAGTTCATATGAGCCAGCACGTGGCTGTGTAGCCGCGCGATGCGGTTCCAGTCAATACCCACAATTTGACCCTTGCTCACCACAGAGTCTCCAGTAGCTCAGTGGTAGAGCATCCGACTAGATCACGGAGGGTCGTGGGTTCAAATCCCATCTGGGGCTCGGATTTTTTCCGAGTCTACGTGTCTCCTAGGGTATATTTGTTTTGTTAAGTTGCAACAACATGTATACCAAAACAACTCCAAGGATGGATGATTAACAATAGTTGAATTATAAACAACTTTAAAGCCATATCAGTAAAATAATCATACAATTTTGTTAATTAATAGCAAATTGTTAAATACCTTTATAATTAGTATATTGTTACCCACCTGGACATTTTGTTTTTAGATTGATGAATTTAAATGTGTGTCCAAGTGTCCTAGTGAATATTTGACGCTCGAAGTTCCTGGCGAAAGTAAGAAGTGTGTGAAGGATTGTCCAGCTGGCTATAAAAACGAGGCTGCACAGTGTGTCAGGTGCAAAGTAGAAAAGTGCCCAAGAGGTATGTTTACCTTGAAGAACCTGATGATTTTTTAAATACATAATTTGTCTCTTTCACCATAATTGATGAAGGGGCTTGCTAATAAACAATTAGCTTATAAGCTCGAGATTTCTATCACGTGATTCTGAACGGAAAGTATGAAGTCAGTATGAAGTCAGCAATCTCCAAAAGTGTATTCATGGTATCCAAATGCGTGTTCTTATCCATCTGTTGAGAATGCTAAAGTCAGCTGAAAAGTTCTAACACCAAAACTATTCCTCTAGAAGAGAGTACTAATTTGAAAAGCGAAACATTTGGTTGAACTAGTCATATTTCCATACCGTAGACAAAAAAGTCCATTTTAAACTTGTCCGCAGTATTCCATAGCATGGTTTTGGTTTACATGTATTCAGGAAGACCTTTGATTCAAACCTCTTAACCATCGGTCAAGTCTTAGTGATGCTTATTCCTTACCATTTCAAACTCTTTAAAGGTATGTTTTGGTTCTTATACAGAATGTTACCATCTAGAAGAAAACCGCAACACACAGCATCTTGTCTGTTTTGAATGCTGCGATAAAAAACAAGTTTCCCCTACCCCATAGAATATGCATTGGACCAAAACACAATAGGTACCAAAGAAATCTCTGGGGAGTGGGAAAGAGACAAGTTCTTAGTATTTTCAAAGAGCCACTTGCCTCACTTACCCTGCAACAGAGTTTATATGTGTCCCAGGGTTAGGAAAGACTGTAAGTGCTTCTGCTCCTATAGAATCCTCAGCAACTCAATTACTGATATTAGGAATTTTATTCTTTTGATCTTTTTTGCTGTATAGTTTGTGAGGCTGTACCCATTGATTCAGTAAAATCCATGACTAAGTATAAAGGCTGCACAGAAATCAAGGGAGACTTAATCATTAAAATAAGAGGAAGCGGTGGCTCAGGTTTGTTAATTAAGGTCCACATTTTCCCTTAACTATTTAAACTGGGTCCATGCTCAAATTAATATTAAAAATAATAGACCAATTTTGATATATTAAAATTTAACCTAACGCAAAAGACCTCAGCATGAGGCTCTGGGGAATAAATCCCACAAACTCTGTAATTATTCCCCAGAGCCTTGTACTGAGATCTATTGAAATTGGTCCATTGAAAAGCTTTCAATTAAAGATACTGTATGTTCTTATAAATAGTAAGGTTTTTACAGTCTTTGTTTCATACCACCAAAGAATAACCCAGATGTTTTAAGAACTCTCCTTAGCTAATAAAAGGTCCAGAAATGGTCTCTACCCTGGTTGAGCTGAAGTGAGCAATAATAAATTCATTATATCACCACACTTGGACGTGAATTTTGCTTACTCTATTCAGATTATACAGAAATGACTAAACTGAAATTATTTCTCTCTACTGTGTTCTAACTAGGTATTGGAACACGACTTGATGAGAATTTGGGACAAATTGAAAAAGTGGAAGGTTACATTGTCATCCGAGAGTCTGCCTCTCTCAAGTCATTGAACTTTCTCAAGAATCTGAAGGAGATTATACCACAACCTATACCTATGTTCAACTTTGGAACAAGTAGACCTCTTTTGTACAATGACAGGTACGTACAGAGTGGAACGGTGGTCACCCATCTGTTTCATAAAAAGTTCCTTTTTGTACTTACCCAAAAGGATAGCCAGGACTTGCCTTGGCAAGTCAACCCTGTTTGCCGCCATTGTAAGGTATAGTTAGATCGATGGTCTGTGCTTTTATAGTGGTCTTTGCTGGCTTGAAGCCATTCAAAGTAGTATATTCAGTAGGGTAAGTTCTCTAGTCTCCTTCACAGCCTTTATTAGGGTCATCACACAACACTTCTCCAGAAGTGTTGTATGACGACCCTAATAACACTTAAGTTCTCTCTGACTTCATGCCCCATTAGACTCCCACCAGGGACAAACTCTATATAAGTACATGTATACATACTAAGTGCATGTAAGGGCAAGCTCCCTCCCAGCTGTTTTGCCTGCTGTGTATTGTGTGTAGTAAGTTCTTTCCTTGTATTCTATATCTAGGTATGCATTGGCCATCCTTGACAACCCCAAGCTTGAGGCGATGTGGCCATTTCAGCAGAATCTAAGCATCAGCCAGGGTGGAATAATGGTTCATTTAAATCCTTTCCTGTGTCCTAGCAAGATTAGACCACTTGTAAACAATGTTCTCATGTGGAATAAAAATGACTCAAAGAAAAACATTGATATTTCAAACACCACCAATGGAAATGCCATGGCATGTAAGTGTAAAGAAGAATCAACAGACAGGGTTAAAAAAAATCAATTTGACTTTGCCAATGCTGTGTTTTAGCTGACTGAAGAAGAAGCTAACAATGTTGCTAATTTCAGCAACATAGCATCCAGATTAGCATACAACACAGACATTGCATTCTATGGATTCACTTTCTTTCACTGTTTGCCTTGTTGTAATATCTGAGCACCAAAAAAATGGACTGTGAATGGGTTCATGATAATTTTAGTTTCATTGTCTAGCACATGACCTATTTCTTCCCTGAATGGAAATTGTATTTTCTTGCAAGAGAAACAGTAAAAGTACCAATTAAGGGGGCAAGTTTCTAAAGAAACTGTTGTGCTGTGTCGGTGGGAGTATTACAAGATAATTTGGTTCTATCAACTGGGTTGATAATGTGAATTGGCCACTGTAAAGAGATTCGGAAGCTGACGTTTCAAGAGTTAGCCCTTTGTCGGAGCGAATCGAAGACAGCAACATTGACAGCAACAACTGGGTTTTACACGCATCAAGCATGATTTCTCTGATTTGAATGCCTTATTGAACA
Organism: Micromussa lordhowensis; assembly: GCA_964020085.1. Classification (NCBI taxonomy): domain Eukaryota; kingdom Metazoa; phylum Cnidaria; class Anthozoa; order Scleractinia; family Lobophylliidae; genus Micromussa; species Micromussa lordhowensis. The sequence goes on along the minus strand of OZ026597.1, from coordinate 16,676,164 downwards.
GACAGGTTTCTTTTACAGGTCACATTCCACAGGTCACAGTCACAGGTCTCTAGAATTGTGCACCCAAACAAAATATGTTTTTACTGAAGATATACTTTAGGGCTAGCCTCGTTCTATTAGCACTGTTTAGATTGTTTTTATGCTGTTTTCAGGCAAATATTGAGTGACCTGTAATTGTGACCTGTGGAATGTGACCTGCAAAAAATACCTGCCGTTATTGAACAGTTTAAATTTCTGTAAGGCCAGAGGATTTTTTGATGATGTTAGAGATGTGAGAAAGTGATAGATTAACCCATTGAATCCAGTGCCGCCCATAACAGGCTGTGACTAGTGCTGGCCTTTGTTCCACTTCTGATGTCATCACCTTTGACCAAAGTTGGCATCATCTGTTCTAAGATCTTTCCAATGATACCTAGATCAGAGTTATCGGCTCATTGGAGCCTGAGATATGCACGAAAATGCTCAAAAATTTGAGTGAAAAACGCAGAGCAAAATTTCCTGCAACTACACTTAGCTGCTCTTTGGTAAAATTGCCTGTCTCAATGATGCTTTCTCAGATATTTTTGAACTGGAAGCAAGCCCAGTAGAAGGTCAATCACAGCCGCAGAAAGATAAGAAAAGGAGAAAAAGCAAAGGCAAAAATATATAAAAAAAAGCCTAAAGACGTAGGTCACTTTCTCGTCCAAATACTCCAAATTTTGATTTATGTACATGCCTGAGCAAAAATGTTATAAAACGCGGTGTTAGTGGAAAGAAAGGCATGCTATCATGTTGCAAATGCCTTTTGAGTAAATTGGAGCTAATTTTTTGGCAAAACGTTCTGTGAGTCAATGGGTTAAAGGCAGTTATAAATGGTAAGCCATAACTGTCTTGGGGGGTCTGTGCTGTTAGAACTGTCTTTACCTTTATTCTCTTGATTGCCTCTTATGTTAGGCCCAAGGGCCTAATAAACCGCCATTGATGATGATGACACCCTGGGGACAAGTTTGATAAAAATGGTGGCTATTGCTCGAATTACAATGCTTGATCCCTGTGCGTGTAACTAGTTATTTTTTCTTTATAATTGGTAAAATTACAGAATTTGGGGTGGGCCATGGCCTAGCCCAGGTTTTGTATATACCCACCAAAAGAGTTACAGTGAGGTTGCTACACATTGTAGTCTTCTCACACTTTGGTTTCAACATATCCATTAATAACAGAAAAACATTTTTAAAAGGTACCAGCCATTGTTGGGTGTAGTTCAAGTTTAGTTATATTCCTAACAGAGATTCAGAGTCTCTTGGAGACTGGCCTGGCAAGTTTAAGTTTGATGAGAGTACACTTACAAGTAGAGTTGGGACAAGGCTCAGTAGGAGTGCTAGAAAGTTTCTGTCCATTTTAAATAAAGCTTTAAAGATGATCGTTAAAGCACAGTTAATGGAGTGTTTACCTACACTTTACCTACAGTCACTAGTTTACTATTGTTAAATGTAACCCAATAGAACTGTTACATGTTAGAACATTTTATAGTCATACTTGTCTAGGGTAAACAATATTCACAATAGCCTTTCATTCATGCAATGTCGCAACAATGTCTGGGTTTGTATGGCTAGTCTTTTAAATAACCCTATTCTTGCTTAGTTCAAGGCTGCATGGGCTCCATACTTTCCATGGTACACAATTTACCATTAGTCTAAACCCAGACATTTGTCTACCTATAAAAGAGTCTTTGCTTGGACTTTAGCCTCATTGTCTCGTTATATCACTACTGTAACTTTTAGTTAGCCCTCAAAATTGTAACTCCCACCCTCCCTTTATTGTTATTGTTCATTAATGTAATAAATTGGGTTTCACCTCTCCTGTCATGCTATCACCTTGCAGCAACTTCCCCTTCGCTTCGTTTTTGCTAATTTAGTGGCACTATTCAATGCTCTTTTATGCCTCTTGTCCTATTCAGCACATGCCAGTGGAGTTGGCTCATAGTGCTGGGCAGATAAGTAGGGTTTGAGAACTGTCTACACTCTAGCATGATGCTGACTGGAGATCAGCTTCTAGTGTTGTTTAGAGTTAGGCTTCTAGGACACGTAAGCTTTTGGCCTTGCCGACTTCTCCAATCTGGTGCAGAATTAAGTGCTGGGCAGATAAGTTTGGCATTTGGTCATGCAATGGAAGTTTATCTGTCACACAGATTGTGGAACGGTGTTCCCCCTTTATGCCATATAATGCGTGTTTATTGCTTGTGATTGTTGGGGTGTTTAAAGCATTACTTGCTAGGAACTGCAACATTAGTTCTTTGTTATTTGTTTATTAATTTAATTGAAGTATACATTAATTGAAAGTAATTTTGTTTTTATTTGTTTCATCTGTAGGTGATGTTCGCAAAATAAATGTGACTCTAGAGGAAGGTGGCCGATGTTCATCCGTTTGCATGAAAGTGGAATGGGATGAAGTCTTTGATGATTATAGAACTGTGTTGTTTTACACTGTGTCTTACAGAGAGGCGTAAGTGTTTGGACAAACATTATGTTGGCTGTTTTATTATTCAACTGTGTAATTTACTTTGTTTTAACTAGTATTTATTAATAATGAGTGCCTGAAATATCCCATTTCAGCCCAAACAGAAAGATCACAGAATACGATGATGTGGATGCGTGTAGTAGTGAGAGTGAGAATGTGTAAGTGTAATAGTTTGTTTGGACAAACGTTATTTGACCATTTCATTTTCAGGGCTGTTCAAGGGTTGTGTTCCTTGGTAGTCTGTATACAAGCCTAGTGGCCCATCAGGCCAGCAATTATCTATGATTTCAGTAGCATGAAGCGACTAGGAGTCTTTCTTCACCTCCTGGATGGGATGCTAGTCCATCACAGGGTTCCCCCCAGCATTAAATTATGCATTACCCATTTATACACCTAGGTGGAGAGAGGCACTTTCAGAGTGTCTTGCCAAAGAACAAAACACAATGTCCCCACCCAAGACTCGAACCTGGGCCATTCAATTGAGGCCACTGCCTCCTTGGCAAGGCATTAACAATCACAGTGTCGTTTTTCCATCCAGGAGTACAGATTACATATGGTACTAGCAAATTGAGAGGGCAACCTGATCAAAGTTCTGGGGGTTACCTGCTATGAAATAGTACCCCATTCCAGGGGAGAAGCAATACTGCTTGATTCCTTGTCACTTCATGCTATGGAGACCAAAGTTAAACTCTTCCTGTTAAGCCGTTGAGGTGTGTAAGTACTATATATAGACAGACTTCAACGTTTAAATTAAACCAGAAAAAAATTAAATTTGTGTTCTAGTATCCAGTAGAAATATCAGTCCAAGAAAAGAAGTATCCGACATTCCAACTGAACATTGGTCAGCATTACAAATTCTGATCAATAAATAATTTTGTACAGGAACGTTCTCTGCTACCCTCTTCAAGTCCAAGTAGTTTATCGTCAACCAGCTTTGATGACATTTTTAGGAAAGTTGTTAGTATGAGGTGATTTCTGATGTGCAACAAAGATGTTATTATGTTATTTCATTACACAGCTGGACACGAGTGGACCATGTAGCAGGGACCCCTGAGTAAGTAAATAGATTGATAATTTTATTACAAATGAAACAAAATTACTGTCATTAATGATTATACATGTAGGACAAATGTAGTTTAAAAAAAAAACACTACACTGTGAAACTGTTGCTCTGCACCAGAGGTAAAGGCAAAGTACATAATCCACTGAGGTAGATCTATCAACCACTGTAGTGGATTTGGAAAGCTTGAGTTTTCAGCAATCTTCATGTTTAAATGATATTAGTTTGTAAAAAAAAAAGCAGCGAAACTGTTGCACTGCACCCCAGGTTGAGTAATTAAAAACACCCACCTGAGGTTAATTAACCACAGTACCAAATTTGGAAAGCTTAAGTCTTCAGCAGTGTTGTTCCATATATCCATCCCTTCTCATGGATGGGTTTATGGTTTGACCCTCACCCCCCTAGAAATTCCAGTTTTGATTCATATTTTCCCTTTACCCCTTCCCTACCATAGCCAAACACCCTCATCTCCAACCAGCGGTCATAGTGAGTTTTTTTCCAACAACTGGGAACAATGGCCAGTTCCCTGTATGAGACGTGTCTGCAGTGAGTCATGGTAGTTGTACTCATCAAAACAAACATCCAGTCCAAGGTGATGAATAGAACTACCATGATTACCCACAGACACATTTCATACAAAGAATTGGCAATTGATTCAAGCCATTGCGAACAACCAGACTCTCAGCAATGTCCTTTGTTTGAGGACTCAGGATGCATATATACATCTGGGTGGTTGGGTGACACAACCTAGTCAACCAAGGACATACATATATTTATTATTCATTCAAAATATTTCCCCGTTTCTGATTGATTAAAACCACACGCATAATTTACCATAGTCAGCTGCTGTTCACCAAATTTGGAAAGAATCTTCGTCATATTGAATCAATGACATCAAAAGAGCAGCCTGCTTCAGATTATTGAACCGATGACATCAAAAGTGCAGCCCGCTGCAGATTATTGAACCGTTCACCTGGGGACGATATGTTATTTTTAGTGAGCGAAAAAACAAAGAGCGAAATGGCGAAACTCCTTTAAAAACAGGGAATTATTTTGAATAATTAAGAAAGCAATTATTGAATTCGGCTTTCGTAGGATATGAAGAATTCTGCAGATCTCGGAGGGTATTATCCAGCTCAGCCTTTGGCCTCTGTGGATAACACCTACCTTGTTCTGCAGAATTCTTCATGTCCTACTCAGCCTCATTCAATCATTGCTAAATACATATACATCCTTGGTAATTAGGAGAGGATTGAAAAATTTGGCTTTGAGCTTGAGACTCCTTAGAGTGGCTATGGTTATTTCTTGGAGCCACACATTCTACAAATTTGTAACAAACAAAGTGTTTGATTAGGCCCTCGTTTCAGAAGTGCTTTTGATATGTACTAACTTCTGACCAGTGCGTTTTCTCTTTTTCAGAGTAAATGTCACTATTTTGGATAAGAATGACACCAAACCAAACAGCTTGGCAACCAAACCTCGCAAAATTCTCAAACACATCTCAAAGCTCAAGCCTTTTACTCTGTATGCATTTCAAGTTGAGGCAGTTGTGCTGAATAATGAAGGTGCCAAGAGTGACCTGGTGTTTATCCAGACTAAGGAAAGTGGTAAGTTAAAGGAAGGCCAACATTATTACAACTTACAAAAATAAAAACCCACCCCAGTAGCATATCAGTTTGTGTTGACATTTAGCAAACTGATCCAAACCTTTCTGACATCTTACCTTCTGACAGTAATTCTCATAAAGCAGGCAATGAAGAATGTACAAAAACTTTTAACCACTGATTATTCATGCAACTGGAAGTATTACTTGTGGCAATCCTTGAATAAAATAAACTTATATTGACACATTATTAAGCAGCTTACCCAACTTTTTCTTAGCCATTTTTTTCCCTTTTATGTTGCCTTTCCCTTCCCCTACTGAAAATCCCCTGGGTCTCCGACCATGCTACTGCTACTGCAACAGCAACAACATTTTACCGTTCCAAAAACAGAAGAAAAGGTTGTGGCAACCCTGAGTTAATCGTTGAATGTTGCTACACACAGAATAATATTTGCTCATGTAGTTCCTCAGTCGGTATGATTTCTTGCTCACATTTTAGTTACTGCATGGTTAAATCTGAGAGACTGTTTTCTGTACTGTTAATTTATTCTTAGCTAGTTACTTCATCTTTCAATTCACCCTTAGCTATCTCAGTTTTCTGCTGTCATGTCGAAGGTTTAGAGTCATTTTCTCAAGTGGTCTGTGAGTACAATTTTGTTGAAAATAGTGCAAGAACAACAACAAAACAGCAACAATAAAAACAGAACAACAGGATAATTTGGAAAATGAAGTACTTACAGTAACATAAAAAGAATGAATAAAAATTGATTTAAATTCCAAAACAGACACCATCCTTTATGAATAGCGAAGCGTGGAGGCTTAAAAATAGAACGCAAATGTTTGTGTCCCTCACAAGGCTCATACAACATCAGCATGTTCTGAGAGAACTTAAGAGGGAATCTAGGCAAAGTTTTTGTTTTAAAAATGTGTTTTAGGAACACCGGCTGTTTGTGCCCTATTTGATTTTTTTATCTGACGAAAGAGTTTTCAAAGTTGATATTTGTGAGAAAAATCCTTTTCCATCGATGTTGTGAGGCACGTGAAAATAGTAGTACCAACATTGAAGAACTGTTAAGTCATTTATGACAGATTCAAACAGCATATTAATTTTAGTGTCTTGAGTTGAATACCGTCAAGAAATACAATGTCCTTGAGAGGGGGTTTTTGAAGCGGCTTGTTTCCAAAGAAAAAAGAAACAAAAATGCGAAGAAAAGATTGGAGGACAAGCATCGAAAACGATATATAGCTTGAAAACTATAAAACTATATATTGGTCGAACGTTTTTTACATGAGCCCCTGGCTTGGGAGATTGGGCAACCACTCCCCACATTATTGACAATAAAAAAAAATATTTAATAATTAATTAAATTAATTAATTGCTGCAGATGTGCATGCAAATTGTAATTAAGTATGGGCTTGTATTCAACGGACACGGCCTTCGCACAACATTAACAAGATAAATATTCCTTACAAACGAAAGGTGTAAAGCCGGCGGATAAAGAGATTTTTGAAAGGCACGTGAAGCTTCAGGCCGACACTTGGCGAATTTGTCGCGATGTGCGCGATATTACAATTTCTATTAGTAAAAAAAATGTTGTCAATCAAGACCGCATATGCGCTTTACGACAATGGCCCTTTAAGTTAAAGGGAATGAATGAGCAGTTGAAATATTTGTATATGTATGGATATGTAGGAATTTTTAACTTTGTTTATAAGCCTAGATGCCAATAAACAGTACTTCTAAAAAATGTAGGTTAGATAATCATGCCAGGAATTGAATTTTTAAAATTGGTCAGCTAGATGTTTTCACTCGTAAGTTTTGTATTGTGTGTGATCCATGTAAAGTCGTTTTAGTGTATAGGCAATAATTGCAGAATCGTGAGAGGACTGGGAAAGAGTATGGTAGTATGGTTGTTTTGCGTTTGTTTGAAAAACTAAGATATTCAAATGAAAGATCAACTAAATTTAAGAGTATTTACCAAGAATAGAAGTATTTAGAGAAGGAAAATGGCAAAATGGTAGCTCTTCAAATCACCTAAAATAGAGAGTTTGTATGGATTGGGTAGACAAGCCACAAAATTATAAGGATTTGTATGGAATTTTGCAACTTTTGAGATTCTCCCATTTGAACAATTTTCAACTGAAAACTGTCAAACTTGGCTGGGTAGCTTTTCATTCTAAATCAATATAAGAAAACTCGTCCCAGTCCTCTCACATTTCTGCAATGGGCTATTACTTACTTACTTAATCCTCTTCGTGCTTGGTAGCACATAACCATTGCCTGGTCCCAGGATGCGAAAGGAGGAGGGTTGTGCGCAGGGCCAGCGACCCTGCCACGTAAAAAAAAAACCCCGCATGCTACAGAAACCGCAATGGGCTATTAGTTGTATTAATTAAGCTATGCTAGGGCCGTTTATGTCTGATCAATAAACAAGATGACCTCTCCTATATAATGTACATCTGATTTTCCTACTTGTAGTAAGTTACAAATTGTTTTGTTTTCGTTTCACTGGACAAAAAATATGTTTTTCCATCTGAGAATGTGTTTGGGCCTTGAATTGTCAGAATTAGCAATTGTTTTATTGTCTCTTTTTAAAATATCAGTTTTGGCAAAGAATCATTAATGCGAAATTCAACGTAACACACCTTAACTTGTGTTTGCAGTGCCATCTCAGCCAGTTGGTCTTGAAGCAAACTACATCAACTCTTCTGCATTAATTGTCAAGTGGCAGCTTCCATTGTTTCCAAATGGTAACATCACCAAGTACATTGTGAAGTATGAATCCAGCACCTACTCTCCATGGAAACAAGACTTTGACTGGTGCAGTCGGCAAGTTTTTAGTAACAGACCAGGAGTTGATACCAGTGCGGATGAAGGAAGTACAGATACGAATCCTGATGGTAGGTGTGAATAAAGAAAATGAAGTTTGATCTGAGCAGCAAAACATTTAAGGCGACTCCCTAAAGTTTGACGATCACAGGAGTGCTGAGGACAAAAGCTAATTAAGGAATCTGTGCGTAAGACTAAAAGCCAAGATTTAAACACTATTTCATCATTTTTATTACATTCAATAAGTTTGAGAAGATAGAGTGTAAAAACAAATACAAAAACAGCTTTCAAAACATGACACTCACTCCATGGCTGGTCCCAAGGGAAACTGTTTGAAGTATTTCCTGCTAGGTACCAACAGTTCAGTGATTTTACAGAGTGGTTTTCAATTGAGTGTCAAAAGTTATCAGACAGTTACTTTGACTTTGGTTTTACTATGTTTTGACACCGGCTAAGTAGTCTAATCACAGGCGGCCCAAGCTCTTGATGTGTGGAGTTATTATTTCTTTTCAAAAAAAAAATGTTTATGCGAACGTGACTTAGTTACCAACATCTACTATTACATAACAATCAAGTTTGGTTACGCAAAACATGACCTTCGCCCTGCAACACATTGTGGTGTTGTGTTACAAGGTTTGACTTTATGAAGGTTTGTATGGGGAAGAACGGTAATTAACATTATAGCTGCAATTTTGATAGTTTTGCAATAAAAATGACTTACCTCAATGCCTTGTTGTCTTTTTTATTGTCTTCTCGCTTCTCAGCCCGATCCAAAGCCTTTTAAGCGACTTATCGCTTTTTGGTTTTCCTCTACTAAGAGGCTACGCACTGGATTCTGGACTGAACCCCACTTGAAGCGAAAAAAAAAAAAACAACACTGAAATTCAGCCAGCCGCCCCAACTCCTCCGTAGAATCATAGTACAGGGTTAAGCACTACCTTTCAGTTAAATTCCAAGCCAAATTCATCTCCAAAGCGCACGCTACAATGCTCTGAATTGAAGAAATCTAGCTGTCCGGACTCAGTGGCCATGATGCTGGAACCAGCCATGGACACATTCAAGCCACTCGAGCACCACACAAGCGGAATGCCGGGCTAACAAATTGACACTGACCAGGGGTGAGATATGTGAGATATTTTAATAACTCTCAGAGAAAACCTTGTGCGCTTCCTTCCCCTGGACAGGTGACTGACCCCCGCTTCGAGCTGGGGGTCAGTTCAGAATCGAGTATGTAACCTTTACTCTTTCTTAGTAGAGGAAAACCAAAAAGCGTAAATCACTTAAAAGGCTTCGGATCAGGCTGAGAAGCGAGAAGACAATAAAAAAGACAACAAGGCATTAATGTAAGTTATTTTTATTGCAAAACTATTAAAATTGCTGCTATAATGTTGATTACCGTTCTTCCCCATACAAACCTTTATAAATTCAAACTGTTGTAACACAACACCACAATGTGCTGCAGGGCAAAGGTCATGTTTCGCGTAACCAAACTTGGTTGTTATGTAATAGTAGATGTCGGCGGTAACTAAGTCAAGTTCGCCATAAACATTTTTTTAAAGATGAAATAATAACTCCACACATCGAGAGCTTGGGCCGCCTGTGGTCTAATTGGTAAGTAACTGGTTTGGTTTTGGTTTTATGACACTCAATTGAAAACCGCTCCACATAGGGTGAGAATGATGTTGGCAGGTCGAATGTGAAAATGGTGGTGGTTAGTTAAAATCAAGGCTAACAGTGTAACTCTAATGTCATAGATTTTCATTGTTACTCCCTCAGAGACTTTTAGTAAGAAACAGTTTCATTGGTAGATGTCACATGACCTTAAAGAAGCCAATGAAAATGCATGCTGTTGGGGAAGAAATTCCAACTAGAATATAATAATTAAATAATAATCTAACACCTTATAATTTTTATTTTTCAGGGAGCTGCAAAGTAAACATAACCTGTGACTGTGATGCCAAACCAGAAGTTAAACCGGAAAAACAAGCTGCACTATTTGCAAAGGAGTTCCAAGACAAGTTGTACCAGACCATCTTCACAAAAGATAATGATGACAATGATGAGACTACAACAACAGCAACGACCTCCCCTCCCACTGGTTCAAATCAGACAAACTGCAGTAATGATGTACAGGTTGGTACTGAGACTAGTGCTATTGACTTGGGAGGGAGGAGACTGACAAGCATTTAAGACCATTAAACCTGTCAGAGACAGACAGTAGAAGGTTAAGTGAGTGGCCTTTGGTATTGCGTTGCAGTTGAGAGGTCAGCAATACAATGGGATTGAAATACTGTTGTATTGGTTTCAAGTCGTGTAGCTTAGAAACAATGGAGGGTTTAAAATTTCAGTGTGTTAATTTTCTCAATGCTTGATAACTTTGATCTTGTGCTTACATTCTGAGATAAATTAAGTTAAAGTCCAAAATTTCTTATTTTACGCATCATAAATGTTTTATGATCAGCAAATTAATGCTAAGAAGAATATCAGCATCAACTTCTGTAAACAGTATGTTTAAAATGCACTGGGCTATTTATTGGGCAGAGCTGAAAGCAAACCTCTTCAAAACTAAGGCTACACTTAGCTTGGATGAAGGGAAGTTGAACCTTCTCACAATATTGTCTTAAAGACGAGTCAAGCCATGTTCAACTGGTTTTTTTCAGAATCCATTGTGTCAAAACTTAACAGTGCCACCAAGCAGCAAAGCACCTACAACGTCATCTAAGGAGTCAACCACATCTTCCAAACCAACCTCCACAAAGCCAACCCTTGTACCAACCGAAGCTTCCACTAATGTTACTTTGGTTCTAAATGGCAAAGCTAGGAGTGTCATCCTAACCAAACTGAAACACTTCTCAGACTATGCTGTTACTGTAAGTTCACTGCACAGAACTCTTTTGAGTCTACATTTTGTATGCCTTTGCTTCATGCCTGTTCATGATGTTTGGTGAGATAGTTAATAGAGGGGAATGATTATGAAACCTGACCGAGTTATTTGTTGTATGTTTTTGTTCGTGTTTGTGGCCTTGAACGTTCACAAAACAGAATAGTTGTTTACTTCTGACTGAAGAACAGACCAATAGAAACATGTTGGTTAAGTATTTCATGCATAGTGTATGAGTGAAAATCAAAAAATGGTGCATGGTCGTGGACCTTCCAACATAAATCTTGGCATCTTTGTTCATTTGATGTTTGCCGGGCTTCACAGTGGCTTCATAAATATTTCCTTTAATGGTGACGACAGTTCACAAACATTATGCAAACTAAGAAGTCAAATTGGCATTGACAGGTAGTTGGCTGGTGTGTTTTGCCAATCATTAGCCCTGTACTAGGGTAGTGGACTTTCTGCAAGGGAGTGTTCTAAGCTATTCTCATCTCTCAGCTAAAGATCTGTAGTGACATTTCCCCCAAAGGGCGTTTTTTTCTAATAGTTAGTGATTGCTGGCACGTTGCACCAGATTGGAATGTTAGATAGAATTACTTTTGCTGTGTTTTCTCAAGACCAGGAATAGAAGTGGCTTCCAGCAGATGGTTGGCGATATTTGATAAAATGTTAGAGAGAGGGAAGAGCATGTGATACCCTGGGATGGAGAGAAACACAATTCTAGTTGCTCTATGTTATAGAAACTTGAGTGAAGCACTGACCTGGGCCGGGTTGTTCAAAGCCCGATTAAGCTAACCCACGATTACCTTTTACTGATATTTTGAGAGAAAATGATTAGATGCTTTTCTCTGTCAAATTACATTGTTGTAATGATTACTCTTCAGGTCTGTGCATGTACAAAAATTGGATGTGCATCTGGAAGTTCCTGTGCGATCACAAAGGGAATGACGTACAAAAACAGTAAGTGCCATGAGTTTGAGGTAAAGTGGTATCTGGTAGATACTGAAGAACAATGATGTTGTTAATGGATTTTCAATTTTTAATTCAGTTACAGCTGACAATCTTGGAGGTCCCTTGAAGGTTACTACTGCCAACGTTAGTAGAGAAGTAAGGAACTTTCTTGTTTTGACTTGTTAGGTGTAGATTGAGTCTTGTCTTCCTCTGTTTGTGATTGTGTTGTTTCTATTTCTTTTTACAGTTTACTCTCTCGTGGCATGCTCCAAAGGATCCCAATGGAGTGGTGCTCAAGTATGACGTTGAAATAAAAATGGTAGGTGTATGTAATCCCTCTTTACTCGGTTAAAGGGCGTGGGCACGTTATTACGAACTGTGTTTTCTATAGATTGTTTGGTCCGCTTTGTGCCGGAGCTTGCGTCTTTCTCTGACACCAAAGTAGAGTAGTCTCAAGCCCATCTTCCCATCATCGAAATATCCCAGCGTTGAAGATCAAACAATCTGGAATGCATACGGAGCCCTAAGCCTGAAACCAGTTAAAAGGAACACCATCCCATTTGACTACACCTCCTGCCACACCTTATCTTAATGTACTCTGTTCATATCTCGAATATAAAACTAGACTCACAGCAACGAAAATAGGTGACAGAGAAGGCACACACGCCCTCTTTGTTACAATAACAGTTGCTGTTCTAGCTTAAGTAGTGTAATTTTCAGAGAGGGAGAGGTCTTGACAAAGACGGTTCACACTCGGTGTTAGTGACTGACATTTTGGTAACCTGAGCAGAAGTCCTGTTCAAAGTAAATATTTCACAGTATATTAGTGCCGATGTATTATAACACTAAAATCAGTATATAGCAGAACTGTGGTATAAATATCAGGACGCAAAAGCAAGTAAAGTAGTGTTTGATTCCCAAGTAATATGAACTACTTAGTTTTCTTTATGATTTCAATATATCTTCAAGCAACAGTGCTAACCTGAAAATTGCTAAGATCGTTTACTATTGTTTTGCCTTTGTCATAGCAAAAGATGATGCAAGCTGCTGTGTTTTTCTGTTGTTTTGTCAATATACAGGACTCCAATCAATCTGTGGTCCAATGTGTAGGTGGCAAATTGTTAACATATACAGGAACTGCTCCCTTAAGTAATGAAGGCAAGTATGCTGCTCGTGTGCGAGCCATTACCCCTGCCGGCAATGGGTCTTGGAGTAACACAGTGGCCTTCTCCGTACTGAATAAAGAAAAGCCAGAAGGTGAGTTTAAGAACAATTTGTAGCTTGTGCTTCCTTGGCAGCACGGACTCTTTTGTATATCTTCGTCACTTCCTCGGCACCTGGATTCTTACAGTTCGCTCCCAATTCGATTGCCTCCGTTTACTACGATAGATTTATTGACTAAAGGCTTCCCTAGGCTGACTAGCCTACATTGGCTTTCTGTGAAGATTGCATCGAGCTGAAAACTTTCCTGCTCGTGTGCTAAAGCCTTACATGTAAATGTAAGGCTGAGGTTTCTGTTTACATCGTTGTTGTCCAGCCCAGTCCAGTCACTTCCTTATGTCTCTTCTGCTTTCATACTCTCTGAAGTATGCGACCACAGGGAAAACGCGACTGTAATAAGGGTAGGGAGTGGAGTTCACTACTTAGGGATATTGTCTTTCATCGGAATTTTTAATTATGGTTGTTGTTGCCATATTCATTTAACGTAGCGTGGTGTTGGGAACCAGTAGAATATTTAAGTCACTTGTGTTCTGTTTCAGACCCTCCATTTCCTGAGAATGATTCTATGTCTCTTGGGACAATCGTGGGTACCAGCCTCGCTGCCAGTGTTGTGTTTGTGTTAGCCTGCGGGTTTGTGGTGTGGTATTTTGCGCGTAAGAGATACAAGAGGTAAGGGACCGTTCATTTTTTATGGGGTAGGGGGGCTGGTGGGATTTGGTAGATAGTCTCTGTAGCATATGATGGCCCCCCCTCTTAACCGGATATTTTTTCCCTGGCCCCCCCCCCCCTCATAAACCTAAATTTTTTTGATGACCCCCCCCCCCCCAAAAAAAAAAAAAAGAAGTCAAAAGCAAAGCAAAAAGAATGATCAAGTAAAGTCTACCTTATAAGTTAAACACAAAAACTGCAGTTTCAAAAAGTTCTTTCTGAATCACCGTTTTCGCCTATGGGATATGTCCTTTGTGTAATCTGACTATTTTTAACCCAACAAGTGCCCTAACTAGGGGGGTTCGGGGGCATTCTCCCCCGAGAAAATTTAGAATTTCAGAGCTTCAGAAACGCTATTTTACGCCATTCTGGCAAACTTTTTGTAACATTTGTAGATTTACTGCAGTTTAGATTGAAAATAGTAGAAATAATTTTTAAATATTTACATGTGCATTGGCTATGGTAATCTGTCTTTTCCTTTGATAAACAAGGTACTGTTTGTTGTTGGGAGTGAACATTCTCAAGTAGTTTTGAATTGATATTGTTAACTAGGGGGGTCCAGGGGGCATGCTCCCCCGGGAAAGTTTAGATTTTTAGAGCCTCAGAAATGCAATTTTAGGGCATTTTGGTAGAAAATTTTGCATCATCATAGATGCTGTTCTTACAATATTTTAGGGTAATTTTTTGAGTGACCCCCCCCCCTTACAGACGATATTTTTTTGGATGGCCCCCCCTTTAAGACCAGTTTTTTTTTCATGGCCCCCCCTCAATCCCACCAGCCCCCCCCCCTATCTCATAAAAAATGAACGGTCCCTAATGCTTTTTCTACGGTAACTGTATTTTACGACTCTACCCTTTGATTCCCTGTAGTAATTACCATGCCGGAGGTCGCGCCTAAGGGTAGAGGGGGTAGGGGAATGTCGGCCATATGGACTTCAGATTTCGATTGGTCGAAGAAACGATTAAAAATGAAAAGGAATAAAAGAGAGTTTTATTGGTCCTCCAATCAAACAAATAGGTCCCGAAAGGGTCCCTGACTAAGGAATGTCACTTAGAAACCAATACCATGGACTTAAATACTCAATCAGGACCCAGTTTTGTGGCCTCATAAAAATTTGTTCTAGACTTTTAAAGTGATGGTCCCTCATAAGAGTGGTGAGTACAAGTTAAAGGGAAACTTTGCCTTGTCATCTACACATGACCCAGGAGATTTCTGAACCTGTTTTGAACGTACGTTTTTTCTCTTCTTGTAAAACAGTGCAAGAATACATGGGCTTTGAATGTCTTGTGCGTTTCGTCTACTGATACACTGTTTTGTTCTGATGACTTCAGGTACAGTGATGAACAGATTCCTGGCGTTCTGTACGCTTCTGTTAACCCGGAATACATGACATCCACTGACGGTATTACATAAATAACTTGTGCCTCTTATATGTTATAGTTGTTGGCTGTTTTCTCATGTTCTGTTGTTGTTGTTGTTGTTGCTGTTTTGCTGTCGCTCTCATGGCAATGACAGGCCAGATATTTAATTGTTTAGGCAGCAATTAACGATGTAACACCATTGATCAACGGGTTAATTAAGGCTGAAATTATGAGTTATATCAAGCGCCTAAATAAAAGTGTGATTGTGGAGATATGTGAAACTGCTAGAATAATACAGTGATTCATGTGCTGTATCTGATTGATATTACACTGTAGAATTATGTCGCCCCGTATAGCAGACGTCTCTCTCTTAGGTGACGAAAGACGTGTTCGACCAGGGAAGATTGCTATCTCAAACTATATTGTTGTCGTTCTTGTGATTACAGTGTATATTGCTGATGAATGGGAGTTCCCACGAGAAAAGATCAAGCTTGTTCGTGAACTAGGGAACGGTTCTTTTGGCATGGTTTACGAAGGAGAAGCTGAAGACATCACTCCAGATGTCCCTATACGCAGCGTAGCTGTTAAGGTATAACAAATTTTGTTTTTCTCACTTCTGTGTGTGAAGCACAATTTTTCCTTTCTTTCTTTCTGGCTTTCTGCTCGGATATAATAAACTGCACGTGAACCAGTTGGTAGTAAAATAGGTTCAGTTAGGCTAAACAACCTGACATTCATCAAAGTTTTTTCTCCAGTGGTTGATGTTGATCTTTATTTACTCGTTTAGAGTTTTGATTCGAGTTGGCAAAGTTTCTCCGATTGGGACACAAAACAGAGGTGGTTGCGAGTTATTCATTAGTTTTGACTCAAGTCATCAATGCTGCCTTTCTTTATAGTTTTACCCAATCTCAGCATTGACGGTAACGGCTCTGTCAAAGTTTCAACAAGTAGTACTTTATTCGAGTTAAATTCTCTCTGATCCTTCTCCCTGAGTGACTGCAGGTGAAATGAGCATCAGAGAGTTAAACTGAGAATAATTATTCTGTCTCTTGCTGCAGACTGTGAGTGAAAACGCGTCAATACGAGACAGGGTGGAGTTTCTCCAAGAGGCGTCTGTTATGAAGTAAGGCTTCTCGATTTTACACATGTTAGTTCTTTAGTATAGTCTTGATATAGATCCATTCTTTTTCCGTTTCAGACTTAATATTTGGCGTTTGTCGTTGTTCAAAACTAGTTTACATCACCGTATAAACTTTGCCAAACACATTTAATAAACAAAAATCCAAGTTAACAGATAACATCAGTGTTCTGTTTATTATTTTGTTTTGTTACCTATCACTGTTCAGACATTTCAGACATGCATAGGTTTGTCTGCAGCAATGTTCTCTGTTTCTTAGTTTCCTTTTTGCTTTCTCGTCAGACAATTCTGCAGTAACCACGTAGTACGGCTTCTGGGCGTGGTGTCAGAGGGCCAACCTACTCTGGTTATAATGGAACTAATGGAGCACGGAGATCTCAAAAACTTCTTACGATCTCGTCGACCAGGGGTGAGCCAGAAATGAATTTATGTTGAGATACGAAACGTTCAGGAAGGTCTGTAGGAGAAGAATGATCACGAGATCACAACCGGTGACCATACTGTTTGTGTTTTCAACAACACTCTATTCATTTGTCTTTAACAGGAAGGATCGTTGCCTGCTCCAACCCTTCAAGAACTTCTTCAAATGGCTGGAGAGATTGCAGATGGGATGGCGTATCTTGCGGCCAGAAAATATGTTCACAGGTATCGACCGTTACGATTTCTAACTGAGTTTTTTTTGTTGTAAAAACACGAAAACGACTTCGCGACATGCGACGACCAGCTGCGTAAGAGCACAGGCAAGTAAGCAACTTAAGTCTGCGAAGCAGTTGTCCGTTTCTAAAACGATCTTTGCCATTTTCGCGACACTTAGAAATTTTTTACAACTGTACACGAATTTTTCTCTACTAAATTAAAGAAAAAGGAAAATTTGCAAGTAACCACCTAGTATCGAACCCGGAACCTCTTTTTCCTGACATCCCTCTTATACCACTACACTACCAGGTTGATCGGCCAAATTTCCCCAAAATTTAATTATAAAACGTGACATTCTTAAACAATAATAGAGTTGCCCCAAACATCAAATAAGAGCTAACCGCAAGCAAACCAGTGTGAATATGAACAATTAAGCATTTGGTGAGTGCATTTTACTCCATCAACAAATTATACCAGTTTCTACCTTGTCCAGGCCTAAACTAAAGCAGAAATGGCATCAACCAATTACGAAAATGGCATCGACCGTTAAAAATGGCATAAACCGTTTACGAAAATGGCATCGACCGTTAAAAATGGCATAGACCGTTTACGAAAGGGAAATCAGCGTCTGCGAAAGGCACAAATTGTAAGAGAAGTGTTATGGGATCATGATAAGAGACAAAGAACATAGGACTTTCTATCCTAACAAAACATGAAAAGGTTTTTGTTAGAGTTGATGTCAGTTTTCCTAACGACATGTTTCCATTCTTTCAGAGATCTCGCAGCACGAAATTGCATGGTAAACTCGGATTTTACAGTTAAAATAGGAGGTGAGGGGTCACTGCCGTCTAATATTTCTTACCTATCAGAATTTATTTGGTTTTGTGGGTATTTTTGATTTTTAAAATCATAATCTTCTTTTGACAGATTTTGGAATGACTCGTGACATTTACGAAACAGACTATTACAGAAAAGGAGGAAAAGGTAGGCTCGTCACTTTTGGCTCATGATTGGCCCACATTCTGTACACTCTCCACTCCTATGGCCATTTTCTTTCCCGTGTGCAGGTCCATGTCTTGTCTTAGGTCCTCCCTTTCGATGTTGCTTTAAATTTCGAATTATCTTTAGGTTTGCTTCCCGTACGGTGGATGGCGCCAGAGTCTCTTAAAGATGGTGTTTTCACGAGTTACAGCGACGTTTGGTGAGTCACACTTTTGTATTATTCTGTAACAGTTCAGCTACACGAAAGTAATTCATACATCTAGCAATCAAGGAAGGAACCACACTCGTTACTTCTCTCGTCTGTCAGTTTAGACATTGTTTTTTTACACCAGGCGATGGACTGTAAATAAAATAATTTATCTGTTTCACGTGGCAGGTCATTTGGCGTTGTGATATGGGAGATGGCAACACTGGCGTGCCAACCCTACCCTGGAAAGTCCAACGAAGAAGTGCTTAAATATGTAGTGGATGGAGGACTCATGGAGAAGCCAGAGGAATGTCCAGACAGGCTGTGAGTAACTTGGATGGTTTGTGGCTTCTCATTAGCTGTAGCGTTTTGTTTATTTTGGTTTGGTATTTTCGAGCTTCATAACGGGTAAAGCCTCCAGAGTGAACATGTCCACTTCGCAGCCAATCAGGTGCAAACTCTAAACGGATGATTACTTTCTTTGTTTTACAACAGTTGAATGTTTTTATTCGCTTTTAGAGGGTTTTTCTTCCTAGATTGACTCTATGGTTATTTTGGCTTTAATATAAATCCATGTGTATAAAATTTACTGAAAGAAACCGTTGTCATATTTTACTGGTTTCTGGTACATGTATCGCGTCGTGTTAGCGTGCGCAAGTTGGAATGTTCTTACGGTCGGATACAGCCGTCGAATACAGCCGTCTCTTATCGCTCCCGGTAATTCGCATAGATTCAGTAGATAAGTTATGACATAGATGGATTGGTTGTTGTTGGTTCAATCCCGCTAATTCAAACACGGCTATTTCGAATTTCCCGTTATTTCAAACTCAAAACCATTTCCCTTAGATTTGCCCTTTTGTCATTTACTATCAGTTATTTCAAACTCCCGCTATTTCGAACTATTTTTCGTTTCCCACGAGATTTCGAAAAATAGCGGGTTCAACTGTATAGCAATCACTAAGATTTAGAGCGTGTCTAAATTCAACTCCATATCTATAATGAAAGTTAAGGATTCTTAATTCCGACTACTAATACTTTTATTGTAGTTTTTTCACTGAGATGATTGAGAAACTTCGTTTATGCCTGATCTTATTGCAGTTATGAAATGATGACGTTATGCTGGAAGTTTAATCCCAAAGCTCGGCCGACCTTTGTGTACCTGATTAGCCTTCTGGAAGATGACTTGTCCGAAGACTTCCGTTATCTTTCGTTCTACCACACTCTTCCGGAAGACCAGCTTAAAGGACTGTTAAGCAGCCATTACAAGCATAAGAATAGAGCCGAGACAACAGATTCCACTACCAATGTTGAAACTGGAGCTTAAAAGTAAAGCGTCTGAGGCGTTATGACAGCTACCTTGACATACCCAAGTGCAATATAGTTTCAGCTTTGCGTCGTCAATGTGTTGCTCTATTTGAAACTCCTAATGGTTGCACGTTGCTGAGTGACTTGTGTACTTGGACAAAACCATTCCCTTCTTCGACAAGTTCTAGTAGCCGGAGGGGGGGGGTGTACTCTGTAAATCTTTGGGTGTGGGTGTGCCGGTGGCACACTGAAACCCTCACCCTATACTAGACAATGATCAGCTTGATTTTGCAACCCTATTCTAGACTAGGCACCAAGAACCCCACCCCTATCATAGACTAGCTATTTTCAGTGCAAAAACTTTATCACTATCGTAGTCCAACATACGCTAACTAAACCAATATTGTACAAAACCGCTTCCGAGTCTCAATTTCTATTACAGAACCCTGGGTAAAGAACTAAATTATTTATTCAGTGGCCACTTTTCTGGTAAATTATACCCTATTCTAGACCAAAACTGTCTGATTTCTATACCCTATCTCAGACGAAACTGTCTTGAAAAGCATACCCTTCACAGCAGTACATACCCATATATCTCGTATATGGGAGTACTCCCCCACTCCCCCCCCCCCCCCCCTCCCAGGTTACAGTAGCGGTGAAGTCTCAAGACGATCCGAACTCGAGGAAAGATTTACTACAAGCTAGAGAGAGACTTGGAAACGAGTAGCGGTTCATGTCAAGTGAAATTGGTACAAGAAGAGAAGAAAACCCGGAATAAGTTAGACCACTTTAGCATTGTTCATATAAGCTTGCTTTCATCAGCATTTATATTTTTAACTCTCAGAAATTGTATCATAAATAGAAAGCCGTAATAAACTATATCCTTCTATCCGCAAAAACTGTTTGAGTTCTTTGTATTAATGTCAATATGCAACTTAACAGAGCGTTTCCCAGAGATTTCTCTACCCTCCGTCGTATCAGTGTGTATAATAATAAGATAATTTAGTTTTATCAACTGGGTTGATAATGTGAATTGTCCACCGTAAAGAGATTCGGAAGCTGACGTTTCGAGCGTTAGCCCTTCGTCGGAGCGATACGAACGGCTAACGCTCGAAACGTCAGCTTCCGAATCTCTTTACGGTGGACAATTCACATTATCAACCCAGTTGATAAAACCAAATTATCTTGCAATACTCCCACCGACGCAGCACCACAGTTTCTTTAGAAACTTGCCCCCTTTATTCATTTGTATAATAATAAATTCCTCTTTCAAAGTATTTTCCTGAGATTTTTCTACGTGTGATCGTTTTTGGAATAAGATGACGCTATATAGCGACAAATTTACTGCAACTTTCTAACAACAGAGACGCGTATACACCTCTGTAATATAACTCTGAACATAGGCAAGAAGGGGATGAAGAGCAACACATTTTGGCCTCCCCTCCCAAGTTGTTTTACATATCAGTGGTATCCAGTTCTCCCGCTGATAATGCTTGGGCTGGTTACTAAGTAAAGACGACATGTATAAAGCACAATCATAAGCATAACGGTGGTTAGAACGCGCACAACACAGTCCTAGGCACAAGCAGAAGAAAATGTTTCGTTCTTGTGCTTACGTCAAGTGAGAAACTGCCGCTGTAAGCACAAGCGTAAAGATCGTCAGCCATAATTAGTTGTGGGTGTCTGCTTATGTTTTAGTGAGAACCAGGTTTAAAATATCGCGTCACGGGATGGGCCATTTCTAAACCTTCCGTGAATATCTTTTTAATGATCTAAAAATACCCACTTGAGAGGGATTACCTTGGAAATGAAGGCTATATTGAAGATTAACTCTTATCTTTCATCTTGTCTTGACATAGGCCAATTGATGTTTTGTACCATATATGCTTGCTGAAAATGTTTGTATGGGTCTTAAAAACAAAGTAAAGTAACTGTAAAATACAAGCATCTTTAAAAATCAAGAGTCCTGTTAAAAGTTTTAATTGCTCTCGTTGCAAACCTAAATGTTCAAAGTTCCAATCAAGTAACCTGGTTCATAATACTCGTTTTAGAGGGGAATTTCTGAACCTTATGCAAAGTCTTCTTCAGATGGGTGGCACAGTGGGACAGGCGTTTACTGACACTAGTGGGTTGGGGATGGAGTAAAGTTCCCCTACTTCCCCCTCCCATCCCCCAAGTGACATGTGACACAGATGGGGGCCTAGCGCTAGAGATTTGGAGCATCCTTACCTTAAACTCTTTAACAGAAATATGAATTTGGAAAGAAAGCAGATGACCAGATATATTCATTTAGCCCAAGGGGGGAGAGGAGGTACTCCCCTATATAGGCCATGAAGGTAAGTAAAGCACGAAAGGGTATGATTTTTGAACCATTTTGGTCTGAAAGACAGTAAAACCTTGAGTTAGGTATGTTTGCTGCCAGGCGGGTATGGATTGGGTAAGAGTCGGGTCTGAAATGGGGTAAGGGAAGGGGAAGGGCTTCAAGAAGCTCGCCCCACACCCCATCCAATTTTTTTAGAGTACCCCCAGCCACCCCCCTCCCCTCCTCCTTCTCAAGAGGCAGCATTTAGCAAATCAGGAACTGGAAAATTAGCACAGCAAAGCATTAGGCCTGATTTTCTGGGCAAAAGAAAAGACAAATTAATATCCATTGTCTGTCTTTGGTTCTTCCTTGTGTAACTGCTATAAATCAGGCACAGACGTGCAAACACGTACACCGCTACACGTGTTTCCCACGTGTAACAAGAGACAAAGGTATTTTTACCTCTAAAATACTTAGAAAAGTGCTTGGACATGATCGAAGTACATGTTTTCGAAACAAAAGAACAAAGGATCGAAAAAGTACACAAATAACATTGACCGAAACAAAGCCGCCTTGTTGGCAGAATATTCTTGACACTACGTGGATTAGATAGCATCGGTGCGCGCTGAAGAAATCTTCAACATCCCGGAACTTTGGAGCTAAAATACTGGAGCCCGTAAACAATATCATAAACTGTTGAGTGGTTTATTGTTGTTAAACTGGTTTCGAAATTGACTACAGGTGGTCACGCAAAGTACATAAACAAAACACGTACGCACGAATGACACACGTCCAATTTCCGGCCAATATTAAATATAACCTTTAGCTCTGTACAAGTTTAGCATTTTAAAATAACTTAACTTATTTTACATCTTCTTATTTTAACAATAGCGCGTCTTAATCTTTATCTACAGCGAGTATTTTTAACAGCATTTACAAATGTACAACACAATGGCCAGTATCTATCTGCCTTCTCTTCTTGCATGCAAAATCGCTTTACAAACAACACCGACCATCTCTTATATTTACACCCTGGATTACAATTATTGCAATAAACTTGTAGCTTTTAAATCTCAAGTAGATTTTTAAGCATAAAACTGCTTCAAGGGAATTATCCCACGGGGATATTTTTAAGCGGCAATTCGAAATCTTTCTATCGCAAGAAAGACAGTTCTACGCTCGGCCAATCGCAACTCTGCAATCGACCGTGGCCTTGGCAGATCACGTCCAAGGGCAGCTTAATGTAAATTGTATAACAACAATTCCACGTTGTCGATGGCAAAATAAAAAAGTTAACGATAAATCGAAGCTAATATCGCATTTGACATAGCGTCGAGGGTTCTGTTGAACTTCAAGTACAATGTGCATGGGAGTTCCGACCGAAACCGTCGAATTGGTCAAGTACAACTTTTACGTAACCTTCTCACTTCTTTTCCGACTTATCCATTCTTACTGCTCCTCACCTGATATTTGAATAAGTTGTTAAGCTCATCACCCATGGCTTGTAATATCTGGCCGACTTGACGCGGAGTAACATTGTTATTGTTCGACAAAATCTCCTGAAAATTCAATTGCGTCACAGGTTGTTGGCCGTTTTCCACATGGTCTGATGATCGGGCTCTGTTCTCGTTTTCGCTCCTTGTAGTTAAATTTTCGGTTTGTCCTGTCAGTGTTCCATCGGTAGAGGCTGTAATTCTGCTTAGCTGCGACTCCATGTTCAAGTCTCTTTGCTTTTTAGGCAAAGTAGTTTTCTGGTTCCAACCGTTATAAACGTCGACAACAGTCACGAACAAGCACCTATAAACCTAGTTGACGCAGCACTCAGTCGACAAATCGTTCTTGAAAATAAAAAAATGTGCTCTTTAGCTGTTGACTCTGATCTCAATCAGTGACTGCTCTTATAAAAAAATGTTCTTTTCTGTAGCTCACTCAACTGGTTAGCGGCGAAAACACTTTGCTCCTTGTATTGAAACTCCAAACCGTCCAAACGATCGCAAACTACGTATCTTCCCTTCGGAGAGGTTTTCGTCTTCCAGTTCAATACCAAACGCTAGAACCGATTTTCGTGAATCGTAAATCAAAGATTCTATTTCCCCGTTCTCGATCTTCTCTCGTCGCCTTCGGAAGTAAATGGAAACAAACAATATGCCGGGCACTTCTGGAAAAAAATTTTTCGGCGAGAAAAAATGTGGTAAAAATAAACCTTGACGCAGCATCTAATCAGGAAATCATCCAATCAGAAATCAGCAAACGGGGATCTGATTAGACATGTGAAAGACGTGTGTTTTGATGGATTCTGCCGCGAAAGCACATTGGGAACGCGTGTATTGCGTTACGTCACTTCGCGGGAACACGAGACCAATGTTGGTCCAATCAGGGTAAACACGTCAGATAACACCACTTTCCCACGTGACTTGGGCTAATCGACTCTGGGCTCTGGGTGATGGTGAGTTGGACCAATGAGAACATAGAACATTTAAAATCCTTTGACAAGGTTATAAATATTCTTCGACATCATCGAGTTCCTTTCGGCTTTTTGGTTGCGGAGATGGAGGAAGGTAATTTCAATTTGTTTACTTTCGAAAGCAGCAACGCTTCTTACTTATTTGCGTTTTCGAAAGTTGCGATCCACTGTTTCATTTTCTTACTGTAAAAGTTTAATTGTAGGCAGATGGGGCGAAGGAGGACTTCGCGAAAAGAAGACGACGAAGACTTCATAGTGAGACTGGATAAAGTGAAAAGCGCGTGTGGTCTGTAAAAGTAAATGCTTCAAAAACATAAAGCCCTATGGAAAGTCGACTTAAACTGCCCAAAGAGGAAGATTCGCCGGTTGCTAGACAAGCCAAGGTTCTCGCCAATGATTTTATATCGTACAGACTCGGAAATAGCCCTATACCTGTATCAACGACTGCCGCTACGCTACGCAGACTAGCCGACCAAATCGAAGAGCAATACCCTTTACTACTGAACCATTTGTGCCACAAATTAAATATAACGCGAGCAACTGTCTATCAAACGTTTTTCGAGATCGCCAACGAGGTTTTCGCCGATGGAATAAACTGGGGTAGAATAGTAGCTCTCTATGCTTTTGGGGGCAAGCTGGCGGTGTATTGCGATCAACACCAAATGAAAGAGCTGGTTGCCTCAGTCACCGACTGGGTAGCAAGATACGTTGGCGCTGGCCTCAGTGAGTGGATCGAAAATCATGGTGGATGGGTATGTAACAATTTTAATCAAATCGGCTTTTACCGTCTCATTTTGTTTCGTTTTGTTTATTCGTCTTTGAACCCAATGGTAGCTTGAACCACATTAAAATACCTCGTGGATTTTTTTTAAAACCCCGGAGACCATCGTTGGAGGCTCGTAATAATTGAAAGTTCTCACGTGAACAAAAGATGGTTGAAGTTTGTGTCGTTTTCAGCTGCTGCAGTAACTGGTATCCATAAATAATAAAAGGGTTTTCTTCTTCTCATTGGTTGCCTGAATGAAAAATACTTTCCAAGATCAGACAATGTTAGCTCCTGAGCTAAAAAAAGATAACTTGCAAACAAAAGATCAGAATTGTTAAGAGTATTTTTTATTTAATGAGAACATTTTTAGAATTTTTAGCAGTGTTTGAGAAAAATCGTTGCGTAGTTGGAGGAATTTTTAAAATGATTTGTTCTTTTCACAATGAACTCCAACTGTATCAAGCCAATTCTAGAATACCACTACCGTGGATATGAAAATAACAAATGTCTTGTAGCAAACATGAAGATAACATTTTCTCACGAGATTTGTGGTACTGACATGTAAAAAACAGAAGCGTGATTATCTGTCAACAAAAGAAATTAACTGAACCAATTGCATCTACCCGACGTCATTTTCGGTATGCAATCGGCAAATATGCTGAGAAAGCAGTTTAGGACGAAGTCTGTACGTCGAAATGTATTTGAAATGTCTTGCATGCTTCGGAATTTTATGCTGTTAGTACACTCTATAAATTCACATACTTCCTCTTAACTTCAACTGTGGGAACTTGTCAAGTCTTGTCCTTTCCCTTGCTATCTAGACTCTTCTACTTCATAACACAAATAATTTCAGTTATGAAAAGCGTTCTTTATAGTAACCACAGAAATGTTTGATTGATTAACAAAAGTAAACTCAACTGATATTGCTGTTTGACAGAAAATAAAAACTCTAAGTTTAATTTTAGACTACCATAGCAAATATTCAATTATCCCCAACTTTGGAAAATAAAGGATGCTTTTGCGGTCACAGAGGAGCAAACCATGCCAATAAGTTAAAACACGTCTGGAAAAAATTGAAACTTTATGGGTGAGTAAACTTGTAATGAGTTTTCAGGGAAAATGTGTCTGAAGTGCTCCATGTACTCAAACCTTAGAGTATTGAACTAAAGAGTAGAAAGCATTTTGTATTTCTCTATCAAGGTTGAGTATAAATATCACGAATGCTGTTCTCCCAAACTTTCATAAGTGTTTCAAATACTCAATAGAAACACAGGGAAAATGTTTCATATATCTCTAAGAAAACACCGGGTGAAAAAGAAAGAAAAGACAAGTGTTTATTTTGATTACCCAAATGTAAATTCTTAGGGTTCAGACCTTCATATTATGTTGACAGCTCCTACTGGTTGTGTTTCTACTAAGTTATAGAAGTATCGCTTTTAGTGCACACCTCCTTACAGGGTGTTTCGTAGCACACCTTAATGAACAGGGTTAATAATATATTGCTGGCTTGAACTTCAGTCCTACTAATAGTGCCAACATTGTGCTGTTTCTTCCTGTTGAACCGCCTAATTCAACTCGCACTTGACTTTTCAAAAACAGAATCTCATGTTTTGAATTTTTTAATATAATTCTTTCTTATTAACAGCTCAGAATTTGACTGGTGTAATTTCATACAGCTTAGACTGCAAGCAGTCTCTTTTCTTATTGTAAAACTTTTCTGGGCACGAAAAAAGATTGCTGTAGTTGTTTCCTAGGGTGCATCACATTGCAGTCCTTGGTTTGTAGTTGGGAGATTTTTTTGAGTTTTTCTTTGGAGTTTGGTTTTATTCTCCGGTTGTTTTTTCAGTCTTTTCAAGTCGATAAGTTTTTCAAATTTAAAAAATTCATTTGTAAAATAATTGTACCCACATGAGCTCAAAAACATGAGTCATAGGCATTGCTGATGCCTATGACTATGACTTGTGTAGCAACATCAAGGATGTCTACTTTGTGGAAATATATCACCTATGGGTTGAGAAATTCATGGTACTGACTGCCAAAGCCAGGATCACTGTTTTATTATTATGAAGACGGTGGCATGAGTAATCTGATGCAAGCATGGTAGAACAAAAAATAATTAAACATAACTCTGCCATCAGATATGGCATGGGGATGGAAGGTTGCCAAATACAAAATGTTTGAAACTAGGAATAGACTGTGACCAATGTTGTTTAGAATATGTGAATCATTTATTTCTTTAGGAGAAATGACAAAACAATGTTTTTCCTTTCCAATCCTCTAGAAAAGGAATTGTAATAAAATCCTCATATTACTTGTGGTTTCCTTCTTGTGTAAAAGAAAATTAGCATTAATTTTAAGAAGTTGTGGTGCCAATAATGTTTACTGATTCAGAAATACTTGAATGTTCCTTTCAGGATGGTCTGGATAAACAGTTCAGTGACAAAGGCCAAGAGGGAGCATGGTGGAAAGGTGTTTTTCTCACTACACTTGGACTTGGGACATTAGCAGCTTTTATGTACAGCCGATGAATCACAGAATTCAGTGAGATGTGTATGTGATTATTTTAGTTTGGATTACTTTACTTGCACTTGTGTGTTTCCATAATCTGTGCGTGGTGTTACAGTTGATTTTACAGTAGGTTAACAGATTATGTTCTTAGACCTGATTGGGTTTGAATCCGATTATATTTACATGCAGTTTAGACAGCATTTAAGAATATTGTGTTTGAAATTAGTTACAACCAATGGCGACACTTGCGTTACTACACCAGATCTTAATGTGGTCTATGAAAACTGTGGCTCATCCGTGATTGAGCCTTCTCACTTAGACTTTGTTCAATCAAGTCACTCAGAGTGTTTGGTGTTAATTTCTTCAGTCTTATTTCCCCTTTCCCTTTGTGGTCTACCATGATGAGGGTGCAGGTTTCATAAGTTCTAAAATGTCAAAAGGGGCATAACTTTAATACATTTTATCACATCCCATAGTTCTTATTAACCATATAACACTAGCTAGAGTGTTTATTATTAAGTTTGGGTTAACCTGTGATAGCCTACACTGTAGCAGAAGAAAAATTCCTCAGTGGCTTTATGCTACCTAACTAGCATAAACTGTCATGCTGTGGGTCATCATATTGGTCTAAGCCCAGACCTGACCTTTTTACCAATGTGTTCTTGTACAAGAAACTGGCCAAGAGAATATTCAGAAATCTATACAAACTGCAGAACGTTTGCAACAGGTAGTACACTTTGCCTTTAAGAACATCCAGGTGAGTTCCTCCTGTCACCTGGAAGCATTTTGCAAATAACATGTTTGAAGAATTACTTTGAACAAAATGGATGTGATGTTAATTTAAATTTCTTAAATTTTTCTTCTCTTTAAAACTTCCAAAGTGCTACATGTAGTTCTTGTATTTTAATTTTCAATAATTCTCAGATTATTCCTTTGAAGCAATAATACAATTTCTCAAGCTGACAAACATTTTTATATGTAAATTGCTTCAGAGGTTATTTATGGTAACGTAAATGTTATTTATACCCATGAGGTGTTGATGCAAGTGCAGAAGCACTGACTTTGATTTAAAAATATTAAGAATGATTTTTAAAATGTATTCAAGGTGTTCGGACATCTTCTTGAACACAGTAATGTGGTAAAAAAATATTATAGTTAGAAATTTAAACCTTACTGAACAGAGACTATTTAATTAAGGATGTTAATTGTGGTATATTTCCAATTTTCATTCCATAAATAGAAGTTTTAATATATAATTTAAAGCCTCTGATCAGCTCCAACAGACTTCAGTCTGTGTGGTTCATTCAACAATGTTAATACAATGGAATCCCGATTTTTGGAACTCTTTATCATTCCGATTTTCTGATAATTCAAAGCAATTTGTCAATCCTTGGCGAGATAAACTACGGAGAAATTTAACCTCGATTTTTGAAACCAATTTCCTTTTCCTTGGTGGTTAAAAATCAGGATTCCAGTGTAATAATACTAATTCACTGTAGCCGTTATGTGCATTTTTAAGCACATGAGAAGAATTGTAGGCCTTTCTTGGCCATTGACACAACATATTCAAAGTTCTAGTCTACTTCGTCAGACTGGATTATTGGTACAGTAGAGTTGATATCTACTATTGTAAAGATATATTTGCCTCAAATGGCAAAATGTAAAATAGGTTTTACTACAACATGATTTTCATGTAGATGTGTGTGTGAGGGAAATGGTAAGTCGTGTATTGTTTATCTCAATCTGTGCAAAAGTATTGATATAAACCTCTGGGTCAAGCCATAGTACTCAACTACAAAGTAAACATTTTCCATTCAAGGTCAAGTACAAATTTAAGCCAGATAATTGAAACTGAAAAAAAAAACACACACACACACAACCAGAAAGGTTCATTTTACACAGGGAGTAAGGCACTGCTAGTTAAAAATCTCATTTGGGGCTATGTACAACTACAGTGTACTTGTATTAACATGAAAAATGCAAACCATAATTAAAAACAAAAAATAAAATTATTATCATTTTGAAGTAGACAATAATATTGCAGCTCTCTCATCAATTCTTGCTCTCTGGTTGGCCACCTGAGGGACTGTTAACAGGGATGTAGGAGCAACATTCAAGAGAAATTTTCAGCCTGTAAGGGTTACCTGTCTGGCTGGGATGAAAATCAGTGTGGCATGTATCAAAAAAACTACAGTAATTGAACCAAGCAATCAGACGAAAAAAAGGCAACCCTGGAAAACAAACAGTGACCCTTCTTGAAAGAATAGATGTAAACTACAGACATTAAACATAGCTTGACTGATGGCTTGAGAGGCAGGGTGGTCTTATGGTTAGCATGTGCCATGCTGGATTGAGCAGTCTGGGTTTGGTGTCCTGACTAGGATTGTTATGATGTGTTCTTGGTTAGGACGACAGATAGGATACTTTACTCTCACACTGCTTCTCTCTTCATTATAATGGCATGGTGTAGTTCAACATTTACCACCTGTTACAGACAAACCGCATGGCAGAGGATGCCAGTGTCCGTCAGTGGTTTGACTGTATGCCTTGAGAAGTTTACATAAAAGCTAACAATCGCACAGCTCAATCAGTAATGACAAATCATAAGCTTTACTTGCCTAGATTAACTTAAATTATTTTAGTTATTTCAAATACTATAATCTCTTTTTAGAGTTGCCACTAATTAGTATAAGTAATTGTATGAATGCAAGTGTTTTATTAAGGATTTGCACTTTATGAGTGTTATTTCAAAATTCTCTCAACTATAACGAGTAGTGTACATCCTCGATTCCTTGAGCTTTCATGCGATTACTCATTTGCTATATGACTGAGAAAATTGTGAACATGTGCATGTAATTGGCACTGCAGTGCAAATTAACAATAACAATAAATTAGCCTGCTCTCATTCAATCACAATGAAGTAATTTTCTCAGTCATAGTTATACTAAATATTGTATTTCAATATCAGTGGCAGATGGAAGATTATGAAAAATAATTATATTGTTTTCAAATATGTTGTAAGGGCTGGTTTTCCCATCGATTTTATTTATTTTATAAAGAACACAGTTTTATAGTGCTTAATTGTTTACTATCCCGTAAGTGTGTTTGAAATGTTGGAAAATGCAAGTCTTCAATCATCTAGTTTATTTTAATCATAATACAGCATAAACTTGTGGGTGGATCAAGGGGTTGGTGTCAACTTCATTGAGAAAATGTTTGGACCTTGTTTGGCCCAAAACCTTTTACCAGTTTCCACAACTGAACTTTTGTTACGCCAGTCAAATAAAAATGTATGACTTTGCTTGTTGTGACTGAAATTGGCTTATCAATTCACAAAAAAAGAAGCTTGTTAAGATTTTGTTCTGACATCTGCTGGTAAGATTGGTTTGATCAGTTGTTTGATACAGCATATATAGTTTAATAATATACCACTAAATAGAAATTAATACACTTCGCTAAACTGCTTCTGCATTAACAATGATTATTGTTTTAAGTAACACATGTCTGTAAAATGGCAGTTTCCTAAAATGACCTTGGCTGAGCACTATCTTTTTGTTTGCAGTGGTGGTGGGTAACAAACATGTATAGGAAGTTCAAGCGAATGAACAAAAAAATTAGAACAACATTGTTATATACCTCATTGTTACATTTTCTTTTCCGTCATGTTCAAAACAACATACTGTAGTTAGGAACACAGCTGGAAACAAACAGAGCGGGTCTAGATCATAACACAAAATGGAACATCATTTTTGATACAGCTTGACCTGGCTGTTTCCATTGTGGTTGCTTGAACTTCCTTTTATTGTTGCACTTACCCACCATATTCTATCCAGTACGTTTTGATTTCAAGGGAAGCCTGCCTTTGTATTTATACATGTTAGGTAGAGGAAATTTAAAATTAAGATAGTTTAGAAATTGCCCTTTTTGTCTGGCTATGAATGCTGTTGGCTGTGCTCTTGGCAGAAATAAAAATGTATTCATCAAACATGTCTGTGTTGCTGTTTATGTGTGAAATGATTAATAAGTAGGCAACGAAATGGCTTTAGCACAGTAACAAATGTTCATAAAATACAACAAAGTGTTGAGTGAAGTGGATAAACCAATCATTATATCCTTTAAGACAACTGTTACCTGTAGCATCCTAAAAGTATATGTAGATATTTACAGAGGGCACAACAACAATTCAAATAATTTGAATTTAAAACAATTATGTTTCTCTAGTAGAGCAGGTTTTGACCAGGTTTTTAATAAAAAATAATATAATTTGTTAAAAAGTTCACCATCAACTTGCAGCTTAGTTGTTCCTCTGACAGAGTTCTGCAAGCCACAACCAAGTTAATAACAATAATATATGAGTTCCCCAAATTTTTGGAACCAACGTTAGCTACACAATCTGAAAATACACATTGCACATGGCTTCTGCTGGCCATATATGTTGCAATTACCGGTATATTTAAACCAGGGCCTTGAGTTGCAAACAATTGAATTACATTGAGACAAAGGCCTTATCTTTGATGGCTTCTATTGTTAATTCTGTTGTGTCAATAATAAAATTCCAAAACATTGAAACCAGAGATGATACAGCTGCCGCTTTTATGTGGTCAAAATGGAAGCTAGAAGTTGTGTGAATTGCTCGGTATGGTATATCTGTTCAAAAGCTGGTGATTTGATTCGTGCCTCTTCAATAGTAAACCAAGCACACTCCTCATGAACACTTCCTTGGACACAAGGGGACTTTGCAATGATCACATCTTGTTTATCCTCAGACATGGGCGTGGTCAAAGAGGCAAGCGAGTTGCCGAAGTTATTTGGTGTTGAGGATATTTCTGGCAAGAGGCAGTTGTCTGCCATAACAATAAAATAACATAAAAGTTACTATAGTGATAACCCATTACATACACCAGTCAAATACAGACGTCTTGCTTTTACAAAGTATGTATACTGGTTCCAGTCCCTAGCTCAAACATTTTCTCAAAATTTACTATGGACACATTGTTAATACACCATGACACTTTTAGATGGTCCCTTCTTGATGGTGTCCATAAATTAACAGGGTATCACTCTGCCGACATTATAAATCAGGTATACAGAGCTGTTCAATCTATATCCATCTGAGCTGGTAAGAGCAGCTTTAAATTGCATTCATGACGCCTTGCAAATTATTAGCATCTACAGTGCAGGCATTTCTGTAACTAGTCTTAATAAGGCAAACGAAAGTTCATTTCTTCTTGAAACACAGAGAGTATCAATACATTCTTAAGCAAACATTCAAGTACCGGTAATTTGTTGATATACTAACTTAAAGATATATTAGATTTAAGCTCAACCCTGCCTTAGGAACTGGGAGCTAGCAGATTGTTGTAAAGATACAGTGGCCAGAATGACCTCTTACCTTGTGTTTCATGGGAGCTTCTGTTGTTCATCTCATAATCATCATCATCATCACCTCTCTTGCGCTTAATGCCCTTTTTCTCTTGCAATGCTTCTCCAATTCCACTAGATTTACAATGTTCAATGTCTAATGTAACATTTTCTTGGTTTGTCTCTAAGGGTTCAATGTTAATATCTTTTTCTTCCATCTCCCTGTTAAAGCTGTTGGAGTCTTCTTGGATTTCCTTTTGACCCTCATGTGCATCCTCCTCGCCCTTTTTGTCATCCTGTCTTTTCTCAACCATCTCTTGCTCAGATGATGTCTCCAGCACAGTTGGAAATGAATCTTCTACTGAAAGTATTTAATGATAAACTAGAGGTCAGTGAGATAGTCTTTGGTGTAAAAGGGGAGTATAACATAACTAACCAAAATAGGGCTATGTTGTAAGTTGAATAGAAAAGGCCAGAGAGAAAGAGAGGCTAAACAGGAGGAATAGTTCATTGTTTTAGAAAAAGACCATTCCCCACAGAAATTATCTGTGTGCATGTTTTGAACCTACCATCCAACATTTGACATTACATAACAAGCAATGATGATAGAAATGGTTAGACTTTGGGTCACCTCAAGAAAACTGGATTTGAGCCATTGCCAGATCAGTATTGGACAAGACACAGAACTATCACAGAGCCTATCTCCACTCAGTAAATACATGTAGGTAGAGGTGAATTGTCAAGGGCAAGCTTGTCAAATGCAACTGGTGAAAAGGTATGCAATGCTTGGCAGCCATCGAGTGCTTGAAATACCAACCTCCATCTTTGGTTTGCTCTGCTTCACACTCGATAGAGCTATTTCCCAGATCTGACTCTTGTGACATGTTGAACTCCTCGCTGACATCTGGCTGATACACGTACAGGAAATACTTCACTGCGTCACCTAGAAGTGTGATATTTTGGCAAGTTATACAACCAAAATTTTGATGTCACAAAATGTGGTGAACCAATGCATGCACTACACCTTTCTGTCCTGGTTTGAGAACCTATTTTTACCAAACTAACTGAAGAAAAAAATATTGAATTTGCCATGCTGTATCGTCTGCCCTTACATTAGAATGATGATGAGTAGATTGTCACATCAGGGTTTTTATATTAAGCGAATTGGCTTAAAAGACACTTCATCATTAATTTGCTTGCTTGTTAGCAAGCAGCAGCTGGCATTAACCTTCTATTTTATCAGTACCTTTATGGGGATTAAAATTGTCAGTCTGTGGCAAGTCAATCCAAGGACTGTTTTTCACTTCATCTATGTCTAACTTAATTCCTGTCTCCTCCTTTAGCTCCCTCACTGCACAGTCAACAGCTGGTTCAATAAACAGACCTGAAAAAATGACAACCTTGAAGTAAAATACACACAATTTGCAGTGTATTTTATGTTGCTGGTAAAGTGGTATTTTAAATTAATAAGTGTCACATTTTGTACCTGGGGTACAAATTGAGTATATTGTTTACCTGTGAGGAGATGTTGGCTGCTCATTTTGTCCAGTCAAAACAACAAATTAAGCTAACCTATCCAGATGTTTCAACTACTAAGACCCAGTTAGAAATATACAATAGCAACCATGCCTTGCTACCTACAGCCATGTTAATTCAGCAACCTTGTAATTTGAACAGCCACTTAAAGCCTTAAGGCCCCTAAAAGGTTACCCATTTGTTGGATTGACAAGCTTCCACTTTATCAACAATAAATAATTATGTTTAGTATATAAACACTCAGTAATCTTGGTGTTTCAAGCAATCTGATTGGTTCATTATCTCGAGCTAATGAGCATTGTTATATAGCTGACACTTTTCCCACTACAGCAGGCCCATTTATTGCCTAGTTCAAGGTCACATAAGTATAAGTATAAGGACAATCGGGAAACAGTTTAATGTTATCAGCAAAATGTTGACCGCTGTTGCATGTGATCAGAGCGTGCAGCTGAAGGTGGCCTAATATTGTCACTTGAATCTCAGCACGTTTTTTTGACCAGTTTGACCCATTTGTTTTGCTATATAACAAATCACTTAATGACTGGTCCCTTGGGGAACAGTGAATTTTGTTTCCCTCAAATCTCAATGTTTCCCTTGACTTCGTCTTGGCAAGCATTGAAATTCTCAAGAAACAAAATTCACTGTTCCCCTCGGGACTCGGACTCTTGGTAAACATTGAAATTCTCAAGAAACGACATTCACTGTTCCCCTCAGGACCAGTCATTAAGTGTTAATTGCGTTCATAGAACACAGTCCTAATGCAGACTTGAGCCAATTTTCATGGGGTGGTTCACCTTGGTAGTATTTTAGGACACCAATTTGGTAGCCCCACAGCAGGGACAAAAACGCCAAGTCATCATCTAACCATGTGTTGTACATTTTGTTCAATGCTGGAAGTCTTTTCAAGAGGATGGACATTTGGAAGCGGTAAGTAGCCAATTTTCTTTTCAAGTCTTTTTGACTGGATATCATAAGACTAAAAGATATCACTGTTAACATTTATCAATGCCTTAAGGTGGTGGTGCGAAAGTAGAGTTTGGCGCTGTGAGACTTCTTCAACAAACAACTGCGTGGAGTCTTCGGCCGTCTTATTTCGCTCCTCTGCCTTAGCTTCGTGGTCAGAAATCTAACTTGGCAAGTTGTGTGGCTCAGAAAGCGGCCACGATTTGTTTTCAGAAATTTAGAAATTTCAAAAATGAAACTCAACATGTCAATTCTAAAACCTATCAGTTAAACAATGTTCGAACATGCATGTTCCTTTAAGCCATTGATCTAAGCAATGTTTCAAGTAACATGGTCTTTGAAATTTTCAGGCACTCGTCTTGCTCTTGCCAATCGAAGTGCAGGTGATTCTACTGGTGAAAGTGGAGGTAGTTCTACTGGTTCAACTGTAGGTGATTCATCACTTGTAACTGTAGGTGATTCAACTGTCTCAACTGGTTCAACTGTTTCAGGTGTCTCAATGTAAGGTGTAGACTGTTTTTCCTCATCACTTGGAACAGTATGTACAGGTATGTTGGAAGGCAGCTTTTTAAAGAATGATGTATTCCTGGTTACAGTACGTTCTGCATTTTGGGCGGCAATCATGCTTCCTTTCTTGTGTATGAACTGCAATGGCTCAGGCTTAAGTGGTGTAGACAGCTTGTTCTGTTTTGGTTGTATTATCAATACTCTGTCACCAACACTCAGGTCTGTGCTTTTGGCATTGCTGCATTTGTCTGCATATTCTTTCATCTTCTCCTTTCATTTGGCATCAGTTTGTCTGATCTCTGGGAAAGTCTCATCGTACTGCACCTGAGGTACATGTAATGTGGACTTGAGTTTTCGTCCAAGCTCTTGGCCATTCAGGAGTTATTCTGTGGTGCATGAAACCAAGTTGAGTGGCAAACATCTGAAAGCTTTCACTGTTAAATGCGGACCATTGTCTGTTCTTACTATGTCAGGGATTCCTTGCCTGACTTTAAAGGTGATGAATCACTGCCTTTGCTGATGTCTAAAATCTAAAACTAAAGATCCACCAAAGTTTTCATCCTCATCAGGTACAAGAGGTGACATATTTATAGCTGTTTACAACTTTACAGCTTAATAGTGTGCTTCATTTGGAAAGCAGATCATTTTGAATTTCCGGGTTATGGAGGTGCGCGACACAAGGCTACGATCAAATTTGTTGAAAAATATATACTTATCTCATGATTTTGAGCCTGTTAGAAGCCAGAGCATTAGGAAAAGTGCTTATTTAAATACTTGTTTTTTCAGTACTGATAATCAGTCGCCTAGAAAGCCAAAGTAAGTTCCAGATGTTTACACTATTTTCCGGTCGCCATATTGGTGTACCACGGAGGTACACCAACATGGCGTTTTCATACTGGGCTCTGTAAATTTCTTCGAAACATTTCAACAAATACCTGAAGTTTGGGGAAACGCACAGGGTTAAAACTTGGAGAAGTGTCTTATTTTTTTATCTTCTATAACATCACAATTTCTTAGCTTTTTCCACTGGATAGTTTTCGACTTATTTCTTTATTGCGTGACAGTGAAAACGATCTGTTGGTACTGACTGAAATCTTTTCCAGCCTCATGTCACTTTTGAGTTGCTATCACTCTTGCTAGACTCTGTGATGTTCCATCAGCTGCTGTCGCATCTTTCACTTCTTGAAGCATCACAGCAGGGGGGACAGCATTATTAGTTACAAAGTTGACATAGGCATCAACTCTTGATAAATGATGGGAAACTTGCAATTGTTTGGGATCAGGATGACGATTCATGTAATCAGTTGGATTGTTTGCCCCTGGCTTGTAAACAACACTGACTTTATATGGCGGTAGGTGTAGCTGTAACCTTTCAAGTCTTGCAGTTACTTTGCAAGTGGGGTTGTTAAAGACTGCTTCTAATGGCTTGTGATCTGTGATGATTTGGAAGGATGACCCACAGAGGTACAGGTGGAAGTTGACATAGGCATCGACTCTTGAGAAATGATGGGAAGTTTGCGATTGTTTGGGATCCGGATGACGACTCATGTAATCAGTTGGATTGTTTGCCCCTGGCTTGTAAACAACATTGACTTTATATGGCAGCAGGTGTAGCTGTAACCTTTCAAGTCTTGCAGTTACTTTGCAAGTGGGGTTGTTGAAGATCACTTCTAATGGCTTGTGATCTGCGATGATTTGGAAGGATGACCCACAGAGGTACAGGTGGAAGCATTCAGTTCCCCAGACCACTGCAAGAGCCTCTCTTTCGGTTTGGCTGTAGAGACTTTTGCAATCAGTGAGCGAACGGCTGGCATACGCTACAATGTTTGTTCCTCCATCTGCTGTGACTTGTGTGAGAATTGCTCCCAGCGCAACAGGACTAGCATCAACAATCAGTTTGAGTGAGGAGTTGAAATACTTCATGACTTCTGGAGTTTGAGGCAATCAAATGCATGTTGTTGGTCTGGTCCCCAAACTCACTTAGTATTCCGATGTGTAAGTTGAGGGATTGGAGCAGAGATGGACGCAATGTCCTTTATAAAATGTGCGAGGTATTGTGCCAAACCAAGGAAACTGCGTGCTTCAGTTGCATTTTTTGGGGGACTAAGCATTGATGAGGGACGCAACTTTCTTATTAGCTACACTGATGCCGTCTGCAGAGAAGTGATGACCAAAGAAGATAATGGATGATTGGTTGAACAGACACTTAGAGTTTGCAGTAAGATTGTGTTCTCTCATTTTCTGAAGAACAGCTTGCAAAGCAGCATCATGGTCAGCTTGGCTCTTGCCAAATACTATTATGTTGTCTGATATGCTCCTAACACCTTCAATTCCTTGCAGTACTTCTTCTATGGATTTTTGAAAGATTTCAGCTGCTGAATTAATTCCAAAACTCAATCGCTTGTAATGAAATAAGCCAATGTGAGTGGCAAAAGTTAAAGTTAGTGATATCCTTGGTTTCTGAAAACAATGGCTCCATTCAGATCAACAATCAGGTCTTCTATAGTGGGTACTGGATGTCGCTCACGCAATATAGCCTGATTAGCCACCCTCGTATCCATTTAGATTGCTGATTTGAATGCTGTTAAAAGACCATTTTGGTAGGAGTTTTGACAAGGATTTTCTCAAAGGTTAACTAGATTTGCCATGTTTGCATGCTTCATGCCGCTTGCACATTTTCCACGCATGAATTAAGGACATTCGCGCCCATTGCTACTGCGCATCTCTAGTGCGCACGCTTTTCATTGGTCACGCGCGTGCCACGTCATTTTCAAGCGCGCGCACCGAGTCGAAAACTTAACAAAATATAGAGCTGATGACCTTTGCGTTAACTTGGTGTGCGAATATTTTTGTTGGAAGCTCGGTGACCCCCACTTTTTTTTCGGCAGATCACTTCCTTTTTTAACTCTCTACATTATACTAAAAAACCAAAAAAATCTGTGTGTGGGAAGTTGTAATTATTTGTCATATACTATTAAAAAAGGGTCGAATTGGTACATGGAGACAGGTGTGCGTGACTTAGAAGTTGTCTTTTTTAAGGCTAATTCTAGCAGATTTAATGACATATGTAGCAAAGATCTATCAATTAAGCCTATATAAGCCGTGTTAAACACTCATAGCTTAGAGATGATTCTTCAACTTAAATATATGCCGATAGTAATGAATCCGGCCAGAATCGCCTCGAATGACTGAGAATCGTAGAAATGCTATGGTCTGAGCTACGCTTTATCTTGAAAACGAGTTCGGTGACCCCCGATTTTTTTTACGTTTTTTATCTAATCTTATCATTTTCTACCGTCAGTCAAAGTTTTAAAAAAATCTGTGTGTGGGAAGTTTTTGGGCGCGAACGTCCTTAAGAGTCAATTAAATCACCTTTTAATGGTTTCCTTTTCGTCTGTCGAGATCACTTCATGTGTATATACTAAAACAAAATACAATATATAAATTGTCCAATAGTGACCTGTGGCAACCCATGAAAATAATTCTGAAGGTGCAATTATTTTTAAAGAACAAGGTAACACATGAAAAATATATAATACACACCTGTTGAGAGCATTCTGTGTTTGAAGTTTCCTTTTGGAAGACTCCATGGATGATAAAAATCTTCCGAGTGCTGAACATTACTTGCCTGTCGACGGGCAAGTTCATCCTCTGCTCTAGCCTTGATAAAAGAAATCCTTATTAATTAATTTTCATTGATTATTAAATATCCAGAACAGGATGACAATGCGAAAATGGACAGCTTCAATTGATGTTTGGTGCCCTGAGAACTTTACTACATGTAGTCAATCATTTTAATTATTGAAACTGTCCTTATGCAGTTCCCATTTTTTACATGTGAGGAAATAATTTTTCAGTTTTAGAATCAGGCCAACCAGCTTACCAGCTTATCGGCTTTTCTCCATATTTAACCTGGGAATAAATTAGAAGCTTGGTAGAAAACTGTTTAAGACTTTCATACCTTCAGTAATTCAAGATCTTGTGGAAGGGGAGGATTTAGTACAGAACACCATCTCTTGCTAAACTTCCACATGTGAGAAAACAGCTGATGAAGAGCTGCTTCATGCATTGCTGCAATACTTAGAACCTCCTCTAACATCCATCCATGGATGTGTTCTGTCAAACTTTGAATATCCAGCTGCACAGGGCGGCCAGACACCATACGACGGAAATACTGTGCTAATGCTGCTGCTACGTTGACAAATGCTTGACTGGAAAGGTAACGTTTCAGAAGTACCTGGAGTAAACTGAAACCAAATACATGTACAGTGTGATCATGTAAAATTACATATTTACCCAAATTCCAACAAATCTAACTGTAGCTAATGATGCTAACCAGAAAAGGCAGCATAGGCAGTATAGCTAATGATGTGAATATTTTCACATAAGAATGACATACACACTCTTTGTATTAATACTAGATGTAGCTCTCGCTAAGTGCCAACGAGCAAACATTCAAAACAAATACTAATTTGGAGCTGAAAACAGGGTCATGCTTTGTGCACGTCACTTTTTTGTAGTCAAGTATTCACGTCAAATGTCTTAAATTGTAATGTAAATATTTCTTTGATCGCTTTTTTGCTGCGGTGACAAAGTTGGCTCACTAGCCGATGTCGAGTTTACTCTTGTGTGGTGTGGGTCTCCGGCCGATAGTTTGTTACAGTTGTCGTTTGTTTTAGCTTTGATGACACAGAGAATTAACTCTGAAGTGTAAATTAAAGTGCTAAATAAACCCGTGAATAACCACTGGGCGTTAGCCCTAGTAAAGGGAATCAGGGAACCACACGAGGTAAAGAAAAAATATTTTGACCCCGGTGGGAATCGAACCCACGACCTCCGGATTAGATCTACCGTTACTATGCCGACTGAGTTACGAGGTCGGACAGAGAAAGTCGGGGACGATTTAGATGGTGAATCGCGGCGAAGAGAAAGTAAGGGTACAAATGAATGCTGTGCCGCGTAGCACTAAGAACACAAATGATGACACAGAGAATTAACTCTGAAGTGTAAATTAAAGTGCTAAATAAACCCGTGAATAACCCACTGGGCGTTAGCCCTAGTACAGGGAATCAGGGAACCACACGAGGTAAAGAAAAAATCTTTTGACCTCGGTGGGAATCGAACCCACGACCTCCGGATTAGATCTACCGTTACTCTGCCGACTGAGCTACGAGGTCGGACAGAGAAAGTCGGGGACGATTTAGATGGTGAATCGCGGCGAAGAGAAAGTAAGGGTACAAATGAATGTTATGCCGCGTAGCACTAAGAACACAAATGATGACACAGAGAATTAACTCTGAAGTGTAAATTAAAGTGCTAAATAAACCCGTGAATAACCCACTGGGCGTTAGCCCTAGTAGAGGGAATCAGGGAACCACACGAGGTAAAGAAAAAATCTTTTGACCTCGGTGGGAATCGAACCCGTTATATCCGGAGGTCGTGGGTTCGATAGGCCGTTCCGAAATTCAACAGGGAACTGGGGCGAGTTTCAAATTTTAACCAATCGATAAACTGACACCACCACATGAAAGATCATGTCGAGATTGATCATTTGACCAAGTATGATGTTTTTAGGGTGAACAGAGACCAAGTTATGGACCTTCAAATATGGCTCAAAACTCATACAAAATTAACGTCTCTAATGTTGAGACAGCGTCCCCAAAACCATATAAACCCTTAAAATTTTTTATCAGTTTTGTGACAACTGTAAAATCCCGTCATGCACCAACTACTTGAAAGAAACTGAGATGAAAATCACTATGTTTGCCCATTTTAAAGAGTATCACGGAAATCATGAAAAATTTTAAGAGTTTATATGGTTTTGGGGGACGTTGTCTCAAAATTAGAGACGTTTGTATGGATTTTGAGGCATATTTCAAGGTCCATAACTTGGTCTCTGCTCACCCTAAAAGCATCATACTTGGTCAAATGATCAATCTCGACATGATCTTTCACATGTGGTGGTGTCAGTTTATCGATTGGTTTAAATTTGAAACTCGCCCCAGTTCCCTGTTGAATTTCGGAACGGCCTATTCCCACCGAGGTCAAAAGATTTTTTCTTTACCTCGTGTGGTTCCCTGATTCCCTTTACTAGGGCTAACGCCCAGTGGGTTATTCACGGGTTTATTTAGCACTTTAATTTACACTTCAGAGTTAATTCTCTGTGTCATCATTTGTGTTCTTAGTGCTACGCGGCACAACATTCATTTGTTTTAGCTTTGGTTTGATTTAATTCAGTCTAGTTCTTTGATTGCTTGATTTCTGCTGCCTTGTCTAGATTTGGCACACTGGCCGAGTTTGGCACGGTGGCCGAGTACTCTTTTGGCTCGCTGACCGATTGTTGAGCTTACTAGCTCGATGAATATACCACTGACAATGTACACTCACTTAGAATTGGAAATAAAAACAAATAAACCTTACAAAAGCAGGTAAAAATTAGGGTGTCACGCAAACCTAAGGCCCCTCGAATTATTTTTTTAAAGAAAATATCTATATTGTAAACTCGTCTCCCTGTCGTATCACGTTTTGTTTTATGGTCACGCAATGTTCATAGGCAGCAGCCAGAAAGAAGCGAGATATTTATCTTCTCCGGTTTATCGCTGTCCGGTTTATTGCTTGCAAGGTTTAAAATAACAGCCGATATTTTGACGGCATTTGCTGGCGAATTTTTTTACCGAAGAAATAAAAGACACAGAGTCGCTATAATGTTGTTCAAATTGAAGTCAGTTTTGTATCCACCAGACGCGACAGCGATAAACCGAAGAAGATAAATATCTGGCTGTTGCCTTTGAACATTGTGTTACCATAAAACACTTTCGATTCGGTGATAAGATTGAGACGAGTTTAAACCTTTTTTTTTCTTTATTTACTTCCAGGGGTCTGAGTTTTCAGGATCTGCGTTGGGTGTCATAAAAACTCAGACCCCGGGAAACAAATAAAGAAAAAAAATTTATCTTCGATCTTATCACCTAAATCGCAATGTTCATAGGCGTCAACAGTCAGAAAGGTCGAGATATTTATCTTTTCCGGTTTATCGCTGTGAGTGTCGCGTCCCGTGGTTACAAAAGCTGACTTCAATTTGAACATTATAGCCACTCTGCCTCTAATTTCTAATTCTTCGCCGGGTAAAAAAAATCGCCAGCAAATGTCCTCAAACTTTTCAACTCCGCTCGATGAATGTCAAAGCTGGTGAGCATCGACGCTCAGAGCTATGCGGCCTTGACGTCACAATCTCTGCGCGCTACGATTGGCCCGTTGCATGTCTTTTCCACTACGTCATATTGGAATCTCAGGAATCTTACCTTACAACAGGAATGTTACCTTACAAACATTTCTCTCGATCACTCGAGATTTTTTCCGCCTAGACAATAATCTCGCACGGCTCTATAATGCTGCCGCCTCGCCAGCCTCGCGTCTTCGCTCGGCTGGCTCGTTGGCAACAAATGACCCTGCATTGACGAGTAACTGCCTTGAAAGATTGTAGACTGGTAAAAGAAAACAGAACTTGCTACTCCCCACACAACCCAAACTGTAAGTATTTGATTTCCCACTCAGCTTGGTAATAGTATTTCTCATTTTGGGAGACTCAAGAACATGTGATTAAAATGACAAATACTTGGAGATGGAGTTCTTATAATAATACTATCCATGGTTTTCTTTCTTGCAGAGTGTACTAGTTACATAAAGAAATAATAAAAACTTTAAAAGATGGTCACTACTGTAAACAGGTCCTCCCCTTGACCTTCAACACTTTCCAGAATAACAGTCCAGTTTCCATTTAACCAACATGGTTACACCACTGAATAAAAATATTTGGTCCTGGTTAACTTGAAACTGGGCTTTTATGTACACATAAATCATGTGATAGCTGAACAGATCTGAAAATAGTTGAACCACATTATAATACTGAGAACTCCGAGAATTAAGGTGGCTCAAAACAGTTTCCAGTACTTTCAAAGACTTAGAGTTTGATGGGTCATTATAACCACTCTATACCATTGATACCAAAATCATGGTATTAAAAAACTGCCCAATCATTGGTGAACAAGTTGCTGTCAATTTTATGGAACAATAGGTTACCATAGCAACAATATGACCCGCTAAATTTTCGAAAATTTAAGGTGGCTCTGAACCCCCTCCGTGGAATTTGCAAAAAGTTGCATCTTATCATGTTAATTACAATTTGATAATAAAAATGGGGGTCACCGAGCTCGTTTTCGAGTTATAAGCACTTACAGCTAGAATTAAGGGTGTTTTTAACAGGTCATATTGTTGCTATGGTAACCTACTGTGCCACAAAATTGACAGTAACTTGTTCACCAATGATTGGGCAGTTTTTTGATACCATGATTTTGGTATCAACCGATATAGAGTGGTTATAATGACCCATCAAGTTCTAAGTCTTGGAAAGTATTGGAAACCTCCCCAACTTCACAGAGTGCATCTTTGTAAAATTGGCAATTTTTTTCAAGCTTGTGGTTCAGAATATATTTGAATCTTTCTCAATATTATCAAAACTATCCTTGTTTGTTTTTGGTTTCAATAACTGTTTTTCCATCTCATAAAACTGTTATTTTAAGGTTTCCTTGAATTTAAAATTAAAGTAATTTTGTATGTCTGAAAATGACTAAAATATATCATGAGAAGGAATGAAGTTGAGGGAAAACTAAATTATAAATATGCCTTCACACCACAGTATCTAAACCATTCTGACTAATAAAATTATTAGCAAATCTTTTCTAATTTGTGACAGGAGCAAATTGCATTTGAAATTTACCAACCTTGACGGTTGATCTTGATACAGAAGCACAACACCACAGCTTGTCAACACAGGATCTGGTGTTTCAGGAATGACAACATCAGCACATCTTTCAGCTTGAAGGGCAACTTTACCATTATGATCAGTATAACAGGCATCAAGACCTACTATACGATGA
The DNA here is from genome assembly GCA_964020085.1 of Micromussa lordhowensis. Classification (NCBI taxonomy): domain Eukaryota; kingdom Metazoa; phylum Cnidaria; class Anthozoa; order Scleractinia; family Lobophylliidae; genus Micromussa; species Micromussa lordhowensis. The sequence goes on along the minus strand of OZ026597.1, from coordinate 16,631,441 downwards.
CCTAAATGTACCATAAAATATACAAATATAGAAATTACTGCCTGGAACAATAGCAATGGAATGATTTTAAAGTATAATAATTTTTCATAATTACTATTATGTCCGAAAATGGTTCCGTTCTTAAAACATACATTTAGCAAGTAACTATGCTAGTCACTCACTCACAATTTCTTCCTAGAAAGAGCCCCCATATACATGGACATCATTATGGACCATTGAAAAGTAAGAAAATTTGAAACTACCAGCATGTTCATTTCATAAACAACAAAGTGCAAGTTAAGGCTCAGCCTGTTGTACTCACTGGCTGCAGGTTTAGTTACAAGTCATATTTTACGACCTTCCCAACTCTAATGGATGAGTGTGCTAATCTCACTATATTAAAATGTAAACTGATATACTCAAGTCTGGAGAATAGCTACTACAGTGTAACTTAATGGTAGCTTTTGGAAAATGCCACATCATACCAAATGCTTGGGGGAACATTTCCCTGAGGTTAGAGGGGAAGAGTGGACCCTATTTGCACACATCTCACAAGGTGGGAAACATCTGAAATATAAATATTACTCTTAGTTAAAATTTTGCCATTACCAGGTTCAAGCAGAACTAGTGACATTGTTCGAGTGTTGAAAATGTTGCAAGTTCCAGGAACTCTGGTACAGTACAAAATAAATGATGACTCTGCATTTCCAACTATGACAATATTTTTCTTCTCCTTCCAGATTTCACCAACTGTCAAGTCCTGCCTGTGTTCTCTTGGAAGAGCAAATGTAGTTCCTTCAAATTTGCCATTCCTTTTTGTAGGAGACTCATTTGGATCCAGTTTGAATCTTTTGCTCGCAATAGCTTGTTCCCAAAAGGTATCTGTATCTCCCCTGTTAACAAACATGAAACCACAAACCAAAATTGTTACCTTGGTTGAAATCCTACACTCAGATCTAGGATCTTGATTAAGAATGGTATGGTGTACGTAGTTAGGATCCTGAAGAATGTATAGGATTCTTTACAAGAAGTCCAGCAGAATCCCAACCAAGATACAGTGGGATCTAACCAGATCTTGTGCAGAATCTTATAAAATACTGTAAGATCTTACAGGACTCTCAGGTTACAGTATACCTTTAAGGGACAATTTTTTTTTGCCAAAACAAATATTTCAAGCCAAATCACTGATGCTACAGTCAAACCTCCACCAACGGCCACCTCTCTACAACAGCCACCTCCCTACACCTCCCACTTTTTGGTCCCACTGGACGGTCCATACATTCATTCTTATTTTAACCTCTCTATAACAGCCACCTCTCCACATTGGCAACAACCACTAAAACACGTCCTAACTGCCAAAATAACCGCTTGGCAATGGCCAGTAAATCACTGACTGACGAATGATGTGCACAAATACCCATTTTTTATTGTAAAAGGTCACCAAACGTGATTCATACCACGGGATGTTGGTCTGTTTCTGTTGTATTGATATGTTTAAATTTGTATAATTTTATGCTAAAATAAGCATTTGTTGTCAAAAAATGTTGCACCCCCCAAAAAAACAGCTGTCATATTACACCCCTACCTCTCTACAATGACCACTTTTCTCTGTGCCCAAGGTGGCCATTGTGGAGAGCTTCCACTGTATTTCATCCACATTTTTCCAAAAAAATAATTCAAAAACATGAAAGGCAGCCGAGTTACACACAAAAATGTTTTTTTTTTTTACTGCAAGACCGCAGTCTGTTAAGTGTTACAAGTCAATTAGAATGTGTCGAATGCAGAGTTCCTGAAATGCAATTTCAGGCTTCAAATATTTGCTTCTATTTGCCAATTAGTATTGCCAATCTGATACAAAATTGAACAAAACTGTTCTATTGTTGAGCAAGGGCTTTCATAAAGCCAGGAATATACAACGCAATTTTGTATGCGTCATGTCGGGGATTTTCACAAGCAATGGCCTACTATGTAACACATATTGATAAATTTTTCAAACCAGATTTTACAGAGTAACAAAGCTATTGCCGGATTACTTTCGACACTCAGTTGAAAACTACTCTAGCCCCTTGTAATATTGATATGATTAAAGTGCCCCTGTGATAAAAAAAATCACTTCCTTTTTTCTCTCGAGATTCTGAAAATGTGTCTGGTTAACACTTGACTGGCAAAATTCTGACCTTTCATTTTTATCCAAAGGCCGTTAACTTTGTGTGTAAGTTTTGGATCTCACGATCCGCCATTACTCACGTTCAAACCTGACCGATTTGTCCTCAGAGGGTTGGATCTGGGAAAAGTGACGTCAAAGGCTCACCAGCTTAAAATTTCAGCATGTGAATGCAGCTTATTACTATGCAAAGTGCGAGTTTAAAAGTGTGAAAGCCCCAAACTCCCGTGCTACATATTAATTCTGCAGCGTACACACGCATTGCATTCTTAAACTAGTGAGCCTTTGACGTCATTTTCTCCTCGATCCAGCTCCCTCAAGAACATAAATTTAGTAATGGTGGATCATTAAATAGGAAAGTTCCAGTTAAAATAAACAGGTGCCTTTTTTAAATCAAGGATTAAAACTTGGGTCACTTAGTGTTTAGTTACCATAATTTTGAAATCCAAAGGAAAAAAATAATTTATTTTTTGTCACAGGGGCACTTTAAGTAGTTTATTTCAGGAGACTGAATTTGATATCCAATTGTGTCATGGTTCTGTGTGCGCTAACAATGACTTTTTTAGCTAAGGACACCTGCAAAGTTTTAAAAACTGTCCAGAAACAGATGATGAAAGGTGATGTGTGAACTTTGGAGTTGAATACCTACCAGGCATCAACATGAGGTCCTTGTCCCACATGGGAATGTACCCAGGTTCCTTTAAATCCTGTCCTTGGTATAAAGGTCCTTTTTGATTTGTTTTTCCTGGATCCTTTACTCCTGAAGGCATTCTCTGGATCTTTAACTCCAATGGCTAGCAATGCCTCCCGAGCTGCCAATTGTTCTGCTTGTTTTTTGGAGGTGCATGGTGTATTGAATGATACTGTCTTGTCGCCAAAATGAACAAAACTGACAAAACCAGATCCTTGGAAATAAAATTTGAAAGCTGACAGACTCAGTTATACTCTCTTGTAGCCCAAAAGGCAAAGAACTATTTTGGCAGGATTACATGTACATGTATTATTATTTTTAATTATTAGTACTATTATTATAATTATTATTATTATTATTATTATTATTATTATTATTATTATTATTATTATTACCAGTACATTGGTATGCATGTCTCAACACCCTCGTTACTCACTCATTTTACTCACTGACACTTACAGTGCCTTTACTGAAACTGGGGCCACCCAGACAATGAAAACCAATCAGAAGCCAGAACTGAAACAATAGATTCCAACATTTTCAAATCCAGCCAATCAAATGTCTAGTACAAAACAATGAAATCCCAACTTGTTCATTGACTGGTGATGTTTACGAGACTGCAGTGTCAAGCTCAAACCGGTAGTACTTTCATGTGCTTCAATGGCTTTAGGAAGAATTATATGCTGCACTCAGTTTGTTTTAGGTCATTGGTTGATTTAGGAAACAAAGGTTGTGCAAGAATGCCACTCGTAAATATATATATATCATCAGAGTGCATGGTGTAGGCTTTGAATATTTTTGCGTCTGAAAAAAAGCCCTTCAAATGATCATTGAAGGATACAAGAACAACATGCTCTCACCGCTGCAAGGGGTTTTTGACAACAGCTTAGAAAGTTCAAGCCAGCCGGTCAAATTGTAACAACACACTGACATGCAAAATATTTATTGTTAAATCTAACTGTTGAATTCCTTGTAGCTGGCCGGCAAGATATTTTGTTGCTAACTTTGGATTATGATAAATTCCCAAAAATGTTTTCCGTTCGCGTATGGCACAGAAACTGAAACTGAAACAGCCACATACAATATCGTTAGTGTTGTTTAAAATTGTAGAGTAATGGATCTAGTCAAAATAAATTTTACTCCTGTTCTTTGTACATATTTCATTTTTATACAGCTTTCCGGTTTCATTCATTGCAGCCGTGACCGTGAATATACCACATAGTTCACGGAAAAACTTTCACGCTCGCTGTCTTGGCAGTTCTATCTGCATTTCAGGGTTTGTGTTCCCTTTCTGGATTGTCAGTGAACTAAAATAAGATCTTCATCGAAAATTCAAACAATTTTTTCCGTGTTGTCACCAAAGCCTCAGCGTATTGAATCACTCAGGCAGAAACATGCACGGAAGACGAAGGTGCCAAATCAAACATATTTCGAACAAGAATTCAGATTAAAAGTCAGAATGTATGAAGTGAGCCTTTTTCAATTTTCCTGCTTGAAGTTTGGTTTCGGCTCCTTTCATCCCAGGTTTCAATTTGTACATGAAAATAATCCCTTCCCAATTTGTACATTTCGATCTGCACACAAGTGAAACTGCTCACAAACCATTGAAGGGCTTTTTTAGACCGTCGGGACAACTGATTCAAGTCGCAATATAATTAAGAGTGACACCCTAGCTTACACAACTCTTGTTTTCTAAATCAACCAATGACCTAAAACAAACTGAGTGCAGCATATAATTCTTCCTAAAGCCGTAAGCACATGAAAGCACTACCGGTTTGAGCTTGACACTGCAGTCGCGTAAACATCACCGGTCAACGAACAAGTTGGGATTTCATTGTTTTGTACTAGACATTTGATTGGCTGGATTTGAAAATGTTGGAATCTACATGTATTGTTTCAGTTCTGCCTTCTGATTGATTTTCATTGTCTGGGTGGCTGGCCGGTTTCAGTAAATGCACTGTAACTTTCCTGAAGTACAGTAGAGGACAAATCACATTTGTCAAAGGAGTGATATGTTTACTCTACATAAATAGCAAACCACAAATCTAAAATGAAGTTGACTAATTTACCATCCCATGATGTTAAGTATGTAGGTGGTTTGTTCCCTCTCTGCTGACAGTTCTCCTGAAAAAGATTCTTGTAAGACAATGTGGCATCAAACTTTTCTGGAGTTGCTACTGGGCTCTGTATTCCTATTGGTCCATCAGTTTTAAGTAACAGATATTTCCCCTCTGTTCCTTGTTCTGAATTTAACTGTTTGATGGCAACTGATGCTGCGTTCTGTTGGGCTTGCTTTTTGTTAGACGAGATCCCTTCACTCTTAAATTGCTGCCCATTAAAGGTCACAGTGCAGACAAAACCAGAGCCCTCCAGTGTAGTCTCATATTTGGGCAGAGCTAGTCCCATTTTCTGTGCACTTTCTTGGAGGACATTCTTGAATGATAAAGAAGCATTCTTCGCTGTTGAAACTGGAGTCGAGGTAACAGGAAGAAGTGTTCCAACAACTTCAGCCTTAGCCAAACCTGTTTTACAAACTTCTGGTGAAGGCATTGGTTCTGGTTGTGTGTCTTCTTGTGATTCAACTGCTGCTGATGCTAATACGGGGTTCGAGGTTTGACCATCCGATCCGTCATTGGTAGCCAAGGGTGGCTGTTTCTGGTCATCTTGTGACGCATTAGGCTCACCTGTATCAAGCAGCCCTAACTCGCGCAAAGCTACTTTAGCCGCATTTTTTTCTGCTTGTTTCTTGTTGCTAAACTCAGTTTCACTGGTAAAAGTCCGCCCCAAAACGGTCAAATTAGCCACGAAAACTGGACTGCAACCCTGCACTCTCTGCGCACAGCTGTATTGAGGAAGTTGGACCTTAGCTTTTTGGCAGTAAATTTGCAAAAGACTTTTGTAATTGGCGTCCGCCATTTCAAGTCAAACTAACTCATGAAATGTAAGCCAAGAATTCAATGCTAATCACTCAACCTAGCAAATCGACAAGGGAGACATTTTCTGACTAATTCGCAAAAGTATGCGCATTTTCTGCTCACAGAAAAAGGCATAGCTTTGCGGTCAAAACTCCTTCACTCTGGTCGCATGTAGCCGCCATCTTTAGCTTGCAACCCATAAAGCATGATGGTTAAGAAGAGTTTTGTTCCCACTGGGTCTCCAGCTAGCCGGGGGAAGTTAGGAGGGGGGGGGGGGGGAGCGGTGGTGGGTGGAGAGATTTTTATTCTTTCATTTGCGTTTTTATCAACCCTAAAATTGATCTAGATTGTATCCTAAGGTTATAGTGCGACTACTCTTACCAAGGCCACCCGACAAAATTTTCTACAAATTTAACGAGTGAAAATCGTGGAGGTTAACAATAGTTTTCTAACAAATTATCTAAAATGACTACAATCTGTTGCCTTTGAGATGTACAGCTTGATTACAAAGTTAATTTGTTGGAAAACTATTGTTAACCTCCGCGATTTTTATTTGATAAATTTGTGGAACTTTTTGTTGGGTGGCCTTGGTTGGAGTAGTCGCACTGTAAGTACTTCCAAAATAGACTACAAAAACATACTACATGTATAATAAAATAGTTCGTTTGCAAATTTGAGGTTGTTCTCAAAAGTTGTTATAAGTTTTTTGTTAAATTGTTATGAAGTTAGTTTCTTAGTCTTAGTATTCCACATGCAGAACCTCGGGATTTCGTCCATCTTCATCTCTTTTACTCCTTCCAAGCAGAGTCTTTTCCAGCATGTTAATATTAATATCCCCTCCCTCGTAAGCACGTGACGATAATTCCCTCAGCTCCAGAATTCCCCGTAACATTAAAATCCGCAGAGGGTGTCGCAATCCAAACGGGGCCGTACTCGGAAATAATATGAGTAGCTTTCGCTGCTGCATCCTCTTTGCTAGACGCACCTTCCATGAGGATCACACAAGTTCCGTGTCGAAATACAACCGAGGGTTTACCTTGTCTTTTGGGAGTATTTTGGATTACTTTGCGCCATGTATCTGTGATCTGCTCTCCTACAGCCACCATGTCGACGGTCGGGCACTGATCATCTCTCTCTCTCTCTCCCTCTCTCTCTAGCACAGACTTAAGATCCCGGGTTTTCAAGATCTTTGTGTATCGTTGTGCGGCTGGGACACCCTTATACCCTTTTCCAGACCGTGATCAGCTTGATTTTGCAATCCTATTATAACCTATTCACCTAGCCTGTCACAGCCGCCTCTCCCCGGAAAAATCGGAGAGGCGGCTGTGATTCACCCTATCCTAGACCAAAATCTCTAGCCCAGGCCCTCGCGGAAAGAAAAATTAGTTCTCGATCAGCGGTACTGCGTGCAAATAAACATAAACAATCAAGATGGCGGCGACCGATTTACGAGTAGTTCCGCCTCCGAGGTTAGAACACTATGTAATGACCGAAAAACTAGGCCAAGGAACTTATGCAACTGTGTACAAGGCGTTTAAAAAGGTAAAGGTCTAAAAACTTCAAGGTTTTCTGAAACACTTCTTGACTGGAGATACTGAAATCCCTGGGATTTCGCACACTAAAAAATTCGACTTTTTATTAAGCTTGCTTGCATCCTTTAGGAAGTACGACAAATAGTCCTACAACATTTAGGTGGGAATCAAAATATCCTGAGCAAACTTATATGTATAAGCTTACTTGAATGAATCTCGTATTATGTTATCTGCCTGTTGGCGGATAAACGTTGAAAGTGAAAGCAGTTACGGCAGTTACTGGGCTTCAAGCAAATTCAAAGGGCATGTCCAATATATAGATCTAACCGAGCGCGGAGCTCCTGATTGTAACAATTAACCATAAAGGAAAAAGAAGATTTGCTTTTCTTGGATCCGAAAATTAAGAAATGATCAATTGTGAGCATGTATTTGTTCAGCGTGTACTGTTTCGCTACTTTTCCGGTTAAATTTTAACAAAATATACCCAATAATTGTAACCATGATTGTAGAAATTAGGTATGCAATATCAGGGACTTTTCAAAATGCGATTTTGCAAGGAATATGTTGGAAGAAAAGTGAACAATGCATCAGGGGTTAATTTGCCAAAATTTGGCTTTGCACATACTACCTCCTTCTCCCCCCAGAGTAATAACCCACCCAACTTGAGCCATGATCCAATCGATGATGACGAGCTCATAACCTGAGCCTGCGATATGGCCGTGTGATACTGGTTAGCAGATACCTTGTTTTGACAGCTGTCAATTAACTGTAACATTAATGTCCAATATCAAACACGTAGCTATGGTAATGGTGCTACTCTCTTATTTTTTTCAAATTATTGGCCTGGCGTACTGACATACACATGGACAGTCACATGACAACCAAAATCTTTGAGATCGATTGGTTACCAAATTTTCTAAGGTATAGAGCTCCGCTCGCACACCTTTGTTGTGCAGGAGCTCTGCTATTACTTACACCGATGTTAAATCTCAATCACTGAATTATGTGTTATTGTTATGACAGTCAACATTTGACAATAGCATGCAGCGCAGGCGTATTTTGGACACGCGAGTGCACATTTTCGTATTAGGCCGCCATCTTGGATTTGGTAACTGTGGAAGACTGGGGCGAGGAAATATTAAGGAATGGGCCAAGCATCAAGCATCCAAGATGGCGGCATCAAAAACCTGATTTATTATCTAGCGTTCCGCTCCAAAATAACGCCTGCACTGCAGGTTACATTTGACGGTTGCAATTTTAACTTTAATGAATGCACAGTTCTTCATAGGAATAGTTAATTTGGCTACCCATTGGTGGTAGTGATTTTCTTTTGTTATTGAAACAACTGTTTTCCATTGAAATTTACGTATAAAGCTTATTCTGTTATTCCTTTTCTTAACATGAATGTAACCATCGGAGATTGATTAAAAGGTTGTTAAACATTGTAAAAACATTAGGTTGTGGGCTCAGGACAATGTTGTCTGGTTGAGTTGAGTCATGCTTGAGTTGAACAACGCCTGTGGACTTTGGATTTATGACAAGTTTGATTTTTAGTCTGTTGTGTAGATGAGACATGGAGGAGAAGTGAAGTGGTCGATCAAAAAACTTGACGGGAGTAATTGGAACACTTGGAAATTTCAGATTAACCACTTACTTATAGCAAGAGCATTGTGGGGTCTTGTAGACGGTTCAGAAGTCCTTGCAAATGAAGTATCAGCAGTGGTGGAGGCACTTTACCGGTCGAGGTTACAGAAAACTGTTCTTGACAATTGTATTGGCAATTGAAAGTGCTCAGCTTTACTTGGTCACCTGCTGCGAAGAACCTAAGCAAGCATGGAAGGCGTTGAAAAAAATACTTCAAGCGAGAGACTCTCACGAACAAACTGTATCTGAAAAGCAGTATTTTCGCTCTGAGATGAAAGAAGATATCAGTTGATCAACATTTAAAGCACATGAAGGATATTACCGATAAACTTGCAGCAATTGGGGCACCAAGTTCTGGGGAAGAAGTTTACCAAGAAGTTTCGCGGCCCTTGTCACCGCCATTGAAGCTAGAGTGGATGTTGTTAGCCTGGACTATGTTCAGCAAGCATTCGTACACAAGGAAATGAAGCAATCCAAGCCATCTGGTCAGTTGAGTGGAGCAGAGTCAGTACTGACGGGGCCCTTAGGAGAAATACCTTGCGCAATTGGCCAAGATGTTTTAGATGCGGTAATGTGGGTCATATTCGCCAGTATTGTCCACCACGTGATCCGCCTACATGTTTTGGATGTGGTGATGTCGGTCATATTCTCTGTTATTGTCCCAGAAAATGTAAATGGCACAATGCAAAGATAGCTGAGGGTGAAAAGAGCCGACAGGGAAATTCTGGCATTGATGGTGAAGATGTTTATGCTGCAGTGTTCATGTTGTCTGTTGAGGGTGTTAAGTTTGCGGATAAAGAATGTTTTCTATGGATGATTGACTCGGGTCCATCAAGTCATATGACGAAAGAAATGCACCTTTTGATGAATTTCCAGGAATTTGAGGAGCCTGAAAACGTTGCACTAGGGGACGGTCATGTTGGGAAAGCATTGGGATCTGAACGCATACAAATGAATATGCTGTTTCCAGGAACTGACACCAAGAAAGCTGTCTTGTATAATGTGCTGTATGTGCCTAAACTCACCTGTAACCTGTTTTCTGTATGAGCTGCAGTTGCTAAGGGCAATGCTGTCGAATTTGGCCCTAATCATTGTTATAACTGGGATGAAAATGGAAAGCTTTGTGGAATGGGATCACTGGCTGATAAGCTCTATGTGCTAGATTGTCAAATTGTCTCTACTAAGTTCTCAGTTGCGTCATCTTGTGGTAGCGACCTATGGCATCAACATCTCAGACATGTGCATGAGTCAGAATGAATTCCTTTAAGGGGTTGACATCAAGAAAATGACTGAACTGTCATTTTGCAAAGGCTGTTTGGCAGGAAAGATGTGTCGAAAACTGTTTCCCGCAGTGGGAGAGATGCGATCGACATGGAAACTACAGTTGGTGCATAGTGACGTGTGGTCCAGTGCAAACACAGTGGATTGGAGGAGCAAAGTATTTCCTCACTTTTATTGATGATTACACTCGGTGCTGCACTGTATACTTCATGAAACGGATATCAGAAGTGCTTGGCAAATTCAAGGAATTTAAAGTCTCAACTACCAACTATGTTGGCAGAGTGATAGGAGCTTTGTGAACGGACAATGGTGGCGAGTGTTTGTCTACTGAATTCCAAAACTATCTGAAGGAGAAAGGTATTAGACAGAATGGTGTATCAAAATGTATGAATCGAACTTTGGTTGAGTAAGCACACTCGATGATCACATTTGCAGGGTTATCAAACATCTTTTGGGCCAAAGCTATCTCCACAGCTGCTTATGTGAGAAACCACCTTCCCATGACTGCGCTAAAAGAAAATGAAACTCCTTATGAGTGGTAGTATGGGAAGAAACTGGATGTGAGCCACTTACAAGTGTTTGGATGTATGGCCTACACCCACATCCCTGATGGCGAACGGTGGAAGCTAGACAATAAGTCAAAAAGGATGTGTTTTGTGGGCTACAGCTTGACGTCAAAGGAATATTGTCTTTTTCACTAGATGAACTGAAAGCTGTATATCCGGAGAGATGTTGAGTTTTAATGAGAATGATGTTGGCTAGAAGCAAGCCATGACTACAGAGCCAGTACAAAGGGGCAAGGATGCAGAATACTGTCACCACTACAAAAGATGAAGTAGTAGCAGAAATGAAGAAATTAGAGAAGGAAGAAGGAGACATGCTGCAAGAACCCCGAAAATCTGAGAGAACACGAAAACCACCTGTCAGACCCATGACCCACCGCATGCAATGTGTTTCCTATCAGCTATGTGAGATAGATGTACCCTCAGCCATACAAGAAGCAAAGTCAAGTGAACATGCTGCAGAGTCGAAAGTTGCTACAGATTCAGAGTACAATTCTCTCATTGAAAACAAAACGTGGAAGTTGGTTGAATTAACCCCTGGTCAGAAAGCTATAGGATGCAAATGGGTGTTTAAACTGAAACATGCTGCGGACCGTGCTGTGGAACATTTTAAAGCATGTCTAGTGGTCAAGGGTTACACCCAGAAATATGGTATTGACTATGACAAAACATTTTCACCTGTAGTTCGTTTCTCTGCAGTAGTTCTTTTGCTAGCTTTTGCAGTCCGAAATGATTTGCTGATTCATCAGATGGACGTTAAGCCAGCTTTTCTTAATGGCAAACTTGATGAAGAAATTTACATGCAGCAACCAGGAAGGATATGTGAAACCCTGGAGAAGAACATCTGGATTTTTCAAGGTCTCGTCATTCAGAATTTGGACTGATCTGAAGATTGAGTGAATTATTTAAAAATAAGTAGGTTTGTTTGCATCAGTTGTACTAGTGCAGCATACATGTAGTTGATGTTGTCATGTTGTTTTAATATCACCAATTTCCTTTACATTTTGATTAGTTATCAGCTGTTCAAATTCGAAAAATTTAGGTGTACGGCTTTCAAACCTACTTTGCTAGCGCTCTGTTAATGAGATTAGTTGATTTAATAGTACTTATAGTTGTTGTATTTCAGTCTGGAAGCCCCTAGTAATGATTATAAATGAACTGAGTAGAATCTAAGTCCAGTGGAATCTTGCTTTATGAGTTAACTATTTTTGTAGCTTACTGCCTAAAGAGGCCCAAGCTACTATGCTGTCCTTCTGAGTGAGTGAGTGAGTGTAAGTAACAATAGAATCCAAGCCCACAATGAAATCTGCTGATTACAGGCCATCGGGAGAGCTTTGTCAATTAGTATGCAAGCCAGTGCAATGGCTGCCGCCTTCATGGAAATGTCTATTTGCTCAAAATTGGGGCCAAATCTTTCGGAGATGGAATTCAGGATATTTGTAAGGATACAGAAAGTAATTTGGGACCATTTGCTGGCTTGTAATGCTGAAATTATCCAGAAATACCGGTAAGCTTTTTATAACTTGAACATGACGAAGGCCATAAATTGAGTAAATTATGGGCTCTTCGCACTGTCTCATGATAAACCATAGTTTCTGGTGCTTCATCATGGGTAAGAACGAATTATGAAGTACCCTTTAAGTACAGGCATTGTAATTTATCCTAATATGTTTTGTTAACTACAAGCTTTGTGCTAAAATATATTTGTATCGTTCGTCACAGAGCGTGGTTGCATTTATCTTTAGTTGTAAGTAATTTCTAGTGTCATTCTTTCAGGGCATTTTAATAAGCTATTCTAAGTAAATAAAAGCAGGTGCAGTAAGTTACATGCAGTCATCGACTGCCTATTTTTAAAATAATGTGAACACCTTATTACAGCTGTCTTTTGTTGGCTCCAAGCAAACCTCAGTCATTTTTTACCTGAAAGCCTCTTTGATCTGACCTTGAACTTTTTTCCAATTCACCCAATAAGATGATTACAAGCAATAACTTAAAACTTATAAATAAAAACATAAGCAGATTAAGTGAATAAATTAATGCAAAGATTTTATTTCTATACTGTACAGTCTACAAATTAGCATAATTTATTCACACAATTTATTAGCATTAATCTATTCACTTTGCCTTGAGAATGGTGTCACAATTATGCCAAAACATTGGCTATTAACTTTAATATTCGCCTGCTTATGTTTATTCAAGGTTGTACTGTACTGCAAACGAAAGTCAGTGGGGAGTAACCTGATATGCTGGAATCATAAGTTGATTCTACCCAGTTATTACAACCAATCTTTCATAGCCTGTCAATGAAATCATTGGGGTTTCACAGTATTTTTCTTCCATTCCCTACTTTAGGGTGACACCAGGGATGTGGTTGCAATCAAGTGTATTCAAAAAAGTTCTCTGAGCAAGACAGCAACAGAGAATTTACTTACTGAGATTGAATTACTCAAGAAATTGGATCATGAACATATTGTCAAGCTAAAAGACTTTGAAGTAAGTGTGACCATTCTTATTGCATTGATTTCTCTCTACCATTATTTTAGAAGAATTAAAGTATACACAGTTTTATGTGCGATTGTTCAAGGCTGGACAACCTGTAGTATACATCATAGTTGTATTCATGGGTATACCCTACCTCTTAGCCGATTATTAAAAAAAATTGCAGAGGTAAAGAACTGAATAAGCAAGCATTACCTTAAATTGTCTATAGACTATATAAATTTCCTGCAGAAAAGTAACTGTCCTGAATGAAAGAAATGGATTAAATGAACCCTTGATAGGCAATATGTATGATGTTGTCATTTGACTACAACCACCAGTAGCTTTCATTTTTTTCTTTTTCTAATGCTGTGTTGATTAGATCAATATTGTTATTTAAACCCCATTGTGGTTCACATTTTGATCAGTGATGTCTCTTCTCGTGATTGAGCACAAAAAACACTGAGGGACCAGGCAGGACAGCATAAAACTATTATATATAATTATTATTCAACTTTCATACACTGTACGAATTCCGATTTTCTGATTGGCTGATTTGTACCACGTGATACTGGGTTGTGACAAAACAACCTCCTTGACGTCATTATTGTGATGTAATAGCCATGGTGTAAATTCAACACAGCACTGTCATTACCCCATGGCTTCGGCTGACTCAAAGTTTGATGATTTCTTTGTGCAGTGTATTCAATTTGAATAATAAAAATGTTAACACACTCATTGCTCATGAATTATCAGGATTTACCTGAACTCATTCACTAACAATGAACTTGAAATTTTCAATAAATTTCTTGTTCATTGTTAGTGAACTCGTGCTGGTAAATCCCGATAATGCACTCACTGAGTGCATTAACCTGTAATTACATTTCCAAACAGTAATCATTTGTCATCTTATACCTTAGGCAGGTGACAACTTGGCATATTTTCTTGATATACTTCAGATTTTTTCAGAAGTTCGTGCAACTGTCAGTAATGAAGATTTCAATTTTCCATTTGGAATCCATAAGGGTTAGCAGTACTCTCGGGTCAATGGACATTTTCAGTAGTAATGGTTTAATTCTTGGTATTGTTTTTATATAGTGGAATGACCAATATATTTTCCTAATAATGGAGTATTGCAGTGGAGGAGACCTATCAAAGTTCATTCACAGTAGAAGAGTTCTGCCTGAAGATATTGCTAGAAGATTTTTACGACAGTTGGGTATGGCATCATGTAAAACAACACTAAACAAAATATTACAATAATAAACTAACTGAAGATCTGTAAAAATACATGTGATACATAACACATGAAATAATGTGAATTATCATATGACCCGTACGGCCCCGCGCGCAATTTCCTTGCAAAACCATAAGAGAAAAGGTCCCGTATGAGGGCCGTACGCCTCGAAGTGATAGGGCTGGAAAAACACGTACGGCCCTACTAGAAATGCGTACGGCCCTACTAGAAACGAGTGCGGAAAAAATCGATGCGTGTGGCAAAAACAATATTTTGTCGCTGCCAAAGTTTGTTCTCTCCACAATGAGTCATGAAATTGAACATTCTGAGAGCCAATTTTACTATCCAGGCGAATTGTCCCATGCAGAACTACTTCAGTCGCGAACTAACTCATTCCGAAATCAAAGAAAGAAATTTAACACTCCTCGCAAATGAAGAAGCTCACAACTTTCTCGGAAACCAACAAGCAAACAGGCGGTCAAGGAAACAACTTTTCCGCGGGATAAACTGTCCAATAATTAACCTTTCAAATAAGCAAACAGTCGGCGAAACTTCTTTCCTTCAATGGCATCAAAGAATTCATCATGGGTCAAAAGAAAGAAAACCGAAGAAGTAAACAAAGTACGATATAAATGTTTTCTTCGAGTTTCAGAGTTTCTGGGAGAAGTTGGTTGACTGGTAGAAAAATGAACAAACATACCTTGTGTGCAGTAGGATAAACTGCTCTGTAGTTTCTACGTCAGTGTTATTTGAAGAGACGAAACTGAATGCGAATACAGGTTCATTACCGCACGCTTCATCCAGATAAATATAAAAACTCGCTTGTGTTTAACCGTGTAATTTCCACTACACCAGCAAAGTCAGCAAACCAAGGCACTGTTTGCAGGAGCCAACATGCGTCATAAATATTCAGTTGCCCGGTTGTCCCTTGTTTTAGAGAATCCAAGAGGTCGACAAATAGCTTGAAATGACGCCGACATTTTCGTGAGTCTTCAGATGAAGATTTGTAAACAATTTCAGTGAAGCGTGAACTCGCAAAGTTTTTGATGGCTTGACACATTTTTGACAGCTTTATGTCAACTTTCTGTTGCAATTGGCTTTTTAGCACAAACAAAAATGAGAACGTGAATTGTGTTTTTCGATGAATTGTGAGTTTCTTGTTCGACGCGAAGAAACTGATAAATGACAAAGTTTTGTTGTAGAAACTTTCATATAATTGTTCCGCGCGCGCAGCCGTCTGATCTTATGTAATCGGTCGTATTTAGGCTCGAACAGAATTTTCAAAATTTTCAACAGTAAGTGGTCATATGATAAAATGCTTATTGACTGAGTAAGGTCGGGCCGGACGGGAAAATATTTGGCTCTCGGTCAGGACGTACGGACCTCGCTGCGCTCGGTCCGTACGCCCCGACCTCGAGCCAAATATTTTCCCGTCCGTCCCTCCCACTCAGTCAAAAAGTACATAGTATTGTAGAAATCTAGATCAAGGGAGCCAGTGTGTTGATGTAAAATAACAGAATTTCATTTTGACTTGCTTTGAGGCTTGAAAATCAGTTGATTTTTCCTTCCTGTGAAAAGAGGTATCATTACTGTAACTTCTGGCTAAAATGCTGTAACATTTAAAGTTGACAAGTTTAGGGAACTCGTTATCTAGTCACCTGGGTGAAGAAAGATGAAATGCATAGTAGATCTTACTTGAAATGCACTGCAAAGAGTCTGGCAGAATGTTTACTTTAACACGTCTGTATGGTGATGATTTACATGCATTTAAGGCTAAGCAGCACCGGTTGTAAAATGTCTCCAGCTAGTTAATGCCTAAGATGTAGTTTTCAATTTTTTTTTCAGCTCTTGCTCTTAATTTTTTGCATGTAAACAACATTGCTCATATGGATCTTAAACCACAGAATTTGCTACTGTCATCCAGACAAAATGCGGTACTTAAGCTGGCAGGTAATATAATTTGTGTTCATCTGTATTTTTCAGACTTTACAATATTGCATAGGATGCATGAGTAATTTAATTATAAACTAGGGTATCTAAAAGATAGTAATGCTGCGGCACATTCTGTTGATAGTGACATATTTTAAGCAGTGATTTGTCTATCTGCACGTTCCAAGACTTACAATAACCTTTATTTCTCAAAGTAGTATCAAATTGTGCTCTGTAACTTAAAATCTGTCCTTGTATGCGTCAACTTCATGCATGATGACGCATCGATGGCGAGGTGTGAAAAGGGATCGTGACAAAAAAGCACATAGTGATCTGAACTATGTTTGTACATAAAACGATACACATCAACCTCCCCTTTATCAGATCGCAAATTTCAACGGATGTGGAAATTGTAGGAGCGAAAATCTAGCTTATAAACTCTGTACTGGTATGCATAAAATGTCTCTAGAATGTCGACTGTGCTGTGACTGTGCCATAACTGTGCCGAGGATGCATCCATCGCGATGTTTGAAAATGCTAACACTTTAGCTTAAATTCATGTTTGGATGAAAATTAATAGATCGCAGCATGTATGAAATAAGCGGTTTTCGTTTTTTTAATTATTCCACGAAGATTTCTCTTCATTTACAAATTTGACCAAGGAGGCAAGACTGCTAAGAAATGACATAGTAAGTTAAAATTAAAATGTCACAATTAATCATCCAGATTTACAAACTTTCACATACTGCATTAAGAACAAAAACAAGAGTTGTGAAAGTCAAGCACGATCTCCTTGACATCATTTCACAGGTAAATCAGAGCAAAACAAATCACTAACCTTTCTCACTGGAATCTACGCGAAATAAGACGACAGGTAGATGATGTGACATGTTTGTGTTGTTCGTGGCGTAATGCACTCTGGTAAAAAGTGGTACAGTGCACGCTGGTTAAACGCAGTGCATTCTGGTAAAAAGTGATGAATTCGAGAATTGTATCCCCTTCTATATATTCTTCTTAAATCCTGATTATGTTGCTGGTTGCTAGCTGCACAGCAATTATTTAACACTGATATTTATTTAACTAATATTTACGTTCATTTGTTATTTATTTATTTATAGCACAGGCATCAAAGTGGGGGCTCAGAGCCACCTTAAATGTTAGAAAATTTAAGGTGGCTCTGAACCCCCTCTACAGAATTTTTTTAAACTTTGCCAAAAGTTGCGTCTTATAATGATTATCAAAAGTTGATGATATAAAAAAATTTCACCGTGCCGTTTTTGAATTATAAGCCCCTAAAGCTGTAATTAAGGGTGTTTTTAAGAAGCCATGCTATTGCTATGGCAACCTATTGTGTCAAGAAAATGATGACAACGTGTTCACCAATGATTGGGCAGATTTTATTACCATGATTGTAGCATCAAGTGATAAACAGTGTTTATAACGACCCATCCAAATGTCAGTGCTGGAAACTGTTTTGAGCTACCTTAAAGCAGGGACATCAAAGAATGAAAATAAAGCCTCTTTCAAGTGCTCATATTTAAGAACTTTATGGATTGTGCTTGTGTTCAATCAATAGATAGATGCACTCTTTTTGAGCTATATTTCATTTTTAAAACAGATTTTGGGTTTGCGCAGTACTTGCACAGTGAAGAGGAGACAAAAACAATAAGAGGGTCCCCTCTATACATGGTAAGGACATAAGTGGGAGTAGACCAGTCAATAGGTCATATTTTATTAACAGGTTTTGTTTTGAGCACTAGAGGATAAACCACAACAATATATACCTTATTTACTATTTTTAGGGAAATAATTGCTCAGTTGTTGTTTCTGCAAGATTAATTCAGAAAATTTGAAACACTGTTTTGAAAAGGTTTGTTTTTTAGCCAGATTGGTTTAGGGCAGTGTGTTTACAAATTAAAATGTGAACACTGATATGGATATTTCCTTTCAAGCTGGAGTTCAAGTTTCTGGTCGAATGTACTAGAGGAGGTCAACTAATTCAACCAAAACTTTGAGTAGTGACGAGGGTTTCCTTGCTACAACAGTGAGGGTAGTTTGTATGGTAAATTGCTCATCCTCATCAACCATGATGGTAAACCCATAAAAAGATGTGATCTGTAATCTCTGTTATGATTGAAATTCATAAACACAAACCTACAATGTTGCTTAAGACTGTCAATGCACATTATTGTAACCTACTGTTTCTTCAGCCAAGTTATTCAGTATTTTTACTAAAGCTTCAACAGATAATTTATACTTACATATGATATTTGTTAGGCGCCAGAGATGATCTGTTCTATGAAATATGATGCCAGGGTAGACCTATGGTCTGTAGGAGTAATTCTCTATGGTAAGTTGCTCAGTAAATTCCACCTATGGCTACAGGACCTGCTGAGCTTGCTGCTTGCAGATTGCTATGTTATAGTTAGTAGTTAGTATCAGTGTCCATCAACTTCATGTTAACTTCACCCAAGTCTTCAGTTTCTTTGCAACAGATGCATGACATAAGTTTCCCTGCAAATTAACAGTTACTTTAAATCATATATACTGAATAAGTGCTGCCTGATTTTTTTGTGAATCTCTTGCTTTCAAAGAGACTGCCTTTTCATCTCTCAAAATCAGTATCACATTCAATTTCACAGTCAGTGCAAGGAGAGCTGTTTTGAATTCTACAGCAGATTCTGCTTGCAGATTGCTATGTTATAGTTAGTATCAGTGTCCATCAACTTCATGTTAACTTCACCCAAGTCTGCAGTTTCTTTGCAACAGATGCATGACATAAGTTTCCCTGCAAATTAACAGTTACTTTAAATCATATATACTGAATAAGTGCTGCCTGATTTTTTTTGTGAATCTCTTGCTTTCAAAGAGACTGCCTTTTCATCTCTCAAAATCAGTATCACATTCAATTTCACAGTCAGTGCAAGGAGAGCTGTTTTAAATTCTACAGCAAAACTCTTAACTATTAAGAAGCTCACTGTTTCTTTTTATACTTTCAGAGGCACTTTTTGGTATGGCACCTTTTGCCTCAGGATCTTTTGCTGAACTTGAAAAGAAGATACGATCTTCAGACCCAATTACAGTACGATTTTCTTGGTATAAAGTATCTGACTTGTGTTGTTGTTTAAGGTTGCTCCCAGATTAATCATTTATGGTATTTTAACTCATGCCAGTGTTAAATTTCAAAAGCTGGTTTTTAACACTGTATGTTTTTACCCCGACCTAGTTTACTCAGACCTATCAAATTAATGTAATCAGCAATGACAAAATAGTAGCCTGGGACGAAAGAAGGAAAGAATGAGTTTTTGTTCTAAAGTCATGTCTTTCCCCTCTTCATTAAAAAACTGGTCAGATTGATTTCCCTGAATAACGAGTGCCCTGCTAAATGTTGTAGAATTTTACTGAAGGAGACATGAGGAGATTCACTGCAAGTTTTGCTTTTTGTGGTTGTGCTGACCATAAAATATCAGAAAACCCTAACATTTTACTTTGAGCATGTGCAAATTACTAACGCTTTCATCCTCAGGGTGCATGCAGTCATAGTACAGGGACCCACCTTAAAATAGTTATTATTTTTGTCAATGTTAATTTGTTGTTAATTTATTGCATGTGGGTAAGCATAGTACTTGTCATTTGTTAAAGGTGTTTTACTTAAATAAATAAATAAATAAATAAATAAATAAATAAATAAATAAATAAATAAATAAATGAGGGAAAAAGTATTTGGGTGATGACGCCTAAGGAGGCTAACCTGATCATGGCAGCTAAATGCTGGGATCATCCCAACTCTACCACATAATCAGGAAGTCTCTTAGACACTGCATGACAAAATCCTCTGTTCTCTCAAATTCTCTATGAATATCCTGGATATGGATGGAAATCCTTGAAGCATCTAGTACTTTTTTACTTATTTTGGTTAATTTGGGGTGATTTAGGTTAACTTTGACATATAAAAGTTAGAAATTGGGTTCAATGATTTTGGGGGAGGAGGGTGTGAACAAGAAGTACCTTTGGACAAAATAGTGATCTCCTGGAAATCTCCTGGATTTGAATTTGAGGTTGGCATCTATGTTTGGTTGCGATGTTATTCATGTTACCATGTTCAATGATTTTGGGGGAGGAGGGTGTCAACAAGAAGTACCTTTGGACAAAATAGTGATCTCCTGGAAATCTCCTGGATTTGAATTCGAGGTTGGCATCTATGTTTGGTTGCGATGTTATTCATGTTACCATGTTCAATGATAAGTTCTTGTGTATCTCTCATCAGCTGCCTGTTGGATCCAAGGTGTCCCCAGATTGTCAGGATCTTCTTTTGGCGCTACTTCAGAGGGACCCTTTGGTCAGAATATCCTTTGAAGAGTTCTTTGCTCACCCTTTCCTTGATCTGGAACATGTCCCATCTCCACTGTGTTTAGAGAAAGCCGTGAGTAATGATCTATAAATTAGTGCTTTGTTTGATTATCTTTCAACTGTGAAGTTAAAAGTCAAAAAGTAGCCTAAGAAAGATCTGTAGGAGTAACTTCAAAAGTTCAAATTCAAGGTTTTTAAAATGCCAATCATCTAGATAAACTGTTGTTGTGTACAGTGGAACCTCCAGTTGTGACCACATCTCATAAGCGATCACCTCTCCTCAGAGACCAGTTTTCCATAATACCAAAAGCTTCCAAGTCAAGTCAATATATTTGGAACCTCTTGTAAGCAACCACCTCCCATAAACAACTTCGACCACATTTAGAGCTAAAGTTTGAAATTTTTGTTTGTTTTTAACCTCTGTAAGCTACCACTTGATAATTATTATTATTATTATTATTATTATTATTATTATTATTATTATTATGATAGAGTAGAAATTGGATAGTGTGGTGTTGTTTAACAAATGGACATCAGTTTTTCATGCGTATGTCCTGTTATTGATAATGAATTTTCTCATAACATTGTTAAAGTAGCTGTGGATCCACAAAGCGATAACCGAGTGGATCCCCAGACTACTTTGACAATGTTATGATCAAATTCATTGTCAATAACAGGACAGAACAATGACAAACTGACGTCCATTTGTTTTTTATGATAACAAATTGTCCGCTCTCACATGTCGACGCATTGCATAAATTATAAATTCATGTGTCTTTCTGCTTATCGACAATGAAAATTAGCCAAGTATATTAATGACTAGTAACCAAATCATTCTTTCAGTTCAGTTACTTCTGTGAACTTGTTAGGTTTGAGCTGATTTGTGTTTGATTTTCAAATTAGTTTGTTAATATTTCCTTGTTTCATTTTGTTTTGTGTTGCCCAGATAAAGCTTGTGACAGAGGCCATAAAGATGGATGATGCCAGTGAGCTGAAGGAAGCTGCCAAACTGTACTGTGAAGCCATGGCTTTCTTTTTACCAGCCATTGAGTGTAAGTTAATTGCTTCTGCTAGTTATTTCTGATCTGAGCTATAACTCTTTTAACAAAACCTTAATGAGATGGGTTGGCTTACAGATGAGAAAGATCCAGAGATGAAATCAAGATTAAGAGAGAGGGTAAGTCGTGTTACAGCGAAAGTAACTAGTATTTAGCTCTTACATGTATTAACCGAGCAGAAGGTCTGTATGGGAGAATCTTGACCGAGGTTGTGAGTACAGACCGAACGCAGTGAGGTCTGTACACACGACCGAGGTCAAGATTCTCCCATACAGACCGACTTAGCCTGGTTAATAAGATGTTTATTATATGGTAAACAAGAACAATTTGATTCGTTTCATATAACTGGTTTGTACTAACTGACATGTGGCTTGCGAACAGCGATGAGCTCAATTCTGCCCAAGTTTGCCTCGCTCTCTTTACTTTTTTTTCTCCTCAGGCTTTTTGGCACTTCCGTAAATAAATATTGAAATGATGTAATGTATATACGAAATAATTCATATATATGAACTGCGGTTATAGATGAAAGTAAAGAATGATCATCGCAGTATATTTTCCAATTTAAGCAATCGGAAAGAAGAAGCCTGAAGCCCTGATTTTTTTTTCAGGCTTCTTCTTTCCGATTGCTTAAATTGGAAAATATACTGCGATGATCATTCTTTACTTTCGTAAATAAATATTGTTAGAAAAAAATAGTCATCATTTTTGCATTTCAGTTTGCAACTTTTTCACCGCAACATTTTTACCGGTCTAGATGCCAGTCTAGATGGGAAAATCTAGACCGCTTCCAATATCGATTTCAGCCAATCAAATTCGTGAATTCGGTAGTTCCCAGTCCTTGTGAGACACAGCCATATAATAAGTCCTCTTATAAACTGGAACCTCTTAAGTGCAAAAGAAAGTTGACCAATCAGGATCTTGCATAAAAGAGATTTCTTAATTATAATAAGCAGTATTCCTTTTTGGATTAGATTTTATTCTTTATTTTCCAGGTAAATCAGTACATGAACCGAGCAGAAGAACTAAAGCAGTGTTTTAAGATAAGAACACACAGTAATCCTGATGAACTTTTAGCTCGCTATAGCAAGGATCATCCAGAGTTGAAAGAAGCACTTCATCTCGCAAACATTGCTGAAATCAGAGTGAGTTACACATTCAGTTTTTACTGTTTAAGTAACTAACTTAGGCTTTCAATTTAAACATTTTGTTTGACACAATAATTGTTGAGAGAAGTTTACTGGTAATAAGAATAACACAGAAGATTGTCTTCAGAACAAGGTCTAAGTTCTCCCGAGAGAATTCTTTCCAACATTATCAAAAAAGAGAGAGGCTAATCTACCATGTAATCTTGGGTCTGTGGTTTGTTTCAGGATGAGCATGGGGCTTATGATAGTGCACTGTCCCAGTATCAGGTTGCCTTGGAGGCCTTGTTACCAATATTATCAGGTAGCAGCTCTACTTTAATTAAAAGAACTAAGTTATGTGATAGTATATCTTTTCGTGATATAGTCCATGTGGTGAGCACGCATCCAGAACAAGGTCTAGAGGTGGTTTGGCTACTTTGAAAATGAGCATCTTCTAAGTCCCTCTTCATTCATTCATTTCTTTACATGAAGTCTCTCACAGAGACGGATTTAAGGGGAGGTGGATTGTGAATATTGTAGCAGAAATAAAGAAGAAACTCTGGACTGGTCCTTTGTTGTACTAACAAGTAATTTTTTGTAGCTGAAATAGTGAAAAAAACACGTTATTCTCTTACAGCTACACCAGTGTAACAGTTTTCACTTAAGCGTCAATTATCAAACTGCAACATTTTGGGAGCATGCCCTATTGCCAAAAAAGACGTACCAGCCACACCCATTGAAAAAATCCTGGATCCGCCCCTGCTGTCACTGCAGAGATTGTGCCAATTTCACTACATGGTCCTATATGTTGAGTTCCTGTGCTCTTGTACATCTCATGGGTGAAACAATGTCGGAACCAAAGAAATAAACTCACAAGTAGAGGAGACTGAGTGTTGCCTCTCCTGAGGTGACCAGCAGGTCCTTTATTCGTGAAAACTGTTTTACTCACTTTGTGATAGAAAGGTTAAGAGAAATTAGCATTAAGTGCTGGCGAAATTCTCAAAGGGTCAACAAGCTAGACGTTTGCTGACACGTTGGCCAAACACCTTGAAGTTCGAATCCTCTACAATCGTGACCATCCTCATGTCCCTCCTTGTTGTTTTTCGTTTTTCTTTTAAAAGTAAAACGCTTTTGAGGCTCCCTTCAATTTGAAGCGGGTTTTTTCCTTTGTACATAACAAAACCGTTATTGATATATCGTGTTTAACAGTTGCTGAATTTTTGTTTTTGTGTGTCTCGTGCCAGGAACTCCTCGTGGACCTTACAAGGACGCTGTACATTTAGAGGCAGGTTACGCTCCATAACGTTTGAACTTCCATTTGTGTAAGCTGGGCTTCTCTTTAGTAGATCTAATGTCATTTTGTAATTTGTTTTCTGAAGGTGAGCAAGTACATGAGAAGAGCCGAGGAAATCAAGCTTTACCTCAAGGTAAATAATTTTTCTGCCCATTACACACAGAAATACTTTCTTGTTGTTGATGTCTTATGATCTGGTAGATAATGATAATATGTATTGTGTGATCAGAGTGGCTGAAAATGGTGTAGTAAGAAACTTGAGGTAGTGTTTTGTTATCCTTCAGGTTGTCCCAGAGGCAAGAGAAGAAGAAGAACAATCACGTGAGTGTTTTTTTGTACTGTGTTGTGAATCTGGCAACTGACGAAATCCAAATTTATAAGACTATTGAAAGGGAGGAGTGGGTAATTTTTAACTCTTGCATCGAAGTGTTCTACTTCCTCCTTCCTTATTTTACCTCGTTAAGGCAAAGGCCGCTTTACGTTTGGTCAGCTACGCCAGGTTAGCAAGGTTTCAAGGTCTGCTAAAATTTTCAGCAGATTTTATATTCTAGAGTCAAGATGGGTTTATCTGTGTTTAGTAAATTCTCAGCTCCAACTATTGCATTTCTAGCTTTTTGATTGGCTAAAAACTCCGACTATGAGTCAATAGTCGGAGTTTTACGTCATATGGAAAATAGTGCGCCAAGTTTAAACATTTTCCGCACGACGTTTTCTACTTCAGCCCTCTATAATGGCCGAAATAAAAATCGGCGGCAAAACCCGGTTTGAGAATTTACTAAAACAACTATTCCATTTGCCCTTGTTGGATATAAAGTGATTATAACCAACTCGCGCTACGCGCTCGTTGGTTATTTTATCACTTCATATCCAACTCGGGCTCATGGAATAATTGTTATATAAGCCATTTGTTTATTTATCTAATAATTGACAAATTTAATACTTGAAGAGGCGGATGAATTTCTTATGGTTTACAATCTGCCCGCACCTTGAGGCCACTCGCATTAATGTTGAAAAAAGCCCAATTTAATTAGCTTAAGATTAAAGCAAAAAGTAGTGGTACTCGAGTGAAGTGGAAATCAATACATCTCATATCCAGTCTGATGTGGATTAATGAAAACAATTTGGCGTATTGTGAGCTGTGTTATAAAGAAGTTGAAAAGATAGAAGATGACGTTGTCCAGCGGCAACTATAGATTCCATTTGTTTTGTAGTCTTATTTAAGATTTAAAAAAAAAACCTAGTGAATTTGTTGAGTGTCAATAAGAGCCTGCTTTTATGGCTTATGTTAAAGATCTTATGGCAAGGAAAGCTATCATACAGAATGACTGATCTTATTTTTCAATCCGGCATGAGTGAATAACACACAAAGAATGAAACGTTCACCAAACTTAAACTGGGGCAGTAGTTCTTTCTTTCATTCAGTATCATCATAAACTGTATTATGTCCGACTATTGGTTACATCTGTTTTCCTTTTTGGTTAAAACAAATCAGCAAATATTCCGGAATGTAGATATTTTTATGACTAAAATCAAAGGTCGTATGGTAAGTAGTAAGGGAATCACACAGAGCTGATCTTATCTTTTGATCAAGCATGAGCGAATAACACGCGAATACTGAAACGTTCATGAAAGTTAAACAGGGCTACTATTAAACCCTAAACTGAACCTTCAATTCACACGACAAGCCTCCGTACAGCAAAAACGCGCTAACGTTAGGACGTCAATTTAGGTATACGGATGCCTTAAACAGAAAATTGCGGCGGTGTTTCATTGGACTCACTCTTAAGCTAACATGCTGACATATCTCTTTGTTTTGCAGTAACTCTTAATTGATAGGATTTACCCCTTTGTGTGAGTGAAAGCCGATCATCTCTTTATTTGAAACTTGCGCACGTTTCCCACCTTGATGAAAGGGTCAAAATTTAGTGTAAATCCATCACTGTCATGACTGTACTACACTTCAGATTTTCGTGTTCTTTTGATGACAGAACCAGGCAGCAGACTGGGTGGCTTTTTTGGAATTTGTTTCCTCCCCCGCTTCGATCATTTCTCTCAGTAAGGCAAAAGCTTACCACAAGAATATTCTATTGCAGTGAGTTGCAATGCTATTCTTCAAGGTTGTATTGAACCGCTGCGAAAGAAGAGAAAATGAAATGAATTGTCGACTGGAGAAACAAAAAGTGCGCAATCAATAGTAAACTGAAACTGCCATCATATAGTAAAGGCACGTCAAGTTATTTTTATGATAGACGCTGAGAAAAAAAAAGACGCCGAGATTATTTTTAGAGTGAAGAGGAATTAGGTGTTGAAACAACGGTTTTCTAATATATAAAAGCACCAAACAAGGCAAGAATGTGCCACAAAGATTGTCAAGGTTGGGAGAATCTGATACGAATTACAGAGGGGTCATTACAACCATTAGTATTATTCCAGATCAAAACAAGGTGTATCTTGTTACCTAATGTGCTAGACTAAATCAAAGAAATGAATACACTATTTGCTTTCGATTTGATATTTTTTAGAGAAAAATATCCTGTTCTAGACGAAAACGGGAAATGTCTGTACCCTGCTTCAGACGTAACCTAGCCAATACAAAAGCATTTATCATAATAAACATTGGGAGTTTTTTTTTTTTTTCAGGAAGTTTCTCTTTTGCTCAGCATTCACCGGCTACAAGCCGTTCTTCTTAGTCAAAACAACTAGTGCCTGAATATAAGCTGTAGCATTCGAATGAGACAGATCATATCAAACCTACATTTCTGTAATTCAATCGTTCACTGAATTCAGATGAACATGAAAAAGGACGCTCTTGTCGGAAGGATTTATGGAGGATTTACGTTCTAATAGTTTCACTGTTTGCTTTCAATTCATCCTCATTCTTGTCTGGCTCTTGGACGATTAACGGAGCTTCTGTTTTCGCTAACTGCTTTTGAACGGGTTTTGCAGATCCTACAAACTGAACAAATGTTCCTTACACACGTACATCCCCGCATTGTGTAAACTCGAGACAGTGACTGTATTATCCGCGGCGCAAATTGTAAACACAAAGAGTAGTTTAATATTGTGAAAGGTCAGTCAACTTCAAGTTACGCTAACTTTATCAATTGTCGTTGTTGCACGGTCTCTAACTTAAATGTTGATTCTTAATTCTGTTTACGCTTAACCCCGGGGCGGAAGTGGCGTCAAATGCGGGTGTATGTTACCTGTGTTTTGGTCGGGTTAGGGTACGAGAAGGGTTAGAGGATGGTCCAAGAGAATCTGCATACACCTCTGAACGTTAGCTAACGAGTTGGCAGTTAGCAGTCAATTGACGCAAATTATTAATTGTAATCAGACGCAAAATAACTAATAATCGCTTTAGTGTTGTGAAGCTGACAGCAAGCAGTCTCTACCTTGTTCTTTAAGCTGAAAGTGAGTGTGTTCAATGTTTTTCTTTTGTTCGGTTCACTTCTCTTAACCCCGAGCGGGGAGGGGGGTGAGGGGGGGGGGGGGCGTGTTTGAAGCTTTTAAGGTGTTGTCTTACGCGCATCAAAAATTGGTAAATTACAGTTCAGCCACTTGTACGCTGTTATTTCTAGCGTACTTTGGTTCTATCCAAGTGTTAAATTATTTTTGATTTATTTAATGAAAATCACGAATAGGTGTTGAGCGCTAGTAACACTGAAAAATCTTTTATAAATTTTCTGTGGTTTTCGTTTTTTGGTACATAGCTCGACCAATCTTCACAAAAAAAACTGAATACAAGGAATTGCTGATTTAGTGACTTAATAAGCTTAAAAGCCAAAAAGCACAAATCCGCACCAGCTTTAGAAGAAAACCGCGAAAAAAGAGAGAATCGATTGATTTCAAAACAGGAGACTTCTCTTGTTTCGAAGCTATTTTAGACTCATTAATCTGACGCTATGTTTAGAACATTTTTGGTCCTTTTGTGTTGTTTATAACACACTGCGTACGTGAAAAAATGAGAGTTTGTCAGTCCAACGGAGGAATTCAGACTCACCGCCAAACGACACTATAATCCGCAATAATGTACTTAGCAAAAGATTAAAGTATTTAAAATAATCTCTTGCGCACGACAGACAAAGCGGAACTGGGTCGCCGTGTATTATTGTTATTTCTTTGCACGAAGCCCTAGTTTGCTGATTAATTACGACGTAAATAGCAGGTTACCTGAGTTTTTATCCCTGGTTAATTCTTCTAAGAAGCTTTAGGTATTTTATGAGGTTGTTTCCTAGACAATCAGGTCGGAAAAGCCCATTCGTGTGCATTTCAAAGAGAAAAATTAAATTAGAAGAGACCGGACGTGGGTTGGGCCTATGTTTTGTTTTGCTTATATTTCCGTTGTTTGTAAATTCAGCCAACACTTTCCTGATGGCTCTCGGATGGTACCTTACAGTTTTTAAATTTTCTTCTGTTGTTGATCTTTGTGTCTCCAAGTTCAATTTCAGGATTCCGTTTGAAGAAAATCAATCAAATTATAGA
The DNA here is from genome assembly GCA_964020085.1 of Micromussa lordhowensis. Lineage (NCBI taxonomy): Eukaryota > Metazoa > Cnidaria > Anthozoa > Scleractinia > Lobophylliidae > Micromussa > Micromussa lordhowensis. Next base: position 16,602,720 of record OZ026597.1, on the reverse strand, counting down.
TGTTTGTCAAGCTATTCGTCCTTAACTGACACGTTTTCCCCCGACCAAAGTCAGTAAACTATACGTACTGTTAGCGTCAAGATCGCTTAAAACAAGTTCAGCGATGGTTGCGTTCATACAGAATTTAGATTTCATTTTATAACTTTTCGGTGAGGTTTTCTGTTCATATTGTTTGGCCTTTTGTTTTGAGTTAGAATAATCTCAAACTACACAAAACGTAAGCAGTGAAAAGCATTTTTATCCAATGAAAGGTAGTACTTCGATCTTAACTTTTGATCCTCGGTTAGCGTTAACCATCTTTCAAACAATCCGGCTTCAGATCTTGCTCGACGAACGAAGCGATCATTGCGTTCGTAGCGGTCCGTATTTACGATGAAAAATACACCAGAATGCAGCGCGTCGTTGCTTGATTCAGGTCTTCTCGGAAAACAGCCTTTATTGGTGTTAGGCTCGACTGCCAACCGCTGTTTCGATCGGAAAAGGAGCGCGCGCTCAGGCCGGGCTCGAGAGGGCGATGGAAGTCGAGCCGATATGAGTCCTTATTAGTATCACCTGTAAGAATTAAAACAAACTTGGTTCGCATGTATCATTTTACATCTTATTAAACAACATTTTGTGAATTATTCGGAGTAGATTAATCTAGTAATCTGTTTCTCCATAATCTCCGCCATAGAGGCGTTCAGTTTTTTTCCACAGACGATAAACCTCATCGTAGATTTACACCTGAAGCGTAAACTATTTTCTACAGCATATCAGTGAGCCAGGGATTATGTATAACGAGGATCTGACTTTAATACATATTTCTTTGAGGTTTGACTGCCAAGCTGTAAAGAACTGGTCTATCTTATTCATTGATCCAGAATATACCTGCTCCTTACTCTATGTTTCTCAATCTTTTGATCTAGACGTCTTTTCTGAACTGCTCAGTTTCATCTTGCTTTTTTTATTTATTGTTCTGTCCGCAATTACATCAGCGTACGTGATTCATTCCTTGAAAACCTTTGTTTTGTTAAAAAAGTAATAAATTAGACAGTTTTATTTCACATTGCTTTTAGTTTAAACTGTTTGAGAGAAATTAATAAATACACTTAAATATGTAAGTCCACGACTGTACGTGTACTCGTGCGAACACAGAAACAGGAACTGAACCTAAAATCCTTCTCAGATAAAATCGTTATCTGCGCACGCGTGAAACAAGTTCAAATGCACCACTATGTTTGTACCCTAGGAGACCGGTTAAACAGGTTTTATTTGGACCTCTTATTCCTTTTGACAGCGTGAGAGCAAAAAAACAGTTCACCTTGGATGATAAATCTCTTATTAGACCTTTAAACGTGTAGTATCGCTGTACGTTTTTACTTATTGCCAAAATGCTACCAGAATCCCGGGGGTGGGGGGAAGGGGGTTTAATGAGTCGGACCCTAAGTATCAGTTATTTATATCAATTTCTGCTTATTTCCTTACAGGGTGTGTAATACAATGAGACTTGTCCGAAACTGTTTTCTCGTGTAACCGGAAAAGTGGTCCACTTTAATACGACTTATGACGTCACGTGGTCAACATCAAGTGACAAGGAAGGAAGACGGTCAGCGGAAATGGTTTGTTAAAAGAAAATGAAAATCAAGTGCTTTGGATACAAGTCACGGAAATAGTCAGAAACAGTACTTTTGTGCCAGTTCTAAAGAGGCGCACTATCTGCAAACATCCTAACAGTGAATAAAATGGTCCTGTGGTTGACGAATAAGGACTGAAAAACGTGTCACCACTCAGGTTATAGGAATAATGAAAAGAGGAGTATGAAGAGAAGGGTATTGATCTCCTGTATTTTATAGAAAGGTGGACGTTTCTCCTGTTATAACGTGATGTAGCAGTGTGTAATTGTTGTATCGGGTTTTGTTTAGTTTTCTATTTGTAACGTTGTTTCACCTAGATTCATTCTTTGGAGACCCTAAAGAAGAAATGCCATACTGTTCAATTAACCTTGGGTTTTTTTTTCTTGCCTCTTGACTTAGCTTTGGTGATTGTTGTGTTTTGGTCGTTTATCAAACTTTCTAATTGGTTGTGCATCCGTTTCAGTTGTGGCATTTTGTTGGCTTTCTTTTGTAAGGAAGTTTTTGTTTACATTGCCTCGATAAGCTAAGGAGAATGAACATAAACTTGAATTTTCCCACACTGTCGCGTATGTTTGCATTTCGGCTTTATTTGAGTTGTCGAATATTAATATGGCTGGTTCAGTTTTAATTTAGCAAGAGAGTAAAATACAGCAAAAACTCACCCACAAGAACCTAGTTTTTTTCCAAGTTAGCTTAAACAGGATCTTATATATCTGGTGGCTGCTAAGAAGTTTCGAAGTAAGACTTACATCTAAGGAATTCAAGTACACACCCTGCTCAGGCTCGTAATGTTCATTGTACTGTTTAAAACTAAGGAATTACTAAATAAAGTAGCTGATTACATTTTTAGGCTCACAAAGTTCTTATATAATGCCAAATTGGGTTTTAAACGTCAAAATTTCAGCCCACAGATTCTTAATCTTTACATCCCTATTGATGGGTTTTTACTGTATTTGTTCAGTATTATCTTGTCAATCAAAATAAAAAAAACTTCGGAAGAGAGAATGTTTTCATGTCTTTTGTGATTCGTTTCTTGTGATAACCACTGTTTGTAATTGCATCCAAAATATTTTCGAGGTCGAAGGGCTTTATGTTATGAATGTTTTATCAGTGATTTTCTGTTGTGAGCTGCCATAGTGCATTGAACCGAATCGTGACGCAGAAAATACGATAGCAATTTGATCTAGATCCAGGATAACATTTTCCGAAACTTTAGAAAGAAGGTTGTTACTTCATTATTCAAACGGCTTACCCTGGATTGAGTAGAGAGTGACTAGCAAAATGCTGCCAGATTGTTGCTTGTTCTGGTACTCACATTCACCAGAACACATTGTTGTATGGCAGTTCTTTGAGGATTTTAAATTGATTAGGTTCAATACCTGCTCATGCACTGGACAGGATAACAGTCAATGCTACAGAAATGTATAGTGATGCAGGTTTCAAATCCTGCCACTTTTCAAACCGATACCACAGTAATTATATGTACATATGACGGTCTATCTAGTATATAGTCCGGTCAGCAGTGCGTACCACTTGCTAAACTGGAGCATGGACCCTTTTGTCAAACCCTTAACATCTTTGAACGCCGAAATAATCTTACTGAAATAGTTTGGGGAGCGAAGCAGTTGAACGATCTGGACATGAGCCCTGGTGCCGGTGAAATAACACTGCGACGAACGAGCATCTCAGGGTAAGCTCTGGCGATGTTAAAAAACTGCTAACAAACAGAACTGTTGTGAATAGTATACGGATGCGTTAATTGAATGCATAAGCAGACATCAGAGTTTTAAACCCTAAAAGGCACCGCGTAAAGTTTATTCCTTGTTTGTAGGGATGTTCATCCGCAGTGTTCAAGAGTGTTCGTTCAAACATGAGTTGTTTACAGAGCCGCAGTGATTGCAGTTTCCGTCACACGATCAATCCAGTGTTTACTGGGCGTCAATGTACCGAAAAAAGCACATGATATTGCTTTCGCTTTCACGAAAAAAAATAAAACAACGGAGGAAAAAACTTTGCTTTAAATTTAGCAAATTACTGACAGGTAAGTGCCGCAGAAACACGATGAAAGGCGTGGTACAACAATGTTGACGCCCGGGATTTTGCGGTTTTAGAGCGCCAGTCCTTCCTGCCCTAGCGTTTCGGACATTAGTTAAAAAAAACTGATTAAGCACGTACAGCCATGTAGTTTACACTGCTTCTTAAAATAGTTTCAAACACAATAGTCTTAACATCAGGTCGTCCCGCGCGCGATCATTCTCTCGATTTTATTCCAGACTTGAGTCGACGAACATGACCTGACCTCGAACTGCACCACTTTACGGTCTTTACGGAGATGATGTTCAAGATAAGAGCTGTTCTTATCGTGATATTTCTTGGTTTCAAAGCGTTAAATTAATAGCCTTTGATGTTTTACGGCACAAAAGACGCCGACCGGCTCATAGGCTGGTTTCTCTTCGAAGGCCGGGCTTTTGGTCACGTGTGCTTCCTTCTTTTTGTCTGTCGCACTTCACTTTTTCGACTGACAGAGGGAATTGATTAATTGTGGCAAAAGTTTGGTTCTTTATGTACGATGTTCGTTCAGTCGGTGTTCAGTCGGTGTATTTGCCGTTTTTCACGTGACAGGATCTTTGCTGTGGAAATGCCGGCTGGTATCACAAGTCTGATAAGACATCTGACAAAGAATAGAACAGAAACAGCGGAAGTAAACACTGTTTGTGTGCTGAATTTCTGCATGTGGCAGCCAACAAAGGACGTAAAGCGCGATCATGATGAGAGTCGAAATCGGGTCACCAAATCTCAGAACTAGCATTAATAGAAATGTTTGGAAATTAGTAGGGAGAATAAATATTTTGAGCACCTTGGAATGATGGAAGGTTCATATCCAATGACGTTTTCAGCCGGGGGGGGGGGGGATCCTGTTTTATGGACATGGCTTGAAATTTTTTTCACCCCTTAGAGGTACCAAGTCTAAAACAAAACATTATATCCTGTCATCTTTTTTCCGCTCAATACCTTAAAAGGTACTGTAAAAGCTCCGGCTGTGGATCTCTTGAGGCTGAACACCGGCTGAGAGATACCAAAACCGCTTTTTTAAGGTGGGGGTTTACCTGAATTAAAGTGAAATTTGAGGAAGTTTAAAGAGAGATTGAAAGGGGGAGAAAAGGTTATGGAACACCACCAGACAGTTGCCCGACCCCACAATGGCACTCGGGTTGTTAGGCAACTGTTTGGTGTGTATCTATCAATTTTTAACTTCAAACTCTAATTTTAAAACAACACCAAATCTTCAAAATTTCCTATTTCCATAAATTTTACTAATCCTTTGAGAAAAACTATCTGTCTCCAAATAAACCTAAAAATCACCAAAAAATTTACAAAACGGCGCAAAACATAGATGTGTGTAATGAGTGAACAGATTCTTGATTGCTTGAAACGTAAACGAGATATTTGCATTAAGAACATAATACCAAGCCAAAATACGGCTTTCAGGTGGACCCCCGCCTTAACCTAAAAGCTACGACGAGCACTCTCGTCCTTTTCATATATGAGCTTTCTCCCCCCCCCCCCCCCCCCCCTTCCTTCTCGAAGAAATGTATTGAGTCTAGACGAACATTATGCAGGCCAAGAACATTTGATACTTGGAATAATGTTTGATAAGTAGGATGTTTATTTTGAAGTCTATTTAGGACTAACCTGATCTGGTCCAACATGTCTCTTCTGATATCAGATACCAAACACTGAAGAAAACTTGTCATCTGTTCAGTATTGTAAAACCATCATTAATCTCCACACTGAAATCCTGAAATGGCACCGTTGACAACTGAAAAGGATTAATCACAACTGATGATCACAGAAAAATATTTTTCATTCAAAACAGTGTAAGTTGGAAATCTGGACTCGGCTCAGCAAGGATTTTGTCACTGAGTAAGTAATGTCAAGTGGAACGAAGGATATGATGATGTTAAAAATCTAACACAGATAACCACAAAACCCTAACAGATTTTATAGTCTTCACTTAAAATTTTGGTGAAGATAGGATTAACATACTGACGATTTTCAACGACGAAAACATGATTCAATTTCAAATGTCAAACATATTAAAATGAATTCCTAAGCTGATTAAACCAAGGGTCTTCAAAATACTCATACAAGGTCTATTGCGTGCAGCAATAGAACGCTCTTAATTGGTTTTACTGTCTGGTTGCCGCATTTACCCATCGCGATCGTAACACGCATCCTTTATTGGCTCCCAACGAGAAAAAAGTGCTGATGGTTGTGTAATATTTTGTGTTCTTTTTTCTAGTAAATAGCTTGAATCATACAAATACGAGTGGTGGTGATCACTATGGAAACCAGTGCATGCCACCGTCGTGGAAAGAACACCACAACATCACGCGATATTCAAGCATTTTATTTAAAACAGACTTTGAGTCTGTCTTTGCGCGTCTTATTGCTGGGGTTTTTATAAATAACAAACCAAATCCACTAATGTCCACCGTTAGTTGTGTCGTAAGCCCAATATCAGGCGATCGTTCTAGGAAACTACGAGCAATCACGTTTTGTTCTTCAAGTCCTATTCACCCGTGGGAAAGTATGCAAGAAAACCAACTTAAAACTAAAAAAGACACTGCTCGCAGATTAAGGTGACTCTGGTTCGAAGGTGAGCCATACAATTTCGAGTACCCTCTTGTTTTCTGGCACTTTCAACAAATACCCACCCTGAGGGAACCCACTAAACCTGAAAAAAAGCACAACAACAGGTCACCCTTTGGAGTGTTTATGAACCCATCTACAGGTTAATCGACAGTAAATAGTAAATTATAAAGGCGCCGAATGTCTGGTTTGCATGAAAACTGACTAACTAATGAAGTTCACCTCCTTCTCGTGAAAGGTCTTGTAGCTTGACACCATCGCAAGAATGTAGGCTTTGTTGCAACGATGAAATGTGTCGGATGCTAAAAGGACCTACGTGTCAAAACTGTTTGTCGTTTGTCATAGATTGCTGTGAGAGCGATCATTGAAGAAGTCTGTAAACATTTCAAGAGTTTATAATCAGGCATAGTTGATAAAACTAACGCAGGTTTTTTTCCTGTAAAAGAGAGAACTGAAGTGATGGGTCAAAAAGAGTTAATTAGATTGAAAGATATTTTTTAGTTTGAATTACATGTTTGGGGAGTATCTGAGAAACATTAATGTGCCATGTTTTCGATTAATTTGTTTCTAATAACGTGGATGCAAGTTTGAAGCGTATGCCACCAAGAAGTGAGATAAAACACGGTTGAGGTCGAGAATATGAAGAAAAAAATGGTGTGAGAAACAACAATGATGATGCTTTGATCTGAAGTCAAACGACCCGGAGGTACGGTTTGCAATACTAAAGAAAATATTTGTTATGGAAAGAGCGTGATGACACATGGATGTTTAAGGTTATCATTCAGAACGGAAGCTGGCATAATAATGTTGGAAAGGACGACTTTTTTGTCTTAGATTCTAGTCGGCCAGTTGTAAACTTGAACAACGTTCAGTCCAGTACTGCATGTAACAAGCAGACTTTGACAATTTTGACGTTAAATTCTTGGAGGTAATAGCAAATTTTGGCAGTTATCAAATCGCGGCATGTCGTAACAAGGCAAATTTTCACCAAATTAGGGTGACATTAAGAGCCGTAGATGAAATGGGCTGTAATTGAATCTCGATAGCGGAAACGTACGTCTCGTGGTTTGCATTTTCTGTCGTTTACTGTTAAGCGATCTTCAAGATAGGGTGAAATCTTTATCTCAAAGACTTGTATACACGTAAACAAATGCGCCGCATCTTATTTGATATCAAAGTGAACCATTTGCCAGAATTTCAAACAATTCCTGCGCCAATGGGTTTTCGTGATCGCATCCAGACGTTGAAGACATTGCAGGAAACTCGAAACTTTAGCACGCCCGATATAACATGTTAAATCTTCGCCTTGGCGCGTTAAGGATTCCAGGAGAGTCATGAGTCGGAAACAAGTTATGCTGACAATTATTGCACAGTCAGTTGGACTTTTTTAAAAACTTTTTATGTGGTTTTAGAAAACAAACGTTTCTTGGCCCAGTTACATGAACAGCGCGAGATTGAGTGTCAGCTGCAAAATGCTATTTTTACGAAAAAGGAATCCATCTAGATCCCCCAGTGGAACTTGATGGCAGTGTTTGGCACCGCTAGCGTCAACAGAAGGCGAAAATAAACTATTCTAAAATGACCCTGAGCAATCAAGCGGTAATTTACGCTGTGGTTGTTCACAGTGACTCTCACATCCCAATCCATCATCCTTCACGACACTACAAACTAGGCGTGTCTATACTTTGTCCCTAACAATGAGGACTGAAAAAAAGATTGGAAACCTAAGCCTTACTGCAACTCGCACTATGCGGAGAACGTCATAAAATATCTGTACTTTAGTGGAAGTGTTAAGCTAATGATCTCCCTACTATAGAGGCTATGCGTTGTGTAGTCTTTCCTTTAAACTGGGATTAGAAAAAGTGGCCAAAACTCTTCGGTCGCTCTGTTTTCTCTTTACTTTGCTATGCTTGAATCTTCCCGTTAGTGAAAATGTGATACCCGTTGTTTATTTTACTGTAACCACAAGACTTTGTCATATTACGAAGTCTGCTGTGTTCAGTGTTCAGTGTCATTTTTTTTTCGTTTGTGTTACGGGCGTGAGAACTTTCGGACCTTGCATATGAGAGTATATGAAGTGTACAAACAAATAATTTTCGTAATTAAGCGACTGGGAAATTAATACTGCCTTGGTCGGATGATAGATAAAATCTTGTACACTTTCCAGTACAGTGGATTAATTCTTTACGGGAGATCAGGAAAAGATTATTATTTCATCAACACTTGAAAATATCACCTGTGAAATCAATAAAATGTTTTTTGTACCCCAGAGTTTTTGCGTGCCCTGAGCTTGAAGGCGCGATTGATACACAACAGCACAGCACTAGAGGCGTACAGCTCCTTTAATGTCCGCTCAGATCATCTCATTGATTGAAGATTGAGTATCTGTGTTTGCGTTATGTAGCGAACGATCATAAAGTAAAACAAAAAACAAAAACTTCACCAAGGAGAGGAAACAGAATGAGGTTAAGATGCTTATCTTCAATTAATTTCGACTACTTTTTGGGCTGGGTTCCTGAGGGCAACTCAATCGATTTGAAGGCTTTCGCGGAAATCGTCCGAACTTCACACTTGTCTTTCAATGAAATGCGCTTTTAGTTTCGTTACTCATATGTTTACTTGTCCGCAAATACGCTACCCCGGTCCAGAGCTTTTCTTCCTTCACCTTTGTCTATCAGATTTGAGCTGCGCCTCCCCTCACCATGCACCATGGTTTTTCTGGCTTTAGTAGTGGGAAGAAAGGAACCTAGTTTTAGGGTGGATAAATTACAAGACAAAAAGGAATGATATTGTAAAGATGACTTTTTAATTGTTTTTTATTTCAAGTTAATTACTATTTACATAATACGATTAAATACGGAAACAAAAGAAAAAGTTTGAAATTTGAAATTTCAAGCAAGGCTCAAGAAAATCAAGGGCAAGATAATAAATTTACATTTCTTAGAGTTGATACCGTTTTATACGTGTTTTATCATGCTACTCGAGTTGCATTCCTTGAACCTAAACGTAGAAACAAGACGAGTATACGGGAAAATATCTGACGGTATTATCGGGTGCTAATCCATGATATGAAGCCCTCTTGGTGCTCGATTAGCCGACGTAAATGCCAATATATGGAGTGACCCCACTATGAAAAGATAATGGTTTAGACGACCCCAAGATTATAACAATAATGATGCTATTTCAAGCATTCTCTAATGCACTACTTATTACCGATAATTCCGGCTGTAAAAAAACAAAAACGCAACAAACCTGGTTGTCAAACTGTTGTCGGGTAGTGATTACCCCAAGAACGAATTGACTCATACAATCGATGCTATCAGGGCGCTCAAATGTATCTCCCGCAAACGTCTCTAAGAACGAGAGCCAAATGGCTGCTCTGAACAACTCTCGTTCATAGTTTTGGTTTCAGGAGGAAAGTTTTCGATCGTTCAGGGACAGTTTTAAGCCGGCATACTCGACAAAATGAAATATGCAAATTTCAAACTGTTATATACACGTTCGATTAAGTTGATTTAACTAAATTATCAATAACCCTAAAAATAATCCCTTTCCGGACAATTCTCTATACAGAATGAATAGCTTTGTGCAATTCTACCGTTGGAGGTTTTGTCAGCATGCGGTACTGAAAGTGCTGTGTACGAGTAAAAACGGATGACATGACTGAATGAAGCTTGCAGTTATTACGATACTGATAAACACACGAATGAACAAATGAACGCTCAAATTTCTTCATTTTCTAACGAACGGGTATTGTTCAAAGTCTGGGTTATAAGAACCAACAAATGTCACTCTGAAAATAAACAAAAACGGCTATAGATTGAGAAACACGGGTATGAGTGCCATGATTGCTGCATAAAAAATCCACACAGGAAGTTCAAACTGTGAATTGGCCCTGCTATTGTGGTTATCATTTTGAGCTATCATGACTGTTTCTTCTGTAGGCGAGGGGTAATCTGGCCTGCGAGGGCCTCGCGTCCCTTTACACAGCGCTTCGTAATTTGCACGAATACCACGACAATACGGTTCCTCTCTGCCGTCACACTCGCAGTCGTTTAGCGCTTTTCCCAGCACCGAACCCAGTAATTCATCTTGGCTGTTTTTACAATCCTGAGTGCATTCCTGGCCTGCGATTAATGATGTACATCGCTGTAGAAAGCTTTCTTGTGTTGCTTTACATCGTTCGTCTTTATTACAGCGTTTCCTAGCTGCGGTACAGCTAACGAAAGTATAATTCCCTTGGCTACTAAGTAAACATCGTCGCAAGCGCGCTTTGATTGTGAGACACGCTAGATCTCTTTCACAGTCGCAAGTTTCCATTTCCTTTCCCGCAGTAGTGGCAGTGAGGTTTATAATGGCGCTTACGCATTTTAGAGGACATGTTTTCGCCATCGGTCCGGAGATTCCATGCAACCAATCATCATTGTAACCTAACGCCGACTTGCAGACGTCGTCGTCAAAAATTTTCAGAAGCATAGCACCACATTTCCACAAGTCATTTGCGCACTTTTGCTGAGCGTCGTCGCACTTGGGGACTTTTTTTGAAAGAACAAGGACATTTGCCAACCATAGAAACCTCCACATGACGAATTAGCCTGATCTCCGGTGAAGCCCCGCTCGCTTACTCGCTTGCTCGCTTGCTTTGGACGAGTGAATGTATCTATCGAAAGATGATGCCAGAATATATAGCGCGCGATTGACTGATTTGTCATTTGACGTATAGTAGGGGTGAAATTCGATAATAGATTACGATGAAGTGACCAGTAGAAAGCGGTGTCTGTCGAGTTGCATGACCCCAGGAAGTGGCTATTGTTAGAGAAGCGTATCCTCTGTTTCCTGCTTGAATTACCTTTATTTCGTGGTATTAACCAGAATTAGCGCCCACTACACTCCATGACTGTAAGGCATGGCGCGTATCGGCTTCTCTACGACCAATCTTGTTATCATTGTCTTCTGAGGCTTAATTAAAACGCTTTCTGTGTCTTATGCTTATTCATGTATAGAACGATGAAAAGTAAAAGACCAGTCTCTTCAAGTTTCGGAAATTGGATGTGGCATTTTGGCATAAAATCGATCTCAAGACTAGAACTGACCCTATAATAAAAATCCATGGATTTATAACAAGATCAGAAGGATGAAAGTGCTCCCTAGTGGGTGGCCGTTAAATATGTTTTTACTCTATTCTCACTGGAACGCGAGAACTTTCGATACCGTATGACACTCTAAGAGTGAGTCCTATTGACATATATATGCAAGAAGTAGAGATTACCAACGCTGAATTAGTTAAATACTTTAACAGGCCCAGAAAAATAACTAAATTTAAAACCCGATAACATCATGTGATGAAAATATCGTCTAGCTTTTGACAAAATGTTTCCCATGAATAAACCTTGTGTCTGATGTGTCTAATGCGAACCCAGGGGGTACACCCTTATATAAGCTATACAGGTATGTGCGGTTTTTGAGCCATTTTGGTCTGAAAAAGGTTATCGATTTCTACCGTTTTGATCTGAAATCTGGCATGTTTAGTGCACTCCGGTCTGGAATTTGGTAAAGCCGTTGCACGAAATTATTTTTTTCCTTAGGTTTAGGAAAATCACATCATGTTCTGTATGAAGCCGGGTTTTAAAAAGTGGACCTTACACCCCCACCCCCACTAAAAAATTCAGGGAGCATCCTACCCCCGGGAGCGAAACGCTCTGCATTTGTACTTCACATTTATTAATTAAAGGGTGTTAACGAGGAAACCACGGTACGAGTTAGCCAAATGTCTTGTTATATGAGACTCCTGGCAAAAAACTTCAGTCTTCATACTTGACGGTATGTTTCGTAAATATCCCTGCTCTGATTAAAACAGACCAGTGCTATATATTTGGCGTTTGTTTATTTGTTTATTTCGGGAATGCCCGCCGTATCGTTAATCTGATGAGTTCATGATCGTGGCTTCTTGAAGGCTGCAAAACCCATTTGCGGTATTGCTCAGCGGGTTCGCCATTGAAGTAAATAATTTCTAGGCATTCATTCGGATATGGTAAGAAACCAAATGTCCTTATTGTTTTACAACGATTTCGAAAACAAGTCAACAGGGACTGAAAAGCAATTGTTTCCTGTAGCACAGAAGTAAGGAAAGTTGTCGACCTAGACTAGAAAATGAACTCTGGCAAAGCCCGGGAACTCACCGTCCTTGGTTTTATGTGCACGCTGTAAAGTTGTTAACAATCCGCACTAATGGGAGGCATAGTCTCTCGTGGGAGGCTAACCCGTTGGTATTATTTCAAGAACGAACGAGAAGTCGCAGTCGAAGCTGCCGTAAACAAATCCAGTTCGTTGCAAGATGGGGAATTTGAATAAGGGATCTCCAGATTTCAAATCCAGCGCCCAAAAATACATTGTCATGCCGCCCTCTTCCGCACTATGCTTGGTTTCCGCGTTAAACAACGCCGCGGTTTTCGGAAGGAAAAGAGAAAGATTATAATTGGATAGAAACCATGAACAGTCGCAAAATTAACCGTACGAATCACGTTTGTTTTTCCCACGAACGGCAAAAAATCCCAGCTTTGTCATCTACCCGCTTGTACACAAAAGGTATTACTTTTGCGTGAACCAATATTTTATTTCCTATCTTTTCGGGATACTTTGTTCCTCTTTAATAACTCAAGGAAAAGTAAAAATCAACAATACTGACGTGGTTCGTAACCGAGCCCGGACCTGTTTGCAGAAGAACATTTGCTTGATCTCTCTCCGGCAGTATTATTGAACAGTAAGTTTGCACACCGAGCTGTTCGCGACGTTTACAAACTACGTGAAAAAAGAACGGGACCTATAACTTATATTCCCCGTTATTAAAAACTGGATCATTGGATAATGCAATTCGACACTTTTCATTGGCTTAGTCATCATGGTATATGAGCTATTATACCATGATCTACAAAAATGGCGTGCGTATGCGTGATTTTTTGGGACTTTTTGTTTTCATTGTAGCCTAGTTCTTTATTTTTTGAGGGCGTTTTTAATAAAACAATTATTCCACTCGCGCTTGTTGGATATGAGGAGAATTATAGCCAACTCGGCGCTACGCGCTTCGTTGGCTATCTATCATCTCATATCCAACGCGCGCTCATGGAATAATTGCTGCGGAGCGAGCGGAGCGAGCGTAGCAGCAGTTCATAATCTAAATATAAAAGAAAGGTAGGAAAATTTGAGATTTTGCCATGGTTTTTAGCCTCGCTTTCAGCGGACCACAATGCTTTGCACTGTGGTAGAGCCTCGTTTTCAGCGGACCACAATGCTCTGCGCTGTGAAGAGCCTCGCTTTCAGCGGACCAGAATGCACTGCGCATTGCCTCAATTCGAGACCAAGACAACAAGCAACTGAGAAGTTCTAACATAACATAACATAAGGTCTTCTACACTGTCATCTTGCTTTTTCGAGTTTCGACGTCAGTTCAGTTGAGTGCCAGTGCATGATGACGATTTCATTGCAATGTTAGGTATCAGCCAGGGTTCAGAATGCGAATTTTCGAAATTTTTGATTTCGAGCATTTCAATACCCGTTGACAAGTCCTGTCATTCTGGATTAACTTGTAGGTCAACGCGTCACGAAATAATTACAAGGTATCGTGGTGTCATTTTATCACGCATTACATACCGCAAGATTGATTCAAATGCCTGCGAAAAAAAAGAAGAGGTCGTGTTTGTTTTCATCTGCAACGGCAAGGCGGAAGAAGCCGAAAGACTCGTTTAGCTCTGATTGGGCTGAAGAATTAGCGGAGAGTGACAAAGGCTCTTACTTCGACCAGGAGCAATGGCTAAAGGAGTTGACCGAGCCGCCAAGCGCCGAAAATGTAGTGCAAGCCGGTCAAAAATTACGGTTGAAGAACCTCTTACAGATCTGGAAAGCACTGAAACATGGCAAAAGTTCTATGGCCACGCTATCGTAGCCGGTCAAAGACTGCAGGAAAAGATCAATGAATCGGTGACCTGTCGCTTTTGTCAAGAAAGCGTTGAACTTGTGGAGAATTTAGGAAGTAAAAACGGACTTGGTTCCATTTGGATGTTTCAGTGCCAGAACGAAAGCTGTCCGTCGCACGAAACTAATCTTCCATTTCCGACGATGGAAAAAAAGCAGGGCGCTCGCGATAAATTGTGCATCGGTTCTTGACTTTCGAGCTATCGATCGCGGTCGCGCGGCAGTCTCAAAGGTTTTTAGTTCTCTTGGTCTATCGCCGATAAACAGAAAATACAGTTTATTCCCGCCACGTCCCGCGTAAAGATTTGGCCTGCTGCATATCACCTGTCAAATGCCTATTGTTGTTGCAAGATGATCCCTCGCTGGTAAACTGGATGATTAGGTGTTATAATCCTATTGCGGTTAAGATGCCGCAAAAAATATATCTTTCTTGTTTTCTCGGAACGAAAATTTTGGAAAGTTAAGCGTACGTTTTTAACTCCAAGTCGGCAGGCCCTGAACCGATTTAGTTGAAATTTGCCCAGCTATTTGTCAGATTGTTTTTCTTGAGAAGGGTGTCGGCGACTTTTGTTTTCTTTTTCCGTTTTCGAATAATCGTCATTTTTTCGAAGGAAGTGCTGATGATTTGTCCCCTCTGACTTTATCCTATTGTCACAAAGAAGCAAATGAAAACTGAGACACGGTTTTTTAGTAGAACGTGTCAAGAAGCAAATGCGATGTTTATCGTTCTCTTCCGACATACTTAGCGGGGACTGGAGTTGACTTTACACAGACATATGCTTTCGCAAAAAACGTCTCAATTGCGCTATCTCTTACGATTTTCGATTTTTTTCGATTTTTCTATTTTTTCGATAGTACTGTCGTCTGCCAAAAATTGAATAGCTTTGTCGTATACTCCTGTAGCTGCCATGTGCTTCTTGCCGAAGCTCCTCGGCAAATTTGACAGGCTTTCATATGTTCGCACTTATGCACTAATTCGCACAGCTACATTCAATATTTTTTAACAAGCCGTTGCATAAATTTATCGCACAAAATCAGTTAATTTTGTTCATGAAATCTTAAACTTATGAACTTTATTGTTGCATTATTTCTTTCAGAAATTAAACGCTGTAACTGATGACATCATGAATTGAATATAACCACATCTTACTCAACAATTTCTGGGACTTGACCAAACAAAATAACTTGATGACAACCATTTTTACACAAGCTCTATACAACCCCTACTTCGATTTGCAAACAACATCCCAATTTCCGCAGCACTTTCATAGCTTTGGCTACACTAGTTGTTAATTATATGGATCGAACAAGTTAGGGCCTAGTCCAAACATCGTGCTACTGTCGTGCCGAACTCAAATGAGTTTGGTCCGGCAGTGGCATGACAAAATTACTGCAGTGGTTTCAAACGTCGAATTTAATTCAGTCGTGCCGAAGATCACAAGAAGTTTGCTTTGCTAAAGACCATGAAAGCAACGGCAGCTGATGCAGCAGGCTGTGAATACAGTTTGGCGCGGCAAGAGCACACCGTTTGAAGCCAAGTCACGGGGCTGCTGTGCGGCACGGCAAGGCCTGTCATGCTAAATAGTTAAAGGTGAACTAAATTCAGCCTGTCGAACTGAGTGGTTTTAACCTTCGTGATGCTGTCGTGCTTTAGATGAATTTAATTCTTGAATTTAGTTCGGCACCGCAGTAGCACGACGTTTGGAATGGGCCTAAGTTCAATTACTTTTTTACCAGTTACGGCTAAAGTGCCAAAAATTCAATTTCCTTTTTTGTTTTTCCGTACTTAAGACCCGACAATTTTTCTAGGTCTAAAAGAACTTTGGATATCCTTTTTCATTTTTTCCGTAGTCTGAACCCGAAATTCGAAAATTAAGTCTAAAAGGACAGAAGGATTTTGGACTCCCCCAAAAAAGAAAAATGATACAGTCATACAAAGCGCGTAACATAATCTATTCTCCAAGGGGGTATCCCAGTTTTCATATTACAGGGAGGCTCCGCCCCATAATTAGCCTGCGTTCAGACGTCTACTTACGCTGCAAGTGAAATTAAAAGTGTCAATTTTTCCACATGAAAGAAAAAGAAGACGTCTGCACCCCTGGCTACCCCATAATTGACAGAAGATGCAACCCTTTCATATGTCTTCCATAAAATGTGATTTTAACCCTAAGATTTGTGATTAACTTTTGCCTTTATATCAGGCTCCCTTGATAGATATTTCTCGCTAGATTGTGACTGGATGCCTGTGTCGCCACTTCATCATCATCTCTTTAGGACTGGAGTCAAATTGTCACCTATTTGTAGCTGTGGTTAGAACTTGATAATGAGACAAAAGCTCATTTATTTTCCTTTATATTGCACTTTGTACGCTGGCTGCCCCTAAGGGAACTTTTCCTTCTGATGTTGTTTGCATTGCCTCTGGCTGAGATTTTTGGACTCTCAAAAATTGGTCTCTTGTTGTTTGGCTCTTCTCGTTTATCAAACAAAGAGAACGTTGAAATTTTCAAAGTTTAAACGCTTAGTTTTTTTTAAATATATACTTGAAGAAGTATCATGTCGTCCTTGCATAAATTATATGTTTAATAGGCAATAGATAATGAAAGCTACATGGTTCCCCATTCACATACGTACAGTGAGTACAGCTTTGATTGAGAAGCCTCATAAAATACTTAAATAAATAAATAAAAATAAATACAAATATTTGTATAGCGCCAAATCTACTTATTGTGTGCTTATTATATTATATGTACTAAATGACACCCCTGGCCCGTAGCTACACTTGTTCGATGACTAATAAATGACAACTTTTCCTGCGTTCCCTACACTTCAACTCCCTAACGTTCTATATTCCTCCAGCCTCAGTGAGAAATTTCTCTTTTCGGGTCGGAAGCCTCCACATAGTTTTCTCAGTTTACCTTTGGTACTCGCCCCTTCAAAATTTTTGCTTTTAAATAGACTTCGTATCGAAGAGTTGCGAAATAACGACGCTTTGAAAGCTGCAATAAAATTACACGGTTTTTATAAATTACAAAACCCACCGAAAGTTATTCTGAAAGGTGGCTTTGTTCCTGATGCCATCAATTTTAGAAAAATGTTTTCTTTTCCTCTGTACATTTTCCTCTTATTTAAAATTGCGCATTTAACGGAAGCTAAACCCTGTACGAAGCTGTACGGAGAGTGCCGATCTATGTCAATAGAATAAATTGTTTTAGAGGGTGGTTACTTTCAATGAATCCCCAACTTTACTGAGGCCTCCTACCTTTAACTGCTGTCCTTGCTTTATCCTCCTTGATATCAGTAGGAAATACTCTATATAAATTCATAAAACAAAAAAAAAAAAGACGTTGAATTTTATAGACTGCATTTTTATCTGTCTTTTGAATAGACTATGGGAAGTAGCCGCAGTCTGCCGCAGCCGCGAACGCCCGAACGCCCCAGTTTTGGCGCGAAAGAGTTAGAAAGCCCACGTTGCGTCAGACACAGACAGCGGTATTCAACTTCGGAACAAAATGGCGGATGAAAGTGACGAACTAGTGTGTAGTGTCCTTCTTGACAAAAAATACGATTTTGTGGTAAGAATATTGGAACTTTAAGTGAATTTAATACAATTCTGAACTAAAGACGTACTATTACTGTGATCTGGAAAACAGGTAGTTGTTTCAAAGTCAAGAACCATCTTAGAACTTCGTGCAGAAATCGACGATGTTGTACGTGAAGTTTATCCCGAGTTTAGGTTGGTTGTTTATTTTGTTTATAATTCTGTCCATTAATAGTATTGTATGATATCCTAGGTATTAGTTTGCATGCCTGGACTCTTATTAACACCGAGAGAGGTTGATGTTGATCGGGTATACGGGTATAAGTCGTATAACGATTCTCTCTTTAACCTGCGTAGCAATCGTTCCCGTACGAGCGGAAGGACTAGGAATAGACTAGAAATCAAACCGCGCGAAAGAGCTTTTTCGCATTCTGGCCATCTTCTAGATGGCGTGCAAAATCATCTTCACAGCCTGGTGCCCAGCCCTTAACTAAACCCCTGCTTGTGATAAATCTATCCCAAATTGGTTGGGAACTGTTTGTGTATGAAACACCCTTAATTGTGTAATGCACCAGTCAATGTTAAGCCCCAGGGGAGGGGGGCCGGGCATACCTCGGGGATTTGTCATTTATCCCTTTCCCGTGGGTGGGGAATAATAAAACATTTGACATAACACAACGTCCCGTGGGTGGGGGAGTTTGACAAAATCTCACAAGAGCCTGGAATCTAGTCCGCCATTTTGAAAATATTACCCATCACTACTTGAGGTCGCTGTGTTCGGCCTTTGCCATCTGACTCGTCGCGAATCAACTTGACTTCTCGCGGATCGTGTACTGTTGGCTTTATTTGGTTTTAAAATGCCGCTATTCAAAGCTTGGGACGTGAAAAGAGTGAAGAGAAAATCAGTGGTGGCAACTCACTTCGAAGAATTTGTGACTGGAGGTAAGATTTTGATATGATTGATCACTGGTAGTGTCAATAAAAAATGGCACACTATAAATTTTTCAAGCAGATTGGTACAGTTTTTGAACGTAAAAGTGGTCCACTGGATTGGGTGTGACAAATGCCAAGCATGGCATCACCAGTTTTGCGTTGGATTCACAGACTCTGTATGCGCTGATGATGTTGACTGGAAGTGCAATCACTGCATTGCGGAGGATCTTATGTAGAGGTGGTCACTGAAATAACATAATGTTGGTGGCGAATTTGTCTATTTGTTATCTTCAGTTATTGCAATTTCCCCCCAGGGAAGGGATATTTGACACCACCTGTTGCTCCCTGGGTAGGGAATTTGACATGAAAAAGTGGTAAAATGTCAAATCCCCTGGGGTATGCCCGGCCCCCCCTCCCTGGGGCTTAACAATGACTGGTGCATAAGTCTGACACAAGGTCTGAGATCAAACCTTCCATGGTTTCAGTTTAGGAAGCTCCTTGCATTGCTGTTAGAATTTCAACACAGGTCATGTTTTTCATTGTTGCTTTACCAATGTCCATGTTGATGATCCAGAATTTTGCCCCAAGAGGGTTTCTGTCATGGTGTTTAGGTAAACAAGTGAATGGTCATTTGATTTCCATTGTTTATGTACCAATACAAAAAGAAAAAACCAACAACCCAGGTTTAAAATAGTCAGTAACCATCATGCATGTCTACAGTCTAGGTGATTCAGCATGGCCACTGCATTAGCAATTGGACTTGATTTGCAAGTAATAAGATGTCATATTGTCATACCAAACATTATTTTGTTAAACTGGAAAGTGGAAAATGCTTGCACTGAATGCTTGCTATTCTCTTATATTTTACAAGTTTATTGTAAGATATTTTCTCAGAATACAGTTGATACATGTATTGTTCCTTCCTCTCATTTAAGGTGGCCGAACACAGTTTTCAAGTGCCTATGCGTAATTCACCATAACTTTTGAACTATTTATGCTTTGGCGCCCGATTTTTGCAAGAGTAAAGATTAATCGCAGAAGTGTTTATTCTTGCATTTTGACTAGGGTGTGCGCTGTTGCCATGGCAACGGGTCTGATTAAATACAAGGCTTAAATAATGGTTTTTGCTTATTTAAAAAAAATACAGTCGTTAGATTGTTTTCATTTTTTGCACACTACGAATTGACATAAAATCCCTTCTGTTAACACTGTTCTAATAAAATTTTGACATAGGCGATTCTTGCAATTCGCCGTTAATCGTTTTCTGTATTATTAAAAATTCCCTATGTCAAAATCCAGATTTTTCGTGATAGATCATTCAAGGGGTCTCTGCTCTATTTTTTGGCCAAATTTCTTGGAATTCTAACGACTGGATCGTTAGAAATCGGCAGGTTTCTGCTAAAGCAATCGGTCTCAATTTTTCGAGCAACTGCGCATGCGTTGCATTTAACTGGGTTCTTTCGGTAACAAACAAAAGCTGAAAATTGCTGGGTACTTAGCATTATTTCCTTTCCTAACAAATCTTTGTAATAAAAGACTAAAGCCATCAATACACTGCTTTCAATTATAGTGAAAAATAACACAGATAGTGCGGTTGTTGAGTAAACAAAATGATCGCTCTATTGACGGCATGTTTGTTTATTGAAATCCTTGTGCACGTGCTGAATTGCATCAGCAAATGCGCGCGCTAAAACTGTGTTCGGCCACCTTAAACAGCGGTGATACTGGTAATATTTTATCTCAGTAGTGTTGTTTTTTTTTTTCAGGGGAGGACAAGTGTCAAGGGTAGAAAACCAGAGAGGATCAATACTGCCAGACAGATACAAAGTGGGGGTTGTTCTTCAAAATGAAAGAAGAATTATCTGTTATTCATCAGGTAACATATTTTGTGTCTTCTGATGAGTATGGCATAGATCAAGAGACTAACTAATTAACATATATTTTCAAATAATAATTTAATAATTTTAATGTTCCTTGCCCATTACCCCATGGGGATCATCGATAAAAGTCAAGTTAATTATAACATTCATAATTTCAGGCTAAAAGAATTTAGTTAAAGAAAGTTTAACACTTACTAGAAGAAAATGAATCGTTCATAGTT